>CM031615.1:61651019-61718519 GCA_018398815.1 Conus ventricosus
TTCTTGCGGTCTTCTGAAATTTGTAGTTGTTCATTTTGGGTACGGGTGATGCCCGATGTTTTAGTGTACCAGAATAGACGTTACTACGGCTATAAGGCCCAAAACAGTTTTCTCTTCTTTATGGAAATCTCAGAAGTACTTGGCCCACTCTTATCTCAGTGACGAAATACATTGACGCATGTTTGATTGTGACTTTTTTTTTCTTTTTTTTTTAACACGCGTATTCAAGATAAACTGGGAGTACGTTTTTATGCTTCGCTTTTTTTTTCTTTTTTTTAAAAGAATAAGATGAAATAGCGTAATTATTTGTTATCGAAAATAAAAGCACAGACTTTTAGAAGAAAGACCCGTAAAGGGCTCGGACCAGAGAAAGAAAGCAATGAACAAGAGTTAAAATTGGGAATCAAAGAGGGCTGAGTCAATTTGACTGAAGGAAAAGAAGAAGTTACTGACACTGAGTTTCTAGAAGACTGGGAGTTTTTTTAAATGTATTTTTAAGACACTAAGTGATGACTTGGTCTGCGCTTTGAAGACGAGCTGAGCGAATTTCACAGGTGAACAAAACATGAACTTAAAAAAGAAAGCTGCACTTCGAATTTCATTAAACTGTGCGTTCATTCATCTGTCAAGACCATAAAGAATGCGAACGGCTATGAGCAAGGTCTACGCGGCGAGTATCTGTCAACGTTGATCCAAGTCAGTGAAACGATTTTACATTCCAAATCAATTTTGTCTTACGTACTCTCGAGACGTGACAGAGTGAAATGAGCATTATTGATGAATGATGTAACTCTCTCTCTCTCTCTCTCTCTCTCTTCTCTCTCTCTCTCTCTTCTCTGTGTGTGTGTGTGTGTGTCTCTGTCAGTCTGTCTCTCTGTCTGTTTATCTGTCTGTCTGTCTGTCTGTCTGTCTCTCTCTCTCTCTCTCTCTCTCTCTCTCTCTCTCTCTCTCTCTCTCTGAGCTAACAGCTTTGGACAATCCCATTCCAGGAACCGAAGAGATTGAGATCGAAGTGTCAAAAGAACTTTACCGACAGTCAACAAAAAAATGTGGAGGCGTAAATTAGACGTGGGAAGAAGTCCGACCAGACAATAAATACTCTTTTTTCGGAGGTACCACCACCACAGTGATGCTTCTTGTGGACGGTTAGAGGGTTGGAGGGGATGGGGGGGGGGGGGGGGGGGGGGCAGGGCATGAAGGTCGAGTGGCTGGGTTGACACTGATCACGGTAGGGAAATGAAGGGGGTAACAATGGTTTAAATGTGGGCCAGACTTACCTTGATTGCATGCTAAGAGACGCCACAGACAGACATGCCCAGGGGAGTAAGCGGCCTGATTCTTTTCTTTTTTTTTCTTCTTTTTTTTTCTTTCGAAAGCGCGTGTTACGGCACAAGTTGTCGCTCGACGCAAATTGTCGTGGCGACAATTTACTGTCAACGTGACGGAGAGAAACTTGTCATTCTGGTACAAAGTGTCGCCGACGTTGCGTTGTATCTAATCTGCAGACACAAATGATCGCGGTGACGTATACTGTCGTTCCCTGATGCTTTGTGTGATGTTCATTGTGTCCGCGATCCGTCTGTCCGTTCTGTCTGTTTTTGTTTGTTTGTTTTTTAACAGTAACTGAGCTCATGGTAGTGATGTGAAAACGAGACACTCAACATACTTTATAACACTACACTGTAACTGGAATGAGTGGATTTGATATCACATGTAGATAAATACTGGGCTTGTTCCGACATCACCGAGTGTGAGGATGCGTGCATGTGCACTTAAGTGTGTGTGTACGACTTCGCACACGCGCCTACATGCACCTGTGTTGTGTGTGTGTGTGTGTGTGTGTGTGTGTGCGTTGTGCGTGTGTGTGCGTGTGCGTGTGTGTGTTTTATGTCTGTGTAGGAATGTGAGTGCGTATGCTTGCATGTGTACTGTGAGAGAGTGCTTGTAAATGTGCTTCTATGTATTCCTGTTTGTAGAGTGTGTGCGGGCGCTTAAGCAGTCGTGACGTTTGTGTCTTCACATCGGCTCAACTGTCGCCGGTGACTATATCTGCCGAGGCGACCATTTATGCGCTATAAGAGCGGAAAAAAGGAGTCGACGCGGATTGTGGATTAAGGGGGGGGGGGGGGGGGGGGGGGGGGGGCGTCGCAGTGTCGTCCGTGTCGCACGTGGAAATAACAGCCCAGTGTGTCATGGCTACACAGTTGGAGTGGCTTCCGCTCCACAAGACGCACATGCGCTCGAAGCTGAGGTCATGCAGAAAGCTCACGATGCAGTGACGAGCAAGGCGGTGAAGCAGGCTGTGTGACTTGCTGTTTTCTGGCGATAAAATGAAAGGTAGGACATTGTTTCGTCCCACTATCTAAAGACGTTGATGGCCGAATATGCAAATTTCCCAAAGTCCTTTTCTCAGTCACCCATAGGTTACAGGTGACGATTAAACTTGAATTCAATGCTGGTTCGGTCGGTGGGACTGGGTGCTCGTTCTAGGAAAATGCTAACGTCAGCTACTGTGAGGCAAGATTTCCAACGCCGCCCCCTAACATAGAATTCTGTGAACTGGAATTTGCTGTAAACTGATGCATCGCCCTTCGTCCAAGCGCATTTCTGCGCGAGTTCAACCTATATCTAACTACAGTATCTTTTCAAGGGGGGGGGGGGGGGGGGGGGACAACCTATACGTAACTACAGTCTATCTTTTCAAGGGGGGAGGGGCCAACCTATACCTGACTACAGTCTATCTTTTCAAGTGGGGGGAAGGGGCCAACCTCTATTTAACTACAGTCCCATCTTTTCAAAAAGGGGGAGGGGACCTATACCTAAGTGCAGTCTATCTCTTCAAGGGGGGGGGGGAGGGGGACAACCTATACCCAACTACTATCTTTTCAAAAGGGGGGGGGGGGGGGACAACCTATACCTAACTACAGTCTATCTTTTCAAGGGGGGGGGGGGGACAACCTATATCTAACTATAGTATCTTTTCAAAGGGGGGGGGGGGGGGGACAACCTATACCTAACTACAGTCTATCTTTTCAAGGGGGGAGGGGAGGGGCCAACCTATATCTAACTAGTCTATTTTTTTCAATGGGGGGCGGGGACAACCTATACCTAACTACAGTCTATCTTTTCAAAAGGGGGGGGAGGGGGGACAACCTATACCTAACTACAGTCTATTTTTTCAACGGGGAGGGAGGGGCCAACCTATATCTAACTACAGTCTATCTTTTCAGGGGGGGGGGGACAACCTATACCTAACTACAGTCTGTCTTTTTAACAGGGAGGGAGGGGCCAACCTATATCTAACTACAGTCTATCTTTTCAGGGGGGGGGGGGGGGACAACCTTTACCTAACTACAGTCTATCTTTTCAAGGGGGGAGGAAAGGGACAACCTTTACCTAACTACAGTCTATCTTTTAAAGGGGGAGGGAGGAGACAACCTATACCTAACTACAGTCTTATCTTTTCAAGGAGTGGGGGGACAACCTATACCTAACTACAGTCTGTCTTTTCAAGTGGGGAGGTAGGGACAACCTATACCTAACTACAGTCTGTCTTTTCAAGTGGGGAGGTAGGGACAACCTATACCTAACTACAGTAGAGAACAGCATTTTACCAATCCTGGCTCACTTCGTCCTCAACCAGTTTCGGACGAAGTGAGCCAGGATTTGGTAAAATGCTGTTCTCTGACAAGTAAGACTTCAATAACCAAAAAATAACGACCCTACAAACAAACATATTGTGTAGGGTTATCCGTTTTCAATACTAATTTACTAAACTTTTCAGATTTCAGTTTTTGCTTAATCCTTTGTTTTTCCTGATCATTTTCAATAACGTCATTTTCGCGCAAACATTCTTCAAATGAGTCTCTGTCTTTCATGTGAAATAACACTACAGTCGTTAACTGTTCTCTAAAGTCTTTTAAAACTGAGTTATATTTTTGACATAAAATCCACACACTATCCTAGCATGTCTTCCGCTGAAGGCCAGTTTTGACAAAGTGTTTCTCTTTTTAACTATGTCTCTTTCTGCGAACAGTCATCTATAATAAATAGTGTCTGCGTTCCTTCAAACAGTTTATAAAACTGTTCTAAACACTCACTTAGTTTATTGCTAGGATTAACTAAATATATTTCATCATCTGTCCATATAAACCTATCATGATATGCTTTGTTCCATTTAAATGTTGGACAAAAAATCACAATATGATCAAAATTGTAGCGATAAACTGTTTGTAATAGATCTAGGATAAATATTGTTTTCCCACAAACCAGTCTGCCCACAAATTAATGAACAATGAGGGGTTTTTGTCATAAAGTTTAACTGCTCCATAGTTTTATAATAGAATTTAATCTAATCCAGTTATTATTTTTATCATGCTCTCTGTCAAAACTTGTTCAGTATAATAAAATCCTATAAGGTCTAAATGCGTAAGATTAATCCAATTCAGTTCTGTAAGATTGTTTGTATTTAGACTAATATTGATTTTGTTGCTTGTTGTTATGACCTTAATATCCTCGCCATTGTGAAGAATGAGGACGGTAACTTTAAGTTTTTCAACGTCTAAGTTTTGCCAGCTAATTAGAATTCCTTTTAGAAGGACGTCACTAACGCCCACAACCCCATCCCTCCCCTTATCTTTTAAGACAGAAATTTCAAATATCATTGTGAACGTGTCTCCTAATTTCATTTGCGGAATGAACTGTAATTTTGTAGAAGCACTTTCAAAAACGTTTTTTTCTGTGGAGGGGTTGTTTTTTCCTTTACGGCTTTATTTCATTCTTTCCGGCTTTGTCGTCCGGCAAAAGACTTCGTGTAAAGGGGCAGAGTTGAATGCTTTTCTGAAATTTTTTTTGAGGAAAAAAATGTAAATGGGTTTAAATTTAAAATTTTTTTCCCCATTCTTTTTGGGTTCCCAAGTGCCATTTGAGGGCAGGTTTCGAACTATTTTTATTATAGGGCCCAACTTTTTTGCTTCTATTTTTTTGCGCAGTTGCTCTAGTTTAGGAAACTTTTTGCTGTCCCCCCTCTTTGCGTTTAAAATCCCTTTTTGTGTACTCAAAACCATAAAAAGGCCCCTTCCCCTTCTGTTAATTACAACGTCTGCAAGGTTTTTTAAATTCTAAGGTTATACCCCTTACAGGTGCTAATGAAACTCCCGGTTTTCTGGCCCCCGCGACATTTTTTAACGTTTATTTTTTTTATTTCCAAAACATTGTAGGTTATCATTTTCGCTTTCCTTTTTTTTGTCGTGATTTTTTAAAAATGCCAACCCTCCACAAACAAATCTTTTAAACTGTAAATTAGGGAATTGTAAATTTCAAAATCGCATAGGTTTTCCCCTGGGGAAAGGTCTTAACGTTGAGGGCCTTCCTCATTAAGTTTTTCAGTGTCAGCTCATCAAAATGAACATGATTGAAGTATGAAAGTCGAACGGTTTTTTCCCCCTCTTATTTTTTTTTTTGGTGAAACCAAAAATCTATGATGTCAGCTGCAAAGCCTAACATTTTAGCTCCCTTACTCAAAAGGAAATGTACTACTTCTTCGGGTTTGAAGTTCATTTTTTTGTAAAATTTTGCATTGTTAAGTTGAGGGTATGTTGAAGTCACTCTTTGTTCTTTTGTGAGCAAAAAACCCGTAATAACACGGTTAAGGTTAATGGTAAATTTTTTCCCCTGCTTTTTTAACTTTTGAATGCTTATTCTTCTTGGATTCGGTTATTTTAAACCCATAAATTTGTAAGAAATTCATGGAGTGCGACCGTTCGGTTTGCTTTTTATCTTTGCATGTTCTAAAAACAAAAGGACGGTCTTGGTTGTTTTTGTTACAAACTTTTTTTAAACGAAAAAAAAGGTGCGTTTAATTTTACTGTGCAAAATATTCGTTGGGCGTCTATAATCTTAAAAATTTTGCAATGACACCCTTGCATTTCTGGATAGTCTGATGCCTTTAAAGTAAAGGGGGTCTCCTTAAGCAGATTTTAAAACCCCCCTATTAAAAAGATACACCCCAAAAGTGGGGTTCAGTCATCCAATGCAGTTTTTTAGAACCGTTAACTTTGCTTGTTTTGGCTCAAGGGTGTGGAGTATCGTTTGTGATATTTAAATCACCCTGATCCTTTGGTGAGGCGGTATAGATTTCATTTTTATTACATTGACGTTTTTTGATGAACGCAAGCACCTTTACAAATGACAAAGTTTAACCCTTCAGCAACAAAATTTTGACTGAAGGCTTTGAAGGATTTGTAACGATTAAATTTTTTGTTAAGGGCCAGTTTTAGAAAAATTTGGCCCGCAATCATGGCTTAGGCACCCCTTATTTTTGGGGGGCACAAAAAAGTTAACTTGATGGAATCCACCTTTTTCATCTTTTCTTCGCCCAAAAGTTCATCTTGGCCCAAAGGGAACAGGAAAAAATCAGGTGGACAAAATTTATCTTGGCATTTTAAAGGGCCAACTAGAGGGGATAAAAACAAAAAAGGGATTTATTCGTACTTACGTTTGGTGTTTGCTAGGTTCGAAAGACAAACGAGATGGCTAAGTCCTTCTATGGTTTTGATGCACAAAAAAATATTTACGGGTTAGGGACGCCTTTTTTTAAAGTTGATTCCCTTAAAGTATAAAAAAGGTACCAAATGTTTTAAAATAGCAGATCGAAGTAGACTTTGCTTTTGGAAATGGTTTATACATGCTGCCTTTGCCCTCAGACTCCAGATAGGTAAAATAAAAACTAAAATAAAAACTTGTGGCAGGCAAGGAACAGAAGGTGGGAAAAAAAAACAAAAATTCTGAGCCGAAAATTACAAAAAATAAAAAAAAACCGATGACCCCCCAGATAATTTATCAATCCTGGGGCCCCAAACCCCAAAGGGGGCCCTTTAAAAGCCGCAAAAAAGTAATGGCCATGAATATGAAAAGCCGCCTGTTTTGGTTTTTAATGGTGGTTTTACTGGTTTATTTTATTTAAATAGAAACCCAAAATTTTAAGAGAATAATCCCCAAAGTGCTACCTAAACCCAACTACTTTGCTTGCAGTAGACAAAAGCAGCTAAAAACACCCCCTATTTCCCAGGAAAAGGTCTAAGTTTTCCCGGCAATTTTTTTTAATAACTCGCAAGATGACAAGTTGTTTTTTTCCCCTGATTTTGGAAAGGGCGATGGGGGCAGAACTTTCCCCTCCACCCCCCCTGAAATTCCCTCCCAGTTTTCTTATTGAAAAACCTAAGGCCGTTTAAGCTTGCCAATGTGACTCCTGCTCTCAAAAACGCGTTCGTTTCGTTCTGCTAGTGTTTTTGTCTTCATGAAAATTTTTTTTCGATAGTTTTCTTTTCTGGTCGTTTGGATCGATTTGATTCGGAATTAGACACCGCTTTTGTATTCCCGATCTTTCTTTTCAAGATCTTTTAGTTTTTGGTTTTTCTTCTTTACTCCCCCCTATTTGGCGTCATCGCCTCAACGGTTTTTCTTTTTTCTTTTTTCTTTTATCTTTTTATCAGGTTGCTAAATTGTCTTTAAATTCGCCTAATTTTCTTTAACATGTTTAATAGCCTCTATTTCTTGCGGGGGTATTGGGGGACATTATTTTTTTTAAATGCTTTTTTTCTTCTAAAAAAACTGGTTTCTGCTTCTTCTTTACATTTTTTTAATTTTGGGTATTGGAATTAATCTTAAAGTTCTATTTTTTGGGGGGAATGTTGGGAGTTTTTGTTGCATGTTTTGAAGTTTTCACTGCTTCCCATCAAATTTTTGGGTTTTAAAAGAAAAATGCTAGGCGTTTTCGATTTTCCCGCCTGAGCCTTTGTTTATTGTATTCATAGGGGAAAACCTTGTGGGTTTCGTTTTTGTAAGCTGAAAAGTTGTTCTGGGGCGGGGCCGATTTTTTCAAAAAACAAATGGCCACCTTTTTACTTCAAAATCGGGTCTAAAATTGGGGAGGTTTATGCAAAATTTTTATTTTGCTCCGGCCGTACTTTTTTTAAATTCACGCTGCAATGAGAGGTTTGGGGGTGTTTATCAAAGGGGGTTTCATCGCCATGTTGTCTCCAGCATCAAAAATAGCAAAATCTTATGTTATTCCCGCCATTTTTTTTAAATTTTTTAAAACTTTTTATTTTTTTTTAAAAAAATGTGCATTGGCTCGATTTCGACCCGCATAGAAACGAAAGAGCCCGGGGGTGGGGGAAAATAACGGAATATTACTTTCAAATAACCATCTACTTTTGATGGGATCAATTCTTATGTCAGTTTTCCAGGCCTAGGAGCGGTTGTGTGATTGTGCCGGCTCTGCGCAGCTTTACTTTCAAAATAAAATCAAATCAAAAACAGACCCAAAGGACGTTGTCTGAATCTGGGGCGGGAAATCGTTAAAAATTTCTATAAAACTTGAGGGGAAGAAGTATTTTCTTCCCAAAATGCAAAATTTTTTACCTATTTGTCTCTGGCTAACGCGAATGAAAGGGAGATCTTGCATTTAAAGGAAATCAAAAATGAAAAGCACTAAACTTAGATGACCCCCGAGTCCCTGCAGATGCTAAAAACAGCAAAAAAGGCTTTAGCTGTAATTATGGTAGGTAATCGCTTTTCCTCCCCTTTGTTTTTTAGTTTTTTTAAAGCGTGCCCATACTTTCAGGGGGTTAAAAGCGTTGAATTGAAAACTTTTGGAAAACAAAAATGTATCAAATATCGCACCCAAGCAAAGTTCAGCATTTTTTTACATTCGTTAGAGTTTGACGTTGTTGCAACGATAAAATTTGCAAGGGTGATTGGAACAATTTAAAATCAAGTTTTGCAATATTTACGAAAGGTGCATCATCATTAACATATCCAAAAAAGGGGGAGACCTATTGGTTTTGTTTAAACCCCCCCGCAATTCGCTTAAAGGTATTTTTTTGCTGTGCGAAGATGAAGAACCCTAAAAGACAAAATGAAAATTTTGTTTAAACCTAAAAAACGAAAAGGCAATGTACAAAATTTGGGGGAGTTAAACCCAAAATTTCGTAGCGGGTTAAACCCTTTTATCATTTTGATGAAATAAGAAAACTGTTTTGGGGGGGGAGGGGGTAGAAATCCAAAAGTTGCCTTTGTTTTAAAAATCTCATTTCGCGTTGGCTTGATATTATTTAACAACAAAATAGGTTTAGGATTTCTAAGGTCGACAGAGGATAATCAGTTTTATAGAAGTGGGAGAGAGATTTAAAAATTTTAAAAAACATTCAAAATTGATAAAGAAAAAGAGGCCGAAAACCTTAACGTGTATTTGTTTTTATTATATGTGAGCAGGAAAAATTTAAAGATAACGAATTAAAAAGTGCAGTTTTACTAAATTTTTTATTTTTTAAAAAGCATGCCTATTGATAATTATCCAAAAAAAATACCTAGGAAGGATGTAGGGAATTCTGCGCTATAAAACCCTGAAGTAAAACCTTTTAGATTTAAAAAAATTCACAAATGCAACAAAAAAAATGAGCAGGACCTTTCAAAAAACAGCAAAGCCAAAAAGGTATTCTGTGTTTAAAGCTGTTAGTTAAAATGGGGGCATGACTATAAGCGCGCATCAGAGGAACGGTTTTTGGTCTCTTAGCATCGGGATAGGGCACGGCAGCTTTGCCTCTGGGGGTTGTCTTTGCTCTGGCCCGGTTCTTTTGTGTAGGTGCTGTGCAAAAAAAAAAATAAACTCCAAAAACACACAGCCATGGGTTCAAATAAAAAGCTAAATTAGCCCCCTTTTAAATTTATTAATAAAAAGCCTAGCTGATAAACTCAGGATGAAGAATTTAGCCTTTAAGGCTGATTTAAAGATACA
Organism: Conus ventricosus; assembly: GCA_018398815.1. NCBI lineage: Eukaryota > Metazoa > Mollusca > Gastropoda > Neogastropoda > Conidae > Conus > Conus ventricosus. The sequence continues at coordinate 61,660,819 of CM031615.1, forward strand.
AAAGACAAAAGTTTGTTTCAAGAAAGGGGAGGGCGTTTTTTCAACAGCCCCGACATGTCAGAAAAAAAAGGAAAGTTTAAAAAATAAACGAAACATTAAAACTCTGCTTTAAACAGTACTTAACAAGCCAAAGGGTGTTATCTTTGTTTTTTTGGGCTAACACAAAAAAACCATCGATATTGATTAATTTTTTTTTTGATTTAAATAAATATTTTGGTTAGAAAAAAAATCGGCATGGATAAATATATGAAGGACCAGACGAAATTTTTGAAGCAAATTTAAGGGGGGAGCGTTTATCAAAAGCTTTTAAAAGATGTTAATCTAGAAATCATTTATCCAAAAAAACGTCAGGCAAAGCGTTGTCATGCTATTTTTCAAGTTCCAAGTAAACTAACAATTTGACCCGCCAGTTTAAAGTTGTAGTGTTTTAAACGACTATGGGAAAAATAAATGAAGAAAAATTTTGAAGTCTGGGTTCAACTAAAACCCCTATTTTTTCCATAATGACTTAACACCTGGTTGGGCGCAGCTGTTACACAGTTTTTTGGGGGCCGGAAGAAGCTAAAAATGAGGGCTCTGGTTTGGGCAGGGGCGAAGTCTTAGAGATCAGATTTTAAAAGTTAAGTTTTTCGCCCCGTGGCAAGTCTTCTTCCCCTACCCCCGCATTGTGCAAAAAGAGCAGTTTTAAACAAAGAATAAGACAAAAAATGTTTTATGTGGTGTGTTTTGCAAGGGTGCATTACGTCGCAAAAGCGGAGAGTGTCTAACTTCGCCCTTTCAATGATCTTAATTTAGCGGAATATCCTTTCCTGTTTGCGGGTTCCATTGATCGTTTGGGAAAAAAAAACAACCCCTTAAAAGTTTAAAGTTACCTTGGGGTGAGGAACAAATTATGCCCATTAAAGTGTCCCGAACAGCCCAACAATGGTGATCCCGACAAAAATCATGTTGCTTACTACTGTGTTTTCACCCGCGGGGCGGCCACATTAACCTTTAAGAAAATGAGTAAACTAAAGGCATCTTCAAAAAAAATGGGCCAAACAAGTTCTGCATAAAGTTTAAAGAATTCCTCTGTTCAAACCCCAAAGCGAAAATAAGAAACTTGTTCGGCCCGTTCCCGTAATACAGAATAATTACCCCCCGGGGAAAGGCAGTAAATTGTTTTTTAAACTGGAAAAAAAATGAAAAATAGTCCATATGTTGTTTACGCAGACTTTGGTCGTTATTGTTTTTATGGGGACCCAAACCCCCCAGAAACCCAAAAACGCTTTTTTGGTAATCACCGATTTGTTATTTTCTTTCATCGTTGTGGGTCGGATGGCGTCCCTTCAAAACCAGAAAATTTTAAGAGGACCCAAATGCGGCTAGAAAATTTTTTCAACGCAGCGCAAGTGCGTAAGCCTGTTTAATAAACTGAATTTATCTGAAACATGGACGCCCCGAGATTTAAAAAAAAGTGTGACTCAGCCACTCCTTTGGTTTGCGGTTTGGCCTCCTCAGACGTAGCGAACCCACAGTAAAAGGCCAGTCACATTACGGGGAAAATTCAGAGGGGGCGCACAGTAAATGCAAACTTTAAAATAAAGTTTGATCTAGAAAGGAAAGTGCCCCTTTCTTTCTAACTTGCGAGGTTACGACCCTTTTCTTATAATGAAAGCAGTGGACGCCTTCAGGTAAAAATGCATTTGACAGTCATCAGAAAAATACATGTGTTTTACTTTAATACATGTCTTTTTTTGACTTATGCAGCCCGATGGGTCATTAGGGTCTTTGGGGTATGTCCTTAAAATCTGCCCAAAACGGAAGATATTTTGACCCAACTCTTGTTAGAAAGGGGGTTTTCCTTTTGAGTACATGAACGTTGGGAAGGTTTGAAGATACATTCCACCTAAAGGGCGTTCTTTTTTTCTTAGAGGAAAGGAATCTGATTCCCATTACCGCATGTTTAAGATGGTTGGGGAAGTTAGGGTTTTAAAAAGATGGGGATATCTGATTATGTGGTGATGTTGTTTGTTGGGGGACGTCTTTTAAAATTTTAGGAAAACCTGCATAAAACATTATAGCCTGGATCCGCGCATTTCATTTCTGCGCCCGGGATGAGCTGGGACGCTTTCTTAAAGTTTACTGGAGTACAGATTGATTTATTGTCAGATTTACCAATGATTCAGATGATTGAAAACGGATTGCGCGGAGGAATTAGTATGGTGTGCACCATTACTGTAAAGCAAACAACAAATACTTGGACGACTATGATCCAAGTAAAAGGTCTAACTATCTTATGTATTTAGATGCAAACAATCTGTATGGTTGGGCAATGGCGCAATCACTTCCATTACGTAACTTTAAATGCACACAAACAACGATCCGAAAAATATTCAAAGGGCATTAAAGTGGTTGGGCAGTTTGACGCCGGGTCAACAGCGTGGTTTCATTCTAGAAGTTGACTTAGAATATCTCATGAACTCCTGACCTGCATAATGACTACCCATTAGCTGCAGAAAGTCTAAATGATGAATCCAACAGAGCCACCTAAACTTGTGCCTAATCTTCGGGCAAAAAAAATATGTATGTCATTACAGACTTCTACAATTTTATTTTAGACATGGTTTGAAGTTGACAGCTGTTCATCGTATAATTGCTTTTGATCAGAACAGTTCATGAAACCATACATCATGAAGAACACTGATCTCAGAACTAAATCCGCAGATGCTTCAGAAAAAGACTTTTTCAAGCTGATGAACAACAGCTGTTTTGGAAAGACTATGGAGAATCCACACAAGCGTAAAGATGTCGATTGGTCACCAAAGAGAACGAAGCAATTAAACTGACTTCAAAACCAAATTATCAGGACTTTAGATTTCTGATCAGCTTTTTGGCATAATGATGAAAAAAGAAAGTCAAATTAGACAAACCTGTATTATTGGGTTTACTGTTTTAGAATTATCAAAGCTTTTGATGTTAGAATTTCTTTATGACTACTTTAAACCCCTGTATCCAGAGTCCAGAGTACTTTACACAGATACAGATAGTTTTGTTATAGATATCCCTACTGAAGACATCTATAAAGACATGGAATTAGAAGTAGCTAAAGGGCTGCAGGATGGTATGACACATCCGATTGCCCTAAAGATTCGCCTTTACATTCAATTACTAATAAGAAGGTTTTAGGAAAGATGAAGGATGAATTATCTGGAAAGGTGATTAAGGAGTTTTTTGGGTTTAAGATCGAAAATGTACAGTATTTCGAGCCAGGAGAAAACCATTAAGAAAGCAAAAGGAATATCTCGCAGTGTTGTGCAGTCAAACATATCGCATGACAACTACAAAGCAACTGTTTGACAATAAGACTTTTCATCATGACAACGTAAAACTGCGATCTAATCTACATGAGATCAACACAACTGTTGTAACAAAGAAGTCATTAGATAGAACAAACACAAAACGTGTGTTTGTTAATCCAGAGTTTTCTATGCAACCGGACATCGGAGAACCGTAAATTAATTAAAGCGGAACTGTTTTCTGGGGGGATTATCTGCAGTTCTTCCTTCACAAAAGATCTTTGAGGAGCTGGTTGTTTTGTTGTGTCAGTTTCTCGTAAATAATACACGGGCGGATTCATTTTTACAATTCTTTTTATTTCATATGGATCAACACTCCAAACTGGATCGGTTGCCCTGATGCGAGTGTCCCCTTCTGCTTCCCCCGGTAATAAAGGTACCTTACTTTTAAACCAAACGGTAATAGTTTGCTGGTTGTACTGGAGTCTTCAGCAACATTTATTGTTTGTTTTTTGATTGCTTGTAGGTTTTACCCCTTTAATTTATTATTTCTTGCGCGCAAAATGGGGCGTTTCAAACCCTTTTGTGTTGCGGAATTGTAAATCAGCTCTTTGATACTGGAGGAAAAAGTCTTTAGATAACTGTTTGTTAAAATTTTAAAAACTAAAGCCTGTGATCTGTGAACTCCGGGAATCCCTCTTTTAATGGTACTCTATGTTTTAACAATAATTGATTCCTCGGCTTTAAATTTTTTTCCATCATCGACTTAAATCATGCGAGGATAATTAAAGGGGGCCTCGTTGGTTATCAGTTGTAGGGGAAACGCAACGAGAGCATCTTTTGTGTTAATGGTTCCGCATCTTTGTATCTTAAAGTTGTCAATGACTGTAAGCGCGTTTAAATCTTTTTCGTCTATTCGTATCTTAAGGTATTTTAAAAGGCCCATTTGAGGGTGTCGTTCGGTTTTGTTTTGACAAAGTGTGGCTTGTATTCGTTTAGGTGCAGGAAAATAAATTTTTGCAAATCGCTTTGTTTGAAAAACCATTCTTTTGCTGTTTGTTCATGACCAGGCTTGGTTTTAGCTTTTTAATTGCTGTTATTCCCCTTCCCCAATATCCTTTTGGTAATAATACTTTTGTTTTTTTTTTTCACCCCAATTTTAGCGCAAAAAAATACAAAACGGTCATCCCCGGGCAATAAACGCGATTTTTTGATCTTTTGTTTTTTGATGGGTGTAAAAGTCATGATTTTTGGGGTGGGGGCAATTTTCCGATTGGTTTCCCTTTTACTAGATAATACTCTTTTATTGTTTGTCAACGCCTTTAAATGTGTAAGTGCATGTCCCTGTTTTTTTCAGTGTGTTTTTAATAAAATAAAATGCTCAATCTCTGCTTTTCTAGTGTTTTGTGCGCGCTTTTTTGGGCTCCCTTTAGCTTTGTTATTCTTTTTCTCTTTTTATGTATTTTAAATTTTATTCCCCTAAAAAAAATTTTTTCTGCACCCTATCTTAGAGGAAGCCTTTTTAAAAATTGATTTTTTTTTACTATTTTTTTTTTCTGTTTATATTTCCCTTTAAAAAAAATTTTTCCGAAAATTAATTGTGATTCTTCTAGCTTCAATCTATTTCCAAATTTTTTTTTTAACATTTTAAAAAAATTTTTTCCCTTAATTGGCCCGGGGGGCGGGTTTTCGGGGGCGACGTTTTTTCGGTGTCTTTTTAAAAAATAAAATAATTAAATTAATAAAAAAAAAACATAAACAGCGATGATCTACTCGCTACAGGGGGCCTAACCTTCCTGAACTTATGAATCCCCAAGTTGATGCCCAAGATTATGCCCAAAAAAGGGAGGTTGTTTTTTTGCGCATGTGGAAAAAAAAAAAACAGTTCCCCGGAATGAAATTTAGCATAGAACGATTCAACAGATGTCGCCGCAAGACATTTTTTTGTATACAACAGGTATGAAGCGCGTGGGGTTGAAAAGGTAAAAAAATGTCGGGCAAAGGTTTTTTAGTTTGTCACAAACTAGTTGTAAAATTTTCCCCATTGATTCTGAACAAAACTTTTTTAGATTTAAGAGGATCCAGTTTTAACAGTATTTGAGTCTCTAAGCTGTGATTATTTACAGTTTGGAAAATTGTTTGCCTTTAAAACATGGGGTTAATTCTTTTAATCATATAGATTTTATTTCCCCCAAAAAGGGCCCAGCCAGGGGGGGAAAAAGCAGAATCAGAAAACACTGAATGGGGGAAAGTAAACCCAAAGGAAAAAAAGCAGAAACAGAAAACGCTGAATCAGGTGGAGCCAGTGAAAAGCATCTCACTGGGCGTGTTAAAAACAGGAAGAAAATTTGCAGGTGGAACAGCAAAAAAAAATTAATGTTACAATCACGAAAATAATATAATGAAAAAAAAAAGCCCCCCTGCCCCAACAAGTTGATTCAAAGCGCTATAAAAACTCCATGTGATTCAAGGCCTACAGCGCCAAAGTCTTCAGGAATATTGAATTAAACTGTTGCTTTTTTGGGGCCCCTTTTGCTGTGGGGGCGGTTATTCTGTTATAAAAATTATAAACAATGGCAAAAAGAACAAAAGCAGTCAAAAAAAAACTGAACCATAAATACGAAGACAAAGCTTGCCAAAACCCCCAACAAAAAGTCATTTTATCCTTTGAAAAATAATAATTTTTAAGAATTATTTTTTGTTTTTTTATAAAAATGATCATGGGTATTTTAAAATTTTTGGGGTCAATAAATAAAAAAACATGGAGTCTTAAAAAAAACATTTCCCTGACCAGAATTGTAATCAATGCGTTCTTAGGATGTAAGAACTTCTTAAGATCTATGTGCCCCTCTCGCCTAAGGACGCTGAGCAAAACATCCCCAGCGATGACGCGTTTTTTGAGGGTGTGTGTTTGCTTTTTGGCGCCCTTGCTGCTGCTGGGGGTGGTTTTACTGTTATAAAATATATAAACATTGGCAACAAAAAAACCCAAAAAAGTCAAAAAAACGAACCCTAAAAAAAGAAACAAAAGTATGCCAGAAACCAACGCCAAAAAATGATTTTTTCCTTTAAAAAGCATTAATATTTTTAAAAAACTTAATTTTTTTTTTTTGTAAAAATGTCATGGGGTATTATAAAAAGATGGAGTCAATAAAAAAACTGGAAATTATAAAAAACATTTCCCTAGCCGAAAGTAATCAATTCGGTGTTAGGTGTAAAAACTTAATTAAGATCTATGAAAACCCATCTCGCGCAGAGAACGCTGAGCAAGACATCCTCAGCGATGACGCGTTTTTTGAGGCGTGTGTGTACTATATTAGGCATCTACTATTTAAGATAAAAACATAGATTGTATTTTTTTGATAAGATAACTTAAATAAGAACTTGGTTGTACTTAAAGGATAACTTAATTACAATCTTGAGGTAACTTGAGTAAGAACTTAAGGATGATTGAGGACAACTTGAATAAGAACTTGAAGTAAACTTAATTAAGAACTTAATTAAGAACTTAATTAAGAACTTGGGGTGACTTGAAGTGACTTGAGGTGACTTAAGTTAAGAACTTAAAAGTGACTTGAGGTGTGTGCATGCGTGGGGTGGGGGTGGGGGGACGTGCGTGCGTAGGGTGGGACAAAACACACACACACACACAAACAAACAACAAACACAAACAAACAACAAAACAAACACACAATAGACAGGACAGTGCTTGTGGGAAAGTGAAGGGGGCTTTTTGTTGTTCACACTTGAACGTTGTAAATTCACCCGAAGGCAGCCTGAAAAGGAGGTGTGCAGACGTTGAAGCAAGTTTTCAGGAAAAATGTTTGCCGGGCGGTTACAGCGTAACCGTTACTATTTTTAGAAGCCGTCATACTATCGTCAGTAGTCCAAACCCCACCACGCAGGCCTGCACGCTGTTAAACCGAGTGGCATGGGGTAATATGAGAAAGGTAAATGACGGGGAGCAACACCTTTAAATGCTCTTAGTGAACGCCACAAACGTATGACGTGGGTCTAAAAATAGCGGTTATGCATAACCGCGGTTGTCCCTGTGGCCTCAACAGCCTAGCCTTCGCTGCTAGCCAGGCGGTTACAGCGTAACGTTACTATTTTTAGAAGCCCGTCACAGTAGTCAGAAAAATGACAAAAGCGTTCGGATCCGAACGGTTTTCTAAAAATATATCTTACCTCACCTGCTTTCCAGGTTGGTTATATATCTGTTTTTGTTTTAGAACCACGCCATTCCAATCGTCTGCTTTATGAGCTACTTCAATCATTTTTTCAAAGTATCTTATATTTTCATGTAAAGCATTCTTTTCTTCTTCAGTCCACAATTCCGTTGGTGTTGGCGGGCGGTAATGGAAGATTTTGAGCTTGTTGGAAAGTTGTAGCTGATTCCATGTCTTCACACCCAATAATTTAATCTATAAAGTTGTTAAAAAGGTATTTGTGATTCAAGAACTTTTTCTAACTCAGAATCCACACTGTCTTCTGAAACTGCAGCTATATTTTGTGCCATATGCAAACACTTCTCTCGCAGAAAAAATCACCGTCTTCACACCACCACAGCACTAGGAGAAATGAACAACACAAGTGCTGGGCGGAATATGTCGTCACTACTAATCAGCTGATTCTGTCTAGTCTTGTGATTGCGCTGGCCGTGACATCAGCCCATCGCGTGATCCGAAAATCGTCATGTCCGGCCACGTAGTAAGTAATCGGATAGTGCAGAGTCCTTAGGTAGGCCGGCAACTAGCAATTATAGGCTTACCTGCCCCACCATTTGTATATGGGGTGCGTTCAGCGGCTGCTGCTTTTCCCTACGTTACACTATGGGGTATGTTCAGCACTGCTGCTTTCCCCCTACGTTACTCTCTAAAAAGTTTAGTAAATTAGTATTGTAGGGTCGTTAAGTCTTACTTGTCAGAGAACAGCATTTTACCAATCCTAGGGCGCATCCGCCCGAAAACTAGTTGAGGGCGGATGTGAGTTAGGATTGGTAAAATGCTGTTCTCTACAGTCTATCTTTTCAAGGGGGTCGGGAGGGGGGCAACCTATACCAAACTACAGTATCTTTTCAAGGGGGGAGTGGGCAACCCTATACCTAACTACAGTATCTTTTCAAGGGGGTGGGGAGGGGGGCAACCTATACCTAACTACAGTCTATCTTTTCAAGGGGGAGTGGGCAACCTATACCTAACTACAGTCTATCTTTTCAAGGGGGTGGGGAGGGGCCAACCTAAACCTAACTACAGTCTATCTTTTCAAGGGGGGAGGGGGCAACCTATACTTAACTACAGTCTATCTTTTCAAGGGGGTGGGGAGGGGGGCAACCTATACCTAACTACAGTCTATCTTTTCAACCCCAAAATAGACATTGCTCCATTTTGCAGAAATTGGTTCAGATACCTATTATCCTATCATCCGTCTCTGTCACAGTGTCTTCCAGCGCAAATGGGTGCATTTGAAGCGCGAAGGTTGTGTGTGATCCATGAGTGCTGAAGCAATGGCGTATGCGTCTGATGTAAAGCCAGTTGTGTTCACGGTATGTGCTATAGGCACTGCGGTAGTTTCGAAGCGTAGGCTGTTGAACGCCGTGTTAACTGTGTTTCTTCCTGCTTAGAGTGATTCATGTGTGTTCCATAGAACTGATTATTAAACCCCGTTCAGGGATTTACTGAAAGGAGAGAATCCGCCACTGCCGACCAATTTTAAAGAGTCATTGAACGGTAGAGAAAAACGGGTCTAACACATAAATCCTTCAGTTTGGAAATAGTTGGCAGCGGTAGGAAAAGGTGGTGCGAAACGTGCAGAGGTCTGTTTTGAGGATAGCCTTAGGGGGACAAACATCTGATTTCCTGTAGAGCCAGAATTTTCTCTCAATACAGGGCTGCCGCTCTATTGGAAAGAGCGAACACACACCAAAAAGGAAGCATGTGCTGCAAACAAAGTGGAAGTAACAAGAAATATAATATACGCAAATAACTTTTTTTGTATCTTGCAAAGGAAAGTGTGTAAACCAGCCCACAGACAATAACGCAAGCGCTGAAGAACAGTACCCATCCAACATTCTCGGTCTATTGTACAGCATGTAAGTTAACACAAGCTGGTACAGCAACAGCAGTTCAGTGAAAATGTTGAATATTATGTTTTCTTTCTGTCCCCCCTATCTCCACGGTGTTAACAATGACATAACTCATAGAAACAAACTGCTTACAGACCTGTATATTCTTGTAGGGCATATGATCAACACATTCCATAAGCACAATTCGAACACAACAGAGTGCAGAATATTTGCAGCCAAAGGGCATTCTTGACCACCGTCCCTCCCCCGTCCCTCTACAACACGCTTCCCCCGTAGCTACCCCCCCCCCCCTTTTTTTTTCTTTTTTTGTTTTTGTTTTGTTTTACTCCAACATCCATTCACTACTTTGAAACCTCTCAAAACGCGCAGCCCAGGGAGATGGGAGGAGAGCGGGAGGGAGAGTTTTCTTAAAGCGAATCGAAGCAGGTCTGGGGCAAGGGGGGGGGGGGGGGGGGGGGGCTACAGGGGGTAGGGGTGAAGAACTGGGGGGGAAAGGGGAGGAGGGATCGGGAGGAATGGGAGAACGAGGAAGACGGCTATCCCACGCCGCAATTGCACGCGCGCGCATGCACACCTGCAGGCATAGACGCGCGCGCGCACACACACGCACACAATCAAGCCTTTCTCTCTCTCTATCTCTCTCTCCCTCTCGCTCTCGCTCGCTCTAATCATCATCATCATCATCTTCATCGTTATCTTGTCTCGTGGGTGTGTGTGGAAATTAAAAAAAAAGGTTGGTTTGGAGATTAAGGAATTGCTGCTCTTCGTTTGTGTTATGAACTTATAAACAAACTAACCCATACGATCTTTGATATGTGGACAATAAATTCCCGATGAACCACAGCCAATACTTAATGTCAAAATGTATTTTTCACATCAAGCGTAAAGGAGGTTCTGAATATGTCTGTCTTTTGTGGAGTACTTCAAAACTCAAAGTTAGCCTGAACGAAAGAAACAAAATTCAGTCCCGAGAGAGAGAGAGAGAGAGAGAGGAGAGAGAGAGAGAGAGAGAGAGAGATTGCATCTGATGAGTACTTAAAAATTGAGGTATATCGTACCTGAAAGTTGAGCGAGTGTCATAGTGGCACTTTAGAACATCACAATTGGGTGTCCGTCAAACTTTTGTCCTTGGTTTAACGCCGACTGAAGGATTGGTATAGATCCTTTTTCTCACACCAAACATTACGTCGAGATACTTGTGCCCTCTTTCAAAACACTACATAAGGTACTGCATGCTTTGCGAAGTGTGAGGAATACCTTAGCGTTAGTAATTATCAGTTGTTAATTACTTTATGAATCTTAAAAACATATTCAACAGGTTTTTTTTCTGAAAATGGTTATTTCAATATAAGTCTTTGTTAGCTTAATTGATTTGCAAGTTACGAGAAATGACGCCTGTTATGCATGATTATTACGAGTTGAGTCTTTTGTAATCCTTTTTACCGCTGACATTTTGTCTGAGTATTAAAATGAAATGAAAGTTCAGGCATTGTTAATAGAGCACAACATTGTACGACATATGTAATCACTCCAAACGCTACAAGTCGGATTTTGCATCGCGTAACAAATGCGCCAGTATTATTAGCCGGCACATTGAAAGAACTAAAACAAAACAGAAATGTCAATAAAAGGACAGGTCAAATTTACTTAAATCGAAAATATGACAGACGTGTTTTGTGATTTTTCGGAAGCCGTCACAATAGCCTGGTCTTACCTTGGTTATAATGCTCTTCAGTTGAAGGAACGATTGGTGGGTGGAGGTGGGCTAAGTTATATTGTATTTACTGTGTGTAGAGGGACTGGAATTTTGTGTCCAGTGTGTCGTTCAGCCCTGAAAAGATCCATTGTGGTTTGCTACACTAAAGTTAAACCGACATTTTGTAAGTCTTTGCACTAACTGCATGTAGCATTCATAAAATGCCAGCTTTTTTTTTTTCGTTGTAATTTGGTGATTGGTATAGCGACGCTATGTATTTACGAGCCCATATGGACTTTTTTTTGGGTTTTTATTGCACTCTTCTTAAGTTTTTTCACGACCTTGTTTTCAGATCATGTGGGCAGTACAGCGAGGTAGCCCAAGATTGTGCACGTCCACAAGAGGAAGCGGAACTGAAAAAAAAAAAAAAGGTTTTGTGAAAAAGGTCAGAGGATCTCCCACTGGTGGGGTTGCGTTCTCAACAGAATGGTCACCCAAATTGTCGACGCCATCCGTTGCACTGGAATCCCAGCGTTGATGTCGACCAGACCAGGCCACCAGAGACAAGGTATGTTTAACTCACCAGCTGCAAAAAAACTGCCGACAGCAGAACCAGGATGTTTGTGGGGAGCATTGACCCCATGAATCGTGGAAGCCTTCAGAAGGTTGCCCAGGTGTAGATGTGCCGAGAAGCTCGTCGCGCTGATCTTCCTTTCCTGAGGGCATGCAGACAAGGGTGTGGGAAAATGGGGATACATCGGGTCCCTTCCCAGTGAGAATTGGAGTGAGACAAGGCAGCGTCTCGCGCCCCAACCGTCTTCTCCTCCATCTTGTTCGCAACAATACAGATAGATTCCTGTGGAGACTTTAACGAGAGATTCCTGTGGAGACTTTAACGAAGGGCGTGTGCGTTCAGTTTCTTACAGACGACAAGCAACCTTTTCAACCAAACAGTGTTTGACCCCATACTGCTCGAGTTCCTTTTGACAGACGACTCGCCTTCCGCACTGACCGCACACTCCCTGAGGACATCCGGGTGTCCAGTGCAAGACAGACCGCTTTGTAATGGACTGCAGACGGTTTGCCTCACGACGAGACAGGCATAATCCAGCCGTCATCGATCACAGTCTGTCAGGGCTCCGCCAGCACCGCCTGTTGCCATGACCAAAATAGATCAGACTGTGCACTAGTTCTATCTTAACATCACTGTGAACGGCAAGGGATCTCCTCACGCAGAGGTGACGCGGCAAGTCGCAAAGGCCTTTGGCAGGCTCCCCAGAGAAACTGTGAGAAGACCATGGCATCGGACGTCCCACCCCAAACTGCCTTGTTCCGAGCAGTTGTTCTCAATGCTCTGCTGTAGAGACCTGTACTACGTATCTTCTGCGCCACAGCTAGAACGAATCCACCAGTGTTTCCTGCACGAAGTCAGATGGCGAGAGTAAGTGTCCAGTCCTTAGCTTCAGGAAAAGGTGTGGGCTTACCAGTTCTGCCTACAAAGAGCCAGATAATGCCACGACCTGGACATAGTCATTTGCATTTTAGCAGCTGTTTAGAGGAGCTCGACACCCTGACATACCGATCAGGTCTTGGACACCAGCCTAACATTGCGCCACAATTATGGTTGTATGCGTGTGTTTGCGTGTGTGTGTGTGTGTGCAAGAGTGGGTAGGCCTGTGCCAGTGTAAACGATGTGAACTTGTTTATTACACGTGTGTGCGCGCGCTTGAGTGAATGGATGTGTATGTGTGCGTGTTGTTCTGTGGGCTTGTGTGAGCATGCTCCTGCATACATACATATATGGATGATACCACACTTCGGAAATGCCGGAATTCAAATTCTCTGTTTATCCTGAAATCACGAAACGTCCGGGTCGACTTTTCCCCCAAAAGCGTTTCGGTAAACTGCGTCCTGGTTACTCTGATCCAGGTATTTCTTTTCCGAAGTGATCATTCCTTCGTGCGTGTGCTGAGAGAATGCGCAAATGCTGCTTCAGCCAATGGTGGCAATACCGTTCGTTGAGCCAAACGAAGATGCGTCTGCGAACGACGCCTGTTAGAACAAGTTTCGTTTTCACATGCCGCCACATAGGAGATGCTTCTTCCAGGTAGCAACCGCCTATTCTTACATGAACTACGATGAAATAGGTTTTCTTCTGACACAAATTACCTTCAAACCTGATTCATCAGCACACTTTGGCGCGTATCGTGCTCTTCAGCCCCTTTTTTTTCGGTGTTTCTAGGCATGTTCTGAAAAATTTGTCACAGCCCGACGTCATTCGCGCGCGGAAGTTAGTAAGAGTTGTCAGTCTTTGATTACATATTCCCCCCCTGCGGTTAGAATCCGCAAGTGCAATTACCACTCAATATCATCTCTAGAATTTCTTTCCAGTTTTTTTTTGTGTGTGAATCATCGATTTGTCGTTTTCTCGCCAATCATGGAGCAAAATTCGGCGAAGTCGAATGGGTAAACATGTCTGCAGTGATATGCTCACAAAAAAGAAAAAAAAAAAAAGAAAACGTTTTAAAGTACTATTCCTAGCTAATTACAAATGCAAGTACATTCATTGCACTTCTAGCTTGTCAGTTAATGCGAGCAGAAAGGCCACTTTGAATGGGCGGTTTGTGATTCCTGGTTCTTGATTTGTGAGAGCACCAGTTGGTTAATGGGAAAAGCAAATCGGCACATATTGTTCGATCTATGTTCTTAAAACATTCTGATTATATAACACATTCAACTTTTAATCAACCCGTATTGTTCAGTCTGTACTTTCAAAGCATTTTGTTTATATGACGGATTTCATCATGATTTATTACAGCAAAGCATTATCCTCAAAGCTCTTGATCCAATCCATCATCAAGGACTGCGGATTGCTCTGGGAGCACTTCACACATCTCCAAAAGAAAGTTTGTATGCTGAATCGGGTGAACCCCCTCTGGAGCTAAGGAGGTTGCGTCTTTTCCCTGAATTACTACCTGAAACTGAGGGGTAATCCAGAAAACCCTGCCTATGATATTGTCATGAACCCGCCTTTTAGAGCCAAATATGACTTAAAGCCAAATAAAATTCCTCCACTGGGTATTCGTATTTTGACCCCTTTCGGGGCAGCTGGCATTGACCTTGATGCTGTTGATGATGGGCCATTACAGACTGATTTACCTCCTTGGAAAGTCGCCAATCCAGAGATTAATTTTATATTTAACTCAATTTCGAAAGGAGGTCACCTCGAGTGTTGCATATAAACAACTGTATTTTGGGCAATGTGAACTTTATAAAGATTTTATCAAGATTTTTACTGATGGTTCTAAGAAAGGTGAGAGGGCTGCAGCTGCCATTGTGTGTGATAACGATTTTCAGGAGCCTACTTTGTTAAGATTGCGGGATTGGTCATCTGTTTATACTGCTGAAACTGAAGGCTTTAAATCTGGCCCTCAGTGCGGTGTCCAGATCAGATCAGAATGATTTCCTTATTTTTATCGGATTCATTGTCGGCATTGTCGGCTTTGTCGACAAGAGAAGTATCACATCCAGTTTTAGCGGATATTCATGATCTTCATACTCGGCTTGTCTCTTCGGGAAAGCATATAGTTTTCTTGTGGGTCCCCAGTCACATGGGAATCTATGGTAACTCAGTGGTGGACAAAGCAGCCAAACAAGCTCTCGGTGCAAGTCTTTCCAGGAGGCCTATGCAGTTTGTTCCTCACTCTGATCTACGTCATAAATCTAGTTTGTATTGTCTTGAACTGTGGCAGAGTGAAGGTGTAATCAAATTCATAATAAATTGTTTTAAAATTTGCCCAGATTTAACCAATCCTTTCCATCGGTGGTACGTAACCGTAAAGAGGAATCGTTTTGTCACGGTTACATATTGGGCACAGCTATATAACGCACAGTTTGGATATTCAGAAGGGGAAGACCCCCCATGGTGTGTTGCGTGTGACAGCATGTTCAGTGTTAATCATTTTTTGACAGAATGTGCTGATTTGATGTGTATCAGAGAGAAGTTCTTTTCCACCAGTGATTTATCGGTTCTTTTTCGTGAGATTTCAGTGGATCTTATTTTTTCTTTTTTGAAAGAGGTAAACTTATTTTATAAAATATAGGGTTTTAATAATGTATACAGGTGTCGAAGGAGTTGAAAAGATAATTGTGCTTTTGTCCTCATAAATTTTAAGTGCTGTGTTAATACTAGTGTGGGTATCTGTATCAAGAGACTCAGATATGATAGCTGAGGTCCTGATTTGGCTCCTAGTAGTCCGCTGGACCCCATAAAACACTAACTAGCTAACTAACTAACAGCAAAGCAGTCAGGCCCACTGATCTTAACAAGTCTTATTTTTCACGCCTGATTTATGATAATCAGGAGATTGGTACATCCTTAAGTTTGTCACCCCCGTGTATTGTTCATACAACTTATACATAAGGTACAGGACTGCTCTAAAGGCAGGTGAAGACAGTGCTTCTCTGGGTCCTCCCCAGCACCTTCGGTGTTTCTTTTTCTTCTTTGCCTTAACTAGGCTGACCCTGGAGAAAGGTCCAGTGACGGTGAGGAAAGACCCACTGACCACAGGGAAAGTCCTGTTGACAGTGGGAAAGACTACAACTTTGGATTCTCTCTTGAGGGCACATAAGACCGTATGGCGAAAGCTTGGCTGTGTCTGGAGTGGCACTGTCTTCATCTGTCCGTGGGCAGGGTGGTTGGGTCTGTGGGGTGTGCTCGGCAGCTGGAGGGTGGTGTTTTTCGCCCGGGGGCTCTGCAGTCATGAAATTACGGGCTGGTACACCATGGGATGCTACTTTAAGGCTGTTATGAGCTGCATCCTGTAGTCTAATTTACCTCTGTTCAGGAGCAGTTATGTCCCTTGATATCTTAATGGAGTGTCCTGCGCGTGCCTGTACCCATCGTCAACACAGCGCAGGCCTCCAAGGGTGGTACAGGGACTGCTCTAAAGGCAGGTGAAGACAGTGCTTCTCTGGGTCCTCCCCAGCACCTTCGGGTGTTTCTTTTTCTTCTTTGCCTTAACTAGGCTGACCTGGAGAAAGGTCCAGTGGACGGTGAGGAAAGACCCACTGACCACAGGGAAAGTCCTGTTGACAGTGGGAAAGACTACAACTTTGGATTCTCTCTTGAGGGACATAAGACCGTATGGCGAAAGCTTGGCTGTGTCTGGAGTGGCACTGTCTTCATCTGTCCGTGGGCAGGGGTGGTTGGGTCTGTGGGGTGTGCTCGGCAGCTGGAGGGTGGTGTTTTTCGCCGGTGGGCTCTGCAGTCATGAAATACGGGCTGGTACACCCATAGGGATGCTACTTTAAGGCTGTTATGAGCTGCATCCTGTAGTCTAATTTACCTCTGTTCAGGAGCGGTTATGCCCCTTGATATCTTAATGGAGTGTCCTGCGCGTGCCTGTACCCATCGTCAACACAGCGCAGGCCTCCAAGGGTGGTACAGGACTGCTCTAAAGGCAGGTGAAGACAGTGCTTCTCTGGGTCCTCCCCCGCACCTTCGGGTGTTTCTTTTTCTTCTTTGCCTTAACTAGGCTGAAACCCCGGAGAAAGGTCCAGTGACGGTGAGGAAAGACCCACTGACCACAGGGAAAGTCCTGTTGACAGTGGGAAAGACTACAACTTTGGATTCTCTCTTGAGGGCACATAAGACCGTATGGCGAAAGCTTGGCTGTGTCTGGAGTGGCACGTCTTCATCTGTCCGTGGGCAGGGGTGGTTGGGTCTGTGGGGTGTGCTCGGCAGCTGGAGGGTGGTGTTTTTCGCCGGTGGGCTCTGCAGTCATGAAATTACGGGCTGGTACACCCATGGGGATGCTACTTTAAGGCTGTTATGAGCGCATCCTGTAGTCTAATTTACCTCTGTTCAGGAGCAGTTATGTCCCTTGATATCTTAATGGAGTGTCCTGCGCGTGCCTGTACCCATCGTCAACACAGCGCAGGCCTCCAAGGGTGGTACAGGACTGCTCTAAAGGCAGGTGAAGACAGTGCTTCTCTGGGTCCTCCCCAGCACCTTCGGGTGTTTCTTTTTCTTTTCTGATAATCAGGAGATTGGTACATCCTTAAGCTTGTCCACCCTGTGTATTGTTCATACAACTTATACATAAGGTTTATTAGAACCTATTTCATAAACAGTTTTTAAAAATCGATACATTTCACGTTGCTATTAATTTCTGCTTCCACTAGAGATTAACTTGTGCCCAGAATTCAGTGATATACATTTTCCTGGTAAATGTATTGAAGTTTGTCTGGACACTTCACAAACAACACATGTGAGGGTTTTTAAGGTTTAAAATCCAGGTATCAGTTTTCAACTTCACAGTCAAAATCTACGAGCCAGGTCACATACCTGTTGCACCAATAACCTCCACCCCACCCATACGCCACTCCGTCGCCTCCCCCTCCCATTCCAGATACAGGGCTGCAGGCTGAATTTCCTGCTGGAATAAACAAGACCACACAAGTTTTCGGTTGAAGTTATAAAAAAGAAAAATCCTGGTTTTCCATACAAGGATTCTGGTCATCACAAAACTATTTCTTGACTTTAAGTTACAAGCTGCCTTCAAAAGTTTCAGAAGTGGTACATACAAATATTGGTGCTGCCCCTGGTTTAGAGAACTCCGTAGCGTGCAGGTCAGTACCATCGGTGTTGATGTTGCTCTTGTGGATAGCATGGTAAACGGAGACAAGGTGTCGCCAGATGCCCAGGTTTTAAACCTTCAGCTTCAGGGGGCGAGGCCCTCTGACAAGGAGCTCTGCCCCTTGACCCCGCCAGGGAGGCTCAGGCGCCCTGGACCCCCGGCATTCCTGCTTTTCATTCTTCCTGGTTTCACCCATGATATACAAATATAAATATGTTCATGTTATGTGTGTGTACGCCTGTGTGGCGTGGCGCGTGTCCTGGTTTGTGGAAGACTGTTAAAAAGCCGACATGATTATCATTAAGAAATATATGTTTACTGATATTAATGATACGCCTACTACTAATAATACTATTCACAACAATGATTGTAGTGCTATGCAAAATGATAGTGATGAATATGATACGAACCGGAATGAAAATGCAAATAATGGTGGTAGTAGTAGTGCTAGTAATAGAGATGGTTGTAGTAGTAGTTGTAGTAATAGTGATGGTGGTAGTAGGTAGTGGTAGTAACAGCAATGAAAAGAAGTGAAAAGGCATGTTACATAGCAATAGAAGCAAGATGCAATTACAAAGAAAGAAAGAAAGGCATGAAAGTAGCCAATCAAGGAACTAAACGTAACTACCACACTTCATCCCCTCCTTCGTTGGCAACACACACGAGCACCCCCTCCTACACACACACACACACACACACACACGCGCGCGCACGTACACGGTTTGTGGACATGTTTACAGGCTGATACGCACGCGCAAACCCCAACACAGAACATGCGCACTACACACACACACACACACACACACACACACACACAGATGCACATATTCATGGACACTTAACATTACACACATGCATCACTTCAGAAGCGCACGCTTGCATCACGTGATGAGTACATGTATGCTTATCAGTACATGTATGTTTACAGTACATACAACAGCAGATTCAAAGTCTGTCAGTTTAGTTGACGTGTGTTTAGTATATTTGTCATTAAAAAGACCTAGTATTAAGTCCACCCCATTTTCAAGGGGTCTTTTATAGTGTGCGGTCTTGAGATTATATAGTGTGTGGTCTTGAGATTATTCCTATGTTCATTTTGGTTAGTGATGTTTCTTGGTCATTTTAGTTGACCTGTGTTCGGTCGTTTTCGTCTCGTCATTGGAAAGACCCAGTACAAGTCCGCCCTGTGTTCAAGGAGTCTTTATAGTGTGCGGTCTGGAAATTATTCCAGTGTTTTATTTGGTGAGTGATGTTTCTAGCTGCTCCTTTCAGTTTGGGTGTGCGGCCACATCCCTTCCTGTCTTGTTGAGTTCTGCGAGATGATTTGTGGTATGGTGACTTCCATCTTGTTTCGTCGAGGGTCATTCTTTAGATTTTTTTTCACTCCAAATTTGGCAAGCCGGCCTTACTTTTGTTCCCCACGAGAATGAATTTCAGGGGTAGCTTTAGCTCTGGCCCACTTTGTTCTCCACCAGAATGAATTTCAGGGGTAGCTTTAGCTCTGCTTGACGACAGGGCGAGCAACGTCGGTGAGACCGAGTGGGACATTGAACCACATCCTTGTGTGGGTCTGTTGCTTTTTAGAGCTGATTTCGTGAACTAGCGGAGGTCAGAGAGGCCTCGGGGACAGCATGAATGAAAAGAGCCGCTGCCATCGAGGCAGAATGGAACCGGAGCAAGCTAGAGAGCCATCTAGCAAAGCTCATTCCTCTGCAGTGCCTGCGGCCGACTGTGAGTGAGCCTGTGAGTGAGCCTGGAGCATTGGCCTCTGTTTCTACGTCAGGGTACCCATTCTGGCTGTTGACCTGTCTGCCTGCTTGTCTGTTGAACCAAAGGGAGTGTCTATATCATTCCTTGTTCTGCGATTTGATGGCATTCGTCTGTCTCGAGAGACGGTGGTGTTGCGCCATGGATCAGTCAGTGGTGGAGTTGCAGCACATGCTGTGGCTGAAGAACCCGATCCTCGAGCAGACTGTTGCAGATGCTGTGGCTGAAGAACCCGATCCTCGAGCAGACTGTTGCAGATGCTGTGGCTGAAGAACCCGATCCTCCAGCAGACTGTTGCAGATGCTGTGGCTGAAGAACCCGATCCTCGAGCAGACTGTTGCAGATGCTGTGGCTGAAGAACCCGATCCTCCAGCAGACTGTTGCAGATGCTGTGGCTGAAGAACCCGATCCTCGAGCAGACTGTTGCAGATGCTGTGGCTGAAGAACCCGATCCTCGAGCAGACTGTTGCAGATGCTGTGGCTGAAGAACCCATCCTCGAGCAGACTGTTGCAGATGCTGTGGCTGAAGAACCCGATCCTCGAGCAGACTGTTGCAGATGCTGTGGCTGAAGAACCCGATCCTCGAGCACTGTTGCAGATGCTGTGGCTGAAGAACCCGATCCTCCAGCAGACTGTTGCAGATGCTGTGGCTGAAGAACCCGATCCTCGAGCAGACTGCTGCAGATGCTGCACGTGGAAGTGTCGGTCATGAGTGTCAGTTGGTGCCGACGCAATTCTTTGCCGTCTGCGGCGCCTCCTTTCTTCCAACTGGGCCTGTGTCCTCTGCTCTGCTTGTTTGATGCCTTTGATGGTGGACCGCCAGATGACCCGGTCTGATGCTGCTGCTCCAGGTCTGCTGGGTCGCTCGTATCCATCCTTGTAGCGTAGGGTGGGCCGTCCTGTGAGTCTGCAATTTACTGTCTCTTCAGTGTGGGGGTAACGTTAGGAAATGTTTGCAATCCTCGGCACAGTCTGTTTTTTTTATTGGTAGCGTCACTTCCCGAATCTTTTCTAACGAAACTTTCGACATAATTATTGTCTCAAAAATTCAGAATATGAGGATTGGTATGACCTGGGAAGGCTGAGGGCAGTGTTCTTATTCTATGCACAGTGATTTGAAGTCGTAGTTGTCGTTCTTGACATCTGAAATAATGGGCGGAAATTGCATCCGTTTTCTTCAAAATCCAGAACAAAAGCACGGCTGATTGGATCAGTAACTCCTGTTGTCTTTCTTTTCGAAAACGGCCCAGCAGTAAGTGATCAGTTTATTTCAATCATTTAATTTAAACCTGCAGTGGCAGTTGCATTAGCAATTTTCTTACATAGACTGAGAAGCCCTCCAATCGCCCTCAATCCTCCCATCTACCCCTTCAGCGGGTTCATGCCGTTACAGTGACACGGAGGATACACCCCTCCCCTGCCCTCTCTCCCGTCCGTTCTCCACCCTCCTGCCCCGGAGAGAGTGCCTCCTACCGGAGAGAGTTCCTAGAAATCCTGTGCTTATGATTTCCTTGTTTCACCTCAGTTCTGTTCTGTTGGGAGGCGTGCTAGGGCGGAGTTGGGGAGGTCTATTTCATGACGTGTATATTGTGCTCTGCTATGCATGCGTGAATAAAATTCAAAACGAAGTTTGTAAAAAAAATGTTAACATGAAATGCGTGGACTTGGACTGGAACGTGAAATGCTGCTCCAATTCTATTGTTGAGTGATGCGAGTCCTCTCACAAGGTTCATTCTACAAGCATAAAGGAAAGAACCAGGACTGGCACGTGAAATGCATGCTCCAATTCTATTGGTTAGTGATGCAGTCCTGCTCACAAGGTTCATTCTACAAGCATAAGGAAGAACCCAGCAGGACTGGCACGTGAAATGCTGCTCCAATTCTATTGGCTGAGTGATGCGAGTCATGCTCACAAGGTTCATTCACAAGCATAAAGGAAGAAACCCATGGTGGTGGTCGGGATGGAGACGGCACACAACAAACTCACAATAAAGCTTCATAATTGAATACCCCCAATAGCGACATCAAGTACGAGACATCCAGTACGAAGTTGTGGAAATGCTGCTAGCATATAATGCATGGATGGCACGTGAAATGCTGCTCCAATTTATTGGCTGGTGATTGCGAGTCCTCTCAAAAGGGTTCATTCTACAAGCATATAGGAAAGAACCAGTAGGGTGGTGGGCGGGATGGAGGACGGCACACAACAAACTTCACAATAAATGCTTCATAATTGAATACCCAGATAGGCGACATCAGTACGAAGACATCAAGACGAATTTTGTGAAATGCTGCTAGATAAATGCATGGACTTGGCAACGTGAAATGCATGCTCCAATTCTATTGGCTGAGTGATGCGAGTCCTGCTCACAGTTCATTCTACAAGCATATAGGAAAAACCAGTAGGTGGTGTCGGATGGAGACGGCACACAACAACTTCACAAAAGCTTCATAATTGAATACCCAGATAGGCGAAATCAAGTACGAAGACATCCAATAGAGTTGTGAAATGCTAACAATAATGATGGCCTGTTGTGAGCGATGCGAGTCTGTTCATTCTACAAGTATATAAGGAAAGAACCCAGTAGGGGATGGGACGGCACACAGCAACTTCACAAATAAAGCTTCAATGTTTTGTTCTTGCCAAAAGTATACAAGACAATATTCATCAAACAAGCAATGGAATACCCCAAAAGGTTGACATCAAGTACGACGTTGTAAAACATGTAGCGCTCGTGCCCACAGACCCGCACAAACCATCTTTGCGGTCCAGAAAAGGTATGACAAAAGTGCGATTACCTCTCCACAGGTCCGCATAGTTCGCCGCTTGCAAGATGCGGACAAGGAATCGCAAGATTTTCTGCTCCGTGGTGGTACAAAAGATCTCTACATCCAAACGACGTTTTGGTGCACCATTTGTTAAGATCGGAGCAGCAAATCACGACCTTTCTGCCCGTACAGACCAAAAATGTCTGGCATGCTTGACGCCACCCAGATTTGCGGAACAGGAAAAAGTCTGGCCGTAGCGACTGGCTGCTGTGGACAAGTCTAGTAGTAAAATATAGTGTTGAACGCAACCGCACTTTTTCTGTACGGTCTGTGCGGGTTCGTGACACAACGCTTATGCATGAACTTGTACTGGAACGTAAATGCATGCTCAAACTGTTGGTTGAGAGTGATGCGAGTCCTGTTCATTCTGCAAGTATATAACGAAAAAAAAACCAGTAGGGTCGGGGATGGGGGACGGCACACAACAAACTCCACAAACAAAGCTTCACATTTAAACATGCCCAAAGTATACAAGACCAACGATTCAAGTTTGTCTTCTGCAGTACAAGCAATGGAATATGAAAAGGGTAGATGCATCAAGTTGGTCTGTCTTCAAACAGTAACAGGATGGGCGCATTGTGCACTGCATGCATCGCTTTCTCCTGCCGATACTGGGTGGACATTCATCCTCGAGGTAGGGTACTCAGCATGTCCGAAATCTACCAGAGTTGCCCAAGACAAGTTAAGGCACGACAATTATTCCAGACATCGATAAATGATGATCATACTTGATGCCAGAATCGACGTTCTTACTAAGCACAGACGGGCGGCCACGTGCGTTTCACATCCGCTGGCGGCCGTTTATGACAAACGGAGACAAAGATAAGCCATGCTTATTTTGTCGAATGAATCATATTACCTGATCAAGTTTCTCTTATCAGAGTCGATTTTTTTTTAGAGGGGGGAGGTAATTAATCGTACATGCAGGGCAAAGGCCTGAACATACCACTTTTTCATTTTTCATCTTGAGCAAGAAAGGTAAATCAGTTGTGAAATCGCAAGGACTGAACTTTACTTTACCCCAAGCCGTGAGTTTTCCGTTCAAAAGAGTTGCAGCTAATGCCGTACTCGGTATACCTAAACACCTTTGTCAGAACCGACGGAAAACAACGGCGTCCGTCCGCGCTTAGTTTGGATGTAACCGTTTACGTCAAAGACCGGACTGTTCGTTTTTAATCTCCAGTCCCAACATTGGCACCATGTGAATATCACCACCAAGCGTGAAACGCAGAATAGCAGGTCAAATGAAACCCTGAGATACGTAGCACATCGAATATAAGGCAACCAACAGCATATTGAATATAAGGCAACCAACATAGCGTCCATGAACGGATCAACAGACTGAAATATGGAACGCTGTACAATCTTATTGAAAAAAAAAGATATATGCAAGAGAAAGCGGTTGATTCACAAATGAGTCTTGCCATACCCCGAAGGCAAAATTATTCAAAAGGGAAACGTCGTATCCAGATTTCGGACTCGAACACACACGCACCCCAGCCTACCCCCGCCCCTACCACACACACACACACCGCAAAATTGAAAGAAAAACCTCCAAAATGTCAGAATTCAGAAACGAGAACAACTTGCATGCATACCCCGAACAGTAATTTTCAAGTATACTGACGAACGTTTTCAAAAATTTGGCCATAGAAAATGAACTAGTCAAGAACAAGAAAAAAATTATAACAAAAAAAGGGCAAAATATAAATGCACACACTTAACAAGTGTAAGATAATACATGCATAATACATAATTCCGACGAATGTCTTCTTCAGCCTTATAGCAGACCTCCCCCCCCCCCCCCCCAAAAAAAAAAAAAAAAAGAGAAAATGCCTCAAACAATTTTCGCCCGATACCTGTCGGCACGAGAAAGACGATGACGCACAAAGAAAGGAGAACAAATATTCTGGACCCAAATGGACACACCAGCCTCGATTCGTTTATGCCTTGGCTTCATTTGGCAAAATCTGACGGACAGACGACCTTACTTGCTGGCATGTTGGTACGCGATACGTGAACCCTCCCTACCCCCAAATGAACTGGGCTTTCGGTTGGTGGTTTAGCGTACAGCGGGCGTTCCCGCCCTCCCCACCCCACCCCCCACCCCCCATCTCCAAGGTCAACACAGATAGGGCTCTCATCGCTACCCCTTCCAGGGAACCCACTATAGTAGATGTTTAAACACGCGCATCGAATATCCTGCAAAATCATGCCAGCCATTGCCTGGCTACGGAAGCAAAAATCCATCATCATGCATAGGACATTGGGAAATGAAATGTCACGCCAAGAATTGGTCCATTCAGCGACGACATGGAGGAATGACAACGCTATAAAGGGCGTGAGGGAGAGCGCTGGCCTGTGTCACCGTCGAACGGGTTCCGTTGTTCACTCCGATCAAACTTGACCCAATTCCTGGGCCTCTCTCTCTCTTCATACAAAATCCCAGACTATCGCAGGCACATCTACAAATTCAGCTACAAATGAATCCGCAGTGTCCCGTACTCTGACGGAATCAACATCACCCCCTTTGTAAATGTTATTCTGTTCACCGGATTACAATCCAAACCGACTTTTTTTCATATCAAGTATCAAAGCATCTCATCGTAAATGTTCTTTTCCTGGAAATCCATATATTATTTTGTGAGAAACGTACGTAAACGGTCGGGGAAAAAATTGCTCGATCTCGAATTGTTAAACGGAAGGGGGGGGGGGGGGGGGGGGGGGGGGGGGGGGGGGGGGGGGGGGTCATCGATCTACCCGTTACAACGTATCCGCGCAAAATGTTAACGGGCCTCTCCTTTGACTCGTTTACATTTTTTTTCCAGTAATTTGTGGAAACCGTGTCGTCAGAAACAAAACGTCGACACGGGTGAAACATGTTGGAGAAGGAAACAAAAGAAAGGAAGAAACGTGCACACGCAACACCTGAAGGACACTGGCTACGAAGATTGGAAAAAGAAAGAGAGCATAGAATGTAATGCTCAAAATGTTTCTGATCTGAAATCCTTAACAATGGAATGTATGAAGTTACAATACATTTTATATTCGGGAAAAAAAATCTGCCTTCAGTTCTCATTACCCAGTTGTATGCGATACAAACTCTCGGCAGGGTTTTCGGGCTTTCACCACGTAAAACAAAGTCCTATCGTTTAGTTAGGACCCCACCCCACCCCCGCCCCGCACACATGCTCAAACAAAATATCAAATCATTACGGTGCAACAACTAATTCATTACAAAGCAATATAAGCATTACAGAAGGAAAAAAAGAGAACATTATGAATTCAGAGTAGCAAAACTTTTTTTTTTCTTTTTCTGTCCCATCTTCTGTGCCACCTCGGTGGCAGTGCACCCACGCCACTCATTCCGACACCCCGTCCACAGCCAGGCTCGGCCCGCCGCAGCCCCAGCACCGGCAATCCACTGGGAGCAGTCAATGTCAAGCCGTCAAGAGGCATGCCATCGGAGCAGACACTGCACTGCTGCCGAGTCACTTCGGTGGTGTTCAGTGGCGCCTGTTCTGATCCAACATACTCAGTAAGCCCCCTACTGACGACAATAATTGCTTGGTCGCGGAGTTGGGGTGAGTGCCCCCCCCCCCCCCCCTCTCCCCCCCTTCCGGAGGGCGCCACCAAGTCCTTCCAGCGACAGCCCCCAAGGACTCGCCGATACCATGATCACAGACTTGGAGAGGACAACGAAACTGAAGTCACCTTAAGAGCACGGCATGAAGGGCCACAGAGTTTGAGACTTTATTCATGCTGATCGATGAGAATGAAGATGATGCTACGGATTTCAATTCCGGTCTGAGACTGCATGACAAGGCTATACTCTACACTTACTTTCATAATGCATCCTGGCTTCAACCAGGCCCGAGAGATGCAGACCTCTGCAGTGTTGGTCAGGAAATTTGAGCAACACTCTCTGACACGCATCCATTAAGTGGATGAAACTCGGCTGTGTGGTCCCAGTCTTCCCAACTGAGCCCCTAACAAACTGATCTCTGCGTAGAAACCGCCGAGGCAGAATAATCCCACTTCGCTCTGATGGAATCGAACCCGCGACCGCCCAGCCGGGAGTCCGCGACGCTGACTACTTCGCCACGGCGGCTGGTAAATAGCAACAGTTTACATACTACGACTCGGCGACCAGATTACAACAGAAAGTCAGCATGTTACAAGAACAAAAACGGGAGAATGCATGACAAACGCTCACGAAAAAAAGGGTGGAGAACTGCAGCAAATCAGCAACACCCCATACGGAAAAGTTAAGATATTCTACCATGTAAACAACAAGAAACACACACACAAACCGGTAAGCTCGAGTACAGAAAACAAAAAAACGATATGTACAAAAGACCACCAAAAAAAAGCGCCAGCTGTAAAAACTGTGCTGGACAGTGTTGCCATTATGGTCAGACTTTCGTGAACACCCCAACACAAGTTCCTCTGAATGTGAAGTATATGAGCTCCCAATTCGCATGCGGGACAGTTACTACACTTGATTTTTTTAAAAAAAAAAGGTCGTCTTAGAATTCATTGAAAATTTTCGACTAACCTCTTTTGACTTCGTCTCTTAAAAGTTTCATGAAACTGAAAATCAAACGGGTTAGAACATCACCGTTCACAGAATTTTGGCTGGCATTTTGAAATAGATTGTGAAATACACAGTTGCAGTTGGCAGGAGAAAACATTTCTGTTTCAGAAAACAGGAAAAGTACAGATCACTCCACAGGCCCTTTGGTCTGTTGTAACAAATACTCCACAGGCCCTTTGGTCTGTTGTAACAAGTACAGATACTCCACAGGCCCTTTGATCTGTTGTAACAAGTACAGATACTCCACAGGCCCTCTGGTCTGTTGCAACAAGTACAGATACTCCACAGGCCCTTTGGTCTGTTGTAACAAGTACAGATACTCCACAGGCCCTTTGATCTGTTGTAACAAGTACAGATACTCCACAGGCCCTTTGGTCTGTTGTAACAAGTACAAATACTCCACAGGCCCTCTGGTCTGTTGTAACACGTACAGATACTCCACAGGCCCTTTGGTCTGTTGTAACACGTACAGATACTCCACAGGCCCTTTGGTCTGTTGTAACACGTACAGATACTCCACAGGCCCTTTGGTCTGTTGTAACAAGTACAGATACTCCACAGGCCCTTTGGTCTGTTGTAACAAGTACAGATACTCACAGGCCCTTTGGTCTGTTGTAACAACTTCTTGACCAGCTTCACGTGATATATGACTTCGCACTGGGGCGGTCACAACCATGTTGCGTAGGACATTGCCAACACGTTGCAGACCTGCTTATCTACGGGGTGCCAATTGTAAAAAAAAAAAAAAAAAAAAATTATTATATATATATATATATATATAATTCAGAATGACTCAGAACCATATTGATGTTATTTATAAACGAACAACTTGATAATACCATTGCACATACAGATTTTCATACCAACAACAATCCATCCACACAAAAAAAGTCTATGAACATCACGATTTTGATTTTTTTTTTTTTGCATCTGTACTGACATGTTGTTTCGAACCGTGACAGTATCTTTTTAGAAGAGTTCTAAGAAGGCCGTTTTGGTGCGGAGATCAATCAGGCAGGCTGACCTGATGATGAAAGAATGGGGAAGATATCATAACTGCACCCTGGTAGAATGGACAGTTCGACGGGAGGTGGGGAAAAACAGTAGACAGTGCTCTTGAGTGCCTATGTCACATCGCAAAATAACACATTTTGCTGTTTTTAAGTATATTTTCAACACGTCTTCATTCAGATTAAGGATTATCCGAGGGGAGAAAATGACGGGGGGTGGGGGGGGGGGGGGGGGGGGCGCACTGACGATTTCCAGCAGAAAAACAAACCCAAAGATATAAAAGAAATCAGATGAACAAATGAAAACGCCTGAAAAGGAGGATTGATATGCCCAATTTTAATGGAAACAAGTTTTGTTTTGTTTTTTCCCCGGGGGGGGGGGGGGGGGGGGGGTACCTCACTAAGATTGTTATTTCCGCCTATAAGGTTTAGAAGCATTCATCCGCGTCCGCCTGTCGGCAAGATAAAGCAGAAATGACAGAATCCGATGGAACCTAAGTTATTAAAAACTATAATGGACTACGGCCCTGGGACGACGCGATCATTATTTCAGCGTACGTCCAGATTTAAACCACCGATCCATAATTAGTTCAGCGAAGCATTCCGAGCCTGACGAAGCCAAAACCTGCTATACGGCGTGTCCGGGAGCCACGTTTGTCAAGGTCATCGCACATCTGCCACGGTTTCCACCAATATAGACACTGTGAAGTTACTGGTACGAACTAGGCGATCTACGATCTGTTTTTATGAAATACCAAAACTGTGCAATATCAATATTTACATCGGGTATTTTTCATGGCGTAAAATTTCTTTTTAAGTACGAAGGAACTATTTCATTACGGTACTAACACTTTTCCACCGGCGGTGAAAATAACGGCCGGAACTGAATCAGAGGGCGGGCACGGGATCCGGCTTACGTTGACGGAAGTCCACAATCTCACCAGTGTCTGCCATCTCCAGAGTTTGCCCTTCGTATTTGTCAGCCGGTTTACTGTCAGCGTGAATAAAGAGCTGCTTTGTCTGTGAACCGTTTTTTTTCTTTGAGAACATGGATAAAGAACTGTCTTGTCTGTTGACCGGTCTGCTGTCAGCGTTAATAAAGCGGTCTTGTTTGTAAACTAGTGTACTGTTAGGCGGGGGAATAAAGCAGATAGTCTGCAAATAGTACTGTTTGTACACTGTTTGACTGTAAAGCGTAGTTGTAAAGCGAGACGACTGCAGGCTTCTTCCTTGCGCTGACCTCTGAAGCGATCAAAGCTAAGTGAATTTTCGTTGTTTTATTCGTTTATGTCTCACCTGAAGAAGACCCAAGAGGTCGAAATGCTTTGTGTTTTGTCTTGTGACTCGTTTGTCCGCGTTTTCTGGGCGGTTCGCTAACATTTATTTAAGATTTGTAAAGCGTAGTTAAAGAACTGTCTTCTTTGCAGACCGTTTTACTCAAAGCATGGATAAAGGTCCCGTCACTTTGTAGACCGTGTTACTGTTAACTGTAAGCGTGGTAAAAGAACTGTCTTCTTTGCAGTCCGTGTTACTGTTAACTGTAAGCGTGGTAAAAGAACGTCTTCTTTGCAGTCCGTTACTGTTAACTGTAAGCGTGGTAAAAGAACTGTCTTCTTTGCAGTCCGTGTTACTGTTAACTGTAAGCGTGGTAAAATAACTGTCTTCTTTGCAGTCCGTGTTACTGTTAATTTGTAAGCGTGGTAAAAGAACTGTCTTTTGCAGTCCGTGTTACTGTTAATTTGTAAGCGTGGTAAAAGAACTGTCTCGCGTGTTACTTAACTTGTGTAAAGAACTTCTTCTTGTAGTCGTGTTACTGTTAACTGTAAGCGTGGTAAAAGAACTGTCTTCTTTGTAGTCCGTGCCACTGTTAACTGTAAGCGTGGTAAAAGAACTGTCTTCTTTGTAGACCGTTTCACTCTACGCATACATACAGACGCGTCTTCTTTGTAGACTGTTTTACTGTGAGCGTGGATACAGACCTACCTGTTTTTGTATTCTGTTTTGACCATTCGCGTGAATCTGATGAACCTCTGTCTTCTTTTCAAGTATGTGTGTGGTTTCAATCCAAAACTGATCGACTCCCACTTCAATGCATGTTGCGGAACAGCTACCGGCAGGGGCAAGGTTCCAATGCGCATCTGGACGAGTCATGTTACAAGGATGCTCGCGCTGAATTTGCTCGTATTTTTATATACACCTAAAGTACATACAAAGACCTGCTCTGGTCGAAATGATCAACATATTTTTATCTCCTGACTTCCAGTTTGTCAACACAAAAAATGAATGTTTTGGCAGAACACACGTGCCTGCAACTAGAAAAAAAACAACAGCAACAGATATTATGTATCACGGCGGCTGGAATTCGTTTACCGAGTAAATTAACCCTTTAAACAACAAAGAACGTTTCGCATGTCAAAACCCATCGCTAGCAGCTACACACATTCTTACATCCAGCGATTTTTACTGACCGTAATTGAGCACAGTTTCGTTTCTTGATCATGAACATGAATTTCCACAAATCAAAATCGGTTTGGAATGCATACTACTCTCTCTCTCTCCCTCACACACATACCACACACACACACCACACACACACGCGCGCGCGCGCGCGCGCGCACGCACACACACACACACTCTTACATCGTGCTGAGCGAGACAGCAAACACTTCTACTCCGAGATCTGGCCAAAATGGTTCAAAGTCAATGCCACAGTAAATGATTTCCGGTCAGTTACTTCACAAGAGAAATACATCGACACATCAAAGCCACGTTCAAACATACATATGAAAACAAATATAAAATACAAAAATAGAATGGTGAAGTAAGCTCAGAAGACCAATAGTACAATTTAGTCTGTAGGCTAAATACCCATGCTTTCCGTTGACCCCCCCCCCCCCCCTTATACGTTAGGCACACGTATGAACTATATGTACATGTTGCATAGTCGCGCTCACTACCTTCCAAGCATCACCATAGGCAGTACGATTAAGGTATAACCATTTTGTTCAAAGCGTTAGCGCATGTCCGTTTTCTGTTAGGTTCATACGTATGTGGTAATAAATAATGCTGCGACAGTCACTGCCCTCAAGCTTGTCTGTTGGTTTCTTTTGCTTTGTTTTGTTTTCTCCGCGGAAAACTATATACTATGGACATTTGATTCATTCACCCCGGGCCCACTAATTACTTCCATGAAAGGACACACAATACTTGAGGAAGACACACATCTGCAGCGCACGCGCGCGCGCACACACACACGCAAAACTAATCTCACTGCGCGGAAGACTTGAGACTGCCACCGGTATCTTTCACACATGTCACGTTGTGCAAAAGAGGATACATGTACAGCATCGTCTTCTCCAGTACAGTCCACACACGCTCACTGGCCACGGGCACGTGTATCGTGCGTTTGTTCCCTCCCATTGCTTTAGAATAATCATTTCAATCTGATGAATGCTTATTGTATACATGCCTTCGAGGGACATCATTCTGTTAAGTTATTTTTAACTTCAGTGTCGTCACATAAATCGACCTCGTGCCTTTGACATAAATGCTTTTCGTGAGAAACCTGTTTGGCAGTGCATTTTTTTTTGGTACCAGTCCTTCAACTTACATTATTCAATAGCCCATCTCTCTCTCTCTCTCTCTCTCTCTCTCTCTCTCTCTCTCTCTCTCTCTCTCTCTCTCTCTCTGCACACACACACACACACACACCACTCTCTCTCTCTCTCTCTCCACACACACACACACACACACACACACGGTGTTTATCAGTCTATCAATCTATCTATCTATCTACTACACCGATAAATACTGTGGCGGAAGGCGTACGTGGCGGGAATAGGAGCTCCGTATTCGGTTGCATCTTCCAATGGAAATGAAAGCAATGATGGTGGGTTTTGGCCAGTTGTGTATGGGTCCTCCGGCAAACACGATGGATGGTCAGATTAACGGCCTGAAGCTCTTCAGGACAGACCGTGTCCCCAGATCGAAGCTTGTTCTCCCCGCAATCGAACATGCTTACACATCGATTCAAACAAAATGCCAGGCTGCCGTGATGCAAGGGAAGCAACTCGCGTCAATGTTGAGTAGGACAATAATCTCAGTTCGGTCCCTTCGTGGGAATAACGCCGACTCCCCCCCCCCCCCCCCCCCCCTTACTTTTTTTTTCTTTTGTTTTTGTTTTTAAATTTCTTCGACACTTTTTGAAGTCTTTCTGACTGAACATCGTCGAAAGAAACAAAAACCAATCACCTATCAAACCAAAAATAAATAAAAGAAGAAAAGAAAGAAAAAGAAGAAAATAGTAAATACATCAATCTTACGGCAGTACCCTCCACAGTTATCGTGGTCTCTTCTTGCACGGCAGTACGGGGGAAAAACATCCTTCTCAAACTTTGATGCACCCGTAGGTATGCTACTTTGACAAAAAAGCGCTTTCCCGTATATCACGCAGAGAAATAAAAGAAGATAAATGCAGGTATTATTGCCGATAGATCTCTTTCGACTGGCGAGTCATAATGCAAGCGTCAGAAAGAAACGCTACCTACACAATTGTTTTCTTTTATAAATGCTCCCCCCCCCCCCCCCCCCACCCCGAAAAAAAAATTACTGGTGCATTATTTCCCGTCAGCTTGGTCATTTCCGATGCACACAAGATGATCGCATGATCCAATCCAAAAGCCTAAAATTAATGTTATACAAGCTTATCGACGGCAGCGAATAAGCCAAATGACACTAGTGCATTACACGCAATCTCTCTCTCCTTCTCTCCCCGCATTTCTCTCTCTCTCTCCTCTCTCTGCATTTCATCAAATCCGTTCAACGCATAATCCGTAACTAAGGCGTGCCATCTTTTTTTTTTTTTTCCATTTAGAAGTTCGCGTTACGTCACATCCACTTAAACCATAGCATGACTTGCACGGAAGTCCCGTTTTTGGAACCGTTTCGTTAATTTGAAACCACAGGTTGTGGTAGTCCCCCCCCCCCCCCACCCCCCCCTTTTTTTTGTCTTTTCACCCAAACAGTCGTTTTCCTCTTTTCTTTTTTTGTTGTTTTGTTTTAATGTCGTAAGCTTCTGAAAGTCCGTTGCTTTCCATCGTCTTTGAACCTCTCGAAGCTGAAGGGAGAGAATCCAGCGTCTCTTCACCTTTCTCATAGTCCACAATGTCATCACAACAAACAAAAACAAAAACAAAACAAAACAAAAAAGGGAGAGAGTGCAATGGGTCAATCCCCCACCCCCACCCCCACCCCTCCATTCCAGTGACAACGGCGCTGGTGCCGTTGCCTTTGTCAGTGTCAAGAGGCAAATCGATGCGGCAGGGGGCTGGAATGTGTGTTGCTGATCGTTTCTCTCACATTGCGTTTCAGACATTTTGTGCTGTTGCTGGAGGGGTTGAGTGGTGGTCAGCTTCCTGTTCTTTCATGGTGTGTTCATTTTGTTGTTAATGTTGCGCAGAATCAACACGAGCCTAGCGCTCTCTCTCTCTTCTCTCTCTCCTGCGAGCGTCTCCCTCTCTCCCCCTCTCTCTCTCCGTCTACATCTGTATACCTCTCTCTCTTTCTCTCACACACACACAAATAAAGATTCTCCCCCCCCCCCCCCCCCCTTCCCTCCTTCCTATACTTTCTGAAAACTTAATCTAACCGCTACTCAAATCTTCATCCAGA
Source organism: Conus ventricosus (assembly GCA_018398815.1). Classification (NCBI taxonomy): domain Eukaryota; kingdom Metazoa; phylum Mollusca; class Gastropoda; order Neogastropoda; family Conidae; genus Conus; species Conus ventricosus. The sequence goes on from CM031615.1 coordinate 61,694,392, forward strand.
AGACCGCTCCACGCGTGACAGAAAGGAAAACGTGTCATCCCCTAACCCCCCACCCTCCCCCCCTCCACCCACCACCCACCCACCCACCCCATCACAGGGATCTCCCCTGCACCGGCTGGTGGGCCACGAACCCGGTCTTCGAGCCTCGATCCCCGTTGGCCCAGCGGTCCACCACGGCCAGCACCACCGCCGCCACCACCACGAACAAGATGCCCGACAGCACCATCAGCTGCTGGCTGCGTCGCGCCGACCGCAAGGCCCGGTCGATGTTGCCTTGCTGCAGCCCTTCCCGGAACTGGCGCGGGATCTTCCAGGCGAAGTACACGGCCAGCAGGCCCGTGGGGAAGAAGAAGATGGCGGCCACCACGCTCAGCAACTTCAGCCTCTGCACGTGACATTGAGTACAACAAATGAATGAATAAAAAGTTGTTTTTTTTAATTTTTAAGTAACAGATGTTTTTCAAAACTGGTTTTGAAAAGTAATTTAAGAACAAGTAGGGAAACTCTTGCTCTCTTGATGAAATGAACAGACGTCCATAACTCCAAACGAATGCTGATTACGACTCCCCCCTGGGGATACCGGGGGGTCTTTTGTACAGATAGTTCCCCCTCCTTCTGGACATTCTGTGCAGTAACGTCCCCTTTTCCTTTCGCTCTCAGCAACTCTGTCTCCTTTACTGTACTGTCGTCTACTGTCCTTTCTGTCTACCGTATCTTTTATCTATCTTTTCTTCTTTGCTGTACTGTCGTCTACTGTCCTTTCTGTCTACCATGTCTTTTATCTCTCTTTTTTTCCCCACAACCTCTTCCCACAAACTTCTGCACTCGACAAAGTCGGTGTGAACTGACTATACTCTCGAGTATAGTGCGAGTATCCCAACAGGGTAAAACGAGTTCACACGCTACCAGACACTGGAACGCTGAAGAAGAAGAAGAAGAAGAAGAAGACGAAGACGAAGACGAAGAAGACGAAGACGAAGACGAAGAAGTAGAAGAAGACGAAGAAGACGAAGAAGACGAAGAAGAAGAAGAAGTAGAAGAAGACGAAGAAGAAGAAGACGACACCCAATCGCCAAGTAAAAAGAAAGAAAAAAAAAAAGGATGTTCCAAGCTTGCCCAACTCTGTACCCGACACATCTACACAGCAACAACCTCTGAAGAAGTGAGCAAATACAAAGTAACTAGTATTTAAGACTGGGACAGCCTTTTTGATTTTGAATAGGGTCCAACAAACACAGGGACGAACGGTAACAAAACTTTGAAAGGTTTTGGTTTTAAAGGGTGAAGCGCAGCCATCCACCAAGCCACACCTTCATTCCAACATTGCCCGTTCTTTTTTTCCTTTTTTTTTTCTTTCTCTCCGACAGCCACCATGTCATTCACCCTTATGATATACTGACGTGTACTTTTCATGCTATGAGAAAAAAGGAAGAAAAAAAGGGGAAAAAAAACACCGCTAGAAGCAGATGTACACTAACACGCGAAGTACAAAAAGGAATCTGGGTGAATGGACATTGAGTCAGGGAATAGTTTAAAAAAAAAAAGACAAAAAAAAAGACAAAAAAAAGGAAATAATGAACAAGCAGGGTAACTCTTTCACTTGTGATGAAATAATTCCACACCCGTAACTCCAAGCGAGTTTGGTTAACGACAGCAAACCACCTGTCTAGCAGGAAAGTCAACATCACACAGCACACTGAACACACAGGTAGATATCCCAATGACATCACACAGCACACTGAACAGACAGGGAGATATCCCAATGACAACACAGAGCACACTGAACACACAGGGAGACATCCCAATGACAACACACAGCACACTGAACACAGGGAGATATCCCAATGACAACACACAGCACACTGAACACACAGGGAGATATCCCAATGACAACACACAGCACATTGAACACACAGGGAGATATCCCAATGACAACACACAAACACTGAACACACAGGGAGATATCCCAATGACAACACACAGCACACAGGGAGATATCCCAATGACAACACACAGCACACAGGGAGATATCCCAATGACAACACAGCACAATGAACACACAGGGAGATATCCCAATGACAACACACAGCACACTGAACACACAGGGAGACATCCCAATGACAACACACAGCACACTGAACACAGGGAGATATCCCAATGACAACACACAGCACACTGAACACACAGGTAGATATCCCAATGACAACACAGAGCACACTGAACACACAGGGAGATATCCCAATGACAACACACGGCACACTGAACACAAAGGGAGATATCCCAATGACAACACACAGCACACTGAACACAAAGGGAGATATCCCAATGACAACACACGGCACACTGAACACACAGGGAGATATCCCAATGACAACACACAGCACACTGAACACACAGGTAGATATCCCAATGACAACACACAGCACACTGAACACAGGGAGATATCCCAATGACAACACAGAGCACACTGAACACACAGGAGATATCCCAGTGACACACAGCACAGTGAACACACAGGGAGATATCCCAATGACAACACACAGCACACTGAACACACAGGGAGATATCCCAATGACAACACACAGCACACTGAACACAGGGAGATATCCCAATGACAACACACAGCACACTGAACACACAGGGAGATATCCCAATGACAACACACAGCACACTGAACACAGGGAGATATCCCAATGACAACAGAGCTCACTGAACAAACAGGGAGACATGCCAAAGACAACACACAGCACACTGAATACACAGGTAGATATCCCAATGACAACACAGAGCACACTGAATACACAGGAGGATATCCTAATGACAACACACAGCACACTGAATACACAGGGAGATATCCCAATGACAACACACAGCACACTGAATACACAGGTAGATATCCCAATGACAACACAGAGCACACTGAATACACAGGGAGATATCCCAATGACAACACACAGCACACTGAATACACAGGGAGATATCCCAATGACAACACACAGCACACTGAACACACAGGGAGATATCCCAATGACAACACACAGCACACTGAACAAACGGAGATATCCCAATGACAACACAGAGCACACTGAACACACGGAGATATCCCAGTGACAACACACGGCACACTGAACACACGGAGATATCCCAGTGACAACACAGAGCTCACTGAACAAACAGGGAGATATCCCAATGACAACACAGAGCACACTGAACAAACGGAGATATCCCAATGACAACACAGAGCACACTGAACACACGGAGATATCCCAGTGACAACACACGGCACACTGAACACACGGAGATATCCCAGTGACAACACAGAGCTCACTGAACAAACAGGGAGATATCCCAATGACAACACAGAGCACACTGAACAAACAGAAATATTCCAAAGAACGTCTGTCTGTGCTCTGTGTTTGCATTTCTCTCGACGATTTTCTGTTGTAAGCAGCACTGGTATGGCGTAAAAGGCGTGTAATCAATTCATCACGGCATGAAGACTTGTCCTACTCGCTCAATATCTTACTAGCCTGGTGAAAACGGAACCCGTTATGTTCTAAGCTAGCCATAAATCGCTGAGGAAAAATTGGCAATCGGATGGTGACATCTTTAACATATTGGCAAACAAGCGACCAAAAAAAAAAAATCAATACTTGATGAACTTTGAGTAAACTCAAAACAAACTTGAAAAAAAAAATCAATTGTAAGAGACGTTTTGAGTTCACAGAACACGCGATCGAAAAAAAAAAGGCAACTGTCGAAGAGAAATTTCGAAGACATGAACCCAGCCTGTGAAAAGGACAGCCGTCAGAAGGGGATCTGGACGACGTAAAACACAGACTGAAAACAACAACAACAACCAACGAAAAGTGACAGAGATATTTCAGCATACAGAATATGAACCTGCACCAAAAAAGAGCAACACTCAAGACAGTCGTTTTCAAAGCAAAAGAAAATAACACTTGTCAAGTCAATTCAGTTTCTTTCAGCCCAGCAGGGGCGAGGATGCCATGTGAGGAGAGAAAACAACACATCAAAGTAGCAGATAATGATGGGGGTTTGTGATTCCACCGAAAAACAAACAAACAAAAAAGCAAAACGCTCTCACAACTGGCAGAGTGATACTTTGAGCAAACTGTGCTGTCGTTAAAGCAAGCCGTCTTTGCCAGTTTAAAAGATTTAGTCTGGAATCGTGGCTGTCACAAAGTGTTAGCATGCATTTTAAAAACAAACAAGTAGAGACATCTATTCTTTACATACTGCAATGATTCGTATGTGCACACAAATGAGCGAGCGAGCGAGAGAGGCGGGAGGGGGGGAGGGGGGAGGGGGCTTTTACACTTACACACAACACAAACCCACGCATGCATAAACAACGACTACAGAGCTACAGTAATGAATTGTGACTGTAAACCCAAACTCTCGACTATGTACATCGACACCTGCCTGCCTGCCTGCCTGTCTGTCTTTCTCGGCGTCTCTCTGCATCTCTCTCTCTCTCTCTCTCTCTCTCTCTCTCTCTCTCTCTCTCTTCTCCCTCTCCCTCTCTCTCTCTGTGTCTCTGTCTCTGTCTGTCTCTCTTTTGTCCCTCTAAACAAGAGAGAGAGAGACAGACAGACACAGACAGACAGACACAGATTAAGATGAAATCTAATGTATATAACCCGGCAGATGGCGACGGGCTGTACACACCGTTGGTGTTTATTTTTGGGGGCAGGGCTATCGATCTGACAAACATGATATCACATATACAGCAACACCCTGCGGGTGAGACCAGACAGGGGGCAGCTTTGATCCCTTCGTCCAATTAAATTCAAACCGCCTGCTACCAGTACACTCCCGCTTTTTTCCCCCTCTATTATTATTTTATTTTATTTTATTTTTTCATGCACATTTTATTACAAAACATAACAAATTACAAGCGAGGAGTACAAAACGCATACTTATCGCAGTAAGACAATTACAACAACAGCAAAAGATACATCATCATCATCATCATCATTATCATCTTCATCATCAACGTCTTAAACATCATTACCTTGCTACTACTGTGAATACTAATACCATCAATAGAACTACTACTACCACAACTACTACTGTTATTATTTCTACTACTATCAAAGTGATAACGGTCACTTAATAAACACTGTATGCGTTTTTTCTTAATCGTATCATAGGCACATATAGACACACTAATAACCACAAAGGGTAAACACAAAAAAGAATAATAGTTAAATAAATGAAAACAAAATAACTGAACCGAACAAATAAATTAATCAAACAGGGAAAACAAATCAACTGACCGTTGTCATGTTAATTGGAAACCTTGCCAGAAAAAAAAAGCATTAATCCAATAAGAAAGAATATGGGAGCCACTGTGTAACGAACTTTGTGATGGACATTTGAAGACATGCAGCATACTTTTCTATTTCATATCTTGCTTTTAAATACACGATGAAAACTTGAAATAATGGCAATTTTTTTTCATATTTACATTTGTAAATATAGAATTTGGCATGTAACAGGATTAAGTCAAATATTTTATCTGATCTAAACTCATTGTCACAACCAAACAGGGCAATATTTTCATTCAATAATAGATTCATTGTTTCGCATTTTCTATTCATTTCATTTTGAAATTCTTGCCAAAAAGTTTGAACATGAGGCAGTACCAAAATATGTGTTGAATTTTTTCTGTTTCTCTCTTACAAAAAGAACATTTTTCTGAATTTTCAATGCCCATGTTTTTCAGAACAATATTGGTTGCTAATATCCTATTATTAATTCTAACCTGAAACCATCTTAATTTAATATCTTTTATCTGTTGGATTTTCTGAAAAGTTTTAGCCCAATTAACGTCCTTCGGTAATCTTTCATTCCATTTAATGCAAAAAGTTGGCTCTAGAGTGTCTTGATTCAGTAGATCAAAATAAAGTGAGGCTCCTCGTGAAACTGAACATATCACAGACATTAGTTTACTTGACTCACCTTCTTCATAACATGTTATTTCTACTCCAGCTTCTCTCGAATACTTTTTCACAGCACTAATGTAACCGTTATATGTTATAAAATCTGTATTGATGTTATACCTATCAACAAAGGACTGGAAACTCAAAAAATCACCATTTTCGTCTAAAAGATTCCGTACGCAGAATACACCATTTTCTATCCAGTTTTTATAAAATTTGGATCTGCCCCCAATCATCAAGTTCCTATTACAAAATAAAGGCTCTAAACAGAATTCATCTGCAGTTTTGACACCAACAATCTCATCTATTTCTTTATATGCTTTGAATACATCTCTCCAGAAATTATTTAACTTATCCTGCCCAGACAAATCAGCACACAATTTATGAATAATTTCTGCCTTGTAATATAATGAGCAGAGTATTTGTTTCCAACTATGGTTACTTGATGAAAGTTTCCGAATCCAAGTTAACTTTAATGCGTTTATTTGCTTCCATATGTTTGGTATTCCTATACCCCCATGCTGTATATTTTTAACAGATATTTTTCGCTTAATGTTATCTCTTTTTTTTTACCCCATACAAACTTAAATGTAAATTTCTGAATTTCATCAATTATGTAGTCTGGTGGGTTCGGTAGTAACATCCACAGATGGGTTAGTTTTGATAAGATCAGGGATTTAAGTACTGCTACTCTGCCGAGAGGTGTTATCTGCCTTTTTAGCCAAGTTTTGTACAAATTTTTCTTCGAGATTCATAGTTTCACAATTTTTCAAATCACTCGTAAACCAGATACCCAAAATTTTAAATTTAGGAGGGTTCCATTTGATATTTAAATGTTGCATATACTTAACGGGCGAGTTTCGTTTACTTCCTAACCATACTGCATTCGTTTTTTCCGCATTTAGTAAGAGTCCAGATACTCTTCCAAATTTTTCAAGAACCATAATCGATTCTTCGAATGATTTCCGATCGCCTTCTTGCAAAAGTTCAGTATCATCTGCATACTGTGATATTTTATTCTCAGTATTAGCTATTTTAATTCCTTTTATGTCTTCATTTTGTCTAATCATGTTTGCTAAGATTTCAACACAAATAAATAAATATGGCGAGATTGGATCCCCTTGGCGACATCCTCTCTCAACAGGAAACCAACCAGCTAGTTTTCCATTAACTGAAACGGTTGACTTAATATTTTTGTAGAATGTTTTTATCCATTGACAGAAACTTGGACCAAAGCCAAAGGCATGTAATACCTTAAACATGAAATCATAGCTTACACTGTCAAACGCTTTTTCAAAGTCTAAACATAAAAGTATCCCCGGTTTTTTGGGTGTAATCATAAAATCAAGTATATCATAAATAAGACGAATGTTATCTCCCAAATATCTGTTTGGAATAAAACCAGTTTGGTCTTCATTGATGATAGAGGGAAGCACACATTTTAATCGGTTGGCTATACATGTAGATCCTATTTTATACACAGTGTTCAAAAGCGAAATTGGTCTCCAATTTTTGATTCGGTCTTTGGGCTTGTCACCCTTTGGAATGCATACGATAATACCTTCTTTTTGCGTCGAAGATAGTTCCTTTCTATCGTACTGGTAAATATTTACTAAATCTAGAATTTCACAAGATTCAATATCTCTTTTAGAATTAATTTTTTATAGAACTTATATCTTCTTCGGCAATTTCATCACTATCACTTAAAATAGATCCATTATCCAGCGTAAGTTTCGTAATATTTTTACAAACGTAATTTCGCTTTTCAAGTCACAAAAATAATTTGTTATTTTTTCCCCTTCTGCGACCCATCTCGCCCTTGAACCCAGCAACACCCCCTCCATCTTCTTTTCCGAAGTGTAATCAACTCTTGTTTATAACTTTCAAGTTCACGTCTTTCTTTCTTCAGTAATACTACTTTCTTTTCAAGTAAAGAAATATTACTTTCCAGTTTATTTCTGATCAACTTTTTTTGGATACATTACTTATGAAAATTAGAGGCAAAACTATTTCATACGCAACGATGAAGAAACGGAAGGACACAGAAATACAGAAACATCTCTATTATTATTATTGTTATTTTTTTCTATCAATAACTTTGGTGGTGGGGAGGAGGAGTTAGGAGGGTTGGGGGTTGGCGGTATTGACGCAGGGGTGGCGGGAGGGGGGGGGGGGGTGACGAGAAATTATAGCGCACTAACTGGTGTTAATAAATCACATACTCCGGTTTTTTTTGTCACTGGACAAAATCTTACTGGCTAAAACATATTCACTTGCGATATCAAAACCAATATCCGGGTATGTGGCTAGGTCTATCCAACAGTTGCTCGTCCTTATTAAAGGGAATCTGAATTCAGCCCGATTCATGCTGTATATAGTAGGCCTACATCCGTGAGCGGGAGAAGGGGGGGGGGGGGGGGGGGGGGGGTTGAGGGGGAGGGGTTGCGCATGCTAGGACCGTCAACATCGTCAAAATGGAATTCTGTTCTTTGGAGGAGCAGGAGAGAGAGAGAGAGAGAGAGAGAGAGAGAGAGAGAGAGAGAGAGAGAGAGAGATGTATTGTGACCAGGTATGATAATTCAACTCATAGATCCGACGGCCACAGACGCATTCCTTTTCCAAAAAATGCTGCATACCTGAAAACATCCACGCCGTGCGCATTCCACAACTACTTCAATACACCACCACCACCACCCTCCCCACGCCGCTCGCCTCATCTTGTGGCCTGCGGCCAAGCTGCCCGCTAAACCGATCCCTTTCACCAGGTGTCGTGCCTAACCCGATGACAGCCGGCCTCTGTGGTGCAGACCTGATGCAACATGTGTGGACAGCAAGGCTGTCTGCAGGCCACTGGACGGTGGTGGAGGCTGCCAGCTGGTCCACCCACACACCGCTACACAACATTCTAATTCAGGCGTGCGACCCTAGCTCCCATGATCAGTCCATTCCTTAGTTTAACCCGTTATGCCTTTTGACGTCTTAAGGGAATGAATATACCATGGTACCCATGACCAATCCATTCCTTAGTTTAACCCGTTATGTCTTTTGACGTCTTAAGGGAATAAATATACCCTAGTTCCCATGATCAATCCATTCCCTGGTTTAACCCGTTATGTCTTTTGACGTCTTAAGGGAATAAGTATACCCTAGTTCCCATGATCAATCCATTCCCTGGTTTAACCCGTTATGTCTTTTGACGTCTTAAGGGAATAAATATACCCTAGTTCCCATGATCAATCCATTCCCTGGTTTAACCCGTTATGTCTTTTGACGTCTTAAGGGAATAAATATACCCTAGTTCCCATGATCAATCCATTCCCTGGTTTAACCCGTTATGTCTTTTGACGTCTTAAGGGAATAAATATACCCTAGTTCCCATGATCAATCCATTCCCTGGTTTAACTCGTTATGTCTGACGTCTTAAAGGAATAAATATACCCTGCGCGTGCAATTCCCTGCGAGGTGGCATAGCAGTGAACACCAAGGGAGAGGTGGCAGCTCTCCCTTGAGGGGCACCGACGTGAGAGATCAGTGTCAGGCGGCGCAGCGAACCTTCCTGCCGTAAGGGCGACGGCGGGTCTTGCCTGTGTCACCGGGGGACGACTCCTGGAGATGATGAGCGATCGGCGATGGAGCGCTGCCTGACTACGATTACCGTGGCCTGGAATACCATGCTTTTAGGCCGGGTATGGCGGCACCCCTCACAGTGAGGCCACAGTGCCCAGCGTTAACCTTTAAATTAATAAACGTTTATATATTGAGAACATTTGGGGTAAAACTCGGGAGGGGAGGGGGGGGGGGGGGGGGGGGGCTTGGGGTGGGGGGGGAGGAGAGAAGAGGGGAGGGGAAGGTAGCACATGACAAGAGCAAGCAGATGCTAGACCCATGCTTTCATTCAAAGTCCTGACTAGGCCCCGAGTACTTGGCGGCTGACAAGGTCTGTCACCTATCCCGGAGTCTTGACTGTTGGGGCGCCACAGAAGACTTCGCAACCAGCTTCCTCCACTCCTCGTGGTTTTCAGACGCTCTTAGGCAGTTGCTGAGTGCGAGGCCAGTCCATTCACTGATGTTGTCCTCCCATCTCTTTCTCTGTCTTCCTCTCCTGCCTCCTCGCACTGTTCCTTGCAGAATGGTTTTGGCAAGTCCTGTTAATCTTGATACATGACCATACTATCTCATTTACCTTCTTTTCACTGTGAACAACAGGTCTTCGTATGGTCCAGTGGCTTGCCTTATTCTGTTCTGGACCTCCAAGCTGGTAACGGGGTCTTTGTATGAGATGCCAAGGATCTCGCGGAAGCATCTCATCTACAATGCCTGAATCCTCACAACTTCAGCTGCCAGGAGTCTGCATCTTACAGGCACCGAGAAACATGGCAATGACCAGGGAGCGCGTCAGTCTGATTTGGAACTGACTGTGATGTTTCTGTGTTGGTGCATGGGCACATGTATACGTTAGTACAATTAGAAAACGTGCCGACACAAGCACATGCGCGTGTGAGAGACAGCTGTGCGTGGTCTGAGCAAACTGTCGTCAAGCGTTATGATGCCGATGGACCATTAAATCATGGCGGTGGTGGACACCGCAGATGTCCCGCATTTCTGTCCAGCTTTTAGCACCTCATGCGTAGGCATGTATGATATACACACACGATTCTTTCGGGTAAAGCCCCGGCATAGGAAACACACACACACACACACACACACACACACACACACACACACACACACACACACACACGGTCGATCATGTTGTGACCGAGTGCAAAGCCAGCTGTGCTTGCTATATATTGCATATCTGATTTCACCGTTTGCAACTACATTTTTGTGGGTTTTCTTTTTTCTTTTCTTCTTTTCCAGCTGTTTTTCCTCTCTTTGCCGCGAGTCTTCGTCACCAAATGTGCATTATGCACAACAGTGGACAGTGGCACCGGGAGAGACAGAACAGCTGTTTTTGAAGGAAGCTGCATACCGTTTTTCTGCAGACACCGAAAGCAATTCTGGCAGGGGCGGTTGTGCTTTCAGCATGAAAAAAGATTGCGGTGGCTGCCCGGATGATCGTCGTGGCGACGTATGGACGCGTCTGTGCGTCCCTTACGCTAAGAGCCGACCTAAAGCCAACAGCACTGCACACTCCCTTGCGAATGTAGCCAACTCATTCTTTCCCACAGCCACGCGCGTGGCATGGCACGTGTTGTCCATCTGGCTGGCGCCAGTTCCAGCTAGCGCGCGCTTTCAGCGAAATTCCCACGATGGGTAAGATCAAAGACTGTACGCCCTACGTCCGTAGGGCGAACTATCTTTGGTAAGATGCTGTTTGCCGTGCTCAGCGGCATGCGGGCCGCGTCTCTGTCTGTCTCTGTCTGTCTGTCTGTCTGTCTCTCTCTCTCTCTCTGATAGTGTGGACAAAGGCACTTGCCCAGGTTCTCACTGAACGCGCGGAAGATACTATGGTATGCAATCACTCATCAGCTGTGCATGCGTCCGTGCGTGCGTGCGTGCGTGCGCGTGCGTGTGTACGCGTGTGTGCGTGCGTGCATGTGTGCGATAGAGCGCGCGCGCACGCGCGCAGCAAGAAGATAAAAGGGGGAAGAAGTGGGGCGAGGGCGGAGGGAGATGATAGTCAGGCAAGGGGAAGAGGGGGGACAATACAGTCACAAATAAATCATTTAACCGTTATGTGCCATCCGATCCGTTCCCGAAATAACTCCTACCACACAATAAGCGAATGTACCAACACATCCCACCCATCTCATTTCGGATAAGCGACATCACCCAGAATAGCAACAATTATTTCATGTCACGTAATTTGTCAGCCCCCGCCAAACACAGGGCTCCATGTCAGGGCTGTTTCTAATCACAATTTCAAGCGCTGAACCAACCAACAACAGAGACCCGTCTCTTTGACTACGTCGTCCTGTAAAGAAAAAAATAAATGTCTGCTCGAAAATGAACGCTTCGCTTCTGTGAAAACAAACATGTCTTTTACACTTCCATGTGTTGTTTCTATAAGAGAGGAACAGCAAAAAACACAGTGTCATTTCCATTTGTGTACATGTCATTTCCATGTGTCAAGTGCGAGTCATTTCCGTGACGAACATTTGTCATTGTTATTTCCATGATAAATGTGTCATTTCCATGACAAATGTGTCATTTCAATGACAGCTGTGACATTTCCATGACAAGGGTGTCATTTCCATGACAGATGTGTGCCGTTTCCATGACAAGGGTGTCATTTCCATACCAGATGTCATTTCCATGACAAAGGTGTCATTTCATGACAAACGTATCACTTCCATGACAGATGTGTGCCATTTTCCAGACAAACGTGTCATTTCCATGACAGATGGATCATTTCCATGACAGACGTGTTATTTCCATGACACATGTATCATTTCCATGACAGACGTGTCATTTCCATGACAAAGGTGTCATTTCATGACAAACGTATCGATTCCACGACAGAGGTGTGCCATTTCCACGACAAACGTGTCATTTCCATGACAGATGTGTCATTTCCATGAAACACGTGTCATTTCCATGACAGATGTGTCATTTCCATGAAAAACGTGTCATTTCCATGACAGATGTGTCATTTCCATGACAAACGTGTCATTTCCACGACAGATGTCATTTCCATGAAAAACGTGTCATTTCCATGACAGATGTGTGCCAGTTCCATGACAAACGTGTCATTTCCATGACAGATGTATGCCAGTTCAATGACAAACGTGTCATTTCCATGACAGATGTGTCATTTCCATGACAAAGGTGTCATTTCATGACAAACGTATCGATTCAACGACAGAGGTGTGTCATTTCCATGAAAAACGTGTCGTTTTCATGACAGATGTGTCATTTCCATGACGAATGCATCATTTCTGTGCCGGGTATTGTCATTCCCATTACCAGCATGGGTTCATTTCTCATTAAAATAATTCGCCATTTCCACTGGAAACTTGGTATTTCCTCGACAATCGTGTCATCTTCGTTTCCATGACAAACGTGTCATCGCTTCCGTGACAACCGTGTATGAGTTATTTGCATGACAAACGCATGTCATTCTCGTTTCCATTGAAAACAAACCGTGTGTCATTTTTATTTCCATCCCACAAACATGTCTTTGCCATCTCCATCACAAACCTGTGTCGTTATCACGTCCGCGACAAAGATGTGCCACTGTCATTTCCATGACAAACACGCGTCATTGTCTTTTCCATGATAAACATGTGTCATTGTCTTTTCCATGACAAACATGTATCACTGTCTTCTCACGACAAACATGTGTCACTGTCTTCTCACGACAAACATGTGTCACTGTCTTCTCATGACAAACATGTGTCACCGTCTTCTCACGACAAACATGTGTCACCGTCTTCTCACGACAAACATGTGTCACCGTCTTCTCACGACAAACATGTGTCACTGTCTTCTCACGACAAACATGTGTCACTATCTTCTCACGACAGACACGTGTCACTGTCTTCTCACGACAAACATGTGTCACTGTCTTCTCACGACAAACATGTGTCACTGTCTTCTCACGACAAACATGTGTCACCGTCTTCTCACGACAAACATGTGTCACTGTCTTCTCACGACAAACATGTATCACTGTCTTCTCCATGACAAACATGTGTTACTGTCTTCTCACGACAAACATGTGTCACTGTCTTCTCACGACAAACATGTGTCACCGTCTTCTCCATGACAAACATGTGTCACTGTCTTCTCACGACAAACATGTGTCACTGTCTTATCACGACAAACATGTGTCACTGTCTTCTCCATGACAAACATGTGTCACTATCTTCTCCATGACAAACATGTGTCACCGTCTTTTCACGACAAACATGTGTCACTGTCTTCTCCATGACAAGCATGTGTCATTGTCGTTTCCGTTACACACGCGTGTCACCGTCATTTCCATGATAAACATGTGTCACCGATTGCATTCCAAACACGTGGCGTCTTTTCCATTACAAACGTGTGACATTGTTATTTCTATTACACACATGTGGCGTTGTCTTTTCCACGAGAAACGTGTATTATTATCTTTTCCATTACATCACGTGGCATTGTTGTTTCTATTACATTGTTCCTTCTATTACATACATGTGGCATTATCGTTTTTATGACAAACATGCGTTGATATCCTTTGACCGGCGCAACTGGATTGTTGAGAATTTCTATTACGTCTGAAAGTTGATTCTCCTCATTTTCTTAGCAAATGGCCATCCAGGTACAAGTCAGGTGGTCACAAGCGGACAGATTTAAATCAAAGGAATGGGATTATTTTGGGCTCTTGAAGCTGGCGCAAAGACAGGGTCACGGGTGAGTGCAAAGGCCTGAAATGTGTTGTTAACTAAGGGGAAAGTAACTTATTCGAAGATTGTTTGTGGTTTCATCCGTGAGGATCCCCCAAGAGAAGGGAAATAATTGGTGTGTGTGTGTGTGTGTGTGTGTGTGTGTGTGTGTGTGTGTGTGTGTGTGGTTTGTGGGGGGGGGGGGGGGGTGTCAGTTTAACATTAAATCCTGGCTCAAATTTACGCTAGGCCTCAAAACGCTTACATGGATTATACAGTGTGCTAGCGCAAAAATCCTAACTGTGGCGTATGGCCACACGCTTTCCACACACCATTCGCACAACCATTCATTCCACCACGCACCTTAATCCGTCCGGGCCGGAGAGGTCGGTCCATGTCGTTCAGGCCGCTCTCCGGAAGATGTCGCGTCTCGATCACCGCCGGCTCGGCGCCCGGGCCCCCGCCGTTTCCGACCCCCGCTCCCGGCGCCGGCACCCTCACCTCCCCGCTCCGGTGGTTGTAGCTCACCGGAAGCTCCGCGGTCTTCGTTCCTGGCTGCTGGGTCGCCGCGCCGGTCGCCGAGACGTCGGCGGGTGTCGGCGGAGTCCTGCTGGTCGCCACTCCGCGTGGCGGCGGCGGCGGAAGCCGAACAGCCGGCTGACCGTCACTTCCGGCCTGGGTTTCCGAAACATTTCCGGTTTTGTCGTCGCTGTTGTCGCCGAAGGTCTCCAGGTGGGGTGGGCGTTCCCCGCGTGGGTCCTAGCGGTGGCGTCTTCGCCGAGGCTGACTTTGACGTCAGAGTCCTGGACGACCCCGGCGGGGGAGTCTTGTAGAGCAGCGGCGGTGGTGAGGTGCGGCTGCAGCTGGTGGGCCAGAGTGTCGTCACCGCCTTCCTGGGCCATGGTGTCCGATGACGTCACAACGTGAAAAGGATGACGTCACGATGAGACTCAGAGGCCGGGCATCCTGCAATGGAGTAACGGCAATACCGCGTTCCGTTAACGTCTTTGAACCCCGTTCCGCCTGAGTTGAGACTACGGTCACTTTACATCCTAATAGGTCATTTTTCATGCTTGCCGTAACTATTCTAGGCAGCTAATACTAAATGTTACAACGCATGCATCATAACATGATTATACAAACGAACAACAACAAACAATAACAACCACCACAACGAAGCAGGTGCTGACATCGTTAGGGAAATATGCAAATGACAAAAGCAGTTTAAAGAAGAGCAACTCATCCATCCACACACACGCGCGCGCGCGCGCGCCGCGCGCATGCACGCACACCACACACACACACACATACAGACACACACACGCACACGCACGCACACAGACACAGACACACGCACACCACACACACAAATACACGCACGTGCACATACACACACACACACACACACACACACACACACACACACACACAGATAAGCGCGCGCGCGGGCGGAAGCACAAATACAAGCAGGAACAAAACTAGACAGAAAAAAGACAGAGACAGACAGAGACAGACAGATTTAGACAGAGAGACAGACAGACAGAGAAACAGACAGACAGACTCAGAGAGAAACTCAGAGAGAGAGAGAGAGAGAGAGAGAGAGGAGAGAGAGCGTCATTGTCAAAACAAAGCCGACCCGGCGGCAGTAACAAGTCTGGATTGTTAGTACTGGGGGGGGGGGGGGGGAGACTGGGAGGGGCGGGGGAGGTAGAGAGACGGGGAAGGCTAGGGGTGTGGAGGGTGGGGGGTGAGTGGTAGTCCCGAAACCCGCTGGGTCACCAGCATTTTGTCCAAGCAGTCATGCCTGAATAACGTCCAAAAGATACACGAGATCGACAGCACGGAGTCCCACAGTGGGCGGTCAATGCGTTCTGTCATGGACCAGAGAGAGAGAGAGAGAGAGAGAGAGAGAGAGAGAGAGAGAGATTGTCTAAAATGGAAAGCACTGGTCAGTGTGTTGCTTTCTAGACAAGAGAGAGAGAGAGAGAGAGAGAGAGAGGAGAGAGAGAGAGAGAGAGAGAGAGCGAGGGAGAGAGAGAGAGAGATTGTCTAAAATGGAAAGCACTGGTCAGTGTGTTGCTTTCTAGACAAGAGAGGAGAGAGAGAGAGACAGACAGACAGACAGACAGACAGACAGACAGACAGAGAGGAGCGATGTGTGTGAAAGATTTGTAGGCGAGCGAGATAGAGAGAGAGAGAGAGAGAGAGAGAGAGAGGAGAGAGAGAGAGGAGACAGACAGACAGACAGACAGAGACAGAGAGAGAGGGAGAGAGAGAGATTTGTACACGAACGAGAGACAGAGAGAGACAGGGAGAGAGATTTGCAGACGAACAAGAGAGATACAGACAGAGAGACAGAGAGAGAGAGAGAGAGAACTGCAATCGAGCACGCATACTTCAATCATCAGCAAGTGTTTACCTGCCAGCCATTGGAAATTTCAGTCTACAACAAAGGCAAAAAACCAAACACACACACAAACTCGCCTAAGGCAGTCTGTACCAAACCTCACGGAGAACAAAATCACGTATGGCATAATTCTGAAAGTCGCCAACAGAACAACACACCCACACACACACACACAGGGAACGTGACCTTCACCCTGATTCGACCGACTCAATCCGCTGTATTTCCTCAAGGTCGAGGCCACATCATTATACCCAGATTAGTCTGGTCGGTATGAGTACATCACGACACGGTCGAAAACCACGACACGCACGCCAGTCAAGTCGCTCAGTTCACAATGAAGTATGATCAAGCAGCCCCTATAAAAACTCTTAAAGTAAAACACTTAGAAACAGAATGGTGTGCACTCCATGGACCCACTGATGCTACTGACAACATTTACAAGCCTGCAAAAATCCTATGTCCCTTTCTCGAAGAAAATAAATGAAAGCGACTTCAAAGTGTTCATCCTTACTAAGTTTTTGTATATGTGTTTTGTTGTTTGTTTTAACACCGTCTTGTTATTAGCGTCATGAATAGAGCTCCGTACATACCTCATTACAGCAATCTGAAATTATTGTCTAAGAGTGCTGATCATTCGGAGGCTGTGAGTTTACTTTTTCGTTTTGTTTTGAATGAGTCGTCAATTAGTCCATGACAAAATGAACTGTTCAACAGCTCAGTCACGGAAAGAAGACTTACAAGTTTCATAATGACAACATGAGTTAACACTGAACAGGGCAAAGGGGGTCTCGTTGTCTAGTCTGTCCTTGCTACACAACCAACACTAGTTCTGCTTCTACTGGCTATTGCTGCCACTGTTCCGCCAGTACAGCCCAGCCGACAGCGAGGGCCTCATCAGGGGTTTCATTCTTTGCTGTTATCACTATCATTGCTATCATTTTTAACATCATCACCATCACTACTGTTATTATCATCACCATCATCATCATCATCATCATCAAGTAGTGGTGGTAGTCGTCTCATCATCATCATCAGTCATCGTCGTCGTCCTCGTCGTCGTAGTAGTAGTTTATCTTCATCATCTTCATCATCATCTTCATCGTATTCATCATCATGGTCATGCACAACTGATCACACGGAGTCTGTCGAAGACTACCAGTTTTCCATTCATGTGTTACTTATAGCCCGCCCGACCGCAAAGGGCCGTATTAGGGCTGTCACCTCGTCGCAGTCATTCTCTACATATGTGTTTTACACCACACACACACACACACACACACACACACTCATTAAAACACATTTTATAAAATAAAACAAAACAAAACTACACACAAACACACGCGCGAGCGCGCTCGCTAAAATCGCTTCCAGGAACTTAATCACATCAGGTGGATATCTCTGAACAAGGCTTTCATGGAGTCTACGGTATGGACAAATATAAACAACAAACAAACAAAAAAACCCCCACCAAAAACAAACAACAACAAAAACCCAACCCCGCATCAGTGCTGCAGAACTACATTAAAAAAGAAAAAGCCTTGTGGTCCGACAGACACAGGCAATGGACAGCGAACGTCCACTCCTGACAGTGTGTGCACTTAGTTTTTCACGCTAGATTTAAAAAAAAAGGACGTTATAAATGGCTGGAAGAAAGATGAACGCAGAACTACATACACACTGCTGCTACGGCGCCTCCTCCTTCCTCCTCCCACTACGACGACTACTACTGCTACTACTTCTACTACTACCATTTCAAGTAGTGTCACAATCTTAAGGACTTCTTCTTGATGTAATGCCCACAATCATCAAGTTGATCATTTTGGCATACTAACAACTGGGTCTGCGCAGCGGGAGGGAGAATTGGAGGGTGGGTAGGGGGGAGGGTGGGGGGGAGGTCTAATGGGGGAGGGGGGAGGGGAGGGTGGAGAGGGGATCAGTGAACTCTTGACACAACTGTCAAGAGTGGTGGCTCCAGCCACCTCGTCCGGCAGATTGTTCCAGTCCCTGATGGTGTTGGGCAGATTGTTCCAGTCCCTGATGGTGTTGGGCAGATTGTTCCAGTCCTTGGTGTTGGAGAGGAAGGCGTGTCGCGGTGACGGTAGTCGGTGCGGCACTGCAGCTGGCGGAGTTGGTGTTGATTTCTCCTACGCTGTCTGACAGGGGCAGGTTGGATCTTGGCTTTGTCGAAGTGGACTTGGTCATTGAGTATTTTGTACAGCATGGCCAGTCTGCTGGATCTTCGACTCTGCTGGGGTGAAGGCCACTGGAGTCGGTCAAGCATGGCGGCGACACTCGATCTGTTGTGATATCTATTGACCACAAAGCGGGCTGCTCGTCGCTGAACCGTTCCAGCTGCTTTACATGTGTGTCAGAGGAGGGGTCCCAAACTCGACAGGCGTACTCTAAAATGGGACTAAAGAGGGACGGACGTCAACAAATGGTAACAACACCATTTCAGTTCAAAAACATACCTCTCTGCCTGTCTTTATCTTTCTGCCAGCCAAAAAGGACACCGACCCATTTACTTAGAGATTCCTCCTACTCAATTAAACCCATATGTGCAAGAAAATTAAATGCGCTTAAACGAAGATAAAGTAGAGACAAAAATCCCATCATCATAATGAAGTAAAAAACGAAAAACCTCAAAGCACGACTGACAATAATAAAAGCGCGAAAAATCCTACTACCAAACGCTAAGGACCTTTCAACTTTCTCTTTTTAATTCCATTTGTGGAAATCCGGCGGTACCTGGGCCTCTTTCAAATTTGATCTTTTTTCTAAAACAAATCTTGAAATATTCATGTAATACATCCGCCCAACACAAACAAACGAATCTCAAGACAAAACACGACGCGTTTCGACCTCTTAGGTCTTCTTCAGGCAAGGTAAACAACACTCTGGACAACGAAAACGAAGTACAAGCAATTACCTAGCTCGTCAAATTCGGCGCAAGATGGACGTTGAATCTTTTTTTTTTTTTCTTCTCCGTTGATATTAAATTTTTTGTTTGTTTGTTTGTTTTGTTATTTTTTGGTAATGTCTCCGGACAATACATTTGTTAGTGCCTGGACCCCCTCCCCATGCATCCCCTCACCCAAGATTAGGTGCACACATTAATTAAAGACTCCAAATTACATGCCGGTGCTCGGCGATATATAGAAACAACATCCTGCATTGATCAGGATGCTAGTAGAGGAGGAGATAGGCTCCGCTAAGCATTGTCATTTTGCCACGACTCTCAACATACAAAAAAAGCAAAACAACAACAACAACAAAAAAGCAGCAAAGTTGTCTATGCGTCGAGGTGATGGCCTCATGCGACCTGTTTTACGGAACATGATTGGCAAATGTCATCGCTTGGTTTAACCATGCTCATCCCTCTTCAAGTTCACAGATTGTCGCCTCTGTCAGTTAGCTTTTGGTTTGGTAACCAGCATTCCTTTGGAGTTAAGGGCGTGTCTTTGTTTTCTTGTGGGAGCGAGAGTTACCCTACTTGTCTGTTGTTTATTGTTTACTGTTCCCTGCCTCGTTTCATATTTACCTTTTTTTGTGTTGTGTTTTTTTTTTCTTTTTCTTTTTTCCTTTTTTATTGTTATTATTATTTTTTTTGTTGTTGTTGTTTTTAGAGGGGGGGGGGTTGGTAATTTTCGACTGATAACCGTCCGCTCACCAAGATGCGGTCACATGTTAGCATTGTCTCTTGAAAATCAACCGGTCAAACTGAATGAAGATACACAAGGGCTTTTATGCTTTTCTTCTTTTTTTTTTTTCTTTTTTTTTTTTTGGGGGGGGGGGGGGAGTTCGGTTGAAGGGAAACCGAGATAAAACACACACTAACAGACAGACGGGTCCCAAATCAGTACCCTGACTCCTAAGGGATATACTTTATCTGGCGAGCAATGTGACAAACAAACAACGCGAAGGTCAATGAAAATCATAACAGCAGCAGCCGATAGCATACCACACACCTCTTCTGTTCGTGTCCTCCTTTGATTTAATTCACCACACAAACTGTTCTTGGCTGTCGTTTGACATTGAGGTCTGTAAGGTTACTTTTTTTTTTTTTTTTTTTTGTTGTTGTCGTTTGCTTTTAGAAACTTTAATGCAACTACAACAGCGAACGTGCGTGCATGTAAGTTATGCATGGTGTGTATGCGTGTGTATGTAGGCTGTTTGTGTGCGTGCATGTTGCGTACGCGCGCGCCCCACACACACACACAACACACACACGACACACACACCCACACACCCACACACACATTTGTGTATATGTGTGAACAGTGAACATAAAAATGTCCGAGGTTGTAACTTTCTTACGGGTAGCTTCTACACTCACATGGGAACCGTCTTACCCGAAGAAAGCGGCACGAAAAAAAACACACCCAAAAAACCCCCCGAAGTGATCCCCTGATACTGTTTCAGTCACACCTACTCTCAAACACAGATCCAGAACGAAAGCAGTTCAAGGACAGTACGCCATTTTCTACGGGTGTCCCTGGGCAGTTCCGTGCGACCTTCACGATGGCGCAAGCTCCAAAACCAATTATGTCACGTGCATGGAGGCCCCAACCAGCACCAACATCATCGACATTCCGATCACGCTCGTGCCAAAACGTCTCGCTCGTGTCGTCAATGAACCAAGACAGTCGGGATTCGCATCCAACTTTCACTGACGTTGGGGTCGAGACGAACCTGGACCCCTTTCGTGTTTCTGCATTCATCAAAGTGATTCATGAATGGACCAGCACGCAGTGCACCAACAGTTGGTCTCTCGTCTCGTCTGCCTGGTTGCAAGGACGACGATATAGTTAGGTGGTTAGTGTGCGTCTCCAGACTTAAGGTGCTCAGTATAAAAAAAAAAAAAAACGTACACATCTCGTTGGCTTAATCAACGTGGATAACGTACAGACACGGTTCTTCGTGGTAATTAAAGAGGCGAAAGAGAAAAAAAACCCGTGTTCACTCTATCAGTCCAAAAGTACAGGTTGATATTGGACCAGTTGATGTCTGCATGCAACTTACGTCACCATTCAAACAAACTGCTGACGCCTGCTTTCAAAGTGAGCTGACTGCTGGCGGAAATTTGATACAAACTTTAAAAAGAAAAAAAAATCCATTCTGCGCCCCAATTTGATGAAACAAGGGATTTTTTTTTTTCTTCAGTTTTTCAAGTTAATTCACCGTCTTGTATGTCGTTTTGTCCTGCCTGAAGAGGAACAAAGAGGTCGAAACGCGGAAGTCATTTTCTTCTTTACAGTTAGCTGTAGCTGGGGGTGGAGGAGGGGGTGGATGGGGTGGGGGTCCTTCCTGTTTATGCGGAAAGCACGTAACCGGACGTCAGCAGCGCGATTTAAGGAACTCTTCATGGAGAGTGCTGTCCTTAACCAAGTCTTCTGACGAAACACAGAGAGTACTCAGCGAAGATGAGCTCTTTTTTTTTTTTTTTTTAACACAATGTATTCCAATGGCGTGTTATTTGTGGGATCGCCTTTGACGTAAGACGGTAGAGGGACACTGTGACCATGTTAGACTTATCGCATGCTACTTGGATTCAGCCGCAGAAATTTGAAAATGTTTCACACACACACACACACACGCATACGCGCGCGCACACACACACACACGCACGCACGCACGCACGCACGCACGCACGCACGCACGCGCGCGCGCGCGCGCATACACACAGAGAGAGAGAGAGAGAGAGAGAGAGAGAGAGACGGCATGCCAGGAACATACTGTATCTTCCAGCGTGTGGTCATTTTACTTATGAAGACGCGCCAGCCAGCTGGTGTGACGGATAACACGTGCCACGCTCGCGGCATTGGGAAAGAATGAGTAGGCTACATTCGCCAAGGAGTGTGCATTGCTGTTAGTTTAAGGTCAACTGTTAGCATAAGGAGATCACACCCACCCGTCAGTCATCAGGATCGTTTCAGTCTTTGCTGCTTCCACGGAGAAAGTCCTAACTGGGTGAATCCCACCACCCCCCACCCCCGCGTCAGCAACATCCAGAGATGTCAACAGCATAGCTCCACTGAGATGGGTGGAAGAGGAAGGAGGGGAGGGGGAAAGGAGGGCGTGGAGAGGGGAGTGGGAAAGGAGGGCGTGGAGGGGGAGTGGGAAAGGAGGGCGTGGAGGGGGAGGGGGAAAGGGGGCGTGGAGTGGAGGGGTGGGGGATGGAAAGGAGGGCGTGGAGGGGGAGGGGAAAGGAGGGCGTGGAGGGGAGGGGGAAAGGAGGGCGTGGAGGGGGAGTGGGAAAGGAGGGCGTGGAGGGGGAGTGGGAAAGGAGGGCGTGGAGGGGGAGGGGAAAGGAGGGGTGGAGGGGGTAGGGGGAAAGGAGGGCGTGGAGGGGAGTGGGAAAGGAGGGCGTGGAGGGGGAGGGGGAAAGGAGGGCGTGGAGGGGGAGGGGGAAAGGAGGGCGTGGAGGGGGAGGGGGAAAGGAGGGCGTGGAGGGGGAGTGGGAAGGGCGGAGGGGTAAGGAGGCGTGGAGGGGGAGGGGAAAGGAGGGCGTGGAGGGGGAGGGGGAAAGGAGGGCGTGGAGGGGGAGGGGGAAAGGAGGGCGTGGAGGGGGAGGGGAAAGGAGGGCGTGGAGGGGGAGGGGGAAAGGAGGGCGTGGAGGGGGAGTGGGAAAGGAGGGCGTGGAGGGGGAGTGGGAAAGGAGGGCGTGGAGGGGGAGTGGGAAAGGAGGGCGTGGAGGTCATAAAACTGCACTTGAACATTTTTTTTTAAAATGGGAAATGAAATGAGGCAGGGAACAGTAAACGATAAACAGTAAACAAGTGGGGTGTGTTTTGCTCCCATTTTTCCCCCACTATTAGATTGTTCGTCTATGTATTTGTCTGACTGTATTCAAGTTTAAAAGGCTGTGCCTAGTCTTGAATAAAAGTTACTCTGTGTTAGGTTTTTTATGGGAGCAAAACATACCCCACTTGTTCACTGTTTTGTTTTGTTTTTAAGAAAGAAAAAAAGAAAAAGGGAAAGGTGTGTGTGTGTGGGGTGGGGTGGGGTGGGGGGTGGGGGTGTATAGAGAAAGTATTTTGCAAAAATGTTATAAAAAAAACAAACTGAAGGAGAGGGGTATAGTGAATTAGGAGAGAAGGGATATGTTAGAGAGAGAAAAAAGTAACTTGTTGAAAAAAGGAAGGGCGAAGGTGGTAATAAAGAGTTGGGGAAAGGGGAAGAGTTTTTGCATAGAGTTGGCCAAAAAAAAAAGAGGGGAGTGGGGGTGGGGGTTAGCAGGGAAAACAGCTGGAAAAAAATTAGGGTGTATGTGCTCCACACAAAATAAGCTTTTTTTCCCTTGTAAAAAAAAATGGGATGGAATTTTGCAAAGTGATGAAAAGCTAAGTTGAACATGCTCCACACAAACAAAACTATTCTCTTGCATCAAACGGGAAAGGAATATATATATATATATATATATATATATATATATATATATATAAT
>CM031615.1:61726019-61728519 GCA_018398815.1 Conus ventricosus
TCCCCTTTTGGGAAAAACCCGTTTTGGGAATAAAAGAAAATTTCTTTTGTTACTAATTTTGTTACGAAGATTCTGGTTACTTTTTTGGTGTTGCTGTTTGCGTTGTATCAAGTGCCCAAGGATTAGCTTTTTTATTTTTAAAAAAGTATTAGAATGCGCTGGACCCCCAAGGGCTCTTTAATGCTTTAGTTATATTTGAATCGTTAATATGTATGAGAAGCTAAAAAATATACTTCCTGTCCGAAAAGTAAATTTTGACCGAACCGACAAATAGAAAGTGTACAAGAGTTTGGGTATCCTGCCCCCACGATTGTGCACTGATTTTTTTTAGAAAAGTAGCCTTTTTTGGGCATTTTTATAAGATATTCAATATGGAATCCCCAGTTTAAATTTAGGAGTGAAGAACACAAAACAATTTAACATTTTGGGAAATATTGAAGAGTTTTGTTTTTACCCACGTTGAGCAAACGTTTGGATTTTTACATGTTGAATTTCTTAATTGTGTCTTTTCCCCTGATATTTAGTCCATTTTGTTATAATTTATTCAGTTTGTCAATTTAAATTTGATATTTTTTTTTGTATTTTAAAATTTGGTTTCTTATTTGTCTTTTTTTTAGTTTGTTTCACCCACTTTGCATATCATCGGTTATTGCACTAAGCATACTTTTAGATAGTTTTTTAGGAAGATTGTGAATGAGAATTGTAAATGAATAGGTGCATAATGGACCCCGGGGGGTGCCAATGTCATACTTTAAATAAAGGAAAATTTCCCAACCTAGTAAAAATGATCTTCGAAAGAAAGTTTTATGAACTTTTTACACTGCCCCTTAATCCCAATTTTTTCAACTTAAAAAGTAAACGGAATCCACACACTTCATATGTTTTTTCAAAGTAAAAGAAGTGCAAATGTAGTTTTACGAGAAAATTGTTTTTTAAACTGCCTGCAATTTTTGAAGGTACGTTGTAATTCTCCCTTTTCTGAAACCTGCTTGATTTTTGGGGAAATTTAAAGTTATTCTTTTCGCAATATTTAAAATGCGTTTTTCAACTATCTTTTGTTTTTTTCCAGTTGAGATTTTAAAGTTTTGGGTCGAAAACTATAAAATTGCAGACCTAGGGTTTACCTTTTTTTGGGAAAAATGGTTTTTCAATATCCTTTCCAAAAGTAGGAAGAGTTCTTTTAAACCCAACATTTTGGTTAAAAACGAGTGAAGTAATTGCTTCCAGCCAAGGGTAAGTGCATAAAATTGATAAAAATTTCCCAATCTAATAACACCCTGTCTTATTCGGGGGAAAATGAATTGGCTTCTTTAAATTCTTCAAATGTTTAGATGATTTAAGTAATGGTTTGGTTCCGGTGTGGGATCCAAAAAGCACCCTTTTTTTCTCCTAGTTCTCTGAAAATTTTTGGTATCTGTATGTAGTTAGTTGGAGTTTTTTTTTTTAAGTGTACAAATGCTTCAGCTTTTCTGATGATGTTGAAAAGGGTTTTTTTTTCTAATTTAAAAGGATATGAAGGTACATAATACTTTTTTTTAATTTCTTTACCTTTTCCATCTTGTGCATGGGCTTGATGGGAAATTTTTTTTTTGAATGCAAAAATGGTTGAAATGAACGTTTTTTCTTTGCAAAAAAACCCCGTTACTGTGGGTTTGTGCACGTTTCATTTCAATAAAGTTTTTTCAGTTTTCTTTAAGCATTTTTGCATGTTTTCTTTTTATTTGATACGGACCTCTGCGATTTTTTTCCACCAATTATTTGTCGTATTTTTTTCATGAAGATTTGCCTTTGGCATTGATTTCTCAGTGCAGATTAATAGCTTTTTAAGTTGTTACTTAATTTCTTCGTGTTCAAAAGCGCGATTTAGATAGAAGGGGTGGGCCCTAAAACTCCAAACTGCTTTTTTATAAAAAAAAATTTGGTATTTTTTCTTCAAATTTGTTTTCTAACTATTTGTATTTATTCCACAGAAAAGGGGAAAAGTCCTCCCCAATGAATCATCTTCTGTTGTCCCAAATGCTTTTATGGCCAAATCAGGAGAATTAATGTAGATCGATGGAGGTTGGGGTTTTGCGTTTATTATCAGGCACTTTGTTATGCTGCCGTCTTCATTCATAAAAATTTGAAAAAAAAAAATTGTCAACAAAACGTTGCAAGATTAACAGAACATCGGTTCCAGAAGGAGAATGCGCTTGAAAAACCCAAATTATCATTTTTTTTTATTTAGGAGGATGTTTTTCCAAAACTTTGTCAGATTTGGCCCATTTGGGTAGTAAACAGAAAGTATGTTTTACTGAAATCTTTGTTCACCCTTTAAGTTGGAAGTAAACAAAAACGTTTTTAATGACTTAGTAATGATTGAATAATAACTTTAGAGGCTGTAATTCAAGTTGATTGACATAAAATTTAGTTTGAAAACCCTTTAGTTGACACTTTTCAGCCCTATAAAAGGGGGATAATAAAAACCCGAAATTTAGGGAATTAAAAAAGGTTTAGATTT
>CM031615.1:61733519-61738519 GCA_018398815.1 Conus ventricosus
GTACGATGAGTAGATGATTTCATTGTAGTTTTTGTGGGTAGCATCAATCTGTGATGAAGCGGTTAAACTAAGTTAAATGAGATAAAGAAAGAACAGTTGTTAGATATTAGATATATATAGATATAAATTATATTATATAATATAATAGATAAAAGATAGATAGATAGATAGATATTACACATATACATATACTAATAATATATATAATAAAATAAAAATATAATAAGAGAGAGAGAGAGAGAGAGAGAGAGAAGAGAGAGGAAGAAGAGAGTGTGTGTGTGTGTGTGAGTGTTGTGTGTTTTGTGTTGGTGTGTGGTGTGTGTGTTGTGTGTGTGTGTGTGTGGTGAGTTTTGTGAGAGAGAGAGAGAGAGAGAGAGAGAGGAGAGAGAGAGGAAGGGAGGGGGTGAGGAGTAAGGTGCGCGCGCCCCGCGCGCGCGCACGCGCGCACAGTGTGTGGTTGGTGTGTGTGTGTGTGGTGTGTGTGTGTGTGTGGTGTGGTGTGTGTGTGTGTGTGTGTGTGTGTGTGTGTGTGTGTGTGTTTCGTGTGAGAAAGAGAGAGAGATGGCAAAAAAAAAAAAAGGACATGGAGAAGGGACGGCGGAGGGACGGGCACCCGTGAGGGGGGAGATGTGAAGATGGGTAATCACTTTTAACTGCAGACGTAGCATTCATTTGTTGGCATAAATTTGAAACTTGCAGGACGTCGTTGAAAATTGCCTTCTATTCCTATTCGATTTTCCACGGCACTAAATGTCCATATTTAGGTTTCGATCCCCCCCCCCCCACTCCCCCTTTTTTTCCCCTCCACCACCCCGCCCCCACTTCCTTTTTCATTTGATACCCCCCCCCCCCTCCCCGTCTTGTACCTTTCTCCGTTGTTCTTTTTTTTCCCCCTTTTATTTCTGCATCCAAAGAAATCGAGCCATTATCTCTCAGAAATTGAAAGAATCGCCCAAAACACAATTCGATTCTTTTGAATATGTTGTTAGTCAAGATGTCTAATAATTCACATTTCATGGGGTTTTTTTTTTTGTCTTCTTCCCTATTCCTTTCTTCCCCCTCCCTCCCCCTCCCCCCCCTCCCCACCCACACCCCACCCCCACACCAAATCACGAAACCGTTTTCCCACACCCACCCGCACACACACACCCATCCTAACATAAAAAGAAATTGATAGGCCATTGTTAAAAAGACAGTTGATTTTTTTTTCTTTCTTTTTTTTTTTTGCCTGCTGTTGTATGCCCACCCATTTGTATTTCTTTGATTTATTTTCAGAAATTGGGAGGGTGGGGGTGGGTAGGGTGGGGGTGGAGGGGGGGGGGGGGGGGGGAGGGGGGGTGGGGGTGGGGGGCTCCATTACATCTCCTAAGAGAGGCACGATAAATTTACTCGCTGTGAACCTGCTGAACCCTGTGAATTCTATGCAGCCGGGGAGCTATCGCCTCCCCTTTTGCTGTCACCTGGTTGCTGAATCTTATATTATAGTAATTTTTGTTGAGGAGCAATACAAATACCTAAAAAGAGTGCCGAAGGTTTTTGATAAGGTTTCTTTGAACCATTGAAAACTTTCGTTGTTGTTGTTGTTGTTGTTGTTGTTGTTGTTGTTTTTTAAAGAAAGGTTACTAGTTCCGCATGACAACCCAAAAAAAACCCAGATTACAGATTAAAAAACCTGGATAACACCCCTTTCTTTTTCAAATTTGCTTCAATTTCCCTCTTCAGTTACCCCGCTTTGAAACTAACATTGAAATTTAGTTCGTTTTTAATAAAATTTGTATGCGTGAATCCCTTTCATGTCGGGATTGTCTGCTGAATGTGTGATTTTGTCCATAATTAACTATAAACCCAAATTGTTGACTGACATATCGTGGAACTTTTTTTTTTAATCAGATTTTGGGTGGATGAGTAGCTAAAGGGAGATAACCCTACTAGTGTAAACGCTTAACAACAATATTACGACATGCACTAGAAACAACATCACACTAGAAAGAACATCACACGCACGCACACACACACACATACACAAACACACACACACACACACACACCAAAACACAACACACACCACACAACACACACACACACACCACACACACACACAACACGTGAGACGCACAAATACACAAAACACACTTATCACGAATACCTCGCGCACACGCACGAACATACAGGGGATCCCATTCAATTTGTGTTTCAACAGCCCAGAAGACTGCCAGAATCCATATAAGGGCTGTTCGCCTCGCAAAACTGATTCAAAACAAACAAACAAACAAACAAACAAACAGCAACAACTACAACAACAGCAAAAGAAAACAAACAACCGGTTTACTTAAAAACATACACAAAAAACGGTCTAACACCTGATGCATTCTCCAAAAATCTTGCTTCAAATGAAAAGTATCCATCTCTGTTATGAAAAAAAAAAGAAGAAAAAAAAAAAAAAAGAAGAAAAATCACTTTTGGTGGAAGATTGTCCAACAAAAATCTTCATGGAGTCCCCCTGCAAGGAATTGATGTCAAATAATTATGCATCCCAACCTCTGGTCAGCAGATGTTTATACAGTGAATTATAACTGCACACGCGCGCGCGCGCGCCCACAAAACACACCACACAAAACACACACACACACACACACACCACACACACCCACACACACGAAAGAAAAAACCCAAACAGAATTTCATATAAGAAAAACAAAAGTTCATATAAGAAGAATTATAATGATAAGCTACAAAATTATGAATGATGACATAGATTGCTTAAAGGTAAAACAGGGAGAAAAAAACAACAACAACAACAAAAAGTTTGTACTTTGGGGAGGAACAAAACGTCAGAAAAAAGCGCATTGACCTGGAGGGTTTTTAATTTCTTTTTGGATTGGTCTGGTTTGCATCTGTTTGTAAGGCGAGAAATACAGGGCGTCCCTGTAAGGCGAAAGATACAGGACGTCATGTAAGGCGAGAAATACAGGGGCCAATATAAGGCGAGAATACAGGGGGTCATGTAAGGCGAAAATACAGGACGCATGTAAGGGGAAATACAGGGGGTTCATGTAAGGCGAAAAATACAGGACGTCAGTAAGGCGAAAAATACGGACGTCATGAAGGCGAAAAATACAGGACGCATGAAAGGCGAAAAATACAGGACGTCAAGTAAGGCGAGAAAATACAGGACGTTATGTAAGGCAGAAATTCAGGACGACAAAGTAAGGCGAAAAATACAGGACGTCAGTAAGGCGAGAATACAGGACGCATGTAAGGCGAGAAATGCAGGATTCCATGGGAAGGCGAAAAATAACAGGACGTTCATGTAAGGCGAAAAAAAACTGGACGTCAAGTAAGGAAATACAGGACTCATGTAAGGGGGAGAAATACAAAGGGCGTTATGAAAGGCGAAAAAGACAGACCGTCATGTGAAACGGAACATACAGGACGTCATGTGAAACGAAAAATACAGGGCGTAATGTAAGCAAAAAACAGGACTAAAACGAAAAAAACAGGGCGTAAGTAAGGCGAAATATACAGGACGTAATGTAAAGCGAAAAATACGGGTCATGTGAAAAAGAAAAATAAAAGGGCGTCATATAAGGCGAAAAAGCAGGGAATAATGTAAGGCGAAATATACAGGAAAGTCATGTAAGGCGATAAAACAGGACGTAATGTAAAGCGAAAATACAGGACGTAATTTTAAGGCGAAAAATACAGGGCGTCATGTGAAACGAAAAATACAGGACGTCATTTAAGGCGAAAAAGACAGGACGTAATGTAGGCGAAAAATACAGGACGTCATGTAAAGGGGATAAATACAGGACGTAATGTAAGCGAAAATACAGGACGTAATGTAAAGGGGAAATAATACAGGACGTAATGTAAGGCGAAAAATACAGGGCGTAATGTAAAGCGAAATACAGGACGTAATGTAAAGGGGAAATATACAGGACGTCATTTACGGCAATAAATACAGGACGTACTGTAAGGCGAAAAAGACAGGACGTCATTTACGGCGAAAAGACAGGACGTACTGTAAGGCGAAAAAGACAGGACGTCATTTTCGGCAAAATACAGGACGTCAAACAACAAACACATAAAACCTGAATAGGGTCGGTGAAACAAGGGAATATGGGGGGCAGGAAAGGGGAGAAGGGGGGAGAGTGTCCCTTAACCACGTTCATACTTTCATTAAACTTGGGTCAAAATCTCCTTTAAGAAAAAAAACAAGAAATTCCGCGTGATGCAAATCAGATTAAGCAACTAACTCTGCAACAAAACAAAAACATAAGCAAAAACCCAAAAAAGAAAACAAAAAGACGTAATGAGAGATGTCCCAAAGGGCATCAGGCGGTATTTAGTAACACCGCTGTGGGAAATTACGGGAACAACACACACCCCCAAAAACACACACACACACACACACACACACACACACACACACACACCACACACACACATGCACACACACACACACTCACCACACGCAAAACTATGACAATAAAATATCAAAGTGTCAAAAGTCTCTCCCTCTCTCTCCCTCTCCTCTTCTCTCTCACTCACAACACACACACCACACACCACACACACACACACACACACACACACACACCTCTCGCACGCACGCGCACACACGCACGCACGACACACACCCACACACACGCGCGCGCGCACGCGCACACAACACACACACCCCCACACACACACACACACACACACACCACACACACCACACCAGACATTTCTCTCTCTCTCCTCTTATCCTCCCCTCTCTTTCCTCTCTCCCCTCCTCCCCCTTTTTCTCCCCCTCTCTCTCCCCCTCTCTCACTCCCCTCTCTCTCCCTCTCTTTTTCCCTCCCCTTTCTCTCTTCCTCTATCCCCCCCCTCTCTCCTCTCTCTTCCCCTCTTTCCCTTTTCACCCCTTCTCTCTCCCCTCCTCTCCTCTCTCTTCCTCTCACCTCCCCCTCCTCTCTCTCTCTCTTCTCCCCCTTTCTAGCTCCCCCCCCCCCTCC
>CM031615.1:61743519-61748519 GCA_018398815.1 Conus ventricosus
TTCTTAGCTTTGCGCTCTGTCCCTTAGAAACTGCCCTTACGAATGATTTTATGCAAAACAGAATGCATCTCTCTCTCTCTCTCTCTCTCTCTCTCTCTCTCTCTCTCTCTCTCTCTCTCTCTCTCTCTCTCTGTGCGCAAGCGCGTGCGCACAGACACGCGCGCACACACACACACACACACACACACACACACACACACACACACACACACACACACACACACACACACACACGCACGCACGCGCGCGCGCGCGCGTAAGTACAAGTATATGTGTGTGTGCGTGTATATATATATATATATATATTTTTTTTTTTTACGCGAGAGGGACATTTTTTTTAGAGTTATAACTTGGATGCGGCCCGGCCCCCTTGAAATGTAAGGCGTTCGGGTTTGAAAGACTTATCTTAAGGTGGTTTCCTCGCTACAGACTCTCTGTTGTCATGTTGTCCCTACCGTTTGTTCCAGTCGAGATACGGGTAGACCATTAACGGGAACGATCGGGAGGACATCAGGCAAAGACCTGATGACATTGGGAAACACCAGAATTACGAGCTTTGTGGGATAGATCCTTACCTTGCCCTCCTCTAGCTTCTCACTAGCCCCCCCCCCCCCCCCCCCCCCCCCCCCCCCCGGATTGACTGAAAGGGGTGGAGAATGATTAATCCCTCGGTGCCAACACAATCATAACTGAATATCCACAATGGACTTTGAATAATGAACAAGTGAAATTCCTGTGTGTCTGTGGAAACTAATCCTCCACAGAACGCATCATGAAGATCCAAGAACAAAAATAAAAGGGCTGTATGAAGACTCCGGTGAATGTGCAGCAGCGCAGAGCAGAGCACCAGCAGATAAGATGTAAGAAAACCAAGGCCAGGATTTGAACCACGGTGCCGAGGACATCCATGCTGATGATGTAGAAGAGGGCTTTGGCCAGGCTCTTCAGGCCAAACGCCGGACTCAGCTTGCCACCGTACCCGCGAGTGCAAAAGAGGAATGGGAGAAATCAGATGAAGAACTAGTTTACAAACAGACCATACTGATAGGAAAGAGAACACTGAAGCACAAACTGGCCACATGTGGAGACACTGTGTGGCAGAACCTGTAGGGAAGCCAAGGGAGCAAAATAAGAAAAAGACACTGCCTTAAAAAAAATCTAGCCGCCAGCGAGAGATGGATATCATCAAGAAACGGAGAGAGGAATACGAAGAAACAAATGCAGACTGTCACAGAAGAGGAAAAGAGAGGGCTAGTTCTCTCTGGGAAGACCTGAAAACACACTGCAGTGCCCTCAGCGAAGCAGAACCACCAAGAACGAGAAGCAAAAACAAAAAAACAAAAACAAAAAGAAGAAAACCCAAGACTGCTTTTTCAGAGACCCCTTCCAGAATCCCAGGAAACTGTTCGAGCGGTCAACGTCAAGGATTCTCACATTGGACGAGGAACCTCTCGAGCGGCATCTCAGGAAAAACATATTCCGACCTTCACAGCGAAGCACCATTTAAAATCCAGGGTTTGTGCGGGCTTGCAGTGCCAGAGAAAAGGTTCAATGAAAATCCACTGACAATGGCCGTGGTAAAGAAAGTGATTAAGAAAGCCAGAGCCAAAACTTCGGCTGGACCTAATGAAATACCCACCTACTGCATGAAAAATGTCGACATGTCCCTGAGCGGGTCCACAAGGTAAAGTTGCTTATAGCCCGGCCGACCGCAAAGGGCCATACCAGGGCTGTCACCACGCTGAAGTCAACTCACAAGTCATTCACTCACACAACTCTTCAAATTCTAAAACACACCGGAAATTTTGATTAAAAATCCTCCTACTGTAAATCTCAGATCAGATGAAAAATGTTAATCTCTTTCAGAAATTAAAAAAAATCACATCAGGCGGAACAGCTCTGAACAAGTTTTTCATGGAATCTGCTACAAAATGTTGTGTCTCACACGGGTCCACAAAAGCTAAGCCTGGCATAGAGAAATCTGAAGATCAGCGACCAATGGAAGGGTGCTAATGGAGTATGCGTTCCCAGAGAGGAAAATTCGACCATTAGTACTTCTAAACATCGAGGGGGATATCTTTCTCTTGTAATGGCAGCCAGCCTGACTAAATTCCCCACAGAGAACGGGTAGGTTGATTTGTCAGTCCTGGCAGGAGGCACTCTAGGAACGTCTGGCGGTGCAGAACACACCACTAGGATTTGGAAAGCAATCCGACCAGTGAAGACAGGGGAAAAGAATCTCGACGTGTATGCTGAAGCAGTTTGACAAGTTCGCAAAACATCACGAAGCCTTTCCACGTGGCAAATGCCTAGGGATCAGCTCCACACAAGATGATTCAGCTGGCCCTTGAGGATATCTCATGTCCTGTAGAACGTCCCTGAGAAATGCTGACGAAGCATTTCCATCGGTGAAGTTCTCCACCAAGGAACACACAGCAAACTGGATCAACCTGGATTTTGGCACCACAGTGAACTATGCAATTTCTCCAATACTGTTTGTACTGGCAACGGAGATCACCTTGAAAGCAGCCATGAGTGATACAGATACAGCAGACCTCAGGAATGGATACCAAGCACTCCCTCTAAGCACCCTCATGGACGACACAACAGTCCTCTCCACCAAGAAAGATGAAACACAAAATGCTGAAGCAGCGTGACAAGTTTGCAAGGAATCACGAAGCCTGTCCATGCAGAAAAGAAAGTAGACGACACCGTGATGTTCATCATATCCAACAAGTCCGTTCCAACGGTGACTGTAAGAACCAGTCAACAGCATTGGAAGGTGATATGATGACTGCTTGAAAGACACACCGTGATGTTCATCATATCCAACAAGTCCGTTCCAACGGTGACTGTAAGAACCAGTCAACAGCATTGGAAGGTGATATGATGACTGCTTGAAAGACACACCGTGATGTTCATCATATCCAACAAGTCCGTTCCAACGGTGACTGTAAGAACCAGTCAACAGCATTGGAAGGTGATATGATGACTGCTTGAAAGACACACCGTGACGTTCATCATATCCAACAAGTCCGTTCCAACGGTGACTGTAAGAACCAGTCAACAGCATTGGAAGGTGATATGATGACTGCTTGAAAGACAAACCGTGACGTTCATCATATCCAACAAGTCCGTTCCAACGGTGACTGTAAGAACCAGTCAACAGCATTGGAAGGTGATATGATGACTGCTTGAAAGACACACCGTGACGTTCATCATATCCAACAAGTCCGTTCCAACGGTGACTGTAAGAACCAGTCAACAGCATTGGAAGGTGATATGATGACTGCTTGAAAGACAAACCGTGACGTTCATCATATCCAACAAGTCCGTTCCAACGGTGACTGTAAGAACCAGTCAACAGCATTGGAAGGTGATATGATGACTGCTTGAAAGACACACCGTGACGTTCATCATATCCAACAAGTCCGTTCCAACGGTGACTGTAAGAACCAGTCAACAGCATTGGAAGGTGATATGATGACTGCTTGAAAGACAAACCGTGACGTTCATCATATCCAACAAGTCCGTTCCAACGGTGACTGTAAGAACCAGTCAACAGCATTGGAAGGTGATATGATGACTGCTTGAAAGACACACCGTGACGTTCATCATATCCAACAAGTCCGTTCCAACGGTGACTGTAAGAACCAGTCAACAGCATTGGAAGGTGATATGATGACTGCTTGAAAGACAAACCGTGACGTTCATCATATCCAACAAGTCCGTTCCAACGGTGACTGTAAGAACCAGTCAACAGCATTGGAAGGTGATATGATGACTGCTTGAAAGACACACCGTGACGTTCATCATATCCAACAAGTCCGTTCCAACGGTGACTGTAAGAACCAGTCAACAGCATTGGAAGGTGATATGATGACTGCTTGAAAGACAAACCGTGACGTTCATCATATCCAACAAGTCCGTTCCAACGGTGACTGTAAGAACCAGTCAACAGCATTGGAAGGTGATATGATGACTGCTTGAAAGACAAACCGTGACGTTCATCATATCCAACAAGTCCGTTCCAACGGTGACTGTAAGAACCAGTCAACAGCATTGGAAGGTGATATGATGACTGCTTGAAAGACAAACCGTGACGTTCATCATATCCAACAAGTCCGTTCCAACGGTG
This sequence comes from Conus ventricosus, assembly GCA_018398815.1. NCBI lineage: Eukaryota > Metazoa > Mollusca > Gastropoda > Neogastropoda > Conidae > Conus > Conus ventricosus. The sequence continues at coordinate 61,747,658 of CM031615.1, forward strand.
ACTGTAAGAACCAGTCAACAGCATTGGAAGGTGATATGATGACTGCTTGAAAGACAAACCGTGACGTTCATCATATCCAACAAGTCCGTTCCAACGGTGACTGTAAGAACCAGTCAACAGCATTGGAAGGTGATATGATGACTGCTTGAAAGACACACCGTGACGTTCATCATATCCAACAAGTCCGTTCCAACGGTGACTGTAAGAACCAGTCAACAGCATTGGAAGGTGATATGATGACTGCTTGAAAGACAAACCGTGACGTTCATCATATCCAACAAGTCCGTTCCAACGGTGACTGTAAGAACCAGTCAACAGCATTGGAAGGTGATATGATGACTGCTTGAAAGACACAAAGACGGTAAAAGAAACCTAACAACTGGTAGAAGAAAACCTGATCTTTGCGTGACAAGATCTCCTTCCCTTTTTCTATCAGCTTATCTGTGGGAGATAACATTTCCGTATCTCCTGTAGATAGTTGCCCCATGCCTCCCTCCAATAATGCAGCCTTGAGAAGTCGGCCCAAATCTTTCCTTCGTTTATTGAAACTTTCGCAGGAGCCTCTTTTTTTCATTTTATGTTAAGTATTAGAACATCACATGTAGGTGTCTGTATCATCCACTTTCGTCTGTTGTTTTTTTCCCTTCGGATGTACTTAAATGTTGCCATATCTGATTTAGGCTTCCGATATCCAAACGAAAAGGAAAAACAACAACAGCAAAATTACTCGCTATTAGAAACCCTTGTCTCCTTCCTGCCAGTTTACAGCGGCTGATCATTTGGGCGGCAAACTTTGAGGACGTGGAATCCTGCGCTGTTGTTTTGACCGTCACTCAACAAACAAACAAACAAACAAACAAAA
>CM031615.1:61758519-61768519 GCA_018398815.1 Conus ventricosus
CACCGCCTGATGCATCTGTCCGCAACAAAAATGGTTTTGACATATCCGGTAGCTTCAAGATGGGACGGGAACCTAGTCTTTCCAACACCGTCTGCAGTGCTTGGTCTGCAGCGTCTGACCACTCGACCACTGCCGGTTTCCCTGCCTTGACCAAATCACTGAGAGGACTCGTGATTGCTGCGAAATTTGGTACAAACTCCCTGTAGAAACCAATAAAACCTAGCAGACTCCTGACTTCTGTTGTTGGTCTTTGGTCTCTCTGAATTCATCATCTTCTCCACCTTTCCCTTTTCTGGCTGCTTTGTGTCGCCTCCGACAACAAAACCTAGGAACTCCAGGCTTGGAAAACCAATCTGGCACTTTGTTGGTCTGGCTGTGAGATTGGCTCGTCTCAACCTCTCTAAAACTGCTCCTAGCTGCCTCATATGCTCCTCCCATGTCTCAGATGCTATCAGAATGTCATCCATGAAATTCACTACACCTTCCAAACCCGTCAATAACTTCCTCATCATCCTACTGTCTAGCCCTTCATACAGTGACACATCCCTGTATGACTCTTCTCCTGGAAACTCAGGCAACAAAATCTCCCCTTCTTCTGCTGGTCTCCTTCACCTCATCAATGATTGCTGCTGCGCCTATGTGCTGAGCCTCACGCTGAATATATTTGCGGAGAAAATTCGCATGGAAAAGTTTTGGTTTCCCATTCACATCAATTCGGTAATCCCGATCTACCTTTTCAGTGATGGTGAATCGTCCTTTCCAATGCATCAGCAGCTTGTTGTGATCCGTGGGAAGCAGTAACAGGACTTGATCTCCCACCTTGTGGGATTGCTTCCTCACCTTCCTGTCATATTGCTTCTTCTGCACGACCGTAGCCTCCTGCAAACTTTCCCTTGCAACCTTACATGTCTCATACCTGTGCCCACCTTTGGAACAGGGCGAGATTGGGCCAATCAGATCAATAGCCACTCTCCTGAATGGTGTGTCAATTAAAGAGGGATGTTTAAGAGGCGCCTTCCTCTTCACCCCTCTTGTGGCTGACCTTTGACACACGTCACATGACATGCAGAACCGCTTTACGTCTGCCATTGCTCCTGGCCAATGAAAATCATCAAGGATTCGGTCAGCTGTTTTGCTGGTGCCGAGATGACCCGCCATGAGCGACTCGTGACCCACTGACATGACAGTGTCACGATAACCTGCTGGTACCTCTAACTGAGTTGTCACCTTACCTGTCTTCCTCTTGGTGAACACTCGGTACAACAACCCGCCTTTCACCAGAAATTCTGTCTCACCTCCTCTAACCACCTGTTTCTCTCCACCTCTTGCCAACTCCCAAGACTTCACGAGCGAAGGGTCTTGTTCCTGCGCTGCCCTAAACTCATCAGGCGACACATCTATGCCTGACTTCCTTGCTGGAACGACTAACGGTTTATCAACCTTTTCCTCCTTCTTGCTCCGTGTTTGAACTGCTGCCCCTGTAGCAGTCAACAACTCAGGATCCCCTGGATCCCTTGCACCTGGAATATTTCCAATGATCAAATCATAAAGGGGTTTCTCCATCACCAGCGCAGACAACTCGCCTGAGAAGTAAGGGTACGTACTTCTATCTTGGCAACTGGAAACTCCCTCACAGTGCCATCGATTAGAGTACAGGTCTGGATTTGCCCTGTCAAATCCTTTTTCTCGACCAGCGTTGTTCTTACTACACCACATGAACAACCAGTGTCCCGTAACACTTTCACCCTCTGCTGGCCGATCCACCCTTCTTCCACTGATAATGAACCACTCAGCCTAGTGCCCTCCATCCCTGACACTGACTGCTGTCCAGTGCTAGCCATAGGCTGCACTCTACCCTCTTCAGATTGGATCCCTTTTGGTTCCACTGCAGGTCGTTTCCCCTGGCGACCCTTATCAACCTCTTGCAAGGCTGCTGCCTTCTGGAACCTCATGCGACAATCCCTCGCCACATGTCCCTTCTTGTGACAAATGAAACATCTATTGTCCCTTTGTCCTCCTTTCTGCCCCACCACTGGGTTTGCAGACTTTGCAGAAAACTCCCTAGTCTCCTTGCACTCTTCTCACCTGTGTCTGGCACCTGTTTCTCCTGCACCTTAGTGCCCAAACGTGCCTCCCTGTACACCTCTGCTAACTTCAGCAACTCTCCTGCTGTCTCTGGCTGTCTCTCTTTCAAATGTATAGTTAACTCTGGACCGCAACCTGACAAAATCTGTTCTTTCATAACCAGCTCTTTCAATTCAGCGAACTCCTTTCTCGTACCACTCAACTCTAACCACTTCTCAAAATAGTGATCTAAACGTGCACCAAACTGAGTGTACGTTTCACCTGCTTGTAGTCTAGCTGATCGAAATTTCTTTCTGAATCCCTCCTCTGTGAGGTCAAATCCTTTCATCAACGACTCCTTCACAGCACCGAAATCAGATTGTTGGTCTGCTGGTAACGCAGTGAAAATCTGTAATGCCTTACCCGTCAATAGCGCTGACAAAATGACTGCCCACTCTTCTGAAGGCCAACCCTGACTAGTAGCAAACGTTTCAAAACGATGATGTACGCATCAATCGAATCTGTTCCTTCAGAGAATTTTGGCAACTTTGGTCGGGGGGCGTAACTGCGCACAGGTCACTGGAAACTGAGCTGCCATCATCGGTGGTCTCCCTTTGTATTTTCACTCTCTCTAACTCTAATTGAATCCTTAATCTTTCTGTTTCCTGCGCTTCCCTTAGTCTTTCTGTTTCCTGCGTTTCTTTAGCCTGATTATCGTTAGCCTGAATCCTTAATCTTTCTGTTTCCTGCGTTTCCTGATCATTGTTAGCCTGAATCCTTAATCTTTCTGTTTCTTCCTTTTCTACTGCGACACGGCGTCTTTCCGCTTGCTCATCTCTTTCCATCTTTTGTTGGGTTTCAACGAATGCTCGCAACTCTTCTCCCGAGTAGCCTAAATCACGAGCGACGCTCACAAGTTGTTCAATAGGGGTGTTCTTTTCTTCCGCCATTATATCTTCTTTTCTTTTTTTTTTTTTGAACAAGATTTTATTACTACGACAGCCAAACTGGTGGTTACCGACACGAGTGACGTAATAGCACAATCCTATGAATGATAATATTAGCTTGGGACAACGTAACTAGTTTTTATAAGACGCCTAGCGCCTGACCCAACTATGAGAGCGAATTATAGGCAATCTGTGCGAAATAAGTACTCTGGGGCTGAAATGCCAAGCCTAGTGTTAACTATCTTGGAAGCAATGCCAAGCCTAGTATTTAAACTATCTTGGAAACATACAGTAAGACACTACCTTGTCTTAGGATTACAATACTTGAATCCCACCCAGCTTCCTCTCTGAGAAGTTGAACAATTATAATAAATGGGCCAGAATATCCTGGCAGGCTCGCCAATAAATTGTCAACCTCAGGGTATGTCAGTGGAGGAAGGACTAGCGCACAGCCCAAACACACTCACAGCTTGCTTACAATCTCATTCATATATCATGCATTCGTCACATCAAACCACTAGTAAAGTCTATAACTTTACTACACATGATCATAGAACCACACATCAATGCATATGGAGTCAAACAAAATAAAACATTCTCTCTTTCCTTGAACTTCACAAAACCATTTATCTAAATCATCATTAACTAACCCGGGTATAAATAGATTTCTACTTTACCTGGCCAGTGATCTTAAACTATTCACGAATCACTGTCTTTTCTTTCCCTTTTTTTTTCTTTGTTTCTTTTCACTGTCACTTTCACAAGCACAACACAACTGCTGGCACTGGTCAGGTTGGACTGCTGGCACTGGTCAGGTTGGACTGCTGGCACTGGTCAGGTTAGACCGCTGGCGTTGGTCAGGTTGGACTGCTGCTGAAAGTGGCGCTGCCAGGTATGAGGTCGAACCCCGGTTCAGGTTGAACAGTGACTATCAGACATCGATCTGTTCTCCTTTCCTTCTTCCTGCATTAACGCATTGCACTCTCTCTCTCTCTCTCTTCTAGTCTGCTCTATCAAATGGACATGGTTGCTTTTCTTTTCTTTTTTTTTCCTTTTCTTTTTTCTTCTCTTCATCAGTTAGCAACTCTCTCTCTCCACATCTCTCCTTAGTCCTCCCTCTGCAGACCCTCTATGGTGCTAGTGCTACAGCTCGGTTCTCTTCACCCCTCTCATCATCTCTCTGCTCTTCTCTCATCAGAGCTTACACCCAGAACCTCTTCCTCTCTCTCTCTCTGTCTGTCTTTCTGTTCGTTCCTCTGTTTTTTACTCACACATTCCTCTCTTATCCTAAAAACCCATCCGTCAAAGGGCGAGTACCATTGGTCAGTATTTTCCCGCCTTATACTTGAGGTTGCCTCCCCTCTCATTTCATTGGATATGTAAATCATGACAGTCACATCTACCTGCCTTGCTCTCTGTGGTGGTCAATGGTCATTTAATTAATTAGCTAGATTTCACCCCCACTACACAGTACCTTCCCCCTCTCCCTTTCCGGCGACGTCCGGCTTAATTGTGGGCACTGGTCCCACAAATTGGCTGGATGAGTCTGGCCCAGGCGCCGAGATCCGTCTGGGCAGACATCGAGGTGTCGGTCAAGCTACTTAGTCTGTCTGGCTGGACCGTACCGTCTCCGTGGGGCCTCTCTGCTATGCTTAATTGGCTGGACCCGACACATGAGGCCGTCTGCCTGGCGCTTGGAATGTTTGAGTTGGAGCTTATGTCCAAACAAACTGGCTGGCGACTGACCATGAATTCGGTCTTCTATTTTTGTCTGTGACACTCTCTCTCTCTCTCTCTCTCTCTCTCTCTCTCTCTCTCTCTCTCTCTCTCTCTCTCTCTCTCTCTCGTGTGTGTGTGTGTGTGTGTGTGTGTGTGTGTGTGTGTGTGTGTGTGTGTGTGTGTGTGTGTGTGTGTGTGTCTATCTGTGTATGCATATATAAATCCTCAAAAGCCAACGCAAGGTCATGGGAACGTTTCTTATTGTAAGAGGATTGCGTACGTCTGGCCTGTTTAAAAATGACCTCACCATCCAGGCAGCCACATTGCGTCTGCGAGAGGGAGGAGGTGTTTATGTGAAGATGAAGTTGCTTGGAGTCCATCCTGAAGAGCCTCCAGACACCAGGAGGAGAGCGGATAGTCCGAGCCATCAGGGAGGAACTCAGTCTCCTCCAACAGAGAACTGTTCTAGTGCTGCAGTGGATCCCTTCTCACTGTGGCATTGGAGAGAATGAAGAAGCAGTGTGCAGTATGGACGAAAGAAAATGTATATTGAAAAGAGAGAAAAACAATTCTGGAAAATCAGTCGTGTAAACTGGCAGCCAAAGAATAAACACCAACAGCCATAACCACTGCAGCAACAATATTAAAGAAAAAAAAAACCCAGACAAACAGAAATAAATCAACAGCTCTCAGCTCATCATAAACACTGATGGCTAATCCCTAATCTAGTAATGATACATTTTACAATTTTCTTTTTCTTTTTTTTTCAAAATTTAAACATATTCGTATGGTAAATAGCGTGAGTTAAGTCAATCTCCCCCCCCCCCCCCCCCTTCCCCTCCGCATCAATGTCCCACTTGTGAACCCCAACATATCTATAAGTGTCCCACAATATTCGTGTACTTCGTGAAACAATCTGACCTTTCTGGAGTGAAAAACAAAAGTATCAGTTTACGGACGGAAACTAAGATGCTTGGACAAGTGTTAATTGCAAACAGAAAAGTACACCTAAGATACTTGACTATAAACATTTTTTTTCCTGATCGAAACAGAGTTCGTTTCAATTCCCGATTACATCTAAAATGTAACTACCTTAAAAAATGAGCACAGCATCTTTGATTATAATGTATTTCTGTAAGAGCAATTCACCGCAGACATGATAAAAGGATCTGAGTTGAAAGATTTCAGTTGTTTGATGTGCTTTTTGTTGTCAATGCTTTTTGTTGTTGTTGGACATGTTAGACTTACGACCCAATGTATGTATGTATGTATCATCTGTGTATCAACCTGTCTGTCCATCTGTCTATCTATATATCAGTTTGCATATCTTAGTTTGTTAAAAAAGAAAAAAAAGAAGAAGAGAATTATCATAAAAATTCTAAGGAAAATAAATACTAAAAGGTCTCGCTGTCTGGGATTCATACACATACATACATACATACATACCTACATACATACATACATACATACATACATACATACATACATACATACATACATACATACATACATATATAACTGACACGTCTATCTATAGATATGTCTGTCTGTCTGTCTGTCTATTTATATATCTGTTTGTATTTCTTATTTTGTAAAAACAAAAAGAAGAAGAGAATGTTCATAGAAATTCCAAGGAATCTGTCTGTCTGTCTATCTCTCTATTCCTCTATCTATCTATCCGTCTATATATCTGTCTGTCTATCTATCTATCTATCTATCTATCTATCTATCTATCTATCTATCTATCTATCTATCGGTATCACAGACACTGCATTAGAATGGTTTCGGTCATATCTGACTGGCAGAACTCAATCTGTGTCTGTTGGTGGCAAGGTCTCTTCTCCCCTTCCCCTGGATTTTGGTGTGCCCCAAGGCTCCGTTTTGGGCCCTCTTCTCTTCTCTCTGTATATTCAACCTCTATCTATGGTCATTGAGGAACACGGGATTCCTCATCAGAAATTTGCCGATGACACCCAGCTGCACGACGCTGCTGAGCCTGCTGCATTCCAACTTTTGGTATCGGAATTTGAACTGTGTTTCCAATCTGTTAAATCATGGATGCTTAAAAATAAGCTCAAGCTAAATGATGAAAAAACTGAGGCTCTGTTGGCAGCACCTCGTTCTGTTTTGGATCGCATTTCTGAAAAATCTATTCAAGCTGGAACCAACAAAATTCCCTTTGAAGACAGCGTGAGGGATCTGGGTGTCCATTTGGATAGTACGCTGTCCATGAATGTCCAGATCGGTCACCTGTGTCGTTCAGCCTATTTGGCTTTGAGAAAGATCGCGTCAATTCGCTCATATCTTACACAGAAAGGGACTGCCCAACTTATCTGTTCCCTCATCATGTCAAAACTCGACTACTGTAACAGTATTCTTGCCTGTCTTCCCACTGTCGATATAAACCGACTTCAACGTATACAAAACAACGCAGCCAGACTTGTTTTCCAAATGTCCAAAAGAACCCACACTACACCTCCGTTAGTTAGACTACATTGGCTTCCCATTCATGCGCGCATTCAGTATACACTCGCAACACTTGCCTTCCGACACTTTGATGAAACATTGCCTGCTTATCTTTCCAACACACTTGTCACTTATCAACACTCTCGCACTCTCCGCTCTAGCAGTGACAAACTTCTCAAGCTTCCCCGCATGAAACTGAAATCCTTTGGCCAACGTTCTTTCAGTTATCAAGCCCCCCTTGTCTGGAACTCCCTCCCCTCCCAGCTCCGCTCTTCACAGACTCTCTCTGCGTTCAAATCTGGTCTCAAAACGCATCTCTTTCAGAAGTCTTTTTGTCTTTCTTCATAGCGTACGAGTTAATGCGTGTTTCCCATGCATTCTCCATCCTTTCGCCTCTTGTATGTGCACGCGCGCTTCCGTGCCTGAATGCTTGTGTGCTTTTGCGTGTGTGTGTTCGTGTGTGTGCGTTTATGCGCGTGGGTTTTTGTTGCTTCGTGTTGAGTTTGCCCTTTGTGTGTGTGTGTGTGTGTGTGTGTGGGTGTGGGTGCTCCCTTCTGCATGTTTTATATTGTATCCCGTGCAGTGTTCACGAAATTGGAGGGGGTGATGGTGGGGATGGGGGTTGGTTCTTTTCTTCTATTCCCAAATTCTTGTCGAGCGTTGTTCATATAATGTCGTGTGTGGGGGGTGGCGGTGTGTGTGTGTGTGGGGGGGGGGGGGGGGGGGGGGAGGATAGAGTGGGAGGGGGGGGGGGATGTGGCTTGTGCATCTGTTTTAGTGCTTGCTTTGTGACCTATTGTTTTGATGCCTTTTTCCCAATATTGTGCAATGTTAATGGAAACTTTTATTTTTCCTGTATTGTAAAGCGCTCTGAGGATGAGTCTTCTCTCATCGAAGAGCGCTATATAAGCTCGATTTATTATTATTATTATTATCTATCTATCTATCTATCTATCTATCTATCTATCTATCTATCTATCTATCTATCTATCTGTCTGTCCTCACAAGGTCGTGCAAGGACATGATAACATATCTTACTGAAACAGAACTGCTCACGTACGAAATCTTGAAAATGACCTCACCGTCTGGGTACAAATGTCTTGGAAGGGAGGGTGGGGGTGGGGGGCGGTAGTGTGTGATCCCATTCTGGAGAGGATGAAAAAGACTGTGCTATAAACTGATCAGGACCAAAGGAAATCCTCACATGACCTTGAGTCGTATTTCAACAGGTTGGGCGGGACCTCTGGGTCATTGTCCGTCAAAACTCGGATGAAACCTTCGGCCTAGATATGATTTTATTCATTTGTATTCTCTAAAACACAATGACAACAAATGGAGGGAGAGAAGGAGAAAGAATTTAAAGAGAGAGGAGAGAGAGAGAGAGAGAGAGAGAGAGAGAGAGAGAGAAAAGAGAGAGAGAGAGAACAGAGACAAGGAGAAATAGACAGAAGGGGGAGGGGAGGGTAGAGTTGTGAGGTGGGGAGGGGAAACAAAAATAAAGGAGAGAGAGAGAGAGTGAGAGAGAGTGAGAGAGAGATAAAACAGAGAGACAGAGACAAAGAATCAGTGAGAGACAGAGACGGAGACAGAGACAGAGAGACACAGAGGGGCAGAGAGAAACAGAGAGGCAGATAGAGAAAGAGGAGTATAGGAACAGAAAGCAAATACTTGGGGAATTCTCTAACATTATACAATAATCCAGAACAATACAATATGATTGAAATCGGTAAAACACAACACAGTACATTACATCACAGTACTATGGGATGCAGCAAAATACGCAAAGAATGTAGCAAATACGCAAAGGAACAAGTATTCTTTTTAACTTCTTTATTCACAAGTACAGAATCAACCACACTGAACCAAAGCGGGCTGCATTTCTGGCTGAACTGAGCTATCGGCAAAAGTGGAAAACAAAATACTGATTGGCATGGTTCAGAGATGTGATATCACGCCTTTACGGAATATAACTACCATACTCTCTTAGTCGAAGAGTGAGGCGGCTGCAGGCGGAAATCTAAGCAAATCTTAAAAAGTGTTTGACATCACTCCTCCTTAGAACATGGACAAACGAATCACAAGACAATCCCGACGCGTTTCGACCTCTTAGGTCTTCTTCAGGCAAGATAAACAACACTCAGTCAGTCAGTCAGTCATTCCCCTGACCGCTGGGGTCGTTGGGGAACGTGATGAGGCAGCCGCCGTTTCTGTCCAGGCTCTTCGGTTTGTAGCTATCGTGAGGAGATTGGACAACACTCAGGACAACGAAAATGAAGAACGAGCAATCACTTATCTTGTCAAATTCGGCCCAAGATAGGCGTTGAATCCACGCCCATCTTGCGCCGAATTTGACAAGATAAGGGATTGGTCGAAACGCGTCGTGTTTTGTCTTGTGATTCGTGTGTCCATTTTATCTGGCGGAGTTGATTAAATACTTGTTAGGGTTTACCATACTCTGGAGTATTGTTAAAAGAATATTCATGAAAACGATTCCCTTCAACCCCCCCAAGAAAGGTAAGGTACCATCATTTCAGATAAAACACTGTCAAAGGCTATATGGGTCTGTCTTCAAACTGCCAAAAGAAACAGCACCATCCTTTCAAATAAAACACTGTCAAAGGCTATATGGGTCTGTCTCCAAACTGCCAAAAGAAGCAGAATTCATGCATACTTGCTACTATTATCAAAAACCAAAAAGATGTAAAATGTGATGCTTCTCACGCTCTAGTTGTTATCAACATGTCCCACGAATAAGGATGCATTAAAGTGAGTTATTTAAACTATTGTATTTACCCCAAAATACC
>CM031615.1:61773519-61793519 GCA_018398815.1 Conus ventricosus
TTCCTCCCTAAAGGGCCTTCAGGTTGACACTACGTGATTTCATCCAGAAAGAAAAAGCCACGCATGTGCGGGAAAGGGGTGGAGAATAGTTGCCTCATCCAAAAAGAAGTTCAACCCAAAAAGAAATCACGGGGTCTCTCACTGAGGAAAGGAAAGTGGCCGAATCTGGGTCTTCGTGTTCCCAAACCAGGCCTTTCCCCAACAGTCACGAAGAACCAGTCAAGACCTTGGAAGAGGGTATGGATACGCAAAAAAGACACAAAAAAGAGAAAAAGAAAAAAAGCAGATGGGGGAAAAGAAGGCTTGGGGACCATTGACCAGTGTGGGCCCCCTGAAAAATAAAAGGGGTCGGTGTCTGCATTTCATGCTGTACCAAAGCCCTTGGCCTCTGATGATATACGACATTTTCACCGACGTGGGGGAAAAGGGAAACCAAATCAAAAGTTCACAAGGAAAAGGGCTTGGTGTCCCCCCCTGTCTGACTGACTCGCCTTTGTACTGTCCCCAAAGCAAACCCAAAAACACCCTGAAACCCATCCGGAGGAATACAAAGCAGGGAAGTCAGACTTAAAAGCATGTGGAGGACTCGGGAACGGGTTAAGAAGAAATCAACCCACTAGAAGGCAGAAAAGGGAAAGTTCAAGAGGCGATGGGATTTGCAAAAAAAGTTCAAGATCGAGAAATAACAGGCCCAACCAGACCCAAAACAGACAAGGACGGGGGGTGACCAAAACTGAATTGGAAAAAGGGCCCAAAAGGAAAAAAAAACCCAAAAAGAGCATGATATTCAGGGATGAGAAAAGAAGAAGACCAAAAAAGACTCCAAAAAAAGCAGCCCACAGAGCCAGCAAGGGCAAGGGAAAACGTGGGGAATGCACTCAAAAAAGTCTAACTTGGAATGACTTTTGGGAATGGCCCCCTCTCGATCAGCTTCATTCTCGATCTGATATGCCCCTTCTCCCCTCAAATGCAACCTGTGAAGGGGGGGAAAACAGACGATCCGCTGCCCCCTCTCCATAAAAAGCAAACATGGAGCTGTTTAAGCTCATGTAAAGTACCCTGGTAAAGGGAATCCCCAGGGGAAAAACCAAGTGCTCAAAGAGATTGTCAAGGTCGGGGTAGTCCCAACCCACAAAAGGGGCATCAACTCCAAAAGCACCCGAACATTCTTCAGGGGCAGGAGGCAGCAAATCATGGCCAAGAAAAAAAGTGCCACTCAAACTGCGGCGGCGCGGAGGGGCAGAATGGGGTGCACGCAGACCCCCAGAATGGAAGAGTCCCCCAGGATATCAGCAAGAGTGGAGAACCAGACATGTAGCCCACTTAAGTCAACCAAGCATGATCATGATCGAGTCCGGTGCCAATAGAAAAAATGGAGGCCTCAAATCTACAAGACTGAAAAGTATGCGATTGGCAAACAGCCGAGGAGAGAAGGCTATCAGGCCCCAAAGCCCTCACTGCAGAAATTGGAGTAGGGGATTTGTAGGAACGTTGCATACAGCCCATGAAACACTTCATTGCGGGGAAGGAAAAAACCGAGCCTAAAAGCAATGGCAGAAGCGGCAGAGAGGTTTTTTCAAGTGGATCTGGTAAAGGGCGGAACAAAAGGAACTTCATAAGGCTTAATTTCCCTCAAATTCATGTCCCTGTGGCTCAGGGGTTTAAAAAGCCGGTCTTAAAAAAATGGCACGCCCAGGGGTCAGGGGTTCAAATCCCAGCCAGGGTCGTCCCAAGATGGGGAAAAAAAAAGGGGCAGCAGAGGGACATGGGATTCATGAACCGGGTTTTGGCCCCAACCCCCTGGGAGTGTCAGGAAAAAGGGGCCGGGAAAAACCTTGCTTGGGGGGGTTTCTCTTTGGACTTCTGCTGCCACCTCCCCCACGAGTTTCTTTCTACTGATGCATGGGTAAACCATTGATTTCCCGGAATAGCCGGAGGAGTCGGGAAAACCGGAGGCCACTGGAAAGCCCAGAACCAAGGCTCTTTTGGCTGGCTCCCCTTTGCCTTAAACCTTTGGCTACTAAGATAAAGGAAAAGATCCCCAGATTCACCGAAAGGGGAAAAAAGAAGGGAATCCATCGGTGCTAAACCAATCCGACTGAAAATCCCCAAACGGACTATGAACATGACCAATGGAATATCAGTGTCTGTGGAAGCGTTCGCTACACCGTGCATGAAGATCCACTGACAAGATGGATGTTGAAACTCATCTGAATGACAGCAGCGCACTGCATCAGCAGTTAAGACTCGGAAAAAGACCAAGGCCAGATTTAAACCACAGTGCCAGACATCACGCTGTTGGTTGATGAGAATTGCACAGCCCTCGATGCAGGCGCCTGAAACTCAACCTGCCAGGCAATCGAAACTGAGATTGGGAGAAACTAGGTGCAAAATTCCAAAACTCGATAGCACTGATAGGGAAAAGCACTGAACAACTGCCAATCAGGGACATTGTGTATGCCACATTAGAGACGCTTAGGAGTAAACTACCCAAAGAGAGAAAACTCCAAGAAATCCAGACGCAAGAAAATGTAAAGATCAGAGTTCAAAAGAACAACTAAGAAGCAAATGAAGACCGCTATGCAGTGAAAAACAGGCTTGGGAAACGTGGAAGCCTGAAAGAAAAACACAGCGCCTCAGCAAAGCGGAATCTGCCGAGAGGGGAAAGCAAAACAGAAAAGACCAGACGCTTTCAGGACCCCTTCATTTGCCAGAACCGTTGAGCACAAATTGGGACCCAAAGTGTGGACAAAGAGTACTTGAGCAGCATCTGAGGAAAACATACTCTGACTCACAGAGCAAAGCACCACTCGACATTCAAGGTCTGGTGTGGCCAACCAACCCTGAGGAACAGTTCAATGGCAAGCCTCCAACGTTGGCGGAAATCAAGAAGGTGGTCGACAAAGCCAGAGCCAAATCATCACCAGGGCCAAACGGAATACCTTACCAGCTTTACAAGAAATGTCCCAAGGTGCTGGAGTGGCTCCACAGGCTGCTGCGATCGGCTTGGAGAAACCAGAAGATCAGCGGCCAGTGGATGACGGCAGATGGTGTGTACATCCCCAAAGAGCAAAACTCAAGTGACATCAGCCAGTTCAGGCCAATATCACTACTGAACGTCGAAGGGAAAATCTTCTTCTCTGTCATGGCAGCAAGGCTGACCAAGTACCTGATGGAAAACAAGTACTTGGATGTGTCAGTCCAGAAAGGTGGCATCCCAGGCGTGGCTGGCTGTGTAGAACACGCCACAATGATCTGGGACGCAATCCAAAAAGCAAAAACAGAAAAGAGAGACTTGGACGTAGTGTGGCTTGATCTGGCAAACGCATATGGATCTGTGCCCCATGAGATGATACAGTTGGCTCTTGAGATGTACCATGTGCCAAAGAACATCCGCGACATGCTCAGAAAGTACTTCAATGGCTTCTCAATGCGGTTCTCTACCAAGGAGTACACAACTGATTGGATCAACTTGGAAGTGGGCATTGCAATGGGCTGTGCAATTTCCCGATACTGTTCGTGCTGGCAATGGAACCATCTTGAAAGCAGCAACAAACAACGCGAGACAAACAGATCTTGGCGATGGGATACAAGATGCCTCCTCTCAAGGCCTTCATGGATGACCTACAGTGATTTCATCAGAGAAGACGAGACACGTCATGTGCTGGAGAGGCTGGACGACATAGTTGCCTCATCCAGAATGAAGTTCAAGCCAAAGAAATCACGGAGTCTCTCACTGAGGAAAGGAAAAGTGGCACGAATCTGTGGTCTTCAGTGTTGCCAACCAGGCCATTCCAACAGTCACAGAAGAACCAGTCAAGAGCCTTGGAAGATGGTATGATGATACGCTGAAAGACACACAAAGAGCAAAAGAAACCAAGCAGATGGCGGAAGAGGCTTGGAGCCATTGACCAGTGTGGGCTCCCTGCAAATACAAGGTCTGGTGTCTGCAGTTCATGCTGATACCAAAGCTCCTATGGCCTCTGATGATATACGACATCTGCACCAGCACAGGGAGGCAATGGAAGCCAAAATCAACAAGTTCACAAGGAAATGGCTTGGTGTCCCACCCTGTCTGACTGACATCGCGCTGTACTGTCGCCAAGCAAAGCTCAAACTACCACTGAAATCCATCCTGGAGGAATACAAAGCAGGGAAGATCAGACTTCAAAGCATGCTGGAGGACTCAGGAGACAAGGTGGTAGAAGCAATCAAGCCCCAGCTGAAGACAGGCAGAAAATGGAAAGTTCAAGAGGCGATGGATTCTGCAAAAGAAGTCTCAAGATCAGAGAAATAACAGGACACACACAGACCAACAGACAAGGACTGGGGGTGACCAAAACTGAATGGTGGTCAAAGGCCAAAGGAAAAGCCAAAAGAGACATGATGATTCAGGAGATGAGAAAAGAAGAAGACCAAAAAAGACTCCAAAAAGCAGTCCAGCAGAGCCAGCAAGGCAATGGACAACGTGGGAGAATGCACTCCAAAGAAGTCTAACTTGGAATGACATTTGGCACATGGCCCCTCTCAGGATCAGCTTCATTCTCAGATCTGCATATGACCTTCTGCCCTCAAATGCAAACCTGGTGAAGTGGGGGAAAACAGACGATCCTGCATGCCCCCTCTGCCATGAAAAGCAAACAGTGGAGCATGTTCTAAGCTCATGTAAAGTAGCCCTGGCTCAAGGAAGGTACACATGGAGGCACAACCAAGTGCTCAAAGAGATTGTACAAGTAGTCTGGGCTAGTACCAACACCACAAAGGGAGCATCAGGACTCCAAAAGCACCCGCAAACATTCTTCACGGCAGGAGGCAGCAAATCATGGCCAAGAACAACAGTGCCACTCGAAACATGCAGGCAGAGTCTGCTGGATGGGGCAGATGACTGGAGTGCACTGCAGACTCCCAGAATGGAAGAGTCACCCAGAGATCATCAGCAGAGTGGCATGAGACCAGACATAGTAGTCCACTCTAAGTCAACCAAGCAGCTGATCATGATCGAGCTCACGGTGCCATATGAGAACAGAATGGAGCAGCTCAAATCTACAAGACTGAAAAGTATGCTGATCTGGCAAACAGCTGAGGAGAGAAGGCTATCAGGTCAAAGTCCTCACTGCAGAAATTGGAGCTAGGGGATTTGTAGGAACGTCTGCATACAGCCTCATGAAACAGCTCTCAGTTGCAGGGAAGGAAAAAACCAGAGCCTGAAAGCAATGGCAGAAGCGGCAGAGAGGTGTTCAAGCTGGATCTGGTCAAGGCGGAACAAAAGTGAACTTCATAAGGCTTAATTTCCCTACAAATATCAGGTGTCCCTGTGGCCTCAGTGGTTAAAGCGCGAGTCATTAAGTAGAAAATGAGCACGTCCAGAGGGTCATGGGTTCGAATCCCAGCCATGGCTCGTCCCAAGATGGGGAAAAAAAAAGGGGCAGCAGAGGGACATCCGAGTCATGAACCGGGTGTGGCCAACCCCCTAGAGTGTCAGGAGATAAGGGCCGAAACACTTGCTTGAAGGGGCTTCTCTTCTGAGGACTCTCTGCTGCCACGCTCTCCACGAGTTTCTTTCTACTGATGCATGGGTAAACCATTGACTTCCGGGAATAGGCCGGAGGACGTCCGGGAAAAAGACCGGAGGACACTGGGAAAGACCAGAACCAAGGGCTCTGTGGGCTGGCTCCCCACTTTGCCTTAAACCATGGCTACTAAGAATAAAAGGAAAAGATGCTCCCAGGATTCCCGAAAGGGGGAGAGAATGATGATCCATCGGTGCTCAACCAATCACGACTGCAAATCCAAACGGACTATGAACATGGACCAAATGGAATATCCATGTGTCTGTGGAAAGCGTTTCGCTACCACCCGTGGCATGAAGATCCACAGGACAAAGATGGGATGTGTGAAGACTCATCTGAATGAGCAGCAGCGCACTGCATCAGCAGATAAGACGTCGGAAGACCAAGGCCAGGATTTAAACCACAGTGCCAAGGACATCCACGCTGTTGGTTCGGATGAGGAATTTGCACAGGCCCTCGATGCCAGGCGCCTGAAACTCAACCTGCCACGAGCAAACGAAACTGAAGATTGGGAGAAACTGGATGCAAAAATCGTCCAAAGACTCGATGCACTGCTAGGGAAAAAGCACCCTGGAACACAAACTAGCCACATATGGGACATTGTGTATGCCACATGTAGAGACGCCTATGGGGATAAAAACTACCCACACAAAAAATGAAAACACCCACACCAAAGAAATCCAACAGACGCCAAGAAAAGAGCAAGACAAGTCAAAAGAACAACCCACGAAAAGCAAATGAGGACACTGCGCACTGAAAAACAAGGCTTGGGAAAACTTGGGGAAGACCGAAAGAAAAACAGCGCCCACAAAGCGGAATCTGCGAGGAGAGATAGCAGCATAAAAGAAGAGACACAGAGCGCTTCTTCAGAACCCCTTCCAGTGTGCCAGAACACATGTTTGAGCAGCCAAATCTGGGACACCTATGTGGACAAAAGGAGTCTCTTAGCAGTCTGGGGAAAACATACTCTGACTACAGCAAAGCAACCACTCGACATTCAAGGTCTGGGTGGCCAACCAACCTGAGGAACCAGTTCAATGGCACCCAACGTTGGCGAAATCAAAGAGTGTTCGACAAAGCCAGAGCAATATCCCGGCCAACGGATACTTCCAGCTTTGCAAGAAAATGATCCCACAGGTGCGGAGTGGCTCACAGGCTGCTGCGATCGCTTGGAGAAAACCAAAGATCAGCGGCCAGTGCAGACGGCAGATGGTGTGTACATCCAAAGAGCAAAACTCAATGACATAGCAGTTAGGCACAATATCATACTGACGTCGAAGGAAAATCTTCTTCTCTGTCATGGCAGCAGGCTGACCAATACTGATGAAAACAAGTTCTGGATGTGTCAGTCCAGAAAGGTGGCATCCAGGCTGGCTGGCTGTTAGAACACGCCACATATGATCTGGGCGCAACCAAAAGCAAAAAGAAAAGAGAGACTTGGACGTAGTGTGGCTTGATCTGCAAAGCATATGGAATCTGTCCATGAGATGATACAGTTGCTTGAGATGTACCATGTGCCAAAAACATTCCGCGACATGCTCAAGAGTACTATGGCTTCCCCAAAGCGTTCTCTACAAGGATACACAACTGATTGGATCAACTTGGAACGTGGGCATTGCAATGGCTGATGCAATTTCCCCGATACTGTTCGTGCAGGCAATGGAACTCATCTTGAATGCAGCAACAACAACCGAGACAAACAGATCTTGGGCGGATGGATACAAGATGCCTCATCTCAAGCCTTCATGGATGACACTACAGTGATTTCATCCAGAGAAGACGAGACACTCATGTGCGAAGGCTGGACGACATAGTTCCTATCCCAGAGAGTTCAAGCCAAGAAACCGAGTCTCTAAATGAGGAAAGGAAAAGTGCGTATGTGTCTCAGTTGCAAACCAGGCCATTCCAACAGTCACAGAAGAGACCAGTCAAGACCTTGGAAGATGGTATGTGAATACGCGAAGACACAAAGAGCAAAAAACCAAAGCAGATGGCGGAAAAGGCTTGGGACCATTGACCAGTGTGGGCTCCTGGCAAATAAAAGGTCTGGTTCTGCAGTCATGGAGATACAAGTCCTATGCCTCTGATGATATACGACATCTGCACCAGCACAGTGAGCAATGAAGCCAAAATCAACAATCACAGGAAATGGCTTGGTGTCCCACCTGTCTGATGACATCGCGCTGTACTGTCGCCAAGACAAAGCTAAACTCCATGAAATCCATCCTGGAGGAATACAAAAGCAGGGAAGACAGGACTTCAAAGCAGCTGAGACTCAGAAGACAAGGTGGAGAAAGCAATCAAGCCCCAGCTGAGACAGCAAAAAATGGGAAAGTTCAAGAGGCGATGGATCTGCAAAAGAAAGTCTCAAGATCAGAGAAATAACAGGACACACACAGACCACACAGACAAGGACTGGGGGTACCAAACTGCATGTGGTCAAAGGCCAAAGGAAAGCCAAAAGAGACATGATGATTCAGGAGATGAGAAAAAAGAACCCCAAAAGACTCCAATAAACAGTCCAGCAGACCAGCAAGCAATGGACAACGTGGGAGAATGCACTCCAAAAGTCTAACTTGGAATGACATCTTGGCACATGGCCTCCAGGATCAGCTCTTCTCAGTCTGCATATGACCTCTCGGGCACATGCCAACCGGTGAAGTGGGAAAACAGACGATCCTGCATGCCCCTACTGACAGAAAAGCAAACAGTGGAGCTGTCAAGCTCATGTAAACGTAGCCTGGCTCAGGAAGGTACACATAGGCACAAACAAGTGCTCAAAGAGATTGTACAAGTAGTCTGGGCTAGTACCAACACCACAAAGGGAGCATCAGGACTCCAAAGGAGCACCCGCAACATTCTCACGCAGGAGGCAGCAAATCATGGCCAAGACAACAGTGCCACTCTAAACATGCAGGCAGAGTCTGCTGATGGGCAGATACTGGGAGTGCACTGCAGACTCCCAGAATGGAAAGATCACCAGAGATCATCAGCAAGAGTGGCATGAGACCAGACATAGTAGTCTCACTCTAAGCAACAAGCGTGATCATGATCGAGCTCACGGTTTCATATGAGATCAAATGGAGCAGCTCAAATCTACAAGACTGAAAAGTAGCGATCTGCAACAGCTGAGGAAGAGGTATCAGGGTCAAGTCTCACTGCAGGAAATCTGGAGCTAGGGATTTGTAGGAACTCTGCATAACCTCATGAAACAGCTCTCAGTTGCAGGGAAGAAAAACCAGAGCCTGAAAGCAATGCAGACGCGCAGAGGGTTGGTTCAAGCGCATTGGTCAAGGCGACAAAAGTGAATTAAAGCTTAATTCCTACAAATATCGGGTCCCTGTGGCTCAGGTTAAAGCGCGAGTCTTAAGTAGAAAATGAGGCACGCCAGGGGTCATGGGTTTCGATCCAGCCTGGCTGTCCCAAGATGGGTAAAAAAAGGGGCGCAGAGGACATCCGGTAAACCGCCCATAGCACGGGTGTGGCCCAACCCCCTAGAGTGTCAGGAGATAAGGCCGAAACACTGCTTGAAGGGGGCTTCTCTTCTGAGGATCTTCTCCACGCTCTCCACGAGTTTTTTTACTGAATGAGTCCACGATCTATCAGTCTGTTGTCTGTGTATCCGGCCATCTTCTATCTATCTATCTAAATATCTATCTATCATTCATCCATCTATCAAACCCATCCATCCATCGATGTATCCATAAGTTTACTACCATCTTATCTATCTATCTATCTGTCTGTCTGTTTTATATCTATCTATCTACTCATATCTATATATCGCTAGCAGATTAATCACTCCACTATTTGTATATATATTTAAGCCTCGAGCCAGACATCCTAACTAATACAGAAAATAAATAAATTGAGAATTAAAAATCCAAGACAGAATAGAAAGCACCTGAACACTCCACAGGATGAGCCACATAACTTTCAAAAGGGCAGACCCCAACGCAAAAAAAAAACAACCTTTTAAACCCCGTCCAAGGTACCTGTTGGTTCCCATAAATTTATCCATCTCCACCCTTGAAAACTTCACCTTCCGAACAAAACAAACAAGATTTAAATGGTCAATGCCCTGTGCTTATCTAAAAAACCGGGAACCTTTACCCAAAGGGAAGTGAACAAAAAGTTTTGGATGAGACACCAAAAAAACACAAAAAACCAACACAAGAAAGGGACAAGAATTCATCAAAAGAAAACCTAAGAAGAAAAATAAACCGATTGACTAAACCCCGGATTGGGGAAAAGTGGGAAATGAAAAAAAAAACAGCCCCCTTTAAGCAAACAATTCAGGAAAAAAGCAAAAAAAAAGGAAACATGCCAGAGAACCCTTCCCATTGTTTGTTGCCTTTTGTTTAGCACCAAATTGGGACTATTTGTGGACAAAGGAGTTTAGGATTGAGGAAAACATTACTCTGACTCACAGAGCAAAGCACCACTCGACATTCAAGGTTGGTGTGGCCAACCAACCCTGAGGAACAGTTCAATGGCAAGCCTCCAACGTTGGCGGAAATCAAGAAGTGGTCGAACAAACCCCGAGCCAAATCATCCCCAGGGCCAAACGGAATACCTTACCGCTTTACAAAGAAATTTTCCCAAGGTGCTGGAGTGGCCCCACAGGCTGCTGCGATCGGCTTGGGGAAACCAAAAGATCAGCGGCCAGTGGATGACGGCAAGATGGTGTGTACATCCCCAAAGGCAAAACTCAAGTAAACATCAGCCAGTTCAGGCCAATATCACTACGAACGTCGAAGGGAAAATCTTCTTCTCTGTCATGGCAGCAAGGCTGCCCAAAGTCCCCCTGATGGAAAACAAGTACTTGGATGTGTCAGTCCAGAAAGGTGGCATCCCAGGCGTGGCTGGCTGGGGTTAGAACACGCCACAATGATCTGGGACCCCAATCCAAAAAGCAAAACAGAAAAAGAGAGATTTGGGACGTAGTGTGGCTTGATCTGGCAAACGCCATATGGATCTGTGCCCCATGAGATGATACAGTTGGCTTTTGAGATGTACCATGTGCCAAAGAAATCCGCGACATCCCTCAAGAAGTACTTCAATGGCTTCTCAATGCGGTTCTCTACCAGGAGTACACAACTGATTGGATCAACTTGGAAGTGGGCATTGCAAGGGGCTGTGCATTTCCCCGATACTGTTCGTGTGGAAATGGAACTCATCTTGGGAAAGCAGCAACAAACAACGCGGGGGACAAACAGATCTTGGCGATGGATACAAGATGCCTCCCTCAAGGCCTTCATGGATGACACTACAGTGATTTCATCCAGAGAAGACGAGACACGTCATGTGCTGGAGAGGCTGGACGAATTGTTGCCTCATCCAGAAATGAAGTTCAACCCAAAAGAAATCACGGAGTCTCTCACTGGGGGAAAGGAAAAGTGGCCGAAATCTGTGGTCTTCAGTGTTGCCAACCAGGCCATTCCAACAGTCACGAAGAACCAGTCAAGAGCCTTGGAAGATGGTATGATGATACGCTGAAAGACACACAAAAGAGCAAAAGAACCAAGCAGATGGCGGAAGAAGGCTTGGAGACCATTGACCAGTGTGGGCTCCCTGGCAAATACAAGGTCGGTGTCTGCAGTTCATGCTGTACCAAAGCTCCTATGGCCTCTGATGAATATACGACATTTGCACCGCACAGTGGAGGCAATGGAAGCCAAAATCAAAAAGTTCACAAGGAAATGGTTGGTGTCCCACCCTGTCTGACTGACATCGCGCTGTTTACTGGTCGCCAAGCAAAGCTCAAACTACCACTGAAACCCATCCTGGGGGAATACAAAGCAGGGAAGATCAGACTTCAAAGCATGCTGGAGGACTCGGGGACAAGGTGGTAGAAGCAATCAAGCCCAGCTGAAGAAGGCAGAAAATGGAAAGTTCAAGAGGCGATGGTTTTCTGCAAAAGAAAGTCTCAAGATCAGAGAAAAAACAGGACACACACAGACCAACAGACAAGGACTTGGGGTGACCAAAACTGAATGGTGGTCAAAGGCCAAAGGAAAAAGCCAAAAGAGACATGATGATTCAGGGATGAGAAAAGAAGAAGACCAAAAAAGACTCCAAAAGCAGTCCAGCAGAGCCAGCAAGGGCAATGGACAACGTGGGAGAATGCACTCCAAAGAAGTCTAACTTGGAATGACTTTTGGGCACTTTGGCCCCTCCCCAGGATCAGCTTCATTCTCAGATCTGCATATGACCTTCTGCCCTCAAATGCAACCTGGTGAAGTGGGGGAAAACAGACGATCCTGCATTGCCCCCTCTGCCATGAAAAGCAAACAGTGGAGCTGTTCAAGCTCATGTAAAGTAGCCCTGGCTCAAGGAAGGTACCCCATGGAGGCACAACCAAGTGCTCAAAGAGATTGTACAATTTGTCTGGGCTAGTACCAACACCACAAAAGGGAGCATCAGGCCCTCCAAAAGCACCCGCAACATTCTTCACGGCAGGAGGCAGCAAATCATGGCCAAGAACAACATTTGCCACTCGAACATGCAGGCAGAGTCTGCTGGAGGGGCAAAATGACGGGGAGTGCACGGGCAGACCTCCCAGAATGGAAGAGTCACCCAGAGATCATCAGCAAGAGTGGCATGGGGACCAGACATAGTAGTCCCTCTAAGTCAACAAGCAGTGTTTCATGATCGAGCTCACGGTCCCATATGAGAACGAATGGAGGCAGCTCAAATCTACAAGACTGAAAAGTATGCTGATCTGGCAAACAGCCTGAGGAGAGAAGGCTATCAGGTCAAAGTCCTCACTGCAGAAATTGGAGCTAGGGGTTTTGTAGGAACGTCTGCATACAGCCTCATGAAACAGCTTCAGTTGCAGGGAAGGAAAAAAACCAGAGCCCTGAAAGCAATGGCAGAAGCGGCAGAGAGGTGTTCAAGCTGGATCTGGTCAAGGCGGAACAAAAGGTGAACTTCATAAGGCTAATTTCCCTACAAATATCAGGTGTCCCTGTGGCTCAGTGGTTTAAAGCGCGAGTCTTTAAGTAGAAAATGAGCACGTCCAGGGGGTTTCATGGGTTGGGAATCCCAGCCATGGCTCGTCCCAAGTTTGGGGAAAAAAAAAAAAAAGGGGCAGCAGAGGGACCATCCGGATTTCATGAACCGGGTGTGGCCCAACCCCCCTAGAGTGTCAGGAGTAAGGGCCGAAACACTTGCTTAAAGGGGGCTGCCTCTTTGAGTGGGACTCTCTGCTGCCACGCTCTCCACGAGTTTCTTTCTACTGATGCATGGGTAAACCATTGTTTTTCCCGGGAATAGCCGGAGGACGTCCGGGGAAAGACGGAGGACACTGGGAAAGACCAGAACCAAGGGCTTGTGGGCTGGCTCCCCACTTTGCCTTAAACCATGGCAAACTAAGAATAAAGGAAAAGATGCCCCCAGGATTCACCGAAAGGGGGAAGGGAAAAGATAAAATTCCATCGGTGCTCAACCAATCCGACTGCAAATCCCAAACGGATTTATGAACATGGACCAAATGGAATACCCATGTGTCTGGGGAAAAAGCGTTTCGCTACCCCCGTGGCATGAAGATCCACAGGACAAAGATGGGATGTGTGAAGACTCATCTGAATGAGCAGCAGCGCACTGCATCAGCAGATAAGACGTCGGAAAAAAACCAAGGCCAGGATTTAAACCACAGTGCCAAGGACATCCACGCTGTTGGTTCGGATGAGGAATTGCACAGGCCCTCAAACCCAGGCGCCTGAAACTCAACCTGCCACGAGCAAACAAAAACTGAAGTTTGGGGGAAGAAACTGGATGCAAAAATCGTCCAAAGACTCGATGGCACGTAGGGAAAAGCACCCTGGAACACAAAACTAGCCACATTGGGGACCCTTGTGTATGCCACATGTAGGGGACCCTAGGAGTAAAACTACCCAAAGAAAACACCTCCAAAGAAATCCAGGGCGCCAAGAAAAGAATGGACAAGATCAGAGTCCAAAAGAACAACCTCAAGAAGCAAATGAAGCCGCACTGCCAGCTGAAAAACAAGGCTTGGGAAAACTGTGGGGCCTGAGAAAAACCGGACAGCGCCCCCCAAGCGGGAAGGGGGAAGGAGAAAAAAGAAGAAGACACAAGAGCGCTTCTTAAAACCCCTTCCAGTTTTCCAGAACACTGTTTGAGCAGCCAAAAATCTGGGACCCTTTAAATGTGGAAAAAAGGAGGTTCTTGAGCAGCATCTGAGGAAACATACTTGACTCACAGAGCAAAACACCACTCGACATTCAAGGTTTGGTGGGGGGCCCAAACCCAAACCCCCAGGAAATTCAATGGCAAGCCTCAACGTTGGCGGAAATCAAAAAGGTGGTGCAAACCAGAGCCAAATCATCACCAGGGCCAAACGGAAATCCTTACCCGCTTTTACAAAAAATGTCCCAAGGGTTTTGGCAGGTGTGGTCCCTGGGCCGCGAATCGGCCTGGAGAAACCCGAAAATGGGGCCAATAAGGCCCAAAAGGGGGACATCCCCAAAAAACAAACCCTATGACAAACGGTCAGGAAATTTCCTTCTACGTCAGGGAAAATCCTTTTTTGATGGAAAAAAGGTACCTTGGTTGATGAAAAAAACCCGGTGTGTCGTAGAAAGCCCCAAACTGGGGCTAAAAGAAAAACAGAAATGACTTGGACGAATCCAAAAGGCAAAAAAAAAGATTTTGGCCCCGGAAAGTTGGCTTTGGGTGTATGGCAAAAACATTGGACTTTCCCCCGAGAAGATTCATGGGTTTTTCAGGTTTTACCAGTGAAAAACATCGGCATGCTCAAGGGAAGCTTCAATGGGTTTCAATTCGGGTTTTCTACAAGGAACCAATTTGGAAAACAACAAAAGTGAGGACAAACCCTGGGTGGAATTTCCCCTCTTCTGCTCAAGGGACTCATCTGAAACAGAAAAACGGAAGACAAACGTCTTGGCGGTGGATACAAGTTTCCTCTTTAAGGTTAGCGAGAACCACGGATTTTATCCGAGGAAAGGAAAAGGCCGGCTGTGGGGTTTTGGTTTCCCTAGGGCCCTTCCCATCCGAAGAAGCAAGCCCAAGATACGGATGGGAAAGAACCAAAAAGGAAAAGGGCCAAGTGGCTTTGGGAAGGCCTTAACATACAGGAACCCCTCAAACCGGAATGGTTTGAGATAGCTGAAAACCCAAAGGCCGAAAAGACGACCGCAAGGGGAAGAAGGAAAAAAAGCCCCAGGGAAAAATTTGGGGCCCCTGCAATACAGTGGCGCGTCTGCGAACAAGCTCCATCCTCTGAATATCCACCTGGAAACAAAGGGGGATGACAATTAACACAATCAGGAGGAAAGGTTGGTGGTTCAACCCCGCTGAAGACAGGGGTGAAGTTAGCGACAAAAGAAATCTCAAACACACGAAATAACAGGGGGGAAAAAAGCAGGGGGAAAGACGGGTCCCCAAAACATGTGGAAGGAACCAAAGGAAAGAAAAGGAAGATTCAAGAGTGAAAAAAGGAAACAAAAAGGATTCCCAAAGCAGGATTTTCAAAAGAAAGCCAGCAGGGAAAAACGGGAAATGACCAACGAAAAACTTGGGGGTTTGGACAAACTTAGGTCAAGCCAAAAAAACCAAGAGCCTTTGCCCAAATGCAAAGAGGAAGGGGAAAAAAAGACGTCCCAGCCTTTCCCCGAAACAGCAAGGGGAATTTAACTGGGGAAGACTCCAAAAGGTAAGGAAGGGCAATGGGCACATCCACTCAAAAGGGTGTCATAGTTTCAGATCACAGACCTTCGCCTCAAATGCAAAACCCGAAATTTCGGAGGGGGAAACAGCATCGCAGCCCCTTTCCATGAAAAAGCAAAGTTGGGATGTTCAAGATGAAAGTAGTGGCCTCAAGGATCACAATGGGGACAACCCAAGTGCTCAAAGAGTGCAAGAGCCGCTAGTACCACACACAAAAAAGGGGAAAATCAGGACTCAAAAGCCCCGCCAATCACGGCGGAAGGCAGCAAATCTCCAAGAAAAAAAGTGCCACTGGGAAAAAGCGGGAGAGGGCTGGTTGGGCCACAGAAATTGGGGGGCCGGATTTGAAGGAAGCGTCACCAGCATCAGAAAAGGTCCCTTGAGGGAAGAAAAGACCCACCAAGAAAAAGAAAGGGGGTCAATGGATCGGTCACGGCGGAACAAAAGTGAATTAAAGGCTTAATTCCCACAAATAAGGGGCTGGATCTGGAAACGCCGAGGAGTGAAGGCAGGTCAAAGGGTTTATGGGAATAGCTGGGTTAAGAAGTGAAAAAAAAGGGAAAAAGGGTCTTTTGGAGGAGAATAAGTTGGCCAACCAGAGCGGAGAAGGGGGAACGGAAAGGGGGGGTTTTATGGGATCTCTGGGCCACCCTCAAAGTATTCTAGGCTTAAAAAATTATAGGGTGGCCCGGGCGTGGAAAGACCCCGGGGCATTAAAGAAGAAAAGCCGCGGGGTCATTTTGAAACCCCGCCATGTAAAGGAAAAGTTAAAAAAGGGGAGGAAGAGAACTGGCAACAATCCGGATCAATAAACCGGGTGTGGCCCAAAACCCCCATGTTTGGGGAAAGGCGCGCAAAACACTTTCTTGAAGGGGCCCGAATTGCTGAGTTAAAAACTCTTCTAATGAGGCACGTCACAGTCTGTCGGCTTACCGGATCTAACCCCTCTATCATCCAAAATCCATTTTCCATAATTATCAACACCTCATCCAGGGCCTAAATTTTTCCTAACAACACTGGTGGAACTATATCTTCAATCTGTCATAAATATATCCCCTGGAAACACTAACCCCTAAAATTTTAATTATAATAAATTGAGCTGGATTAAACCCTTCGATCAAAAAGAAAACCCTCAACCCTCAAATACAGGGGAAAAAAGTTTTAAAGAAAAAAGAGCAAAAAGCACCCAAAAAAAAAAGGCCCAACGCCAGCTAAAAAAAAAATGAAAGCCTCCCCCCGGCCCCCCCCCCCCCCCCCCCCCCCCCAAAAACACCCCAACCCCACCCCCCCCCATTTCCAGAACATTTTTAAACCCAAAAAAAAAGTGTTGGGAAAAGGAATTTAAAAGATGGGAAAAAAAGAACGGGGAAGAAATGAATCAAGGGGGGGGGAAAAAGAGGAAAGGTAAGGAAAACAAAAGGGGGGAAGAGGAACAGGGTTCGAAAGAGAGAAAAAAAGGGGAAAGGAATAACCCTTAAAGAAAGCCCAAGGGGAGGTCCAAAGGGTGCGACGGGTTGGGGAAACCAGAAAGTAGGGAGGAAGGAGAGGGGTTAAAGAGAAAAAGGAATAAAAAGGAAAAAAAGGGGGAGGGAAAAAAGAAAGGAGAAAGGTGAAGGTTGAGGAAAAAGAGTTTGGGGGAGAGAGGGGATGGGGGTGGTGGGAACGCAAGTGGGAGAAAAAGAAAAAGAAAAAGGGAATTGGAATAGGTGGGTGGGAAACGAAAGAATTTTGAGAGAAAAGTGGCGAGTGTACCCTGGAAAGAAATCCGGAATGAAATACAAGTTTCAATCGGCTTAAAATAACAAAGATTATAATAACGTGCAATTAAAAGGACGTCAATTTGTTGTTGTCCAAAGGAAAATATTTTTAACTCACCCAAACAAAGACCATGAACAATTTGGGTGGATAACTGGCCCTAATCCTAATGGCAAATGTTTCTTCCAGAAAGGAACAATCATTTAAAACTTGATAGTTCCATCCATTTGTTAAAAGGAAACAACTGAAGGAAGGAAGTGCCGAAACTTTGGGCATTTTCAAACCTTTCAATTTTGTTTAAGAAACCATTAAGGCCTTTTATGTGATACCTGAAACAACAAAAAAAGACAAGTTTTAAAATTAGAAGGAGGGGAAAACAAGTGGGCCCGTTCTGTGAAAATTTTATCCTTGAATTGGTTCTTTCTGGAAGACATGGAAATGAAAAAAATTTAAAGTAAAGGAAAAGGGTTGGTCTCATTTATAAATGCCAGTAAGCAAAGTAACCATAAACTTCCCGAATAAGCGGAAGAAAAGCTTAATGATCTGGGAAAATAAAAAGTGGAATAAAGGCGTCATGACCAGCGGGGAAATAAGAAATTCAAAGGCGATTTTCTCAAAGAAAGTAAGAAGGAAATAAAAAACACGCCAAAAAGGCTGGGTGACAAAAATCTTGGTAAACCAAGATCCCAACCCCAAAACAAATCATAAAAAAGCCCCCCTCCAAAGCATCCCAACCAAAGCCAAGCTGAAACAATCCTCCAAATTTTAAATTTTGGGGTCTGGGGAACCCCCCCCGACGGCTTTTTCCATCTTATTGAAACTTCCCCAAAGAAACCGGGAAGGGGGAAAGGTGACCCCCCTCCATTTGGGAAGGAGACCCCGGTGTTTGTGAGAGAAAGGAAAAAAAGGGCCTTTGCCCCCGGCTATACAGGGGGGGTTTCAATTTGCGTGGGTTTCCCAACAAAGGGAGGAAGACTAGGAGATGAACTTTAAGGCAGAGGAGAAATATGGAGACACCGGCCCCAAATGGGGGTTTTTGGGGAATGGGGGTTTTGGGGGGCAGTCAAACTCCACTGAGGTTTTTTTCCAGGGCATAGAAATCCTATAAGATATGCCTTAAGTAACAAAGATCTGAATCGAGAGTTTATAGCGGAACAAGTGCGAGCAAATTACGGGTGAAGTGCGAGGCAAATGGAGGAGAATTTTTTTGGGGCCAGGGCTACTTCAGAAACCCCAATTTTTAAACTCATCGCTCAAAACACTCTCGTTGGACGGGAAGGAACCACACCCCCAACAAACAAACCCAAGGTGCAACACTGCACGGAAAAAAAAAATTCAAGCAATTTTTATCAAATTTGTTCCCGTTGGCTAAAGAAAGACATCTAATAAATGAGCCCCGGGGAATTTTTAATCCCCATTGTCCAAATAAAAAAAGGGGAGGGGACAAATGCAGAAGTTTGAAACGGGTTGGCAACCCCCAGGTGCAAGGGTAAGGGCCGAAACTAACTGAACCTTTAGGACTTTTGGGAGCTCTCACCTTTACTTTTGTTCCACCATCACAAATTTTGCGTTATCAAACAACACCTTTTTTACAAATTTCTACATTTCCAATCTCACATTTCCACTTTGGATCTGTATAAATATCAAACCTTTTTCTTCTTCTTTATTTTGCTGTCATAATATTTTATTAAATTATCTGGGATTTTATTTCCTTTTGAGATACAATTACGGGGTAACTCCTTCTTCATAATTAAAAATTTAAAGGGGGGAAAGCTCCTTCGGCAGGGATTCAAAAGAGAACAATTCAGGAAGATAATTTTTTAAAAATTGAACCCCTTTTGGGAGTCTCCCAAAAAGGTCCAGCAAACTAAGGGGGGACTGGGCAAAACCCCCCCAACCCCCACCCCCCCCCCCCCCCCCCCCCCCCCCCCCCCCCCCCCTTCATACATCTTCAAACATTCTTTTTCTTAAAATAATTTTTAAAAAGAAACAGAAAAAAACAGAAAAGATGAGATGGAAAAAAAAATGAGGGCGAAAGGAACAGGAAGGGGAGAGAGGGGGACGGGTGAGGGTCATTTGTAAATTAAGAGAGAAGAAGGAGAAAGGAAA
This sequence comes from Conus ventricosus, assembly GCA_018398815.1. Taxonomy (NCBI): domain Eukaryota; kingdom Metazoa; phylum Mollusca; class Gastropoda; order Neogastropoda; family Conidae; genus Conus; species Conus ventricosus. Next base: position 61,792,662 of record CM031615.1, read on the forward strand.
AAGAAAAACAAACAAACAAAAACAAAACAAAACAACAACAACCCAATGCCCTCAGCCAAAAAGTGTCGTTTCTGTCAGTAACGTTCAAGATACCACTCTCTGCCACTGGTGAAGTTCCACCACCGTTCATGGGAAGATAATCTGAGATTGTTCATAGAGCGGAGCGAACACTTGCTCGAACCTTCTGTGTCTACTCTGTCGGCGACAGTCTATTATTCGTCTCACTATGTTACAGCCCCCCTTCTATCTCTCAGTCTACAGTCGTTTTCTCTTCGTTGCCAAGACTACGAGAATTGCCATGGAAACTCGAAGAAAAATAATCGGAAGGTCACTCGTTCCTTTCTTACTGCATACACATGAAAACATATGCAGTTAAACAATACAATAATTATACATAATACCTCCAACCCCTAAATGCAAGTGCATGTACACAGACCGACAGACAGACAGACAGACAGACACACACACACACACACACACACACACACACACACACACACACACACACCACACACCACACACACACACACACACACACACACACACACACACACACACACACACACACACACACACACACACACACACACACACTGTGCGGGTGTGCGCGTACACATCCGCCCGAATACAACTTTCATTCTCTCTGTCTGTCTTTCTGTCTTTCTGTCTGTCTGTCTGTCTGTCTCTCTGTCTGCTTCATTCTGCCGCTCTTACCCTCTTACTGCTTTGCTCCCTTCCCCGCTGCCTCCCCCCCCCCCGCCAACACACACACACACACACACACACACACACACACACACACACACACACACACACACACACACACACACACACACGCCTCCCCCTCCGTTTTCCTTT
>CM031615.1:61803519-61806019 GCA_018398815.1 Conus ventricosus
TTTACACTTGTTTATGCATGTGTCTGTCGGTTCAGATGGCTGTATGGCTCTATGCCCTCTCTCTCACTCTCTCTCTTCTCTCTCTCTCTCTCTCTCTCTCTCTCTCTCTCTCTCTCTCTCTCTCTCTCTCTCTCTGTCTGTCTGTTAGTCTCTCTCTCTCTCTCTCTCTCTCTCTCTCTCTCTCTCTCTCTCTCTCTCTCTCTCTCTCTCTCTCTCTGTGTCTGTCGGTTAGTCTCTCTCTCTCTCTCTCTCTCTCTCTTTCTCTCTCTCTCTCTCTCTCTCTCTCTCTCTCTCTCTGTTCCTCCCCCTCGCAAGATATAAACAACATGACCATGTAAAAAAAAAAAAAACGTTTTTCACGAAGAAAACGGTCATTTAGCCTTTTGATATTAGTGCGTTCCCACAGAGAGAATCCATTCATGCTTTATAGTCCAGGCCTGCACAGTCAGCAAAACAGTGCAGTTTTTTGTTGTTGTGTTTTTTTTCGCTTTTTTTTTTCGCTGTTTGTGAGTACTTGTCTTAGATCAGTCTTTTAATTGTGCGCGTGCGTGGGGGCGGGGGGGGGGGGGGGGGGGGGGGGGGGGAGGGGATTCTTTTTTCGCCCTTGTTGGCTAAGTGACCAAGGTGTCTCTGACTCTGCGCTGCCGGAATTCGAACCTGCAACTTTTAGATAGGTGGGCGTCTAAACGCGTGGCGTTTTAGATGGATGTCTTACCCCATTGATAACGGGACACATGGTGTAAGTCGGAATTTTCAAGCGTTATGAAGTTCACTTTTGCTCCTCGTCGACCAGATCCCGTTGGAACTCTTTTCAGCTGCCTCTGCCATTGCCGTCAGGGTTCTGGTCCTCTTCTTACCTGAAATCCAGAACTGTTTCATGAGGTCATAGGCTGAGGAGCCTACAACCCCCTTGCTCCAACCTCTATGGCGATAACCTGGGCCTGGAAGCCGGATTCTCTCTACAAGCTGCTCGCTTGACTGGCATACTTCTCAGTCTTGTAGAGGTGCGCTGGCTCGATTTTGCTTTCGTATGGCACTTTGAGTTCGATCAGAGTTGGTTTTTTTTTTAATGAACCGAGTGGAGAAGAATATCCGGTCTCATGCCATGCTTCCTGGCGATCTTTGGATGGTTCTCCCATTCCAGAAGGTCTGTTGTGCATTTCCTGTCATCTTGCTCCATCCAGTTAACCGTTCTTCCAGGTTCTCGATATCACAGCTGTTATAGACCATGATCTGTGGCCTCCTGCCGTGTAGAACTTGGTCGCTGGAGCTTCTGTTGGCTAGGAACTTCCTCCGGCAGTGCTGACCCGCGTGTGTGTGATCTCCCCGAGCACTTGGGTGTGCCTCCATGTGTACCTTCCCTCCATCTACCTTTGTCTCAGATCAATCTTTCAGTTTCAGTGCGTGACACTTTGGACCCGGACCCGGACCAGGGAGCCGGGTCCGAGGTTCGAGGTTCGACTCCCAGTCACTCAATCAATACAGGTAGGCTGGAAGAAGGGAGTTTCTCTTTTGGGATTAACGTCTGTGTAGTCTCTCCAATCCCCTGTCTAGTCCTTTTGAATGGGATTTTGAAACTGATATGCCGTGATCACACGCATGCAAAGAAGAAAGAAAAAAAAAAAAAGGTCTTGTGCACACTGTAAAAACCCATCCATTCCTTCTTTCAGGAGACGGGAAGAACATCGCGTGCTGGTGGGGTGGAAGGCACGAAAATAAAACATAAAGCACTGGTGTCCTGTTTAGACGGCGTCTCCGTAGACGGAGTGGGGATGCCTTACTTTGTGGGATTACAAAGTGGTTGCACGCGCAAAAAAAAAAAAAAAAGAAAGAAAAAAAAAGAAGAAAAAAAAGTCTGCACTAATGGTTAAGCGCGGAGCTCTATTCAATGAATGAAAAAAACAAAAAGAAAGAAAGAAAAAAAAAAAGAAAATCTATTTTTTTTTTTTTTAAGTTCCATGCAACTCTCCTGTGGCCTCCGTCGTCAGAAACGTCATGTCATGGTTTTTATCTGTTCGAACATTTTGTTGCTTATTTATTTATTTGTTAGTTTGCTTATTGATTTATTGTTTATCTATTTATGGAGTTTTGGTTATCGAATCATTGAATTATTAGAAAAACATGCCAGGAAGTATGTCATTATATACAACCATTAATTTACTTGTTTACTTACTTATGTTTTTTTTATCTACTTACTTTTTTTTTTATTATTAATTGATTTGTTTGTTTATTCGTGCTTGTTTGTTTGTTTTGTTTATTTATTTTAGGTTTCTTATTAATGTATCATTTATTCAATTATTCATTTCTTGATTTACTTGGGTTATCGAGTCTTGTATTATCAAGTAAGAAAGATATGCAAGAAAATATGTCATTATATAAAACAAAAAAAAATGTATGTAAAAGTCTTTAAAATTTGAGTTTCTAAAGAAATCTGGAGAGTTTTATCACACAAAACGTGGGTGTGATTGCTGAGACAGTAACAAAGAACAAATCCTGAGGG
>CM031615.1:61823519-61831019 GCA_018398815.1 Conus ventricosus
CACACAGAACAAACAAGGAAACACCCCCCTCCCCCCACACCCCACCCCCCTCCCCCACACCCCACCCCCTCCCCCCACACCCCTCCCACCCTGAAAAAAAGGATGTCCCAAGCTTGCGTGTGTTTATTTCATCATGGGAGCAAGAGTTATCCCACTTGTTTGTTATTTACTGTTTACTGTCCCCTGCCACATTCAAGATTTCCTTTCAATGTCCGACAATTTCAGATCCAACTAGAAACACTTTTCGTGAGAAGACTTTGTTTAAGCAAGTGCGACTGTTCCTCCGACATTCCACAGTTAACTACACGTATTGTCAAGCTAGTACTGTTATATATTGTTACAACACACCACGTTTAACTACACGTTTTGTCAAGCTAGTACAGTTATTGTTGCAACACACCACGTTTAAAACTACACGACTTGTCAAGCTAGTACTGTTTTATATTTTTTACAATACAACGTTTAACTACACGTATTGTCAGGCTAGTACTGTTATTGTTACAACGCACCAGGTTTAACCAACGTGTTGTAAGCTAGTACTATTGGTGTTACAACACACCCCGTTTAACTACACGTATTGTTCAGTAATACTATTGGTGTTACTACACACCACGTTTAACTAAACGTGTTTGTCCAGCAAGTGCTATCGGCGTTACAACATACCACGCTTAACTACATATTTTGTTCACCTGGTACTATTGATGTTACCCGCACACGACGTTGAACTGCACGTATTTTGCAGCTAGTACTATTGTTGCTACAACACACCACATTTGACTACACGTTTTGTTCAGCTTATAGGCGATACAACATGTAAACACACCGCGTTTAACTAAACGCAATTCAGCTAGTACTATTGGTGTTACAGCGCACCCCGGTTAACTACACGTATCGTTCAGCCAGTACTATTGATGTTACAACACACCCCGGTTAACTACACGTATCGTTCAGCCAGTACTATTGGTGTTACAACACACCCCGGTTAACTACACGTATCGTTCAGCCAGTACTATTGGTGTTAAAAACACACCATGTTTAACTAAACGCATTTTCCAGCTGGTGCAATTGGTGTTACTGCACACCATGTTCAATTGAACGTATTGTTCAGTTAATTACTATTGGTGTTACAGCACACCACGTTTAACTACACGCATTTTTCAGCTAATACTATTGGTGTTAAAGCATGCCATGTCTCACTACACGTATTGTCCAACTAGTTAGTACAACACATCACATTTAACTCGACGTATTGTCCAGATAGTACTATTGGCCATGTCTCACTACACGTATTGTCCAACTAGTAGTACAACACATCACATTTAACTCGACGTATTGTCCAGATAGTACTATTGGCCATGTCTCACTACACGTATTGTCCAACTAGTAGTACAAACACATCACATTTAACTCGACGTATTGTCCAGATAGTACTATTGGCCATGTCTCACTACACGTATTGTCCAACTAGTAGTACAACACATCACATTTAACTCGACGTATTGTCCAGATAGTTACTATTGGCCATGTCTCACTACACGTATTGTCCAACTAGTAGTACAACACATCATCCCAGCCATGGCTCGTCCCCAAAATGGGGAAAAAAAAGGGGCAGCAGAGGGACATCCGGAGTCATGAAAACCGGGTGTGGCCCAACCCCCCTAGAGTGTCAGGAGATAAGGGCCGAAACACTTGCTTGAAGGGGGCTTCTCTTCTGAGGACTCTCTGCTGCCACGCTCTCCACGAGTTTCTTTTTTACTACATCACATTTAACTCGACGTATTGTCCATTTGTACTATTGGTGTTACAGCGCACCACGTTCAACTACACGCATAGTTCAGGTAAAACTACCGCTTCTGTATCACACCACATCTAACTACACGTGTTGTTCCACCCTATTGTTCGAACAGCATTTTCACGTTTAGCTAGGGTATTGTTCTGCCAGCAGGCTATATGCTGAACTATACGTATTGTTCGGACAGTACTGTTGTTCCAACAGCACGCTACGTTTAACAGTACACCTACGGTTCAGCGACTGGTATTTCTAAAGCATGCCACGTTTTACTACATGTAATGTTTGTTAAGTACTCCTTGCACAGCACGCTACATTGAAGTATACGTGTTGTTCAGGCAGTGCTACTGTTTTACAGCACGCTACGTGCAACTCCACGCATTGTTTAGAGTCCACCACTATCGTAGTGGTATGCTGCGTTTCGCTACGCACCTTTTTCCATTCAGTCGGCATAGTTGCTTCCTAAAGAACACCCACTTTTTAACTTCACGTTTTGTTCACGATTTAGAGAATGCTGCCATAGCCAACAGTAAACAAGGTCGAACTAAGGTAAGGTAATACTGCTTATAGCCCAGCCGACTGAAAAGAGTCATATCAAGGCTGTCCCCGCGTTGAATCAACTAACAAGTCATTAATTAAACAAAACTAATTCACTCGACACTTTAGAACACACACCTTCTAAAACACACCGGAATTTTTGTTAAAAATCTTTCTTCTGCAAAATCTTAAACAAAGTCTAGCTACACGTTGTACAACGACATGTTCTTATAATATGCCACGTTGGACCACACATATCGTTTTGTCTGTAATCTACTAGATTTAACTACACGCATTGCTTAGCCAGAGCCGATTTGCCGCCTTCCTCCATCGACGGGACTTCTTAGTTGTATTACTTTTGAACGTGGGCGGTGTGCCAACGGCATGCCAAGAAGCTGAATCACTTCCACACAACCTGCCCCAGAAGATCGTTAAACACGAAATGGCAGAACAAAATCCCAGACACACAGGTGCTAGACCAAGCAGGCCTGCCGAGCATCCACGCCATCCTGATGCTGTCTCAGCTTCAATGGGCAGGGCATGTAGCTCGCATGCCAGACCCACGGCTACCCAAGAGACTCTTCTATGGTGAGCTGCAGCAGGGAAAGCGTTCCCATGGGTAGTCAGAAGAAACGCTTCAAAGACACTCTCAAAACATGCTTGAAAGCGTTTAACATCACCCCTGACACATGGAAACGAACTACTGTGGATCGAGCTAGATGGCGTTACTCTATCCACAAAGGTGTCACTTTATGTGAAGAAAAGAGGACAGCTGCAGCGCAACAAAGGAGACAGGCAAGGAAAGTCCGCGCCAGCAAGCAAGAGCAGGTCTCCCACATTGCCTGTCCAAGCTGTCACCGCACATTCCGTGCACACATCGGCTTCATCAGCCACTTGCATATCCACAAATCATCTTATCGCACACCACCACCACCACCACCACCACCACCACTACCCTCAACTCCAAGATGACTGAAGTTTTTTTTTTTTTCTGATACTCCTGCGGACACTCCCTGTATAGACAGGCAAGGATTAATCCTATCTACCCAACAAAAGGAGTGGAGTTTTGTGTGTATGACCGTTTTTTTCTTTCATCCCACCATTAAGGCAGCCATGCTCCAACTTCGGGGAAATGACTGAAGTGATTCTCGTCGACTCGACAACAACAACTTTTGAACGCAGTGCTGTGGTTGAGCGGACAATGAGCTCAAACACAGGTTGATTCCTGTGCAACAAATCTTAAGCGAAGGCTCATCAAACTTCAAAGCCCCACTAAAAAAGATCGTAGAGACATGTAGGCGCCGCAGTACAAAGAATTGAAGAAAAGGGGAACACAATAAAAGTGTATGTCAATAACGAGACGCGAAAGAATAACATAATACATCTGATTTTTCTTTTCATTTTAGTATATTTGATCAAATATCTGTTTGTTGTTTGAAACGCTAAACAGACGCGCACTTGTCAGCGCCGAAAACCAATATCTAGGTCATAACTAATACAAAAGAAAAATAAGGCTGCGTACCTTATCAACATCTAAAAATCCGAAATTCTGACGTCTGATGTCTGTGAAATGTGTCCTTATTTGCAAAATAGAACGATCGAAAGAAGAGAACATGCTACAGTAATTGAAAAGTACAAATAAAAAGAATGGAACAAAACCATAGAGCAAAATAGATACAGATCGGCAAAGCGGACAGAAGACGCAGAAACATCACAGGTGACCTATTAGCCCAACGCAGATGCAAGGAAAAAAGAAGGCAAAAAAAAAAAAAAAAAAAAAACAGAGAGAGAGGATAATTCCTTGGCTTCTCGAGCCCCTAGACTCAGCAGTGCCATTGGCTCGCTGTCGCCGTTGATATCGGGGGCGACTGCAGGTAATCTCCGGTGTCCTTGACTGACTGCCAAGACAACGGCAGTGCCAGAGAAATAAGAAGAAGCTGTGTACTGTGGAGAAGTTTTCCAGCCTGTACAACTTCTGAGATTGATTTAAAAGAAAATATAGGTCACAACAAGCGAAAACTCGAACAGGATGATGGTGGGTAACAAAGACGACATCTTTAAGTCGATGATGATGACGACGACGAAGACGACGACGACGACCCACGACGACGACGACGACGACGCGATGATTTATGTGATGATGAGATGTGGATGATGATGATGATGATAGACGACGACGACGACGACGACGACGACGGGCGACGACGACCCACGACGACGACGATGATGGGTGATGATGATGATGATGATGATGATGATGATGATGATGATGATGATGATGATGATGGGTTCTGCTGCTGATGATGTTTATGACGGAGGGAAGCAGGGGATGAAGAAGTAGAAGGGGGAAGAAAAGATTTATGAGGAGATGGGTCAAGCTTCGTTTTTAACATTTCAGCTGACCATAGCAGCCCATTAGAGAAACAAGAGGAAGAAGAAACAGAAGAAGAAGAAGAAGAAGAAGAAGAAGAAGAAAGAAGAAGAAGAAGAAAAAGAAGAAGAAGAGAAAACGAAGAAGAAGAAGAAGAAGAAGAGGAGGAGGAGGAGGAGGAGGAGGAGGGGATGAGGAGGAGGAGGAAGAAGAAGAAAAAGAAGAAGAAGAAAGAAGAAGAAGAAGAAGAAGAAAGAAAGAAGAAGAAGAAGAAGAGAAGAAGAGACGACGACGAAAACGAAGACGAAGACGAAGACAAAGATGAAGAAGAGGAGGAGGTGGAAGAGGAGGAGTAGGAGAGGAGGAAGAAGGCAAAGACGAAGTTTAAGAAGAAGTGGAGGAGGAGGAGAAGGAAGAAGAAGACGAAGAAGAAGAAAAGGAGGAGGAGGAGGAGGAGGAGGAGGAGGAGGAGGAGGAGGAGGAGGAGGAGAAAGAGGAGGAGGAGGAAGGACAAGAACAAGAACAAAAACAAAAACAAGAATGAAAGATGAAAAAAAAAGAATATGGAGAAGGAGGATGAAGAGACAGTAAAGGAGGAGGAGAAAGAGGACGAGAAAAAAGAAACAGAAGAAGAAAAAAAGAAAGAAAGAAAGAAAGAAAAAAAAAAGGAAAGAAGTAAGATGGGCGCCATACTGTAAAAATAGATTTTTATCCATTGAAAACGACAACAAAAAAAGATAATAAATGAATTAACTCTTTTTCAAAAGTTGAGGTTGGCGAAAGGATAATCAAATTACATTTGTTGGATAACCCATCTCTGTCTGTCTGTCTGTCTGTCTGTCTGTCTGTCTGTCTGTCTGTCTGTCTGTCTCTCTCTATGCCTGCCTGCTTGTTCGTCTTTGTATATCTGTCTGTCTATCTCACTATCTGTCTGTCGGTTTCTCTCTCTCTCTCTCTCTCTCTCTCTCTCTCTCTGTCTCTGTCTCTGTCTCTCTCTCTCTCTCTCTCTCTCTCTCTCTCTCTCTCTCTCTCTCTCTCTCTCTCTCTTTCCCACGTCAGTTTTTTTCGGCGACACTTTAAAACATAAGTGTTGGAAATTTGACAGTTCACTCGGTAAAACATGTTTACTGATGACAAGAAACACGATTGAAAACAAAATGTTCCTGATGACAAGGAACTTGTTCAAGAAAACAGCAGCATGCTAAGTTCGACGGGATTCTGCTGTCTTCTTTGCCCCCCCCCCCCCCCCCCCCCCCCTCCTCCCTCCTCCTCCTTGAACTCCGTGGAAAGTCATCGGGACACCAGACTGAAGAAGAACAGTTTAGTTCTGACGGGTGTACGCCAAGGGTTGGATCTCCACCAAATGGTTTTTTTTCCCTGTCCTTTCTGCGATGCTGTCAGTCCATCGGGGATTTTGTTGTTGTTGTTGTTTTGTACTCCCAGTTCTTATAGAACAGGGAGTACTTTACAATGGGAACGAAGAAATGCTGTGTGTGTGTGTGTGATTCAATTCAAGATTCAAGATTCAATAGTTTAATGCCTTTGAAAACCGTAACAGGTTTTACATGACACAAATAAATAGAGAAAAGATAAACGAAACCAAATGACGAAATACAAATAGTCATGCTTGTTGTTGTATCCAACTATCATCATGTTATATCAAGTTGTCCTTGTCATACATTTTACCTTATCGACACTTTGAAATAGCATACACATATTTTGAGATCTCGCTGATAAGCATGTCATTTGATATTAAGATAGATGGCAGCACATTTTGTATATTATATTTGTCTTTGATGTGTTCTAAAAACTGCCGCCTTATATCGTTATATTTAGTACATTTATCTAAGAAATGAATTTCGTCTTCTACTTCATTACATTCCAAACACAGTCTTCTTTCTCTTGGTGTCTTAGTATATCTACCTTTTTCTATTTCAACATCGTGACAAGAAATTCTTAATTTACATAGTGCTTGTTTTTGATTGAAGCTTATGAAAGAGTTTGCTAAATATGGTTCCATTCTGTAATCTGTAGTAATATTGTCATAAAATTTTAGTGTGTGTGTGTGTGTGTGTGTGTGTGTGTGTGTGTGTGTGTGTGTGTGTGTGTGTGTGTGTGTGTGTGTGTGTGTGTGTGTATGTGTCCGTCCGTGATCAAAATGTGTTCCTCTCGTTCCAGACAAAACTACTGGGCCGATCTTTCTAAAAGATTGTAGGTATGTTCATTATGTTTAGTTTACCGCTACAGCCGTTACGATCGGCTATAACGGCCCATAACGGCCCATAACGGTTTTTCTTCTTTATGGAATATCTCAGAAAGTACTTGGCTGATCTTTATGAAATTTTGGAGGTGTGTTCATTATGGGTCAAGGATGATGCCCGATGTTTACCAGAATATCCGTTACTAACGGCTATAACGGCGCAGAACGATGTTTCCCCTTTATGGAATATCTCACACGCATTCAAGATAAACTGGGAGTACGTTAACATGCTTTGCATCTTGTTGTTGTTGTTGTTGTTGTTGTTGTTGTTGTTGTTGTTGTTGTTGTTGTTTTTCTTTCCCCGTTTTCTCCTCTGTCTCTCTGTCTCAACAGCTCCCTCGATCCGCAGATGGCTCTAGTAAGGGCACTGTGTCTTTTATCATGGCCATGCAAGGGTATGGTGGTATCTTCATATAGTCTGATATGCTTGTCTGATATGATTTGACCCATTTGTCCATGGAGGGTATGATCAGTAAATGTGGTGTTTGGTATCTTGTGGTAACGCCTCACTTTCGTGCCTTGACTTCTTCGCGCGGGCGTGCG
>CM031615.1:61846019-61873519 GCA_018398815.1 Conus ventricosus
CATTTTTGACAACCTTAACCAGTATCGTACACATCTGATTGCAGAATGTATGTAAATGGGCTATCTTTTTGTCTCACCATACATCACATTATTTTGAGTTTGTACTTTAACTCCTAGAAACTTTTAAAGACCAAACAGGTGAGACAAACAGACAGTGTCACAAAGACACCAACACACACACGCCCCCCCCCCCCCCCTTTTTTTTTGTCTTTTTCTTTTTACCCACCACAACCCCCACAAAACCACACACAAACACACACTCACAAAAGAAGGGGGAGGGGCGTGTGTGTGTTGGTGTCTTTGTGTGAACTGTGGTGTGTGTCTGTGTGAGCTCAATACACCTGAACAGTGATCAGTGACTTTATTCTGGTCCAACTTAACCATTAAATGAAATGTTCTCACCCAATTCTCACATAGGCTTTCCTGTCTACACTGTCCTCTTCTTTTCACTTTGACAACGGGCCTATGGCTTGAAACGTCAGTTTTCTCACAAATGGATTCGACTACCACCAAAAGGTTTTTATAAACTTTATTATTTTTTCAAAACTCAATCTAGTTGAAAAATAAGTGCCTAAATACGTATAAATATTACGACGGGCATAAGGATTCCATCGTAAGTCGAATGTTCCTTACTGCTAAGTATCCGCCTTTCCTAACAACAACTATATTACTTTTACTCATATTCAACTTTAGGCAGAGTCCGGATGCTGCTCTATGTAGGCTGTTTAATTGTGTCTGTAACACACTATTGTTTCAGACAAGAGAACCACATCATCTACCAAAAGTAATAGAAATAATTCAAAGTAATCATATGTAAATGTAGCACCATGCTTCACATTTCTGATCACTTCCAACACTAACTCATTCATAAATAAAGTCAACAACACAGGGCTAGTAACGTCGCCTTGCTTTACCCTTCGGTACAAGTTATATAGTCTGTCAGTTTTGAGCCAGAACGAATTTTAGTTCAGACTGTCACATACATACTGTGAATACACCAAAAAAGTTTTCCTTTAATACCATTTTTCAAAAGACTAGGCCAAAATAAGTTGTTGTTTTTTTCAATGGAGTCAAAAGCTTTCTCAAAATCAATGAAAGCAATACAAAGTTTACAGTTAAAACAAAACTGCTTTTGTATTAAAGTCAATAATATGTACATATGATCAATGGCAGAGTGGCCTCTTTTAAATCCAGCTTGATGTTCGCCTGTAATATTATGTAAGTGAGCCCATTCCTAAATCCTGTTGTTTACAATAGAAACATACAGCTTACTGCTTCTATCAAATAGCGATATCCCCGTGTAATTATTAGGATCGTTTTTATCACCTTTGTATGAAGGCGGAACAATACTTTCTGTCCAATTATCTGTGACCATTCCCTTATCAAACAGAGTATAAAAAAGTTTAACAAAGAAGTCAATAACCCAATGCCCAGCGTACTTTAACATCTCCCCAATCATTCCGTCTCCATCAGTGTCAGGAAGTCAGTGCCAAGACGTCAGTGTCAGGAAGTCAGTGCCAAGACGTCAGTGTCAGGAAGTCAGTGCCAAGACGTCAGTGCCAGGAAGTCAGTGCCAAGACGTCAGTGTCAGGAAGTCAGTGCCAGGGTGTCAGTGCCAAGAAGTCAGCGCCAGGAAGTCAGTGCCAGGATGTCAGTGCCAGGAAGTCAGTGCAAGAATGTCAGTGCCAGGATGTCAGTGTCAGGAAGTCAGTGCCAGGATGTCAGTGCCAGGATGTCAGTGCCAGGATGTCAGTGCCAGGATGTCAGTGCCAAGAAGTCAGCGCCAGGAAGTCAGTGCCAGGAAGTCAGTGCCAGGATGTCAGTGCCAGGAAGTCAGTGCCAGGATGTCAGTGCCAGGATGTCAGTGCCAGGATGTCAGTGCCAAGACGTCAGTGCCAGGAAGTCATGCCAAGAAGTCAGCGCCAGGAAGTCAGTGCCAGGAAGTCAATGCCAGGATGTCAGTGCCAGGATGTCAGTGCCAAGAAGTCAGCGCCAGGAAGTCAGTGCCAGGAAGTCAGTGCCAGGATGTCAGTGCCAAGACGTCAGTGCCAGGAAGTCAGTGCCAGGCAGTCAGTGCCAGGATGTCCGTGCCAAGAAGTCAGCGCCAGGAAGTCAGTGCCAGGAAGTCAGTGCCAGGCAGTCAGTGCCAGGATGTCCGTGCCAAGAAGTCAGCGCCAGGAAGTCAGCGCCAGGAAGTCAGTGCCAGGAAGTCAGTACCAGGAAGTCAGTACCAAGACGTCAGTGCCAGGATGTCAGTGCCAAGACGTCAGTGCCAGGATGTCAGTGCCAAGACGTCAGTGCCAGGAAGTCAGTGCCAGGCAGTCAGTGCCAGAATGTCAGTGCCAGGAAGTCAGTGCCAGGATGTCAGTGCCAGGAAGTCAGTGCAGGGAAGTCAGTGCCAAGACGTCAGTGCAAGGAAGTCAATGCCAGGATGTCAGTGAAAGGAAGTGAGTGCAGGGAAGTCAGTGCAGGGAAGTCAGTGCAGGGAAGTCAGCGCCAGGAAGTCAGTGCCAGGAAGTCAGTGCCAAGCAGTCAATGTCAGGAAGTCAGGCCTGGAAGAAGTCCGCAGCAGTAGCAGCAGCAGCAGAAGAAGAAGAAGAAGAAGAAGAAGAAGAAGAAGAAGAAGAAGAAGAAGAAGAAAGAAGCAGCAGAAGAAGAAGAAGAAGAAGAAGAAGAAGAAGAAGAAGAAGAAGAAGCAGAAGCAGAAGCAGCAGCAGCAGCAGCAGAAGAAGAAGAAGAAGAAGAAGCAGAAGCAGCAGCAGAAGCAGCAGCAGAAGAAGAAGAAGAAGCAGCAGCAGCAGCAGCAGCAGAAGAAGAAGAAGAAGAAGAAGAGAAGAAGAAGAAGAAGAAGAAGAAGAAGAAGAAGAAGAGAAGAAGAAGAAGAAGCAGCAGCAGCAGCAGCAGCAGCAGAAGAAGAAGAAGAAGAAGAAGAAAGAAGAAGAAGAAGAAGAAGAAGAGGAAGAAGAAGAAGAAGAAGAAGAAGAAGAAGAAGAAGAAGAAGAAGCAGCAGCAGCAGCAGCAGAAGAAGAAGGAGAAGCAGCAGCAGCAGCAGCAGCAGAAGAAGAAGAAGAAGAAAGAAGAAGAAGAAGAAGAAGAAGAAGAAGAAGAAGAAGAAGAAGAAGAAGAAGAAGAAGAAGAAGCAGCAGCAGCAGCAGCTGCACAGCAGCAGCAGCAGCAGAAGAAGAAGAAAGAAGAAGAAGAAGAAAAGAAGAAGAAGAAGAAGAAGAAGAAGAAGAAGAAGCAGCAGCAGCAGCAGCAGCAGCAGCAGCAGCAGCAGCAGCAGAAGAAAAGAAGAAGAAGAAGAGAAAAGAAGAAGAAGAAGAAGAAGAAGAAGAAGAAGAAGAAGCAGCAGCAGCAGCAGCAGAAGAAGAAGAAGGAAGAAGAAGAAGAAGAAGAAGAAGAAGAAGCAGCCATGGAAGCAAGAACAGCAGTAATACAACAACAGCGCTGACAACGACAACACAATCCGTTTTGCTCGCTAACTGCCACTTTGAATCGGAACACTCAGCGAACGGTAATCTTGTGATTACTACTACTACAACAACTACTATTTACTACTACTACTACTACTACTACTACTACTACTCTCTCTCTCTCTCTCTCTCTCTCTCTCCTCTCTCTCTCTCTCTCTCTCTGTGTGTGTGTGGTGTGTGTGTGTGTGTGTGTGTGTGTGTGTTGTGTGTGTGTGTGTGTGTGTGTGTGTGTGCGCGCGTGCGTGCGTGCGTGCGTGCGTGCGTGCGTGCGTGCGTGCGTGCGTGCGTGCGTGCGCGCGTGTGCGTGTGTGTGCGTGCGTGCGTGCGTGCGTGTGTGTGTGTGTGTGTGTGTGTGTGTGGTGTGTGTGTATGTGTGTGTGTGTGTGTGTATGTGTGTGTGTGTTGTTGTTGTTGTTGCTGTGTTGCGTTGTTGTTGTTGTGTTGTTCTTCTTCTTCAATTTAGCGTCTTTTCACTAAATGTGATATTAGACAAGGTGTGTGTGTGTGTGTGTGTGTGTGTGTGTGTTGTGTGTGTGTGTGTCGTGCGTGCGTGCGTGCGTGCGTGCGTGCGTGCGTGCGTGCGTGCGTGCGCGCGTGCGTGCGCGCGCGTGCGTGCGTGCGTGCGTGTGTGCGTGTGTGTGTGTACGTGTGTGTGTGAGTGTGTGTGTGTGTATGTGCGTGTGCGTTGTGTGTGTGTGTGTGGTGTGTGTGTGTGTGTGTGTGTGTGTGTGTGTGTTTGAGTATGTGCGTGCAGCGTGCGTACGTGAGTGCGCGTGCGTGTGCGTGTGCGTGTGCGTACGTGTGCGTGTGTGCGTGTATGTGTGATTAGGAGAAACTCCAAGTAAGAATTAAACTGTTAAAAAAAAACAAAAAAACGAAAAAATAAATAAAATAAAGACATCAAAAGTAAAAACAAACAACTGTACAAATAAGATCATGAAACAGCAATTACAGGATTGAGCCAACCTGGCTTAACATAAGAATTCGTACAAAATTTAAGAGAGACATGGTATCCTGCAATATGCACTTTGAAGCATCCTTTCTAAATTCTGACAAATCGGAATCAAAGTAGGGGCAAAAGTATAGAACGTGTGTTGTACAATTATCAAGGGCGCCGCAAGCATATCGAATATTCTTGAAATTATTTTGTTCTGTTGTGTGTGTGTGTGTGTGTGTGTGTGTGTGTGTGTGTGTGTGTGTGTGTGTGTGTGTGTCTATATGTGGTTGTGTGTGTGTGTGTGTGCGTGCGTGCGTGCGTGCGTGCGTGCGTGCGTGTGTGTGTGTGTGTGTGTGTGCGTGCGTGCGTGCGTGCGTGCGTGCGTGCGTGCGTGCGTGTGCGTGTGCGTGTGTGTGAGTGTGTGTGTGTATGTGCGTGTGCGTGTGTGTGTGTGTGTGTGTGTGTGTGTGTGTGTGTGTGTGTGTGTGTGTTTGAGTATGTGCGTGCAGCGTGCGTACGTGAGTGCGCGTGCGTGTGCGTGTGCGTGTGCGTACGTGTGCGTGTGTGCGTGTATGTGTGATTAGGAGAAACTCCAAGTAAGAATTAAACTGTAAAAAAAAAAAAAAAAATAAAAAATAAAATAAAATAAAGACATCAAAAGTAAAAACAAACAACTGTACAAAATAAGATCATGAAACAGCAATTACAGGATTGAGCCAACCTGGCTTAACATAAGAATTCGTACAAAATTTAAGAGAGACATGGTATCCTGCAATATGCACTTTGAAGCATCCTTTCTAAATTCTGACAAATCGGAATCAAAGTAGGGGCAAAAGTATAGAACGTGTGTTGTACAATTATCAAGGGCGCCGCAAGCATATCGAATATTCTTGACATTATTTTGTTCTGTGTGTGTGTGTGTGTGTGTGTGTGTGTGTGTGTGTGTGTGTGTGTGTGTGTGTGTGTGTGTGTGTGTGTCTATATGTGGTGTGTGTGTGTGTGTGTGTGTGTGTGTGTGTGTGTGTGTGTGTGTGTGTGTGTGTGTGTGTGTGCGTGCGTGCGTGCATTTTTGTGTGTACGTATATGTGTGTGTGTGTGTGTGAGAGAGAGAGAGAGAGAGAGAGAGAGAGAGAGAGAGAGAGAGAGAGAGAGAGAGAGAGAGAGAGAGAGAGAGAATACGAATACGAATACGAATACGAATGTTTAATCAGTTTTAAGGCCAAGGCCCCATTCTGATGGGGCATACAATTGAACACAATAAATCAAATTAAGGTACACATAGAGAAAAAAAATGTAAAGAAATTCATGAAAATAATTCAAATGCATCGTTAGATGAAATATTAGGTAGCAGCACGCAATCTTTTCTGTGCTTCATATACATATACAGCCAAATTGGAGAGGACATGTTCTTTTCTTGTCGACAGCAGTAATACTAACCTGAAATGACATGGGTCGGTAAAATACTTTGGCTGGATAAATTTTGTTCTGAGATTATGTAGTGCAGGGCAACATAACAAAACATGAACTTCATCTTCCCTTGCTAAACCACATAAACGGCATATCAATTCGACTTCGGCAGGGTTGGAATATCTTAAACGATGGCAGGCAATGTCAGAGACACCGAATCTAAATTTAGCCAATGTGCTCATAATATATCGATTCATTTTTATAGTAATATATGGTTCTAACTCATGAGTAGTCTTGAAATGTCTGTATTGTATGAATCTATCGCTATGATTGACATGTTCATGCCAGTCCTGCCATCTACAATCAATAATCAGAGAGAGAGAGAGAGAGAGAGAGAGAGAGAGAGAGAGAGAGAGAGAGAGAGAGAGAGCGTGTGTGTGCGTGCGTGCGTGCGTGCGTGTGTGCGTGAGTGCGCGCGCGCGCGCGCGCGCGCGCGCGCGCGTGTGTGTGTGTGTGTGTGTGTGTGTGTGTGTGTGTGTGTGTGTGTGTGTGTGTGTGTGTACTACTGGCTCAAGACTGTCGACGGCTCAGCGTATAATCACATCAACAACATCTTTGATTCCATTAGTATTTATTCCTAGCTGGCCGCCCCCCCCCCCCCCCCCCCGCCTCTCCCCCCCTCTCACCCCCCCCCCCCCCCCCCCCGCCACCGTTACCCCCTTCCTCCATCCGTCTTAACTTCTCCCCACCTCCCCACTCTCTACCTTTTGTATCCCGTTTTGCTATCTCCCCCCCCCCCCCTCCTCCTCTCTCTCTCTCTCTCTCTCTCTCCTTCTCGTTTTCCTTTCCTTTTAAAATCTCATGTTGACGCCAGATAGAAAGCTACGTGGTCATTTATTCTCATTTAGAGGCCGACGGTGACAAGACTCGCACGTGCTTCCCGTTCCTCACCCACGCGACAGTGACTGCGCTTTCAAAGCTCACATAAGTCGTGGGGATGATCCTGTCATGTGTGTGCGTGGGCGTGTTGTGTGTGTGTGTGTGTGTGTGTGTGTGTGTGTGTGTGTGTGTGTGTGTGTGTGTGTGTGTGTGTGTACATGTGTGTGTGTGTGTGCGTGCGTGCGTGCGTGCGTGCGTGCGTGCGTGCGTGCGTGTGTGTGTGTGTGTGTGTGTGTGTGTGTGTGTGTGTGTGTGTGTGTGTGTGTGTGTGTATACGTGCGTGCGTGCGTACATGTGTGCGTGCGTGCGTGCGTGCGTGTGTGTGTGTGTGTGTGTGTGTGTTGTGTGTGTGTGTGTGTGTGTGTGTGTACGTGCGTGCGTGCGTACATGTGTGCGTGTGTGTGTGTGTGTGTGTGTGTGGTGTGTGTGTGTGTGTGTGTGTGTGTGTGTGTGTGTGTGTGTAGACACGAATGCATTTGCATGAGTGATAATATGTATGCACATACATGTCTTCCCAATATGTCAATGGTTAAAAGTATGAAACCTATCAGAAAAAATAACCAGACGTATCATGCCGTTTTACGAGAAATGAGTTAAGAGTTCAAGTCTGGGGCATGAATGTTTCTCGCAGACAACACTTGGCGTTAGGAGACACTTCACAATCGAGAGATCTTCCTGAAAACAGATGCAGACACCCTGCCCTCTCCCTCTCCCTCTTCCCCATAGCATCCCCCTTGTCATCCCAACCTAAACCTAGCTTCTGTGTTGAAGCCATGAGCGTGAACATGCGGTTAGCTGTGGAACAGACCTTTTCAAATCCTGCTTGTATGTCTTCGGAAATGTCGTTTTCTGTGACCCACGCTTGAATTCTATTGTTGATGACAGTATCATAAAGGTTACTGCTGATGTCACTTAAAGCAATGTCTCTATGATTACTAGGGTTATTTACATCTCCTTTTTTGTACAATGGTAGGATAAGAGACTCACTCCAGTTGCATGAAAAAAACACCTTTGTCAAATAAAGCATTCATAATTTTGACCACCAAAAAAAATCAATAATGTCATCACATGCATATTTAAGAAGCTCACCAATTATTTCATCTGGTCTAGCAGTTTTGCCAAGATTTAGTTTCTTGAATGCTAGAAGGATTTCCTCTTTAGAGATGGGGCGATTAAAAACATAATTATCCTCATTATAATCTACCTCAAAGGTGCCTCTTATGGCGTCATTTGATTAAAAACTTTGGACTTCCTTTTCAAGTAATGTTTTAAAATGTTGAAACCAATCATCGATCGTTATATCATTCCTAATGTACCTACGTTTAGGAGAAATACTGTTGACATTACTCCACAATTCCTATTGATTTTGTACAGACTCAGCTAAAGATTTTACAATACTGTTATAAAAAATCATTTCCTTTTTGTACTCTCGTCTACTTACACAATAGTGCTGTTTGGAAAGAAAAGTACTCCGTCACTTGCCTTCAAAAGATTCTTCTAAAGATTTCAAGCCCATTAGCCCGATGTGTCATTGGTCCGAACAGTCCGACAACTGATAGTCTTAAAGATTTTAAGCCCATTAGCCCGATGTGTCATTGGTCCAAACATTGTATGATACTCTCTCTCTCTCTCTCTCTCTCTCTCTCTCTCTCTCTCTCTCTCTCTCTCTCTCTCTCTCCTCTCTCACTCTCTCTCTCCTCTCTCTCTCTCTCTCTCTCTCTCTCTCTCACTCTCTTTCACCTTAACACAAGCAAAGATGTCACAAAAAATACAAAACAAAAAAACAACCCCCCCCCCCCCCACCAAAAAAAAAAAAAAAAAAAAAAAAAAAAAACCAACAACGAGGGACAGTAGGATCTGGGGGAGAGAAAAGAAAATGAAATAAAAGAAGAAAGACGACGAATGATCAAAGGGGAAAAGGAAAGCCAAAATAAATGGGGAAAGAAAGAAAAGACAAAAGAAAACCAAGGGGACAAAACCGGAACGAAACAAAACTAAACAAAAACCGAGGAAAATTGGAATCAAAGAAGAAAAAAAAAATGATAAGAAAAAGTGGAAATGATACCAAAGAGAGGAGCGAAGAGAAGAAAGATGAACGCATGAATGAATGAATGAATGAAAACTAGGAAGAATATATAAATGAAAGAGAGAAAGAAATTACTGGACAAAAGAACCAAAACACAATCAAGAAAATACCTTTAAAAGCTTATACACATCCAGACAAAGAAATAAAGAAGAGAAGAAAACATCAAATCGTATCGGAATGTTACGTTCATTCTTTTTGCGTCTTATTTTGTTTTTAATGTCTGTCTGTCTGTCTGTCTGTCTGTCTGTCTGTCTGTCTGCCTGTCTGTCTGTCTGTCTGTCTGCCTCGTCAGTCTGGCTGTCCTTGTGTTCTTCCGTTTGTAGTATGCATGTCTTCATTTCTTCGTTTCTTCTTCCTTGCCTGCTTTGTTCATTTCTTTTCTTCTTTTATTTGCCTTCTTTGTTAACTTTAGATATACACTGTTCAAAAAAAGAAACGCAAAATGCCAAGCTGCCGATTTGAAACACAATTTATTGAAGCTCAGTGTGACAACACGTTTAATGTGAAAATGACAAAAACAGGTCATCAGTAGGACAGAAGTCTCCCCTGTAATGCTGTGGTAAAGAACCAGCCCCAGACCCTCAGGGAAATCGCCAGGCCGCTTCCAAAGTCAGTAACGGGTGTGACCCCCTTTGGCTGCAATGGTAGCCTGGCATCTGCGGGGCAATGAAGCAATAATGTTCCTGATTGTCTGCTGTGGGATGGCCGCCCACTCGGCCTGCAATGCCCGGAACAGTTCATTTGGAGTCGCTGGGGCGTTGGCCCTCACTCTCAGGCGTCTGTCCAAAACGTCCCAAACGTGCTCAATAGGATTCAAATCCGGGGAAAGAGAGGGCCAGGCCAGAGTGCTGATGTTGTTGGCGGTAAAGAAGGCTGTGGTCAGGCGTGCTGTGTGGGGCCTGGCGTTGTCCTGCTGGAACACGGCCCTGGGAGTGGCCATTAGAGGCAGGACGTGTGGCTGAACAATGACCTGGACGTACTGCTGGGCTGTCAGGTGACCTTCCACGCGCACCAGCTGGCTCCTGCCTGTGTTGCTGATGGCCCCCCATACCATGACATTGCCGCCACCATGCGGAGGTGCCTCGTCGACGCAGTTCTGCTGGTTGCGTTCATTAACCCGGCGGTAAACCCTTCGCCTCCTGTCATGGCGCTGCAGCAGAAACTGTGACTCATCCGAGAACCAGACGTGTCGCCAATGGTTCCTCAGTGTCCAGTGTCTGTGTTGCGTAGCCCATTGCAGTCTGGTCTGTCGATGGCGCCCCGTCATTACGTTGCCACGTAGGGGCCTGTAAGCCCTCAGCCCAGCAGCATGCAGCCTGTTCCGGACAGTCTGGTCGGAGATGCGACGGACACCAGCGCATACCTGGACAGTGGACGAGGCCAGCAGGAAGCGATTGCGGAGATGTCTGAGCCGTATAAAGCGGTCCTGGGCTGGCGTTGTGATATGAGGTCGGCCTGACCTCGGGGCATCAGCTGATGACCCTGTCCTCTGGAAGCGAGTCCAAAGTCGGCATATGGTACTGGGGGAGACATTCAAAGCATGGGCCACATCAGTTGCACTCTGACCAACTTGCAAACGACCCAGGGCGTTTTCTCTCTCTGCTGGGCTCAAACGTGGCATGCTGTTTTTTGGTACGGTGTGCCTGCCGGTTGCCAAAATGACCCGGCTTTTATACTGCACTATGACCATGGTGTGTGTGTGTTCACCACTGAGTTGGGCATGCTTTGCAGGCGAAACAACAGAAGCACAACCCAATGTTTGCACTGTCGCACCTGGCCCACAACACGCACGTGCACATAGTGACAACCTGAATCAATGTTATACTAGCACGTCGACGTTCAAGACATACATCAGGGGCGGTTTTTGGCGTGTTCTCAACTGTATGGTCCACCCCAGGTGGCAAAATTTCATTTTGCGTTTCTTTTTTTGAACAGTATATTTCTCTTTACACACACACACACACACACACACACACACACACACACACACACTCAAACATACACTCACGCACGCACGCGCACACGCACGCACACACACACACACACACACACACACACACACACACACACACACACACACACACACACACACATGCACACACACACACACACATGCACACACACACACACACACGCGCGCGCGCGCGCACGCATGCACACGCACACATACACACACGCACGCACGCGCGCGCGCACAGACAGAGAGAGAGAGAGTGAGTGAGAGAGAGTGAGAGAGAGACAAGACAAGACAAGACAAGACAAATAATTTAATGAACCGGGCCATCTGCCCATGTCAAAGGGAACAGTGGGGCGGGGATAAAGTCAAAAGAAATTTTCATGTGGGTCTAAATAAAATACGAAGCACTGACATGGGAAGACGAAGGAGGGGGAGGGGAGTAAGGGATAGGGCGAAAGGCGTGAGGGTGGCTTACAGTAATATAAACCACGTAATATCTTGTGACTCAAACACGTGGATCAACAGCAAATAATTACATTCTATTACAGTAACTCGACCTCAGCTGAAGTGCCTTATTTATGTAAGAAACGACTGCGAATAAGTGACTAGGACTGGATAGCAGCAGCGCTAGTCTGAACATAGAGGGTTGATTGTAGAATTTTCGCGGTATATATTGCTCTCTGAGTGTTTGATATACGGGGCAAATGAACATGAAATGTATTTCAGATTCATACGTATTTTGACAGTTCGGGCAGTCAAAGCAGTCACGCGTTGCTTCACAAAAACGGTTTGCGTGGCACTTTAACGGTGAAACACCAAGTCTCATTCGCGTTAAATATTTTCTTAAGGTACTACTTTTTTACAACAAGTAAATAATTACTGAGGCAATGGTTTTGTTTCAATAAAGAATAAAACGAATAGCGCTCTTTCGTATTAATCTTGCTATTCCAGCCTTGGACATAACAGTCGATCAAACGTTGTCTAAATTCAGCCAGAAATATGTTCTCATTACCGACTCCTTGGTGTTCCCACGCAAATCCGAAACCATGGCGATAGAGAGTGAAACAAATAGTAGTTACCCAGTTGTTCTTATTATTGTAATGAAGATTACAGAGCATATTATAACATTTTCGAGGAAGGCGATCCTCACACTTTTTGTTAGGGATAACCAATATTTAATATTTCGAACATATATGTTTATAAACAATGGAAACCTCCCCGTTTCACCATACACAAGCACATTTGGTGTCTTCACACTGACGTTTAACAATCTCTTAATCGCAAATAAATGCACCGTTCAATGATTGAATAATCAGCGCTAAGACCCATACTTCAGAACCGTATGTAAGTATGGGTTGTATCTGGCAGTCAAAAAGCTTGATAAACAGTTGGGGAGATTGATTACCGAGGGACCAAAGTAGTCGTAGAATACCAATTACACCTTTCTTTGCTCTGTCAGCCATGTCCCTTAACGCATACGAAAAGGACACACCTGTTGAAACAATTACACCAAATACTTGTACTGGTTAAACAATCTCTAAATACTGTCCATCGTAAAGCCATTTTTCACGAGCGGCAAGATGGCCACCTTTTCTAAAGACAACCACTTTAGATTTATCCATATTACTATCAGTCCAAGTCTTTTTGCAGTGTTACATAAAATATTTAGTTGCTGCTGCAAACCAATTACAGTATACGACAACAAAATCACATCGTCAGCAAAAAGCAGAATCAGTATTTGTATTTGTTCAGGTGTAAGTGTTATGCCATTGTTTTCCTTTTTGATTAATGTCATTAGCCAACTCATTGATAAACAGGGAAAATAAAACAGGACTACAAATATCTCCTTGTTTTAATCCCTTGGGGCACATGAAAACATCTGTAAGTTCACTACCGGCACGAACTTTTGCTTTGACAATGTTATACATACTTTGAATAGCTTTATACATTTTACCTCCAATGCTGTTTTTTTCTTAGAATGGACCATAAACAGCATCTATCAACAAAATCAAATGCTTTTTTGAAATCAATAAATGCACAATATAACTTTCCATGACTGCCAAACTGTTTCTGAATTAATGATAAGAGTGTAAATATGTGATCAGTTGTGCTATATTTGTGTCTAAATCCAGCTTGGGCCTCGTTTGACAATTTGTTGTCCTCTATCCAAGAAGTTAAACGCTTATTTAAAATATAACTGTAAAGCTTTCCACAAACGTTCAATAAGGAAATACCTCTGTAATTATCCGGTGAATTCATGTCACCTTTCTTAAATATGGCTGTATGATGGCTTCTGACCACCCAAGTGGAAAAGTACCTGAATCAAATAATGTATTGAAGTACTTCTTTAAAAATAATCCAACCTCTGGGTCTGCATATTTATAAAATTCTCCCGAAAACCCGTCTGGACCGGCTGCTTTGTTGTTTTTTTTAATGCAGAAATTGCATCAAGAACTTCCTGGTATGAGATTTCTTCATTTAGTGCATTACAGTCAGTATCTACGCTAGAACATGCATCCAAATGGTAACAATTAGGCAACGTCTCGTTAATGTTAATACTAGGGAAATCTTGGTTAAATACCTTTGAGAAGTGAGTAAACCATTCAGCAGCAGCAATAGAATTCTGGTTTATCGGTCTGCCTATATAGTTTTTCAGAGTACTCCAGAACTTCTGGGGATTGCTCGCATTATCTTCAATGATCTAATTGTCTGCTTTTTATTATCCATCTTCTTTTGTTGTAGCAAACTTTTATAATCACTCTGTTTGCTCGTGTACGTTATTCTCAGAATGTCTATTTCCTCGTCGATATATTTTGTTCCTTTTCTTTTTCTTGGCTTTCCTTAATATTCTAAGGGATCGTCTCGCCGCTTGACGTTGTTGCTTGCATTCACAGTCAAACCAGGGGTTGTTGCTAAAACTCCCCATGACAACAGTCTTTAACATGGGACTTGCTGCGCTACCGATAATTTCATAAAACTAACACAGCGCTGCTTCTGTATCCAAACTAATTAAATCATAAGCTTCCTTGAACATTAAATAAATTTTTTCAGTCTTGAAAGCATCCAAATATTCCTGCAATTTATGGCAGTCCCATTTATACATCTGAACGGTAGCTTTCTTTGAAATATACCTACGTTCACCTTTACATTCTTAAATATAAAACCCAAGCTCTACAGGCATATGTTTTGATTCGATTCTTTGACCGACGTTCAGGTTACCAGCCAAGTCAAAAATGTGTCTCGATACTATGAAATAGTCTATAGTACTAGTGTCCAGGACGGGGGAAATCGTGATGGTATTGCTTAAGTGCACTAAGTTGATGTATTATTAGTCAGGCTTAACACACCAAGGGTATCGTTGCACTCATACACGCATATGCACACTCATGCGCACACCAAACATTCACCTCTCTCTGGGAATGGGATGTCACGCATTCGTTTCTCTTCTAACACGACTGAGAACAAGAAATACAATTTCTATGCTACTTATAATTAATCATGTACAATCAAATCACACACAATGAAATATCAAAACATAAAAAGATCAATACATCCTAATCCCGGGTTATAATAAAATGACTTCTACCTGGCCAGGTTTTCACACACACAACCACGCTTTCACACCACACCACAGTTCTTGAAAAAAGTCTCTTTCACGTCTCCTTCAGCACTGCTTGATGGTGATGCCCTTGGTTGACTGGCTCCAGCTTCAGGACTGGGTCTTCGTGGTCGTCTCTGGGATCTCGACGTCGAACTCTTCTTCTTCTTCGTCTTCTTCACCCACCTCTGGGTTCAAATTCAGTTTGTCTGTCTTCACCCACACCTGGGCTTCAAACTTAGTTTCCTTCTCTTCCAGCTTGTCTTCAACCCTAAGACTTAGCTGTCTCTTCTATCTCCCAGACCACGTTTCTCTCGACCCTTTCTTGTCTGCCATCCTCTCCTCTCTCTCTCTCTCTCCCCTTTCACCCCTTCTCTCTCTCTCTCTCTCCTGGTGTTGTTCTCCAGACACGTTGTTCTCCCTCAGTTTATATAGGAAGGGAAACAAAGGATTCCCCTTCGGGCCATGCCTTTGTCCACGCTGCTTCTCAAGCCCCTAGTTCACAAGTACCCTGAATTCTCCACTCGCTACATTCCACACACATCAGCATTTACACACACCCCTACCTAATTGATTAGCAAACACACACTTAGCCCCAGATGGACATCGAAAAATTCCCGCCAACTTCGGTGGTCAGTTAACACAGTAATTATCTTAAGGAGGGTTACTACAACCTCCACACGCATTCAGCCAGCCTGACAATAGAACCAACACAGTGACCCACGGCAACACCATCCGAACGAATCCAAGACCCCTGCTCTTCACTGACTGTTTACACAAGAACCTCAGCTAAACCGAGCATTTAGCGCTCACTTGGGGCCCCGAGGTCGTAGTGGTTACAACCCTTCCCCTTTCGCCACCAGGCAGGTCCGAACTCTCTCCTAGGTGTTGTTTGTCATCTGACCCACTTCGGCCGTGTGCGGTGGGTAAGGTACCCTGGTTAATTGGTCAATTACCTATTTGTATACCACATACAATGTCCCTTTGTCTCAAAGCGTCTAATGCCTTTTGTGAGAGGTTTCACTCTCCTTGACAAATTCCCCCCACTCGAAGACAATCCCCCTGCATTGACTAAAAACACATTCAAGGAGATGAAACTCGCATAATTTTCCCATTTAAACCATGCTAATATCGGCCTCTCATAAGCCTACTTACACCAAGAACGCACGCAAGATTTGTCTTGCAACAAAAATTATAGAGAAAAATCAATACATACACACTATCAAAGCAAATATCATAAATCAGAAATCTCCACCAGCTCAAAGTCGTGTGGCCATATAACCATTATGTTTCTACGGAAATTCTCTCCCCTTCTCTTCATACACGTGGCCGCAACCAGCCACGTCACGCATACGCGAAAACTGCAAAAGACAGGCACCCACTACCTGACTTCTCGACCGACCATTTTATTTTGGCCTACGGTCCCGTCACTCTTTCTTCACTCTCTAACCTACGTTGTCGTACGGCGCGACATGTGTTGCAATGCGCACAAGAAACGCCTGATATCACCAAGGATACCGGGCCAGTAGTACTCTCGCGTCACTGCCTTTTGTGAGGCCTTCTTACCGAGATGGCCCGAGGCTGACGTCACATGTTTTTTCTGACTTCACCGCCTTTCTGCGCTTTGTAGGCACAACAATCTGTCTTTTTGTCTTCCCCGAACTCAAGTGAGTGAAAGTTCGGTACAATACCCCATCCTTTATCTCAAACCCGATGGTGCCCTCCTTCACACCTTTCTTCTGTCCTGTGTGAGCGAGCCTAAACAATTTTCTAAGCGAGTAATCGCCCTTTTGTTCTGCTCGTGAGTGAGAGGGGTTGGTCTCACTGGACACGCTCCATTGCGTTCTGGAGTGTTTGACTGCCTGGGGCCTTTTTCTCACGTGGTTCCTTTTCTCCGATTCGACACAAAAGTCAGCGTCTGGGTCCCGTACCCACGTGCTCCTACGATGTTCCCGATTACCAAATCGTACGGCGGCTTCGGAACAGCCAAAGCCTGTACACTTCCACTATAAAATGGTGTAGCAATAAAACACCTGGGCCGTTTTGAATTCTGCTACTGTTCCATCTATTTGTCTACACCTCCTTTGTTTTACCTGTGAATTGTCCCTTCTCAACCAGGACTCCTTCACCTTGACACCAGTGCACCCAGAGTCTCTAATGACATTAACCACATTGTCACCTACTCTGCCTTTGTGCACATCCATGTTATCGCCTGAATCTGTGAACACACAGCAAAATCCAGACAAAATAACACTGTCATCTTGTTCCTCTTTTTCTACCTGCCTCTCTCTTGGCCTGATCCTCATCGCTGCTGCCTTCTGTGACTTAAATATACAATCCCTAGCCAAGTGCCCTGTCTTATTGCACAGAAAACAGGTACGCTCATTCCTAGCCACGTGGCTATTGGTTTTCACCCTTGTTTGCTCACGTGACGCTGTGGGCCTACGGGTGTGTACTGCTGACTCATTGCGTGAGTCATGTGCTGGCCTGCTATCCTCTGAATATGCTTCAGCTTTCCTTTTGTTCAGGCAAATCACGCCTCGCTTCCCGGTATGTCTCAGCTGTCTCAAGTACCTCAGCTACTGTGGTTGCACCTTTTTCCTTAATGTGGATTGTGAGGCCCGTCCCACAACCATCAAGTATCTGTTCCTTTATCACCAGTGTCTTGAGGCCTTCAAAATCACTGTCTACTCCACTAAGTTCTACCCATTTGTTGAAATAGTGGTCCAGTCTAACTCCGAACTGTGTGTATGTCTCACCCTGTTCGATTCTCGCCTCGCGAAACTTACGCCTAAAACCTTCTTCAGTCAAATCATATGCCTTTAGTACTGCTTGTTTCACCTTGTCAAAATCTCTCTGATCACCTTTGGGTAGGGTGGAAACTGTGTGTAACGCACGACCTGTCAACAAGGCAGACAGGTTTATGCCCAGTCATCTTCGGGCCAGCCCTCGTGCTCGGCAAACGATTCAAACCGACTGATATAGGCGTCGATTGAATCAGTTTCTTCTCTGAACAGTGGGAGTTTAAGTCTAGGTGCGCAACTTTGTCTGCGGCCTACTGACTCAGAACTGGTGTCTATTTCACTGCGATTTTCAGACTTTATTCTTTCCAACTCAATTTGTTTGGCTAAAATCTCCCATTCTGCTTCTGCTCTCGCCCTTGCAGCTGCACTCTCTGCATCTGCTTTTGCTCTGGCAGCTGCAACTCTCTGCATCTGCTTTTGCCTTTTACGCAGTGGTTTCTGCCTCTAGATTTCTTTTGACAGCCTCAAGCTGCTCCTTTTCAAATTTCCTCCTTTCAGCCCTTTCATCTCTCTCATTCTTCTGCTGAGTTTCAATGAATCTACGCAGTTCATCTCCTGTATATCCCATTTCTTTCCCCAACTTACTAGTTCCGCAATGGGAGTAAAACTCTCTTCAGCCATTTCTTTTTTCTGATATGTTTTAGCACCACTAAAACAGTTACGCTTATAGACCCGGAAAAAGTCAGTACACAGTTTATCTACTTTAAAAGTTCTGAGTACACCAACCAATGGTAGTGTTCCTAACACAAAGGAGCCTTAATCTTAAACCACAGCTTCTGTGAGAGTTAAGACTAGAACCTCGTTCTTCGTTTCTCTGAACGACCTCTGATTAATACAACCACCCTACACACAAGTCAATACTCAACACTCAAAGAACTAAAGGAAATAATTAGAAGAGCTAATTATAATTGCCTTTAAGTGGACGCTTCGCCCCAGTACTACTCTAGTACTCACTTTGTTTCCCGCCTGAGACTAATTTGGGCCATGCAATCCTGGCAGGCTCGCCACTTGTCCAGGACGGGGGAAATCGTGATGGTATTGCTTAAGTGCACTAAGTTGATGTATTATTAGTCAGGCTTAACACACCAAGGGCATCGTTGCACTCATACATGCATATGCACACTCATGCGCACACCAAACATTCACCTCTCTCTGGAATGGGATGTCACGCATTCGTTTCTCTCTAACACGACTGAGAACAAGAAATACAATTTCCATGCTACTTATAATTAATCATGTACAATCAAATCACACACAATGAAATATCAAAACATAAAAGATCAATACATCCTAATCCCGGGGTTTTAATAAAATGACTTCTTACCTGGGCCAGGTTTTCACACACACAACCACGCTTTCACACCACACCAAAAGTTCTTGAAAAAAGTCTCTTCACGTCTCCTTCAGCACTGCTTGATGGTGATGCCCTTGGTTGACTGGCTCCAGGCTTCAGGACTGGGTCTTCGTGGTCGTCTCTGGGATCTCGACGTCGAACTCTTCTTCTTCTTCGTCTTCTTCCCCCCACTCTGGGTTCAAATTCAGTTTGTCTGTCTTCACCCACCTCTGGGCTTCAAACTTAGTTTCCTTCTCTTCCAGCTTGTCTTCAACCCTAAGACTTAGCTGTCTCTTCTATCTCCCAGACCACGTTTTCTCTCGACCCTTTCTCTGTCCTGCTCACTCCTCTCCTCTCTCTCTCTCTCTCCTCAGCCTTCTCTCTCTCTCTCTCCTGGTGTTGTTCTCCAGACACGTTGTTCTCCCTCAGTTTATATAGGAAGGGAAACAAAGGATTCCCTTCGGGCCATGCCTTTGTCCACGCTGCTTCTCAAGCCCCTAGTTCACAAGTACCCTGAATTCTCCACTCGCTACATTCCACACACATCAGCATTTACACACACCCCTACCTAATTGATTAGCAAACACACACTTAGCCCCAGATGGACATCGAAAAATTCCCGCCGACTTCGGTGGTCAGTTAACACAGTAATTATCTTAAGGAGGGTTACTACAACCTCCACACGCATTCAGCCAGCCTGACAATAGAACAACACAGTGACCCACGGCAACACCATCCGAACGAATCCAAGACCCCCGCTCTTCACTGACTGTTTACACAAGAACCTCAGCTGACCGAGCATTTAGCGCTCACTTGGGGCCCCGAGGTCGTAGTGGTTACAACCCTTCCCCCTTTCGCCACCAGGCAGGTCCGAACTCTCTCCTAGTGTTGTTTGTCATCTGACCACTTCGGCCGTGTGCGTTGGGTAAGGTACCCTGGTTAATTGGTCAATTACCTATTTGTATACCACATACAATGTCCCTTTGTCTCCAAGCGTCTAATGCCTTTTGGGAGAGGTTTCACTCTCCTTGACAAATAGAGCCATTGTGGGCAACATAAGTATAATTTCCATCCATATTTCCAGATTTTACCCCATTCAGCAGGATCAAATTAAACTGTTCACAAACTCTTATTAAATAACGACCAAAAGCATTCACCACGACGTCATCTGAGATCCGTTGGTATGGATCAGTCCCATCATATGTTACACTATCAGTGTCACTAGTATCATAGGGCAGTTCAGCCTCACTAGCATTTTCACTGCCAGTCCTCGCATTCAGGTCGCCCATGATTATCAATGGCACATCACTGTAACATTGCAGGATATCCAAAATACAATGTTCCAAAAGAGAAACGCCATTATAGATATCTGTATCAGTATAGTATGGACTGTGTTGGGAGGTAGGTATATGCCAATCAAAATACAATCTGAATCCAGTCCTGTAAGTTGCCTGGAAAGTTTAAGAACGATGCAGTTGTCATATTCTAGGTCAATTCGAGAAACAAAGGGTGTAAACTGTTTCTTTATCAACAGAACTACTCCTCCACACAGTCGAGCTGTGCGAGCATCGGAGACTCTCACAGCACTTGAAATAAAAACCTCATACATCGGGAACAGGTGGGAAGGGAATTTTTGTGAATGTTTCTGTCAGAACAATCAAATCGAATTTTGTCAAATAGCATCGCATATCTATTTCGTAAATTGTATTTATTCCTTCAATATTATACGTCAAGCATGAAAAATAATGGGACAGATTACTCTTGCTGTGTTTGACATGAGCAGGGCCAAATTGCTATATAGCGCTACTGGCAGCAGGGACTGAAAACAGTCTTTCTTCTTGGAGGAATGGGCTCCCACACTTTGGAAGGTGTCTGTAAGATGCATCTGTTTACATTTTATTTTACTGCGTGTAAGGGGACCACGCGCAGGGGTTGAGGTACGAGTGATTTCATTTTCAATAGTCATGCTGGTGTTATCTAGTGTCTGGTCAGGGACAGGGCTGTCCTGTGTCTGGCAACAGGGGGACAAGGACATCCTATTCTGACCACTCTCCGTGCAGTCCCATGGGTCGATCACTTGCTTCACCAGGGTCTGGCTGAGGTCATGTTGGGACTCTGGAGAGTCAGGAGTTGAAGGTCGAAATGATACAGGTTCAGAAGGGCGTTGTGGCTCGTCGTTCTGTCCACGGCCTGGGTCGCATGGGCAGTTTCAGGAGTTTTGAAACGGTTCGCATAATCTGGGGTATTAGACGAGCTTAAACCTGTGTCAGGTCTGGTAGAGAACACTGTGTCTACCGCTGACACGTCGTCTGCCGTGGAGTGCTGCAGAAGAGGAACGGGTATTCCCAGAGCAGTGCGTGGCTCCACTGTTGAAGAATGTGGCGTTTTAGTCACCACTGTCTCTCTCCGGAGTCGGGGGAACTCATCCACACTGTAAAATCAGGGACAGGCGGCTCCGTTATTTGATCTTGTCGCTGGTTAAAATCTTCTCTTTGTGTGTTCACGTCCAGTGTGCGTCTCCCACAGTGTGGTTCTCCAGATGAAGCCGTTCTCTCCAGTAGATGCAGGGAGTTATTTAAGAAGTCATCTTCATTCCTAATCGTCTGTCGGGAGACTTCGATGGTCGAGTTCTGGTCATATCCGTTTTTTTTCTGGTAAATGTCCTCATTTATCCTTTCCTCTGGCTGACTAGGATGTCTGTCTTTGTTTGGGGATCTATCATGATGTCTGTCTTTGTCTCGTTTACTGTCTTGGAGCGATATCTGGTTTGGATGTCTTTCTGATGTTGACTATCCCATTTGCCGTCATGGCTACCTTTGTCTTGATTTCTGGGCTTGGGAAGATTACTTTCTCCCTGTCCGTCCGAACAGTAGTGTCTGTCATCATGTCCACTATGCTGTTTACGGTGATTTCTGTCACTCTCCTTTTGTCTGTCCGTCCCCCATTCTAAACGTCCACCTTGAACGTATTGACGGCTGTTGACGTCACGGTAAAAGTCATTTTGTGTACTGTAACGTAGACGCCCATGTAAAAGAAGGCTCGTTTTCCTGCCTGTTTTTCTTTTTGAAGGATGTCGTTCTGTCTGTCCGTCAGATCTGAGGCTACGCGGATGTTTAAAGTGTCAGCCATGTCTTTTCCTGCTACCATGGTCCTGCAGCACATGAAGCTTGTCTCTCCACCTGTGCATCGTGGCGATGATGGGTCGGGACGTTGACTGTCTTCTTTGGGGGGCCTAGACGGTAGCTTTGTCCACATCTTCAGTAGACCATGCCTTGCTGGGGTAGAATCGGTTCAACATCTGGACAACTTGCCGTACACAGTCGAATGGATTCTCAGTCTTGCTTTCAAAACACATTGAAAAACTTGATATTGCAAGCCCTTGAGGAAGCTTCCAGTTTGTCTAGTTTGTCGTCAATGGTAACGCCTTTGTCTGCGAAGTGGTCACTCCAGTCCAGGAGTTCTTTACACTGATTTTCCAGAGCTTCGCTCTTGGAAGACAGGTACTTCACATCTTCTTTCAAGATGTCGTTTTCCACTTGCAAGGATTGACACCAGTCCATCATCTCAGAGAGGGCGCTGGACGTGGCTGATTCCGCCCCTGCCTGTGACAGTCTGGAGGTCGGATCTGTATCTGACTGGAGTGGGCAAGAGATTCCATTTCCTTTTTCATCATGTCATTTTCTTTTTGCAGTGACTGACACCAATCATACAAAACGGTGATATTGTCTCTTGCTATTTGATTATGTTCATGTGACTCCTGCAGCTGCTGTCTTCTGCTGTCCATCACTTGGTTCACAGCATCTTCTCAGCTCCATGTTCTCCGCATGCAGAGAATGGCACAACGTCTCCACGTCTTCCACAGACCTGGAGAGTGTTGAATGGAACGTTTAATTCATGCAATCGCCTGTCCGTGTTTTCAGAAAGACACAAAAAGTCTTCTTTCATCTCTCTGATAGTGGCGAACAACCGCTATGTCGGCCTGTGTCCGAAGAATGCACACCGTGTCTCAGTGCTCCGTCTGTGAGCGGTGGGAATGTGTTTGGCGAGTCGGAGGCAAGATTTCGGACACTAACCGGCATTGCGATTGAAATGATTTCCAAAGAGACCCCTTTCTGAGACCAGGGGCCGGTCCAGCTCCTTCCCATAAAAAAGGAGTTTTCTCTGCCGGTGAGGAGAGAGTTTTCTCTGTGTGGAGCGGAGGACCAGGGTTTCTCTCCACATCCATTACATTCAAGGAGAAAGTGTGCCAGAAACACGCCCAAAAACAAAGCAGTCAAAACACCAAATCGGGCGCCTGTTGTTGGTTTTTCTGACCGTCTGAATGACATATGCTTAAAGAAGAAAAGCGCACAGTCTGTTTTTGATGTTAATAAAACGCGCTGTACAGTCAGCACAGTTGGGTACGAAGCGCACGCCTCTCACCTTTGAACTGATGGTTGGTGTCTTTCTCCATGAAGCATTGAAAAGTCCAGTAAAATAGACCACTCTGAGCGCGCAGATCTATGAGACTTGAAGGCATGATAGCTTGTATGTTGATCTAACATGTACCAACTGTAAGGTATTGTTGACTCCAGTCCTCTCTAATTAACGAAATAAATTAATTTTTCTGCAGAGCTCGAAAACTGCGTCCTACACGTGAACTCTTCTCAGAGAGAGGGGGGCAGAGTGAGAGAGAGAGAGAGAGAGAGAGAGTAAGCCAAACATCAGTGAACGTTGAACATCACGCGGTACCGAGGATATTAGCTGGAATACCACCAGTGTTGACGCCTAATCGAACTTGCGCAACAGCTACGGCCTTTAAAATATTTTGTCGGATATCGTTTACGCCAAGTTCAGGATCCTCTAAGACGACGCCTTTCCCGCAACGGAACACACACACAGACACACACACACACGACACAACACACACAACACACAGACACACAACACACACACACACACACACACAAACACACACACCACACACACACAACACACACACACACACACACACACACACACACACAGCACACCAACCATCACACACACACACACACACCACACACACACAAAGTCCCGCCACATTCTTGCTGAGATTGACGGTCTATTCGACGCGCTGGCGTGCGTGCATATCCGTGCATGCGTATCTGTGTGTGTGTGTGTGTGTGTGTGTGTGTGTGTGTGTGTGTGTGTGTGTGTGTGTGTGTGTGTGCATGTGTGTATGTTTATGTGACAAATATCATGATCATTAACAATATTCATTCGATGTCGTTTAATTTCGAAACGTTCGAGATCTTCTGAGTCACCGCCTTTCCCGAAACACAAAATAAACAAGATGCAAAGCATATAAACGTACTCCCAGTTTATCTTGAATACGCGTGAGATATTTCATAAAGAGAAAAAACCGTTTAGGACCGTTATAGCCGTTAGTAACGGATATTCTGGTAAACATCGGCCATCATCTGTGACCCATAGTGAGCCTACCTACAAATTTTCAGAAAGATCGGCCATGTACCTTCTGAGATTTTCCATAACGAAGAAAACTGTTATGGGCCGTTATAGCCGATTGTAACGGCTAAAACGGTAAAGTAAACATCGGGCATCATCCGTGACCCATAATGAACATACCTACACATTTTCAGAAAGATCGGCCAAGTACTTCTGAGATACTCCATAAAAAAGAAAAAAGCATTATGGGCCGTTATAGCCGTTAGTAACGTCTATAACGGTAAAATAACAATCGGCATGATCCGTGACCATAAGGAACATCCCTACAAAATTTCGAAAGATCAGCCCAGTACTTTCTGTGATATTCCATTAAAAAAAAAAAGAAAACCCGTTATAGCCTTTTAAAAAACCCACCCGTGACCATAATGAACAAGACTAAAAATTTTTCAAAAAGATGGGCCCAGTACTTTCTAAGATATTCTATAAAGAAGAAAAACCGTTAGGGGGCCGTTGTATCTTTAAATTAATGGCTAAGGGTAAAATAACCATTGGACATGATCCGTGACCCATAATAACTTGCCTACAAATTTCAGAGAGATTGGCCAAGTGCTTTCTGAGATATTCTATAAAAAAGGGAAACCCGTTATGGGCCGAAATGGCCGTTAGTAACGGCTATAACGGTAAAATAACACTTCGGGCATCATCCTTGCCCCATAATGAGCATACCTACAATTTTCCAGAAAGATCGGCCCAGTAGTTCGTCTGGAGCGAGTGGAGAAACATTTTGACCACGGAGGGAAACCCCCCAACCCCACACACACACACACACACAAAACACACACACACACACACACCATTTCTTCGTTCCCATTCTAAAAGTACTCCCTGTTCTATAAGAACTGGAGTACAAAAACGAGCCTTACCGAAGATTGACAGCTTTTCGCGCTTTGAGAATCAATGAGTTTATCCGGATTTCGTCAAGCTGGCGAGCCAATGCAGAATCCCCCTGTATTTGAATTTTTTTTTTTTAACCTGGATTGGAGTACTTGGCAAATACAGCTTT
The DNA here is from genome assembly GCA_018398815.1 of Conus ventricosus. NCBI lineage: Eukaryota > Metazoa > Mollusca > Gastropoda > Neogastropoda > Conidae > Conus > Conus ventricosus. The sequence goes on from CM031615.1 coordinate 61,871,044, forward strand.
CGTCCAGCCTTCGTACACGCCGCCCCTGGTTCGCAATCTTTTTCTTTTCTTTTAAAGTCTGTTTGTTATCCGTGGATTGGCTTTAATCGCCCGTGAGTTGTCTGCCATACATACAGTGCAGCCACATTAAGCTTCCGCTCGTGCGGCGCGGCCCAAAATTTCACACAGAGAAATTGCGCTGTCTGTTCTAGTGAATGTTGTTTTAGTTGCAAAGTGAGACGATTGCAGACGGAAATCTAAACAAATCTTTAAAAAATGTTTTGCGAACCGCCAAGAGAAACGTGGACAAACGAGTCACAAGACAAAATACGACGCGTTTCGACCTCTTAGGTCTTCTTCATGCAAGACACAAACAAATAGGACAATGAAAATGAACGAATTTGTCACTTAGCTTAGATCTTTTCAGCGCAAGGTAGGCAGGCGTTGATTTGTTTTTACAGGACAGGGTTTCATGGTTCCCGTAAGCTTTCTGTGAAGGAGTTTCATACTCATAATTTGAACGCCTCCCCCCTCCCCCCCATTTTTTCGTTACTGGCATAATGACAGAGAAATTGTGTATCCGACTGCACTTTTTTCCCGCACTAACTACTTATTTGTCCCACAGAGAAACGGGTTGTGACGATGACGTAAAACAATACAATATAATAGGTATCAATGCAATACATCACAATACCAAACAATGCAGCCACACAATGCATTACACGCGACACAATTAAAAACCAAACAATAATCGCGATGTCCACCATTAGCATGGCAAAGTTCCATCCTTTTTATTTTTTATTTTTAAATCTTTTTTTTTAACCCAAAATAGCATTAAAGGTTTATCTGATCACTCAAATCAAGTACAACGGAACAGTGGAGGATCAAAATTTCTTTTCGTTCTTCACTTAATTGTCTATTTGTCACCTTCAGTCGTCCCAATTTGGATATTTTGATTAGATATTCATGGCGTGACATCATTGCATGGTACTGTATTGCCATGCAGCACTGGGGACAGGACCAGGAGAGGAACTGGGGTACCTTCTGGCCCTCCTACGCTGACTCCAAACAGCGAATGATTAAGGAGGAAAAAAAGGAGAGACAAAGAAGAAGAACATTGTTAACACACAGTAAATCGTGGCCTTGCTTGACTTTTCTAGAATGGCAATTTGGAGAGATGAGAGTTCTGATAATATCTAGGCTCAGGTTGATGTCAGATTGCTCCTTTTTGCTCCTTTGGATAATGAGAAAAGAAAAAGATATGGACTGGCTGCTATGGGCGATTCCCACCCAACTCCCCACCCCCACAACCCAGCCACCTAATTTTAAAAAAAAAATCTAAATTCAGAAAATGAGAGCCTGCCCAGCCCACTCTCATTTCTTCGAAAATTTGAAAGATGTCAGCTCTGTCTGTCTGTCTGTCTGTCTGTCTGTCTGTCTGTCTGTCTGTCTTGTCTGTCTGTCTGTCTGTCTGTCTGTCTGTCTGTCTGTCTCTCTCTCTCTCTCTCTCTCTCTCTCTCTCTCTCTCTCTCTCTCTCTCTCTCTCTCTCTCTCTCTGTCAGGATGGACTACTGATTATGCACCATCATGATGCCTGTACGTTGTCTGCTTCACAGCAGTCTGGCATCATCTGCTGTATTATTGTTTTTTTTTATGTTGTGATAAGATGTTCACGATTCTGGAAGCGGGCTGGGCGGTGTATGGTGATGTGAAAGGAAATAAGGGAGGGAAATCAGGAAAAGGCAGACACTGGAGTACAATTTGATGGCTCTCTCTCTCTCTCTCTCTCTCTCTCTCTCTCTCTCTCTCTCTCTTCTCTCTCTCTCTCTCTCTCTCTCTCTGTCTCCCTCTGTGTGTGTGTGTGTTGTGTGTGTGTGTGTGTGTGTGTGTGTGTGTGTGTGTGTGTGTGTGTGTGTGTCTGTATCTGTGCATGTGTGTGTGTGTTTACATGCGTGTGTATGAGAAAGAGTGAGAGAGAGAGAGAGGTACTTTAAAATGGCAGTGAAGATACGAGTGTATTCCTTCTGCACGGTGTATTGCATTACTGTCACTACAGCCATCATCGGTGATGAAATCTAGTTTTTTTCCATCACGCTGCAGTGGTACATCCTCTTCACAGCCACAACTTTTCATCTTTTTTAGGCATCCTCAAAGCAAATAACAAAGTGGGGGGGGGGGGGGGGTGGGGGGGTGAAAAACACGAAAATGTATATCTTTATTACTTCAAGAAATAGACGAACATGTAAGACTAGACGCGACGTAAATCAATACTGTTAAGCTTAGGTGACACATATTTGTTGTCTCAACGCCGCATGCTAGGAAACACTATTGTACTGGAATGATTTTAATATATAGTCATCAACAACAGTCTGAAACAGAGAGATGTCGTGACAAAAATAGGGAGAAACTGTTGCAACGATCGAAGAAGAGGCAAACAATGGCACTGATGCTGGTTTTTTTTGTTTTGTTTTTCTGTTTTGAAATTAATTGGAAAAAT
>CM031615.1:61881019-61886019 GCA_018398815.1 Conus ventricosus
TTCAAGGAATACGTGCACTCTAAGAAAAAGTCAAGATAAGAAAATGGTAGATGAAAAATTTAAAAAGAAATGAAACACTCAAATATACATAGTAATAAAGTTATGGAACAAGCCAAAACGGATTATTGGGATGATTTTTGCGAAAAAGAAACACATTCGATCATAAAGATAGTAGAATGGTATGGAAAGAGATAAAAACGATAAAAAATGGAATCAAACTCCCAGAATATCCTATTATTCTTGATAATAATAAGTTACCATCATCCGCAGACAAAGCAGAAGCGTTTGTCAACCAGTTTGCTAAAGTAAGCAGGTTAGATGGGTTGTCTGAAAACCAAAGAAAATTCAGAGAGGATAAAGAATCTGCCCATGTCTTTAATGATGTATCTGATAATGACACAAGCGACATCAACTCCCCAATTACATTACAAAGGTGAAAGACGCCATAGATTCTCTACCAAACAAGAAAACAGCTGTTGGGATTGACGCATTTCTAATGAAATGATTAAACATTTTCCAGACAAATGGATAAGCATTTTACTTAGTATATTTAAAAAATGCTGGAGTTCAGGTCTTTTGCCACAAATATGGAAAGAATCAGTAATAGTACCGATTCACAAGGAAGGTAAACTGAAAGAAAGAATAGATAGTTACAGACCTATTTCATTAACTTCTCATGTCTGTAAACTTTATGAAACAATTTTTTTGAATAGGCTAAACTACTTTTGTGAAAAGAACAGAGTTATCCCAACAAACAAGCAGGTTTTCGAAAGGGAAGAGTGCTATTGAACACTTAGTCAAATTTACCACTCAAATTAAACATCAGTTTTCCAGGAAAAATGTTTACTAGCAACCTTTTTTGATATCACCAAAGCTTACGATCAAGTATGGCACTCTCGTTTGCTTTATAAACTTAAAGAGATTGGATTATCAGGAAACATTTATGAGTTTCTTAAAGACTTCTTAGAAAACAGATATATTAGAACGAAGGTAGGGAACTCCTAGTCTACAAGAAGGAAATTACACATGGGCATTCCCCAGGGGTCTGTTATTCCCCCTTTACTTTTTAGTATTCTTATGTACGATTTACCCACAAAAATTACTAAAAATATAGAACTAGCCCAATATGCAGATGACATATGCATATGGATGAAAGTGACATTAAAAAATGTACATCTGTCGAATCACAAACTATATTAAAAAGTTATATCAAAAAGAATTAAACACCTTTTCTGCTTACATGACTCAAAATGGTTTGCAAATATCAACAGAAAAAACACACATGATGTTATTTAATACTGGAAACTGATCCAGTTAATATGCCTTCATTTCAAGTCAACTGCATACCCATCAAATACACCAAAATAGTGAAATTCCTTGGAGTAAATTTAACATCAAAGTTGTCATGGAATTTTCATATAGAGCATATTCTAACAAAAGCTCGAAAAGTTTAAATCTATTAAAGATTATTAGCAAGCATGCTTGGGCTCAGGACACAGTTGCTCTTTTGCACCTTTCTACTGCACTGGTTAGATCAAAAGTAACGTATGCACAAGAGGTGTTCTTCAGTGCACCCAAATACGTTCTGAAAAAACTTCAAAAATATTGATTCCAAAGCATATAAGATAGCCATGGGACTACCAGTCCATGCCTCTTGTACAAAAGCATACAGTGCTGCTGGGATATTACCACTGGAAGAATATAGGAATCTTGCATGCACCAAATTTGTTATAAGAAGTTCTACTATAGACAACAATATAGGCCCTGAAATAAATATTAAACCGGACATTGATTTTCCCAAAAGGGCTAAAAATATATTATCTCAAACGACTCTAAGAACATATACTTCCTCGATTTTAGAATCCTCAGATATAAAACTAACATCTATTGCAAAAAGATCTATTGTGTCTCCTATCCCCCCTGGAAACTAAAACAGCACATTTTGATATTGACCATACAGATTTAACAAAGGCTGAAAATACTCATTTGTTATTATCCAATATCAAAATGCATTTGCATGATCACTATTCCAACCATTTTAAGATATACACTGATGGATCATTAATCAGTGAACATGCAGGTGCCGCATACATTATCCCAGTCTTAACGAAGAAAAGTCCTTTTATCTTGGAAAAAAAAAAAATCTATATTCACTGCTGAGTTAACTGCTATAATTATGGCTTTAAAGTGTGTTGTTGATTACCCTCAAAATTTATTTAAAGTTGTTTTATGCGTAGATTCCAAGTCAGTTCTTACTGCAATGAAGAATTTTAGATTAAAAGTTCGACCTGAGATGATCACTGAAATAAATACACTTCCTCTCGTCCAGAGACACTGAAATAACATTTCTTTGGGTGCCCTCCCACTGTGGGTTATACTATAATGAAAAGGTTGATTTTTCTGGCAAAGAGAGGAGCAAAACGATCATCAGATTCGCAATTTTTGAACTTCTCTATGTCGATGCAAGAGTGCTATACTTTGGCAGAGAAAGTACAATTTTCTAATTTTCATTTGATAGAAAGAGAAACTGGGTTTTTGGTTTTTCACGATGAAATGAGAAGTATTCATGAAATGTTAAGTAAGTACGATCAAAACATTTATCGTAGACGACAGATAAGTTCCTTGATCTGTAGATGGAAATTGGATTGTTTTAAAACAAAGTATGTCAAAAATGTAACATTGTATATGTGGTCATAGCATATCAACTGATCACATTCTTTTGTGTAACTTAATGAAAAAATTCATTCCAAATACGTCTGTACAGCTAGTCAAAATGTTTTCCGGTCACTGTCAGCAAGTGAAACGTAATCTTTTCTTTTTGCACTTAGCTAAAAGTCCAATTGGCAAATATTTAAAAACATATAACAGTCAGTGGTGCGATGAGACAGAAGAGTTACATATTTCGGGTTTTTTTTTGGTGTGGGTTTTTTTGTGTTTTTTTTTCCTTCTTTTTTCAGTCTTTGATTAAGTGGATTTTCTTCTTTTGTGTTATTGCTGTAGATAAGTCAGTTATTTTACCTCATAATGTTAACCTTTTTTTTTACCCCTCCCCCCCCCCCTCTTTTTTTTTTCTTTTTCTTTTTTTTTTTTCGTCTAATATCACGTAATGTGGAAAGACTTTAAAACAGAAACACACACACTCACACACACACACACACACACACACACACACACACACACACACACACACACACACACACACACATGTGCACAGCCACGCACAAACATTGAAACAAGCAAGCAAGCTTGCGCGCGCGTAGGCTATTTATGACGAAAGTGCTCTGACGTACACCCTACGCAATTTTTTTTAGCAGTAAACATATTTGATGGGACACCTCATCTTTCAATGGTATGTTGTACACATTTCTTATTTTAGCCTATTTTCATATATTGATTATCGTCATACACTTCCGCGTTCACATGAGAAAGTGTGTACGCGCACGTGTGTGTGTGGTGTGTGTGTGTGTGTGTGTGTGTGTGGGGTGTGTGTGTGTGTGTGTGTGTGTGTGTGTGTGCGTGTGCGCGCGCGTGTGTGTGTGTGTGTGTGTGTGTGTGTGTGTGTGTGTGTGTGTGTGGTGTGTGTGTGTGTGGGTTGCGTGCGTGCGTGCGTGCGTGCGTGCGTGCGTGTGTGTGTGTGTGTGTATGTGTGTGTGTGTGTGTGTGTGTGTGTGTGTTGTGTGTGTGTGTGTGTGTGTGTGTGTGTGTGTGTGAGTGAGTGAGTGAGTGAGTATGTATGTGTGTATAAGTGTGTGTGTGCGCACGTACATGCAGTATTTGTTTCTCTGAATGTGTGTGTGTGGGGTGGGGGAGTGGGGAGGGGGGTGGCTATGGGGAGGGGAGGGGGCTTGCGTGTGTACGTATTAAGTGTATGGGTGGTATGTTTCGCTGAAGAAAAAAAGATCGAAGATAATGGTAAAGTTACAAAGGAATGATAGAATACCAATCTCATTTTCAACAAAGGAGGCTGTGTCAACAACATCCATGATCTCGTCTGGTTTTGCTTTGTCTACAGCCTAACCGATCCAACAGATCTCCAACTGCCGCCACCATCCCCTGTCCGTACTGTGATAGATCTTTCCGGGCGCAGATCGGCCTGACCAGCCACCTACGCACTCAGCCCCGATCCCAGGATGACTGGATGGTCTTCGTCGTCTCGACGGACAAACAACAACATGATCACGTCTGGTTTTGCTTTGTCTACGGCCTAACCGATCCCTCGGTGCACATCTGAGTCCAACTCCAATCAGAACTGTACAATCAACAAAATCCACACCAAGGTTTTTTTTTTACACAGTTGTTCAACGGAAAATGTCCCGTCGAAAAAAACAAAATAACAACTTTAATTCCAAAACAACGGATAAAACAAACATTCAGCACTTTAAGATAATGCATCGTATAAAGCATGTAGAAAGAAATAAATGTTCATATCCGATGTGTAAATCCACGGGAATCAAAAGTCAGCGTTGATAAAGTAAAATAAATCAGATACTTTCTGAAATATATGAGATACGTTTTGTCGCCGTCTTTTTCTTTTTCTTTCCATTTTTTTTCTTTGTTTTCCTTTGTTGTTGTTGTTGTTGTTGTTGTTGTTGTTGTTCTTGTCGACAGTATTTGGCAACATACAAGTGAAAACATCCTTCTATGGACAAGAAAGTCAAGTTTACTCAAAACATTTTTTTCTCTTCTCCTAATGGAAGGCGAGGCCAGCTGTCATCTCGCCTGTCACGAGATTTGAGTCCGCCCTTTGCATTTCAGTGACATAAATGCTGGAGTTCATAATCTGTTCCTTCGTTCCAACGCGTCTTACTTTCTTTCTGCCGTTTATCTGATCATGTCAGAAAACACTTCACCCTATCAGTTTAGATTTTAAGCGTCGGCGATTTTTCCATCTCGGAAATTTTCGACATCTCATGGTCGGATTCTGCATTAGATCGTGCAAAGACCTCAACGAAAACGAACAAACAAAACAACAACAAAAACAAAACAAAAAGAAAAAAAAA
>CM031615.1:61908519-61911019 GCA_018398815.1 Conus ventricosus
TTTGCAGATGATACATCTCTTCACGAAAACGACTCTGATGCCGATGAATTAACAATCAAACTTCAAGCAGATATCAATAAACTTACCGAATGGACACAACTAAACCATATGTCTTTAAATGCTGTTAAAACAAAGTGCATGTACGTGTCTACAAGACAAAAACGACAAAAAATGAAATCAAATTTTCAGCCTTTACTCATATCCAACAATAAAGTAGAGGAAGTCTGTTCACACAAAACACTAGGTGTCATTATTGACAAAGATTTATCTTGGACAGAACATATAACATTCTTAGCAAAACGCCTTTCCAAAAAAATATTTCAGTTGTCTCGGATAAAAAATTTCCTCGATGGCCACTCTCGAAAACTTTTTTTCTGTGCACATATTTTGTCATTAATTGATTATGCATCAACCCTTTGGGACAACTGTAGTGAACATAATTTGAAATTAATTCATCGTCTGTACAAACGAGCATTGAAATTAGTATTGTTAAAATCGAGCTCCCTAACTGATAAAGATTACAAACAACTCAAAATGCTAACCTTCCCAAACAGACTCTTTTTCAATAAAGCCCTTTGTATGCATAATGTTATTAATGGAACAGCTCCCCAAAAGATTACAGAAACATTTAGAGTCAATTATCATCGACATAATCATTTATTGTCCATTCCTAGACCACGCAACAATTTATACAAATCCAGTTTTGTGTATTCAGGGGGAAATCTGTGGAATAAACTCACAAAACCGTTAAAAAAATATAAGAAATAAAAACACATTTAAGAAAAAATTGAAAGATTATCTCATGAATCGTTAACCACATATCATACTGAAAAATGTCCATTCTGTGCAGAAAAGAAATACACTGGTAAAGATACACACTTCGTGAATGTAACCATAGGGACGGCAATGAGCATTGATACCTTTTACGTGAATGGAAATGAGTGAGGAAAAGGGGGGAGGGGGGGAGATGGGGGGGGGGGGTAGGACGGTATGTTTACTTTTCTTTTGATGAAAGCATTGTACACGATGTGATGTTTTTTTTGTTTTTGATTTTAAACTTTTCTTTTTCATAGATGGCTTGATGTAAAAAAGCAGATATGCTGCTTATTCAATGTTTCCATCTCTAAATAAAATTTTGACTTGACTTGACTTGACTTGACTTGACACACACACACACACGCAGACGCACACGCACGCGCGCATCCGCTCACACACACACACACACACACACACACACACACACACACACACACACCACACACACGCACACACGCACACACACACTCACACACACACACACACACACACACACACACACACACACACACACACACACACACACACACCACACACACACGGTCGCTGCCAAACTCCTTCCTCCAAATTCTGCGGAAAGTCTTTCCAGCAGCTTTGAACAGCACCAGAAACGGATCCATTGAGCTGTCTGATCCCGATCTGAGACATGGTGGAGGTCAAAAGACCAGCCCCCACTCCACCTCCACCCCACCCACACCCCCTACCTGGCACGCCCACCTGATACTCTTTCTTGGTCGTGTTCATGCATTTCTAGTGGTGTAAGGTAATCAAAGTCACCACACACTGAGCATCATTTGAGTCATAAAATACATACTCCGTTAAAATCAATCTGGGGAAGCGGGATTGGGGGTTGGGGTGGGGGGTGGGGGTAGGGGGGGGGGGGGGGGGGAGACAGCCACTTAGACGGCCAAACCATTCAACTACAAACGTGTTCTTTTGTGAATACGGCGTGCGCGCCAAGGAAGGGAAATACCACATAGGACGTACTCTTCTTCGTCCAGCAAAATGTCAAGACTCTTTCCCCCCCCCCTCCCCCTCCCCCCACCCCTGATTCCCCCCCCCCCCCCCCCCCCCCCCCCCCACCGCCCCCATTTCCATCTCTTCTTCCCTGGTTGATCTTTGAGTCCCGTGTTTACTACTGTGTCTGTTATACACCGGCAGATTTCGCCTCTGCCCCTTTCCTCCGCTACTCGGTTGGTCTTTTGGTCTCCGATCTTCTTGTGGTCCAACTTGTTTTAGCTGTCGATACATGGTGCTACCTATGTCAACACTAGGTCCAGACATACCAGCAGTGTCGACACGGGTCAACCCGGCGCCAGAGTCTGTCTGGGTCTGGGTATATTTTTTTTCCTGAGTGTCTAGTGCGTGCGTGTGTGTGTGTGTGTGTGTGTGTGTGTGTGTGTGTGTGTGTGTGTGTGTGTGTGTTGTGTGTGTGTGTGTGTGTGTGTGTGTGTGTGTGTGGTGTGTGTGTGTGTGTGTGTGTGTGAGCGTGCGTGCGTGCGTGCGTGCGTGCGTGCGTGCGTGCGTGCGTGCGTGCGTGCGCGCGCGCGCGCGCTCGCGTGTGTGTGTGTGTGTGTGTGTGTGTGTGTGTGTGTGGTGTGTGTGTGCTTTCTTTAATTTATTTGTGACGATGCTGGACAGAGGGTGTAATGGTCAGTCCAACACACTGATCTTTCTTCGTTCT
>CM031615.1:61916019-61918519 GCA_018398815.1 Conus ventricosus
CTCTGAAGCGATCCGAAGCGATCAAAGCTAAGTGAATTTTCGTTGTTTTATTCGTTTGTGTCTCACCTGAAGAAGACCTAAGAGGTCGAAACGCGTTGTGTTTTGTCTTGTGACTTGTTTGTCCACGTTTCTCTGGGTGGTTCGCTAACATCTATTTAAGATTTGTTTAGATTTCCGCCTGCAGTCGTCTCACTTTGCAACTCGCTTTTTTAAGTTTTCAACTGAGTGCATGCGGAGGCGTTGCTATAGGTGTTGTTTCTACCTCTCTGTTGCCTCTTGTCTGGGCTATTAATATGATAAAATTCAATACAAGTGTTTCAGTTTTTTTTTAAAAACGTCGTGAGAAGAAAAAAAAACAGAAAACAGAAAAAGAAATAAGCGGCATCAAAAACGATATTTGATTCCACTCTTCAGCTCTCCCTTTACAAATTGTTGTATATTGTGACGAAAACACTGGTAGAGACCTTGAAATCAGAAAAAAACAATGGTTTGTTTTTCTTTTTCAACTTCAACCTGTCTTTATCTGTGTGTATTTGTGTGTGTGTGTGTGTGTGTGTGTGTGTTGTGTGAGTGTGTGTGTGTGTGTGTGTGTGTGTGTGTGTGTGTGTGTGTGTGTGTGTGTGTGTGCGTGCGTGCGTGTGTGGCTTTTCTGCTCCCGCCCTCGTTCTTTCCCCTTCCAATCCTTGAAATTACAAGATGCAAAGCATATAAACGTACTCCCAGTTATCCTGAATACGTGTGAGATATTCCATAAAGAGGAAACCCGTCTTGGGCTGGTGTAAACCGTAGTAATTCTTGTAAAACTCGGCCATCGTCTGTGACCTATAATGAACATACAAATTTTCAGAAAGATCGGCCAAGAACTTTCTGAGATTTTCCATAAAGAAGAAACCCATTATGGGCCGTTAGTAACGGCTATAACGTACACTTAAACATTGGGCATCATCCGTGACCTATAATGAACACACCTACAAACGTTCAGAAAGATCGGCCTAGTACTTTCAGAGATATTCCATGAATAAGAAAAACCGTTAGGGGCCGTTACAGCCGTTGGTAACGGCTATAACGGTAAACTAAAACATCGGGCATCATCCGTGACCCATAATGAACATACTTACAAATTTTCAGAAAGATCAGCCACGTACTTTCTGAGATATTCCATAAAGAAGAAAAACCGTTAATCTAATCTAAAACATCGGCATAATCCGTGACCCATAATGAACATACCTACAATTTTCAGAAAGATCGACAAAGTGCTTTCTGGAGATATTCCGTAAAAAGAGAAAAACCGTAAACTAAAACATCGGGCATCATCCGTGACCCACAATGAGCATACCTGCTATTTTTCACAAAGATCGGCCAAGTACTTTCTGAGATATTCCATGATGAAGAAAAACCGTTACAGGCCGTTACAGCCGCTGATAACGGTAAACTAAAACATCGGGCATTATTCATGACCCATAATGAACATACCTACTAATTTTCACAAAGACGGACGGGGACACACACACACACACACACACCACACACACACACACACACACACACACACACACACACACACACACACATACACACACACACACACACACACACACACACACACAACACACACACACACACACACACCACGTAAAATTACAACACACGTAAAACATCAATTTGCACGGCGTAAGAACATTCTCCCACCTTTTTTGACATTCGTAAAGCATACGAACAAGTGTGGCACAAACGACTAATGTACAAAATAAAAAATATTGGAATCAGCGGGAAAATGTACAATTTTATTCAAGATTTTCTACACTGTAGGCACATTCAACAAAAATAGGAAATACATATTCCAACCCAAGACTTTACAAATGGGTTTACCCCAAGGTTCAGTAATTTCTCCAATATTATTTAATATTTTAATTTCTGATCTTCCTAACAGTCTTTCTGAAGATATTGAAGTGGTTCAATTTGCTGATGATATATGCCTATGGACAAAAGTGACAATGAAAAAAAATATATCATCAGATCACTAAATTACATCAAAATAAAATATCAACATGAACTAAATAAGATCAATAACTTTTTAAATGAGAACGGCCTTTCTCTTTCCCAGAAAAAACAAATATGATTCTTTTTAATTCTGGTTACGATCCAGGACAACTTCCTAGTTTTACATTGGATGGCATTGTTTTAAACTATGCAAAAAGTGTTAAATTCTTGGGTGTTATCTTAAGCAATAAGTTAACTTGGAACACTCATATGAATACATTTTAAACAAAGCAAGAAAAAAGCTTAAATTTCCTAAAATTAATTAGCAAACAATCTTGGGGACAGGATTCGAAATCATTAACCATTTTAGCAACTGCCCTTATTCGCTCCAGACTAACTTACGCTCAAGAAGTATTTTTAATGCACCTCAATACCTTTTAAATAAACTTCAGAGCACTGACTGCAAAGCGTATAAAATTGCCCTTGGGGTTCCCACACATACATCTAACTTAGGGACCTA
>CM031615.1:61928519-61933519 GCA_018398815.1 Conus ventricosus
CGAATTTTTCGTGTTCATTGTACATAAATCTGTTTCCTTTCTGCTTGGAACGTAAATGGTTTGGGATGTCTAAATTTAGAGATCCCAGTTTGTTTCATTCTGTGTGAGTTTGAATTTATCTTTTTAATTGAAACATTCATTGAAGATTGCCGTGATGATCTACTTACTGGTTATAAAGTATTTAGAAAACCTGCTGTCAAATTTTAAAAAAAGGGGAAGAAGATCGGGAGCATGGTTTGTCTACTAAATGAGCTAACCCATATGTGAAATCAGTTGAAGTGAATTGTCCTAATTTATCTGTGTTCTTGATTGATAAATTTTTTAATCAGAAAAGGATATCTTGTATGTTTGTTCGTATATTCCACCAGAAGGTTCCCCGTTTTAAATGTTCATTTGACTTAGATAAGGGTGTTAGTTTACTTGAAGAATGTTTTGACTGATCTTTTGGTTAACAAATGATGTATATGTCATTCGAATGGTGACTGAACATTTAGAACTTCTGATGTTTCGCAGAACTTTGCTGGGTTGTGATGTTTTTGAAGCGCAATATGATAGCCATTCCGTCAACATTAAACCGATGTTCTCAAGATAAATTTGTAAATAATTATGGGAAGTTATTATTAAACATGTGCACTGCTTTGAACTTGTCAATTTTAAATGGCGTATGTAAAGGCGACCAAAATGGTTGCTATACTACGTTTCTGAATCGGGTTGCAGTGTAAACGATTTTTTTATTTTGTCGAATGAACTTTTTGCTCTTTGGTATGATAGATGTGAACTGAATATTTTGGAACGTATAGATTCGACCATTTTCCGCTGTCTTTTAAAATTGCTGCCCCTTGGGAAACTTGGTAGAAATTGGTGAAGAGATGCAAGATTATACCTTAGAAAAAATTGTTTGGAATGATGAATGCCCTCGTTGTTTAGTGAAATTAGAAAAATGAAAATTCGAGCAGAAAACTTGATATTGCCATAAGTTTAATTGATTCTGATATAAACAATGCTCTAAATATGTTTAACGAATGTTTAATTGAAGGGCCGATTGTATGAAAAAACGTGTGCACGTTATGAAAGAAAGAGCGTCAAAAGACTGGTATGACCAAGAATGTCTTGTTGAAAAAGAAAACCAGGAGGCTGTTTGAGATAGTGGCCGTTCGGGGAAGACACAGAAAAGGACTGCATATTTGATAGCTAGGCGTGAATATAAGGCATTTATTAAAGAGAAAAGAGAAAGATTCAAAAAATCATAATAGATAAGCTTGTTACATCTAAAAAGTCTCAGAAAGATTTTTGGGGATGTTGTCCACAGGATTCACCAAAAAGAAAACAGCGTAGAAATAACATTACAATAGATGTGTGGTTTCAAACATTTCAAGCATTGTTACAATCCAACGATGATATTCAATTAGATCAAGAGGTGTTGATGATGACTCTGATAGTTATATGAATCGCTCCATTAGTGAAGAGAAATATTACTACAATTAAAAAATTAAAAAATCGCAAGGCAGCCGGTCCTGATGGAAACATTGGGGAGCATTTAAAAATTCTTCTACCCATGTAGTGCAGTTTTGTCTGAAAATTATTCAACAAATTATTTAATGATGGCGTGTTTCCCAGACAGTTGGACAGAATCAATAATTGTGCCAATTTTTAAAAAGGTGATGCGAATGATCCAAACAAATTTTCAGGGGTAAATTTTCTTAGTAACATTAGTATAAAATGTTTGGGGTGATAATTAATAACAACTGCAAGAATGGATTGAGGATAAAAATATTACGGGGGATTATCAAGCTGGGTTTAAAAAAGGGGTTTCTCGACTTTGACCACATGTTCACCTTGTTGGCTTTAGTTCAAAAACAGTTCTCTTTTAATCGAAAATAAATGGGAGCCTTCATTGATTTTGAAAAAGCTTTCGATTCCATTAATAGAAAAACTCCTTTGGCCAATTATGAGTAAAAACGGTATTAAGGGTAAACTTTACAGATGATTAGAAGTATGTACAATGGGTGAAAGCTAAAGTTCGTTGCGGAGCTAAATTTACAGATTATATCAGTTGTTCCCGCCGGGGTTAAACAGGCGATGCCTGTCGTCCCGTTTTATTTTCACTGTTCATCAACGAGCTAGCATTGAGGTAATTAATAACGGGAGACACGGGGGGTTTTTTGATTCTGAGCGCTCGAAATTTTTTATTCTGTTACTGGGTGATGACGTGATTTTTGATATCAGAGACAATCAATGGTTTACAGACACAACTGAATAGCTTACACCGCTCAGCTGCATCTCTCCAGCTGAAAGTTAATTTATCTAAAAGTAACATTATTGTGTTTTCGTAAGGGTGGTTATTTGAGTCAAGAGAACGATGGGTATATAATAATGGCCCATGCCTGTTGTGAATGCCTATAGATATTTGGGTATACTTTTTTCTACTCGTCTGAGTTTTGTCAGTGCTTGCAAGGATCTTGCTTGCAAGGCCAAAAATGTTTCTTTTGTATTATGAAAAAGTTACATGTTTTCAACAATACGTCTTTCATGTGTTCTGCAAGCTGTTCGATAGTCAAGTGCAGCCCAAATTGCACAGTACGGATCGGAATTAGGGGGTTAGATAACGCTGCAATCCATTGTGAATCTGTGCATCTTTCGCGTTAAAAAAATTTCTAGGTGTAGATAGACGGACGCCTAATGATCTTGTGTATGGTGAGACGAATAGGGTTTTCCTATAAATTGTTTCTGCCGTTTAATGCATCCGATACTGGCTAAAATTTTCTCCATATTTGGAAGAGAAAAAATACCTCGAAAGCTTATAATATGCTTTATGATCTTGATTCTAGAGAAAAAACAAACTGGGCTAGTAAAGTTGTATGTGTCTTTTTAAATACGGTTTTGGTTTTGTATGCTGAATCAGGGGGTTGGAAATGTTAAACAGTTTATAAGTTGCTTTCGTCAACGACTAGTTGCTGCCGTTGGGAAAAATGGTTACATCCCTGTGCATAATGTAAAAGGTTTGATTTTTACAGACAGTTTGGTAATTCTCATGATCTGAAACCTTATATAACTTTAGAAATGGATAGACCTTTAAATACTAATGGCAAAAAATTTTGACTTGGAATATCGGATTAGCAGTACATAAATTAGATACAAAACCGATGTTGAGACAATTTATATGCTTTGTCCTCTCTTAAAGTGTCCCCCAAAAAAAATGAGATGCATTTTGTCTTTGTTGTCCAGCCCTCATGACATTAAAAAATAACTGATTAAGCCGAAATTCTACAGACAGCCTTCCTATTTAGATTTACCCTATTGATGTCGTCAGCTTCAAAATAGATGTTAAAAATCTTTCGTTTTTTTTGTATAAGGGATTTAAAAATTAAAAGGAAAAAGGCTACCTCTTAAAAGTTACAAAGATTTGTCTTAATTTGGTATACTTTGTTGCATGTCGCATACATTTGTTTCCAAAGTACTATTTCCATACCCCTTTATAAGGGGGCCCAGGCCTATGTGAATAAATCATTTCCGAAACCGAATCCGAATCCGAATCTCTCTCTTTTCTCCTCTCTCTCTCTCTTTTCTCTCTCTCTCTCTCTCCTCATCACTCTCTCTCTCTCCCCTCTCTCTCTCTCTCCCTATATAATATTATTATATATATATAAATATATTAATATATGTATGAATTGTGTGTACGTGTGCATGCGCGCGCGCGCCGTGCGTGCGTGCGGCGTGCGTGTGTGTGTAAATGTGTGTGTGCTGCGTGCGTGCGTGCGGCGTGCGTGCGTGCGTGCGTGCGTGCGGGGCGTGCGTGCGTGCGTACGTGTGTGTGCGTGTGCGTGTGCGTGCATGAAATACAGAATATTCTGCCCCGTGTTCAGACTTTCCTACACATTTAAGATACAGACATACAATAGAAGCATTCTTATCCATAAAGGGCAGAAAAAAAGGAATTTGAAAATGCTGGTTCCAAATTGAGCCATCTTGTTGAAAATGAACGCATTATGGATATATTTTGAAGGGGACAAATGACTTAGTGTTCCATGTAAATATTGATTTTTTAAACAAACTAGATTTCTTTTCTTTTTAACTGAAAAAGGGCATTATCCAAAACAAAAGAAGAGTATATATGTAAAGCATATCTACATACGTATGTATGTATGTATGTATGTATGTATGTATGTATGTATGTATGTATGTATGTATGTATGTATTGTATGGGGGGTATGTATGTATGTATGTATGTATGCATGTATGTGTGTGTATGTATGTATGCATACACGCTTGGAGGAGCGAGTATGCATGTGTGTATGTACATATGTTTGCTGTAAATATGTGCTAGGTGTATTAATGTATGGTTTATGTTTGTTGGTTAACATGGCTGCCTTGCTTATTTTGGACTACAAAAAAAGAACATTTATTTATGCCATGCATGGACATGTGATCATAATTATATGTTAAAAAAATATCCGCGCACTGTCTTCTTTCTGCGTATATGTAAGCTCTTATACTACCTGATTAAAATGTGGGAAGTGTGTGTGTGGGGTGTGTGTGTGTGTGTGTGGGGGGGGGGCGGGGGAGGGGGCGGGGTACTTTATGTCCTGCAAATTTCTGTGATTGGTGATTATTGTTGGCCGCAGGTTGTTCCTTCTCGTTGTCTGTTTCACAGAGTTGAGGATAGGCCTAAGTTGTCGTTCAGTGACGTGAGACCAACATTCACAGGGCCAACCCCCGAACAACTGAAGGGAGTAGGACGAGTGTCTTGCTTTTCGCTCGTGACATAGCTCCTCTGCGCATGCACAGCGGCATCACTTCCGTCTGATGTGACTGCGCATATCTACAGCGTTCACCCCTTCCGTCTGATGTGACTGGCTCTTCTTTGTCTGCTTCCTGCTTATAGGGTTGGCTGGTTGATTACACGCGCGCGCGCGCGCGGAGCGCACGCACGCCACACACACACACACACACCACACACACACACACACACACACACACCAACACACACACACACAAGCACG
>CM031615.1:61938519-61941019 GCA_018398815.1 Conus ventricosus
TACAAATAGATCTGCCTTCGAGAATGGGATTACGATGGTTCCTTCATGCAGCTAGTGAAGGATTTTCATATTTGAAATGGAGTTTCTTAATTTCATGTTCCCTTTTTCTTCATCTTCACCCCCCCCCCCTCACCCCCACCCCACCCCCACACCCCTTAAGTTCAAATCTTTGCCAAGTCATTACTGTGATGACGGAGGGTTGTTGGCCTGCGCTTGTTTCCCCCCACTATTAGATTGTTCGTCTGTATTTATCTGACTTTATTCAAGTTTAAAAGGCTGTGCCAGTCTTGAATAAAAGTTACTCTGTGTTAGGTTTTCTTGTGTGAGCAAGAGTTACCCTACTTGTTTATTGTTCCTCTAAGCGAAAAACGAAAATATCCAAGAAAGACTGTCGGAACGAGCGAAAATGGAACGAAAAAAAAAAAAAGCTTTTGTATAGGAATACTTCGTCTTCTTTTGCATCTCTGTTACTTTCGTTAACAAATAGTAAGGTACTTGTCGGGCTCCAGGAATCGTCGAATTTTGTAAACGTCACTGCCATTGGTCGCAAAAGCTAGCGGCATTGGCCTGTTCCTACTGTCCAGGAGGAAGACATTAAGACGTCTGAACGATGGATGGCATCAAACGCAGACAGTAATCAACTGAGGTCTTTAATTTGCGTTTTTTTTTTCTTACAATGGTGTGGAAAATGCACTACACTAAAGAGGGAACCTTCTGATCGTTTCTGATAGAAATCATGACCTCCACTCGGTACAGATACAGGAAAGGGGCACACATGAAATCAATGTTAGAACAAGTACACTGCACGCACACACACACACACACACACACACACACACACACACACACACACACACACACACACACATACACACACACATACATACACGCACGCACGCACGCACGCACGCACGCACGCACGCACGCACGCACACACACACACACACACACCACACACACACACGCGCGCGCAAACACACACACACACTAACACAAACTCACGTATGCACGCACGCACGCACGCACGCACGCACACACACACATATTCCTCCTCCTCCACCCCCAACCTCTCATTTACAGAGAGAGAGAGAGAGAGAGAGAGAGAGAGAGAGAGAGAGAGAGAGAGAGACAGACAGACAACAGACAGACAGACAGACAGACAGACAGACAGACAGACAAACAGACAGACAGACAGCATTAGAACATTAACAAACCCAGACACTTTGACTCAAACGCCAAAATATTAAAATCGGCAAGGATATGTCCATTTGTAAGAGAACAAACAGACTATGCATGGTGTGTAAGAGACTGGTTGGAGAGGGGAAAAAAGAAGAAAAGCACCACACAAAAAAAGCCAAAAAAAAAAAAATTAGAAGTGGAAATTGTTTCTTTTCGCTTTATTTTTTAAAATTTAATCTTATTTATTTATTTATTTATTTTTGCAGTTGAAGAGGACAGTGTGAAACACCAAAAAAAATGAAGAGGTGGATTTCGGTCTTAGGTTAAAAAAAGAAAGTAACCACTTTAGGTGCTCTACTGATCCGATAACTGTTGCCACACAAAAAAAAAAACCCCACACACACCAGAGACACAGAAGCCGCAAAACAACAGAGACAGCAACAGAAGCGGAGACAAAGGGCGACAGACGTACCCGCCTGTTTCGGCGTTTCCTCAAACGCTCACATTTGCTTGATTTTCGTGTCCTGATTACGAGCAGCAGAAGTGTTATCATGTGTTGGTTATGGACTCTCACAGCAACACAGAGAAAGGTAACTCTCTCTCTCTCTCTCTCTTCTCTCCTCTCTCTCTCTCTCTCTCTCCTCTCTCTCTCTCTCTCTCTCTCTCTCTCCTCCTCCTCCTCCCCCTCCTCCTCCTCCTCCTCCTCCTCTGTGGGGTGTGTGTGTGTGTGTGTGTGTGTGTGTGCGTGCGTGCGTGCGTGCGTGCGTGCGTGCGTGCGTGCGTGCGTGCGTGCGTGCGTGCGTGCGTGCGTGCGTGCGTGCGTGCGTGGTGTGTGTGTGTGTGTGTGTGTGTGTGTGGTGTGTGTGTGTGTGTGTGTGTGCATGTCTGTGTGTCTGTGCGTGTCTGTGTCTATGTGTCTGTGTTTAATCGTCAGAGAAAAACGTAGACAAACTCGGCATCAAACCCTCGGGCGTGGGCGGTTGAAGGACAGTGGAAATGACCGGTCGTTAAGTCCGAATTGGCCATGTCCAGTCCATGCCAGAAGTATTACTTCTGACTGTCAGGCGCGAGCTCTGTGCCCGTCATCGGCTCTATTACCCCAGAATCGCCACGAACACCAGACTGACCCAAATTGCAGACACGAACATGCCAGTGGGAGTTTGGCAACTTTTACTTCTTCAGTTGCTCCGCCTTTCCCTTTAGTTTGGGATCAGCCCTAAAATATGATGTTTATCATGAACAACTTTATATTGGTCGTCCTGATGACGAAGTTGCTGGAACTGAATCTAACTTGTCTTTCTCCTTCCCCCGTTTGTTTCAG
>CM031615.1:61946019-61948519 GCA_018398815.1 Conus ventricosus
CAGAAGAAAACGGAGCGCGACTTTTTTTTTTCTTCGTCCACGCATGTTATCGCCACCAGCAAAATCCAAACCCACACTCTCTCCAGTTCTCTATCGCCACCAGCAAAATCCAAACCCACACTCTCTCCAGTTCTCTATCGCCACCAGCAAAATCCAAACCCACACTCTCTCCAGTTCTCTATCGCCACCAGCAAAATCCAAACCCACACTCTCTCCAGTTCTCTATCGCCACCAGCAAAATCCAAACCCACACTCTCTCCAGTTCTCTATCGCCACCACAAATCCAAACCCACACTCTCTCCAGTTCTCTATCGCCACCAGCAAAATCCAAACCCACACTCTCTCCAGTTCTCTATCGCCACCAGCAAAATCCAAACCCACACTCTCTCCAGTTCTCTATCGCCACCAGCAAAATCCAAACCCACACTCTCCCAGTTCTCTATCGCCACCAGCAAAATCAAACCCACACTCTCTCCAGTTCTCTATCGCCACCAGCAAAATCCAAACCCACACTCTCTCCAGTTCTCTATCGCCACCAGCAAAATCCAAACCCACACTCTCTCCAGTTCTCTATCGCCACCAGCAAAATCCAAACCCACACTCTCTCCAGTTCTCTATCGCCACCAGCAAAATCAAAACCCACACTCTCTCCAGTTCTCTATCGCCACCAGCAAAATCAAAACCCACACTCTCTCCAGTTCTCTATCGCCACCAGCAAAATCAAAACCCACACTCTCTCCAGTTCTCTATCGCCACCAGCAAAATCAAACCCACACTCTCTCCAGTTCTCTATCGCCACCAGCAAAATCCAAACCCACACTCTCTCCAGTTCTCTATCGCCACCAGCAAAATCAAAACCCACACTCTCTCCAGTTCTCTATCGCCACCAGCAAAATCAAAACCCACACTCTCTCCAGTTCTCTATCGCCACCAGCAAAATCCAAACCCACACTCTCTCCAGTTCTCTATCGCCACCAGCAAAATCAAAACCCACACTCTCTCCAGTTCTCTATCGCCACCAGCAAAATCAAAACCCACACTCTCTCCAGTTCTCTATCGCCACCAGCAAAATCCAAACCCACACTCTCTCCAGTTCTCTATCGCCACCAGCAAAATCAAAACCCACACTCTCTCCAGTTCTCTATCGCCACCAGCAAAATCCAAAACCCACACTCTCTCCAGTTCTCTATCGCCACCAGCAAAATCAAAACCCACACTCTCTCCAGTTCTCTATCGCCACCAGCAAAATCAAACCCACACTCTCTCCAGTTCTCTATCGCCACCAGCAAAATCAAAACCCACACTCTCTCCAGTTCTCTATCGCCACCAGCAAAATCCAAACCCACACTCTCTCCAGTTCTCTATCGCCACCAGCAAAATCCAAACCCACACTCTCTCCAGTTCTCTATCGCCACCAGCAAAATCCAAACCCACACTCTCTCCAGTTCTCTATCGCCACCAGCAAAATCAAAACCCACACTCTCTCCAGTTCTCTATCGCCACCAGCAAAATCAAAACCCACACTCTCTCCAGTTCTCTATCGCCACCAGCAAAATCCAAACCCACACTCTCTCCAGTTCTCTATCGCCACCAGCAAAATCCAAACCCACACTCTCTCCAGTTCTCTATCGCCACCAGCAAAATCCAAACCCACACTCTCTCCAGTTCTCTATCGCCACCAGCAAAATCCAAACCCACACTCTCTCCAGTTCTCTATCGCCACCAGCAAAATCCAAACCCACACTCTCTCCAGTTCTCTATCGCCACCAGCAAAATCCAAACCCACACTCTCTCCAGTTCTCTGGAACTTTATCTTCAGGTCACAACCACGCAGCGACCACAGTGCCCGGATGTTAATTTGTGTCCAGTCGAAATGTTACAAGCAGTTTGTCCAATCAGATTATCGCTGTTACGAAAGGAACAAAATGGCGTCTTAGGTGAAACTAATACAAGACATTCATCGTAAAGCTAGGCATGCCATCAAAAGCAATTTCTTCGACACCTTGCCAGCTCTCTAAGAATATAAGGTCAGCACTCCCCGATATTTTACAAGATATCAATATTCAGTTCCAGAGTGCGCCGACTGCAGGCGGAAATCTAAACAAATCTTTAAAAAAAAAAAAAAAAAAAAAAGGATTTACAATAACCACGCTGAACAACATGGCCAAGCGAATTACAAGACAAAATTCGAAACGCGTCGTGTTTTGTCTTGTGATTGGTTTGTCCATGTTGCTCGGCGAAGTTATCTTAAACACTTCTAAAGACTTGTTTAGATATTAATAGGCCTCATTCTAATTATCATAATTGTTCGGCGAATAGCTGCCGGCTCAACTACTCAAGCGCGACCACAATCACAACGTTGCAAACATTCAGTTTGTTTGTCTGAAATACGTCATCTGCGACATGATGATTCCCTTGCATCGCGCGATCCAACAGCAATCGTGGACAAGCTAAGCAGAATGGGCGGGCATCAGGGGAAATGTGACGCTTTGTTTGGAAA
>CM031615.1:61953519-61961019 GCA_018398815.1 Conus ventricosus
GCCTTTCTGAATAAATTCTGTTCTTTTCTCTCTCTCTCTATGTCTCTGTCTCTATGTCTCCCTCTCCCTCTCTCTCTCTCTCTCTCTCTCTCTCTCTCTCTCTCTCTCTCTCTCTCTCTCTCTCTCCACACCCGATCTCTCGACTTTAGGTATAAGACTTTTTTTCCAAGCTGGGTTTTTGATATTCCACTTAAGTATGGCGGATGAAAAGATGTGCAATATTAAGTATGGCGGATGAAAAGATGTGCAATATTTTCGTGTTTTTGTTTTCCCTGACAGGTGACATGCTTCGGTAGTATGATATTGTCTGGGTAAGATGGGGGGGGGGGGGGAGACAACAGACAGACAGACAGACAGACGAGACAGATAGGCAGATAGGCAGAGACAAACAGATAGACAGACAGGCATACAGCACACACATATACACACACATGCAAAGGAGAGAGAGAGAGAGAGAGAGAGAGAGAGAGAGAGAGAGAGAGAGAAGGGGGAGGAGTGTGTGAGAGAGAGAGACATAGACAGAGGCAAAGAGAGACAGGCAGACGGCCCGACAAACAGACTGACAGAGACAGACAGGCAAACGGAGACAGAGACAAACCAGTGACAGAGTCTGAGACAGAGAGTCAGGGAAGTATAGACACACAGCAGAGAGAGAGAGAGAGAGAGAGAGAGAGAGAGAGAGAGAGAGAGAAGAGAGAGGAGAGAGAGAGAGAGAGAGAGAGAGAGAGAGAGAGAGAGAGAGATGAGAATATAGAATGAGAGACAGACAGACGGACAGACAGACAGAGAGAGACGGAGACACTGACAGAGAGGCAAACAAGTACAGACATACAGGAGGCAGAGAGGCAGACAGACAGACAGACAGAGAGGTAAACAAGTACAGACTTACAGAAGACAGCGAGAATGAGAGAGAAAGCGAGATAGAGAGAAAGAGAGAGAGAGAGGAGAGAGAGAGAGAGAGAGAGAGAGAGAGAGAGAGAGAGAGAGAGAGAGAGAGAGAGAGAGAGAGAGGGGAGAGAGAGAGATGAATGAATGAATAATTTATTGAGTCAAGCTTACAAAGCCCATTCTCAAGAGGAGGATTTGATGGGATGGGGGTTATACTTAACTATCAAAGAATAAACACACGTAACACATGCTACAGTCCTCTTTTTAGTATTGATCATTTCAAAAGCATCCGTATCCAAAATCTGCAAATTTATGATATGCATCAATACAGAAACTTCGTTTCAATATTTCATCGATTGAAACTGGATGCTTTTAGAACTAAATATCGCTCTGCAACAAAATGCATACGCGGGGAAACAAAATTGACAAGAGATCATGTTTTGTTCGAATGTGTGCCTCTCAAGGCATTTCTGCCACATTTATCAGCATGTCTGTGACAGATATTTTTTCTGATATTGATTTTGCTTTGAAAGTTACTTTTTGCTTGATTTGTAGTCCAGTCAGGTATTTGCTTTAATCTGATATTGATAGTGTGTGTAGGTTTGTTTGTTTATTCGTTTGTCTGTCAGATTGTTTTCTGATGTTATGTACACCACCCTCCGCTCACTCCCCGTCCCTACACACACAACACACACACACACACACACACACACACACACACACACACACACAACACCGCGCGCGCGCGCGCACAACATGAACAAACTCTATCTATCTCCCTCTATTTGCCTGTCTATCTCTCCTTTCTTGTCTAATGTCACACAGTTTGTGAAAAGACGTTAAATTAAAGTACTACTACTACTAGAGTGCAACATTGCAATGAGGAAACCAGATCACGGAAGATATTAATGTGAATGTGGCTGTCAACATATCAACGCGCCTATCCACAATCACTCTGATTTCCGTCGTTGACAGCTTTGGTGTCGCCAGAAGCCATTTTCTCGTCTTCTTCTCGCAGTATAGTGAAAGCTGGCCCACCTTTCTGGTCATCTCCTGTAGATATGCCATCATGGTTCCGTTTGAAGTGGAAGACGGGCCAGTGAGTTTTTAAACTAATTACCTAATTCAGTTGTCGTCAGATCAGCGTAGTTGAAGGTACAGTATTCTTTTTTTTTCCTCCAACCTATTTATCGACATCAGAAGAAATTCTTTTAAACATTTTTTCTCCCTTTTTTTTCCCAAGGTGGGGCTCCACCCTCCTAGTTTCTCCCCACCTTTTAACCTTTTTTCCCTCCAACAAGTAACCGCAACTCTCGCGCACCATACAAGTCTGTATGTTCTATTACTGATGGACATTCTCAGATGGACGTTTAGTGTTTTGGCGTTTGATGCAAAGCATCAGTCTTTATTCATGCTCTATCGTTTGGTGCAGTGACACATTCACTCTGTGTATGCGAAAAAAGAGAACGGAAAGTACTGTACCATAATTGACCATGTTTCCTGCCTGTGGTATCATACTTGTACATTCTTTATCTTTTCCTTCTTCTGTTTTTTTCCCCCCTCTAAAGCCTTTGTTTTGGGGTCGAATCGCTTGCGTAACGTTGACCCACAACCAGTTTTCCATAATATTAAGGTGGCGCATGGCATGTAGAAATGTAAAGAAAAAAATCGTTCCTAGAATGTGTTCTAGGCTTTGGGTGGAACCACAATTTCTGATGTCTCTAGAATGCTTCTGAGGGGTTCATTTTGTTTATTTTGTGTGTTTTGTATGAGAAATAAAGCTTTCAATGAAGTAGTGTGTGGGAATGGAAAATACAGAAAACGAAATCGCTGCGTAAAATAGCCCAACTTCAAGCCACAGTTAAAATCATGTCGCCGCAACGGACACCCATCATGTTATAGCTCATTCGAAAGATGAAGACCTGACCTACATTCTGACGTCGTATGCAAATGAGCGTTTTCTGACCAGTACAAGCTTTGTGAAATTAGTTAACTAATTTGCAATTCAGCCAATCTCGTAACTCCGAGGTCAAGGTCGATTTATGAGCGTAGCAATTTCATTGGCCGACAATCACATGCTCAGCGCGTGGCGACGGCGTAATCTTAAGCAGGTCCTCACGGACCCACAATGCTTTCTTTTAAAAGCTGGCTTGAAACGGCACCACACAAAAGTCTCTTTAAATAAAAATATCCTGGTCGTTACAGACCAATTGAAAAAGTGTTCTTTCCTGGCTTTGGCCTCATAAACCACACAAAACCTTTACAATCTCCGCAACGTCATGTCGACTTTCAAAATATAGATTGTAACTGCCTCTCTCAGTTAAAGAACAAAAGTAAATCGTATTCCCTTGTCTATAAGGGGGCGGGTGGGGTGGGGTTGAGTTCCTGAAGAGAAAAGAAAAACAAGTTAATTATCTTGTTTAAATACGTCCAGAAAATATGTTTACCTGTAGAATTAGATCTTATTTTCCCCTCTTTTCCCCACATCACACCTGGAAGTTTGCTAAATCTAACATAGGCTACTCAGACTTCAGAGCAACAGAAAGAAACAGCAGCTGTAAATATGAAAAAGCTCTGCATGGTCTTTCAAGACGATCCACGATTGTACTCCAGTGGATTTCATCCCGCTGTGGGATCACTTGAAATGAGAAGGCTGACGCCCTGTTCAAGGTAGACAGCAATTAGAGCATTTCAGCCCCTTGGTGACCTACAGAGAGGCCGAACCTATCATCCACAACCAATAGCAAGACCACGAAAGAGAAGGCTGGGTGCAGACATGGTGCTGATCCAATCTATCTGCTCCATAGATACCAGCAAACAATTCTCTTCAGACTGAGAACTGGCCACTGCCGACTGCTGAGCCACCTCAGGCGAATGGAGACTGCCCACATAGACGAATGTCCGTGTGGCACTGGATCTCAGACCCCAGAACACATTCTCCAG
Organism: Conus ventricosus; assembly: GCA_018398815.1. Taxonomy (NCBI): domain Eukaryota; kingdom Metazoa; phylum Mollusca; class Gastropoda; order Neogastropoda; family Conidae; genus Conus; species Conus ventricosus. The sequence continues at coordinate 61,957,351 of CM031615.1, forward strand.
CACTGTCCAGCCCATGATGTTCCACGGCGTCAAACCTGGCCAGAAGGGTACAGAACTGCAGATGGCGGCTTTGCGGCAGCCGTCAAGACCTGCAGAAAAAAAATTGTGGGTTTTATCGTGGCGACAGGATTGATGATCTGAGGCAACCAAAACAGTCGATCTTAGAAGAATAGGCTAGTGGTTGCATTTACTTTATAGTATCACCGATACCTCCTGTGTCATAAAAGTGAGGCATGTGCCCTTGCCAACGGCTCCACGTTCGACGACGTCGACCAGTCTGTCCTCCCAGACAACGGACCGTACTGCAGGTGATGAACCAATCACCTCGTGGTATTTCTTCAAACCATTCCATGCATGCAAGCAGCACAGTTTCCCTGACCCATGTGACTCAAGGCACAAGAGGGTAAACAAGACTTTTAAAACCTTTCGTTTTCCAAAAGCTTTGCGTACGTGTGTGATCTACGTTTTTTCCGTCGACATGCATGTATTATGCCTCAACGCACATCCAACGACCAGGCACCCTGACACACTTCCTGACAGTGGGTGGGATTTCATACCTAATGCCTGTATGTTTACTAATCGTATGGGCAACGGCAGTGGCGACTCTCACCACCACCACCACCAGTACTACTACTACTGCTGCTGCTGCTGCTGCTACTACTACTACTACTACTACTACTACTACTACTACTACTACTACTACTACTACTACTGCTGCTGCTGCTGCTGCTGCTGCTACTACATACTAACTACTACCACTACTACTGTTGCTGCTTCTGCTACTACTACTACTACGACTACTACTACTACTACTACTACTACTACTACTACTACTACTACTACTACTATACTACTGCTGCTGCTGCTGCTGCTGTTGCTACTGCTGCTGCTACTACTATACCACTACTACTACTACTACTACACTACATACTGTGCTGTTGCGCTGCTGCTACTACTACTACTACCACTACTACTGTAGTACTATTGCTGCTGCTGCTGCTGCTGCTACTAATATACTACTTTGCTATTACTACCACTACTACTCAGCTACTACCACTATACAATACATTGCTGCTGCTGCTGCTGCTACTACTACTACAACAGCTACTATTACCACTACCACTACTACTACAACTACTATCTACTACCACTACTTCTACTACTGCTGCTGTTACTACTACTACTTCTACTACTACAGCTACTACTATCTACCACTACTACTACTACAACAACTACTTCTACTACCACAACTTCTACCACTGCTGCTGCTGCTACTACTACAACTGCTGCTGTTGCTACTACCACTACTACTACTACTGCTGCCACTGCGCTGCATCATGCTGTATTTCCTACCATGCCCTTTTTTTTTTACTTACATCACATATAAAGTAAATCCCGTGTACATTCACCCCTGATTCTGTCTCTCGTTACCATTGATTTCAATGGCAATCTGAAATAAGGAGCAGACGGTAACAGTAAATGATACGCAGGTGGAGTGGACTGCATTTTTGATTGTGGAAAAAGGAAGAAACTTAAAACCACGAAAGTCTAAGCCAGAGCTGTTTGTGCTCTCCCCCCCCCCCCCCCCCCCCCCCCCCCCCCCCCCGGCCCTCCCACTCTTCTACCAGGCCCATATAGAAGGTACAAGGAAACTATTCCTAATCATTCGCCATCCCCTCTCTCCACCCCCCCACCCCCTGCAATACCATCACCACCACACCACGACCCTTCTCCACCACCTACGTGAAACGAATTGTCCGATCTCTATTCCTCGCCTGCCGTTCACGGTGGGTGAGCACCGCACAATGCACCACTTAAATGACTCTTGCGTTGCCTTGCCTTGCCTGCCTTGCCTTGCCTGCCTTCTCCTCTCCTCTCCTCTCCTCTCCTCTCCTCTTCCTCTCCCTCTCCTTCCCTCTCCTCTCCTCTTCCTCCTCCTCCTCCTCTCCTCTCCTCTCCTCTCCTCCTCTCTTCTCCCTCTCCTCTCCTCTCCTCTCCTCCCCTCCTCTCCTCCTCCCTCCTCCTCTCCTCTCCTCTCCTCTTCTCTCTTCTCTCTCTTCTCCTTCTCTCTCTCCTCTCTCCCTCTTCTCTCTCTCCTCTTCTCCTCTTCTCTTCTCCTCTCTCTCTTCTCTTCTCCTCTTCTCTTCTCCTCTTCTCTCTCTCTTCCTCTTTCTCTCTCTCTTCTCTTCTCTTCTCCTCTCTCCTCTTCTCTCTCTTCTTCCTCTTCTCTTCTCCTCTTCTCTCTTCTCTCTCCTTTCTCTTCTCTTCTCTTCTCTTCTCCTCTTCTTCTCCTCTTCCTCTTCTCTTCTCCTCTTCTCTTCTCCTCTTCTTCTTCTCTCTCTTCTCTTCTCTTCTTCTCTTCTCTTCTCCTCTTCTCTTACTTCTTCTCTTCTCTTCTCTCTTCTCTTCTCCTCTTCTCTTCTTCTTTCTCTTCTCCTCTTCTCTTTCTTCTTCTTCTCTTCTCTTCTCTTTCTTGTCTTGTCTTGTCTTGTTGTCTTGTCTTGTCTTGTCTTGTCTTGTCTTGTCTTGTCTTGTTGCTAGCCTTGTATTGTACCGCACTAGAATTGTTTTTTGTCGTGTTTCATTGTATTGTGTCGTGTTGTGCTGTCTTGCCGAGTAGTATCGTGTTGTATTTCATATAAATCTGATAAAGACAAACAAAATGTTTTGGTCAACAACAAAGAATTCTAGATGAAGAGAAAATTTATCGGGAAAATAGGCAAATACAAAGAAAATGTTTCTTTAAACAAATCCCTCTTGAGCGAGGAAATCTTTACGTAGAAGTAAATCTGGTGTAAAAAAGAACAACACACAAAAAAGCCTTTAAACAGAGGAGGAATCTATTCTGGGGGAAAAAAAAGAAGAAAAACACGCAAGACAATGTTTCAGAAGAAAAGTCTTTAAGAAGGAATAGTCGTATTAAAGTAGAACAAGAAAAAAAAGAAATCTTCAAGAAAATAAAGACCTTTGAAGAGGAAAGGCGATACTTAAATGGACGTGAATATGGCAGAGACAACAACGAAATGTTCAACACACACACACACACACACACACACACACACACACACACACACACACACACAAACACACACACACAAACACACACGCACACACACACACACACACACACACATACACACACACACACACACACACACACACACACAACACACACACACACACACACACACACACACACACCACACGCACACCACACACACACACACACACACACCACTTTTCAGAGTTTGAGCAGTCTCTATCTGGAAGTTCGTCTGGAACAGACGAACACAAACATCTTCCAGAAAAAAAAAAATCTTTAAACGAGGACTAAGTCTTGACTGAGAAGGATGATCAGAAGCTTCTGTTGTGTTAACTATTGTAACAGATGACATCATTTTTCATTTGTTTGTTTCATCAAGCCGATCACTCAGTCCCAAAGAATGCACTTAAGTGCCACTATGCAAAGTGTGCAAATCATTGCTAGCACCCAGAGTCTGCAAATTTCCACTACCGTCCACAGTGTGCCAGGATGCTACTATGGTCCTCAATATCTGTGTACCAAAGGAACTGAGTAAACCTGGGGGGGGGGGGGGGGTGTTGTTTTGTTTTTTTCAAACAAAATTTTTAATGGACAGTTTCTTTTCACGTTATTTTTTTTTGTCTAGG
>CM031615.1:61971019-61976019 GCA_018398815.1 Conus ventricosus
CATTATGTCGACAGTCAAGGGAAGATGAAGTGCATTTTGTATTAACCTGTCCAGAATTACAAGATTTAAGAGAAAAATTCATTCCACGGAAATTTTACACAAGACCTTGTCTGTTCAGGCTTGTCTTGTTAATGACATCTAAGAATGAAAGCATTGTAAAACAGTTTGCTGTTTATCTGTATAAAGCTTTCAAAAGGCGAAGCTATTGTAATGAATATCATATTGAATCTGTGATGCTCTTATGTATCTCATGTCTCCCTTCTGGGCCAAGGCCTTAAGATAAAACATCTGAATTCTGAATCTCTGTCGCTCTCTCTCTCTCTCTCTCTGTCCTCTCTCTCTGTCTCTGTCCTCTGTTGTCTCTCTCTCTCCTCTCTGTCTCTTCTCTTTGCTCTCTCTGATCTCTCTTCTCTGTCTCTCTGTTGTCTCTCTCTCTCTCTGTCTCTCTCTGCTTCTCTCCCTTTCTTCCTCTTGTCTCTTTGCCATCACACTCTATATCCATATCTTATCTCTCTCTTGTCTCTCTGTTGTCTCTCTCTCTCTGTCTCTCTCTTCTCTCCTCTCTCTCTCTCTTCCTCTTGCTCTCTTTGCCATCAACTCTATATCCTATCTTATCTCTCTCTCTCTCTCTCTCTCTCTCTCTTCTCTCTCTCTCTCTCTCTCTCTCTCTCTACCTCTTCTCTCTCTCTTCTCTCTCTCTCCTCTCTCTCTCTCTCTCTCTTTGTCTCTCTCTCTCTGTCTCTCTCTGTCTCTCTCTCTCTCTCTCTCTGTGTCTATCTTCCTCTTCTCTGTCTCTCCCCTCTCTCTCTCTCTTCCTCTTGCTCTCTTCCCTCACACTCTTTCCTCTTCTTTCTCTCTCTGTTGCTCTCCTCTCTCTTCCTCTCTCTCTCTCTTTCTTCTCTCTCTCTTTCTCTCTCTCCCTCTCTCTCTTCTCTCTCTTCTCTTTCTTCTCTCTCTCTCTCTCTCCTCTCCTCTCTCCTCTCTCTCTCTTCCCTCCTCTCTCTCTCTCTTCTCTCTTTCTCTCTCTCTCCTCTCCTCTCTCTCTCTCTCTCGTCTCGCTCTCCTCTCTCTCTCTCTTCCTCTTGCTCTCTTCGCCATCACACTCTATATCCAAATCCCCCCCCCCTCTCTCCTCTCTCTCTCTCTCTCTCCTCTCTCTCTCTCTCTCTTTCTCTCCTCCTCCCCCCCCCTCTCTCTCTCAGAAACGCAAACTGAAACGAAACTGCTCCTCCCTTTTCCCATCTCTCCTTTGTCTGTCTGTCTGTCTGTCTGTCTGTCTGTCTGTCTGTCTGTCTTTTCTGTCTGTCTGTCTGTCTGTCTGTCTGTCTGTCTCCCTCCCTCTCGCTCTCTCCTGCCCTTGTATCATTTTTCACTTTTTTAATTGACTTATTAAAAAAAAAATTTTGCTTGTTTGTTCAGCGCAACACCCAAAACAAAGACACCGGAGACAACAACAAGAACAACAAAAAGATTAGACCACAACGACACACAATGATGGCAAGCGGTTATAATGTCTGTCACAGCGGCCTCATTGGAGAGAAAAACCCGCCTGCGCATTCATTCATCCTTTGGAACACTTACTGTCTCCATCTCCTTCCAACCCCGTCCCCCTCCAACCCCCCCCCCCCTCCCCTCCCCCTTACCCCAGCTTCTCTAACGCACTCCCCACTCCATTTCTTCTCTCCTCCCCCCCCCCCCCCCCCCCCCCCGCCGCCCTTTCCGCCATTCTCTCCCTCCTGCCTTTCAACAATTCCGCTCTTCCTTTCAACAATTCCGCTCTTCCTTTCAACAATTCCGCTCTTCCTTCCGAGATTTCCACTCTTCCTTCCTTCCAAGAATTCCACTCTTCCTTCCAACCATTCCGCTCTTCCTTCCTTCCAACAATTGCGCTCTTCCTTCCAAGAATTCCACTCTTCCTCCCAAGAATTCCACTCTTCCTTCCAACGGTTCCGCTCTTCCTTCCTTCCAGCAATTCCAGTCTTCCTTCCAACAATTCCACTCTTCCTTCCAAGAATTCCACTCTTCCTTTCAACAGTTCCGCTCTTCCTTCCTTCCAACAATTCCACTCTTCCTTCCAAGAATTCCACTCTTCCTTCCAACAGTTCCGCTCTTCCTTCCTTCCAACAATTCCACTCTTCCTTCCAACAATTCCACTCTTCCTTCCAAGAATTCCACTCTTCCTTTCAACAATTCCACTCTTCCTTCCAACAATTCCACTCTTCCTTCCTTCCAACAATTCCACTCTTCCTTCCTTCCAACAATTTCACTCTCCCTTCCAACCATTCCGGTTTCTTCCTTCCAACAATCCCACTCTTCCTTCCAACAATTCCGCACTTCCTTCCTTCCAACAATCCCACTCTTCCTTCCAACAATACCGCTCTTCCTTCCTTCCAACAATTCCACTCTTCCTTCCAACAATACCGCTCTTCCTTCCTTCCAACAATACCGCTCTTCCTTCCTTCCAACAATTCCACTCTTCCTTCCTTCCAACAATTCCAGTCTTCCTTCCAACAATTCCACTCTTCCTTCCAACAATACCGCTCTTCCTTCCTTCCAACAATACCGCTCTTCCTTCCAACAATACCGCTCTTCCTTCCTTCCAACAATTCCACTCTTCCTTCCTTCCAACAATTCCAGTCTTCCTTCCAACAATTCCACTCTTCCTTCCAACAATACCGCTCTTCCTTCCTTCCAACAATACCGCTCTTCCTTCCTTCCAACAATACTGCTCTTTCTTCCTTCCAACAATTCCAGTCTTCCTTCCTTCCAACAATACCGCTCTTCCTTCCTTCCAACAATACCGCTCTTCCTTCCTTCCAACAATACCGCTCTTCCTTCCTTCCAACAATTCCACTCTTCCTTCCTTCCAACAATTCCAGTCTTCCTTCCAACAATTCCACTCTTCCTTCCAACAATACCGCTCTTCCTTCCTTCCAACAATACCGCTCTTCCTTCCTTTCAACAATACCGCTCTTCCTTCCTTCCAACAATACCGCTCTTCCTTCCTTCCAACAATACCGCTCTTCCTTCCTTCCAACAATACCACTCTTCCTTCCTTCCAACAATACCACTCTTCCTTCCTTCTAACAATACCACTCTTCCTTCCTTCCAACAATACCGCTCTTCCTTCCTTCCAACAATTCCACTCTTCCTTCCTTCCAACAATTCCAGTCTTCCTTCCAACAATTCCACTCTTCCTTCCAACAATACCGCTCTTCCTTCCTTTCAACAATACCGCTCTTCCTTCCTTTCAACAATACCGCTCTTCCTTCCTTCCAACAATTCCACTCTTCCTTCCAACAATACCGCTCTTCCTTCCTTCCAACAATTCCACTCTTCCTTCCTTCCAACAATTCCAGTCTTCCTTCCAACAATTCCACTCTTCCTTCCAACAATACCGCTCTTCCTTCCTTCCAACAATACCGCTCTTCCTTCCTTCCAACAATTCCACTCTTCCTTCCTTCCAACAATTCCACTCTTCCTTCCAACAATACCGCTCTTCCTTCCTTCCAACAATTCCACTCTTCCTTTCAACAATACCGCTCTTCCTTCCTTCCAACAATACCGCTCTTCCTTCCTTCCAACAATACCGCTCTTCCTTCCTTCCAACAATACCACTCTTCCTTCCTTCCAACAATACCACTCTTCCTTCCTTCTAACAATACCGCTCTTCCTTCCTTCCAACAATACCGCTCTTCCTTCCTTCCAACAATACCGCTCTTCCTTCCTTCCAACAATTCCACTCTTCCTTCCTTTCAACAATACCGCTCTTCCTTCCTTCCAACAATACCGCTCTTCCTTCCTTCCAACAATACCACTCTTCCTTCCTTCTAACAATACCGCTCTTCCTTCCTTCCAACAATACCACTCTTCCTTCCTTCCAACAATACCGCTCTTCCTTCCTTCCAACAATTCCACTCTTCCTTCCAAGAATTCCACTCTTCCTTTCAACAGTTCCACTCTTCCTTCCTTCCAACAATACCACTCTTCCTTCCTTCCAACAATTCCGCTCTTCCTTCCTTCCAACAATACCGCTCTTCCTTCCTTCCAACAATACCGCTCTTCCTTCCTTCCAACAATACCGCTCTTCCTCCTTCCAACAATACCGCTCTTCCTTCTTCCAACAATACCGCTCTTCCTTTCTTCGCACAATTCCACTCTTCCTTCCTTCCAACAATACCGCTCTTCCTTCCTTCCAACAATTCCACTCTTCCTTCCAACAATACCACTCTTCCTTCCTTCCAACAATTCCGCTCTTCCTTCCTTCCAACAATACCGCTCTTCCTTCCTTCCAACAATACCGCTCTTCCTTTCTTCGCACAATTCCACTCTTCCTTCCAACAACACCGCTCTTCCTTCCTTCCAACAATACCGCTCTTCCTTCCTTCCAACAATACCGCTCTTCCTTCCTTCCAACAATTCCAGTCTTCCTTCCTTCCAACAATTCCACTCTTCCTTCCAACAACACCGCTCTTCCTTCCTTCCAACAATACCGCTCTTCCTTCCTTCCAACAATACCGCTCTTCCTTCCTTCCAACAATTCCAGTCTTCCTTCCTTCCAACAATACCGCTCTTCCTTCCTTCCAACAATACCGCTCTTCCTTCCTTCTAACAATACCGCTCTTCCTTCCTTCCAACAATACCGCTCTTCTTTCCTTCGCACAATTCCACTCTTCCTTCCAACAACACCGCTCTTCCTTCCTTCCAACAATGCCGCTCTTCCTTCCTTCCAACAATACCGCTCTTCCTTCCTTCCAACAATTCCAGTCTTCCTTCCTTCCAACAATACCGCTCTTCCTTCCTTCCAACAATACCGCTCTTCCTTCCTTCGCACAATTTCACTTTTCCTTCCAACAATTCTGTTCTTCCTTTTAACAATTCCAGTGTTCCTTCCAACAATTCCAGTCTTCCTTCCAACAATTCCGCTCTTCCTTCCAACAATTCCAGTCTTCCTTCCAACAATTCCGCTCTTCCTTCCAACAATTCCGCTCTTCCTTCCA
>CM031615.1:61985309-61987809 GCA_018398815.1 Conus ventricosus
GAAAATTAAAACTGTATCATTGTTCACATTTTAACATTTCAGAGAAATTTCTCGACAGTTTCGTTCAAATGTATTAGGAGGCAGGAATGGTGAGGTGAGTGGCAAGATGTGTGTGTGTTGTTGTTGCTGTCGTTGTTGTTGTTGTTGTTAGTATGGGGTGTGTGTGTGTGTGTGTGTGTGTGTGTGTGTGTGTGTGTGTGTGTGTGTGTGTTTGTGTGTGTGTGTGTGTGTGTGTGTGTGTGTGTGTGTGTGTGTGTCTGTGTGTCTGTGTGTTAAGATGCGAAGACAGGAGTTTGAGGAAACATTATCCTCATGCATTTTAATACCTGTTTTCAACATTTTCATGGTCAGATTTGGTTTATTTGAGGATAGTATGCCGTGCTTGCTCACACACTGGATTTCAACCTTGGCGATGGCTTACCGCCCTGTTAACACACTGGATTTCAACCTTGGCGATGGCTTACCGCCCCTGTTAACACACTGGATTTCAACCTTGGCGATGGCTTACCGCCCCTGTTAACACACAGGATTTCAACCTTGGCGATGGCTTACCGCCCCTGTTAACACACTGGATTTCAACCTTGGCGATGGCTTACCGCCCCTGTTAACACGAAAACTTACAACAGTGCATGGAGGCCAGAAAACGTCCAGCACCTTGTCTGGCACCTCAAGTTACGCCTAACCCAGAAACCTGGTGCTAACTCCCGGCACACACCTGGCGCTGTGACATGAAGATTGTCCACTCACAGCGAGCCATCGTCAAGGCCGCGACAACTGTCACTGAGGTCGTGAATGAGATTTTTTCAACTGGATCGTCGGAAGGAGAGAATTCGACATTGTACTGAAGCAACTGTATTGTTAGACCACGTGAAATAGGAAACCTCTCTTTGCAGGCGAAACGGTTAAAGCCTCACGTGGTACAAATCGACTGTGTGACATAAACCTGGGAGTCAAACTTGGCAGCCACTTGGAAAGAGATGAGACTGGGTGAAAGTCTGTTAGCTGATTGTTGCAAACATAGCCCACAGAAAGGAAAGAAGTTTTTTTTTAAGGTCAGCAAAACAGACCCGCTGCCCCAGTCATAAGCAGAGTTACAAGCAGGCTTAGACCAGATACTACTTCAGTCTGGCAGCAAAGGCCACCAGAATCGCACTTAGACACAGCAGATTAAGACCACAGCAGATTAAGAGGTGAACCAATTGCTATCGTCTCTGCCCACTACCACTCTGACACAGCAGATGGAAGAGGTGTACCAATTGCTATCGTCTCTGCCTACTACCACTCTGACACAGCAGATGGAAGAGGTGAACCAATTGCTATCGTCTCTGCCTACTACCACTCTGACACAGCAGATGGAAGAGGTGAACCAATTGCTATCGTCTCTGCCTACTACCACTCTGACACAGCAGATGGAAGAGGTGAACCAATTGCTATCGTCTCTGCCCACTACCACTCTGACACAGCAGATGGAAGAGGTGAACCAATTGCTATCGTCTCTGCCCACTACCACTCTGACACAGCAGATGGAAGAGGTGAACCAATTGCTATCGTCTCTGCCTACTACCACTCTGACACAGCAGATGGAAGAGGTGAACCAATTGCTATCGTCTCTGCCCACTACCACTCTGACACAGCAGATGGAAGAGGTGAACCAATTGCTATCGTCTCTGCCCACTACCACTCTGACACAGCAGATGGAAGAGGTGAACCAATTCCTATCGTCTCTGCCCACTACCACTCTTGCACTGGAAAATGAAGATTGGAAACTCGAAGCTGGTAGAATGAATTTTTTTTTCTTCAAGAGGCGTGGAAAGAACTGACTTGTGATCCTGAAATTCTTTAAGATCGTCACAGGCGGGAACATTCAATCTTGCACGTGATGTTCATGATATGTCATCTCTTTCAGTGAGGCAGAAAACATGCCTAGGGGTGAGAGTGGCAGTGGTAGCCCAGTTGCATGCTGTAAGATGACCTTTCTGTATAATCTCCACTAACAGGAGATTCTCTCCCCAATTTTTACAAGAAACAAGTACAATGGAACGTTATGATACTGAAGCTGAAAGAATGAATAAAAAAAAAACCTCACTGACGATCGTTGCAATATGGTTACACTAAATACAGCTATGAGTTTAGTAAACAACAATTGCTTCATGGTTTCGTCTGACCTTAAGAAACGCTTATTATGTTGTCCCAATTCATCACCAGCACAGAAAACAACTGAGATTTAAATGGAAAGGACAGACATGTAAGTTCGATACTCTTTCCAGTGGGCAAGCGCTTACAACTCCAAAATTCACTAAGCTTTTGATACTGCTTTTTGCAGCACCTAGAAATGGAGGACACATCGCCACGTCCTTCTGCTATGACTCGTTGTATGGCAATACACAGAAGGCTGCGTTGCTAATATTCAGTGCATTTAGCTGTGTTCAAGCAGGATTTATTGCCCACCACTCAAAATCTGCATTGGAATCTTCCTTGGAAAATCCACTATCTTGGAATT
>CM031615.1:61992809-61994767 GCA_018398815.1 Conus ventricosus
CACCTGACGTAACTGACGGCAGCAACAGTCGCATTTCAAAATGAATTTTCCACCTCCTTTAGTGACCTAGCTGCTCCCATTCCGCTCATTCCGGTTCCTCCTAACCCAGGCCCCCCTCCCCCCCCCCCCCCCCCCCCCCCCCCCCCCCCCCCCCCAGTGGGTTTTTTTTCCTGGTGAAAAATCAACCAAGCACTTTTTTGTCATGACAAAACGGTCGGTTGAGGACTTGTCTTTATCTGTTGTTCAGCTTCCGTGCCCTTTTTCCCTAACGTGGCACAGTTAGAAGCGTGTGGGTAACAATTCCATATTGACTGCCTGGTGGCTGGCCGCAAACTGAAAGACTTTTCTAGATTTTTGATAGAGTCCTGCCCTGGAATTTTGGAGCATCCACCCCCTCTCTCCCCTCTCCTTCGAGTTTGGCCCTTAGTGAATCTTTTCAAGAGGAGTCATGGAAATGACAGGAACTTTTCAGTAGTATGAAGAACTTTCGTTCTGGGAAGACTTCTTCTTCGCTCTAGTAAGCACTTGTTGCGGTTTAGACAAAGTAAGTGTTTCGTTTTGAAGCAGTGAACTTTCCTCTTTATCAGGCGCGGTTTTGAGTTGATGATGTAGAGAATGTTCAGAAGCATCCTTGGTGGACCCCTGAGTATACTTTGTTATTACGGCCGTTTGCGGTACTTTGACTTCCCGAGTCTCCCGGATAGTGCTTTTTGTTTTGTTTTTACATTTTTAGGCCATTCTCCTAATCGCTGTGTTTAAATAAGGGAGGTCTAGCACGAGTTTGACAAAGTGAATGAACGTGGCTATTGAGGTGACTTATTGTTTTAAATTGTATGAGGAATTTGTCCCGTCAGACCTATGTTTTGTATGCTGCCGTTTGTTAAATGGGGCATACACGGTAAAATTTCTTTTTGCGTTAAAATTATGTATGGAATTTGTGCTGTCATACCTGTAGTTTTGTGTCCTGCCGTTTGTTAAATAGAAGATACTCGATAAAATTTCTTTTTGCGTTAAAATTAAATATGGAATTTGTGCTGTCATACCCATAGTTTTGTATTCTGCCGTTTGTGAAATGGAGATTCTCGATAAAATTTCTTTTTGCGTTAAAATTATATATGGAATTTATGCTGTCATAACCTATGTTTTGTGTCCTGCCGTTTGTGAAATGGAGATTCTCGATAAAATTTTTTTTGCGTTCTCTCTCTCGCTTCCCAGGTTGCCTTATCCACACACTCACGCACATAACCAGACATACAGTCTGTGACATTTTGGCGTGTCACCTAGACATAATGCTTATCTCGCCCAAGTTGCTTTTCGTTCTTTTATTTTGTTTTCTCTTCCATGTACTCTCCAGCTGCAAAAGCGGGGTTTCAAGAGGATCCATGGCTTTGATGCCAGTCCTGGGATGCTGGACCTGGCACGACAAAAGAATGTCTACGACAAACTGACCTGCTGCTTACTGGATTCCTCCCCTCTTCCCATGGATCCTGGTTAGTCTGAGCAACCCCCCCCCCCCCCCCCCCCCCCCCCCCCCCCCCCATCTCTCATTCCTCTTCCCTCTCTGCCCTCTTCATGTCATCCAGAGTCCATTGATGCAATGGATATGCTAGGAAAGCAGTATCTTTTAGGTCTGATCAGGACGTACATGCAACTTTACTTCAACTTAACTATAGCATGCACCCTGCGTGAGAAATGGAAAGAATGAAGGAAGTGAGGAAAATGAGTGATCGATATTGAACGATACTGAATGGATGACACGGGAAACGACTGAATGAAGCGCCAGCTGGCAGCTCTTCAGTCGGCACTATGTACTACCCAGGTAGGCAGCCCGTTGTGTAAACGAGTGTTGATTGTAAAGCGCTTAGAGCTTGGCCTCTAGCCGAGAATAGGCGCTATATAAGTATTCATTATATATTATTATTATTCAGCTGCATGCACATTTTCAGTACAATTTCAGG
>CM031615.1:61995767-62005767 GCA_018398815.1 Conus ventricosus
ACAAACTGTTCAAATATCAACAAAACACCATTAAACTACATATCTGTATGCCCAACCTAAAAACATAATTGACTCATCTAACAAATGAAAAGCAACACAACAAAGAAGGTAGCCGAAAGGACATCTTGCAACTGCACTAAAAAAGAACAGTGCCCCCTAAGCAACAAATGTCTTCACAACAATGTTGTATACCAAGCTACGGCAACATCAGAAAATGAAAAAGAAACACATATAGGGATTACTGAAAACCACTTCAAAACCAGATACGCAAACCAGAAACAGTCATTCCAAAAGAAACATACAAAAACCAAACAGAGCTGAGTAAATACATTTCGAGACTTAAAGATAAAAAGAAAAGACTACAGCATATCATGGAAAATCATAAAAAGAGCAACACCATACAACAATATTTTTTTAAAATGCAACTTATGTTCCACAGAAAAATGGTTAATATATGTAAACCCCACCTAGCAACTTTGAATACAAAAGTAGAAATAGTAAACAATTGCAGGCACAAATGGAAATCTTTGTTAGCGCACCCCACCTGAACAGACCCCAACAAGAACCACAGACCACACGTACAGCGAATGAGATTGACCCACACATGTAGAAACGAAACCAGGTCCCGCACGCTATAAAAGACCGACAGCGTGCCCCAAAAGGCTATCCTGATGAGAGCAAGAGGCAAGAGGCTCGAAACAAGCTTGTTGATTTTAATATTCCATTTTATTAATATTTCTTAACAGATGTTGCTTCCTGTGTGTGTGTGTGTGTGTGTGTGTGTGTGTGTGTGTGTGTGTGTGTGTGTGTGTGTGTGTTTGTGTGTGTGTGTGTTCATCCATCCATATCTACATACATACATGCATCTATACAGACATATATACAGCATCTATACAGACAGTCTGTCCTTTTATCGCTCTATCTGTCATCTATCTATCTTTCTATTTATCTACCTATCTATCCATATATCTATCTATCTATCTATCTATCCATCCATCCATCTATTCTATCTGTCTATATATCTGTCTATCTGTCTATCTATCTATCTGCATACCTACCTACTTACCTACCTATCTACCTGCTTGTCTCTGCAGATAGCTAGATTTATAGACAGATAGACAGACAAACAGGCTGACAGACAGACAGACAGACAGACAGACAGATAGACAGGCAGAGATAAACGAATACCCGTGCTCAAACCTTCCATTATTTCGCCCATGAAAACAACCCACCGTTTCTTGGTGGATGACCTCTCTGATAGCCCTCCCCGCGTTGATAAAACAGAATCAACTCGAACATTAAACTTCTTACACCGGTAACGAAGAATGAGGAATTACTGCTGCTACTCCACATTCACATTTTCTTCTCTGTGCATGGCTGCCCACATGCCTGTCTCTTTTTCTGTATGTTCAACCCTTTCAAGGCGGCGTCGTAGTCATCATGATGCGCGAGGCGTACCTGCGGGAGGTGGCCGAGTACAAGGACCGACTGGAGAAGGAGATGGAGACCATGGAGAAAGAAGGCCTGTGGCGGATGACCTCCAAGACCCTCGTCCCCAACTTCTTCTATCATCACGTGGGCGTTACCTTCATCTTCGCCTGCCTTAAACCAAGACAACTGAAACAGAATAGCGTGATAGCGCACGCGGCTTTGGCTGCTGTTAATTGTGTGTGTGTGCATCATCATAGCTTCAGAGAATGCACAGCGATGGTATGTGTTTAATAAGGATCTTATCTAGGTCCCTTAACTTGGCGTGATCTTAAAGATGCATAGAATTGCGTCATGTCTCTTCTCGCACGCAGCTTTTTTTTTCCACCTCTTTCTTGTGTTTATCATCATGGCCTGAGTGTTTGCATTACTGATTCAAAGTCAGAGGTTCTCTCGATTATTACTATTGCTGATATTTAAATTCCGACTGCTGTCAAACATTTGTAATTCATGATGTAATTTGAGAATTTGTTGGACGCATTGGTTTACCCTGCTCACGATTATTCTCAGCGCTAATGCAATGTTCCGTGAATCAAGTTCTGCTTAGACCAGCGTGTAATCTGTTTCATACAGGTATTTTCTGATCATGCGTTTCACCGGAAATGGTTTCATTGCGTTGAAAACATCTTCTAATTAAAGAGATTAGAGTCATCATTGTCCGTCTTTTCTTCTTCTACTTCTCCTCCTTCTTCTCCTTCTTCTCCTTCGTCTACTTCTTTGTGAGGAGTAACTGGGGCCAAGCCGAAGAACTGTTATGAGGAAATAGCATGGAATCTGAACATAATTGTTATGTTCCAGCTGTGAAAACGACTACTTCAAGAGAGCAACAAACGTTCGTCTTTTAATGAAGATTTAAGACAACACTTTTTGCCGAATATTTCTCAGCTCTAAGATACACAGACAAGATTTGTATCTCAGTGGTCAGGAATTATATATCAAAATTAGTATGACCGGAAAGAACGTTGGAAAGGGAAATTTGCACATATACGCTTTATTTTTTGGTTTGTTTGCTTTTTTTGTTGTATAATGTCTGAAAGTATAGTTTCTCAAAAAGTCATTCCCAGTCAGAAAAACTACCGCTCGGCTAAGCATGTTTAGAGTGTTTCTTCGGCTATGCTCCATCTCTCTCTCTCTCTCTCTCTCTCCTCTCTCTCTCTCTCTCTCTCCTCTCTCTCCTCTCTCTCTCATCTCTCTCTCTCTCTCTCTCTCCTTTTTTTCTTGTCTTTTCTTTTGTTTGAAATGACATGGATCAAGTGTCCATGTATCGCGAAAAGTGGGTTTTATATGTGTCATATAGCCTGGTCGCGCTGCTTGCCTGTCCGCCAGTTCAGCCTTAAGTCTGTGCCATCCATGGGCAGGTGTGTGCGTGTGTGTGTGTGTGTGTGTGTGTGTGTGTGTGTGGGGTGTGTGTGTGTGTGTGTGTGTGAGTTCACCAACTTTTCACTTTGTTGTTGTTGTTGCTGCTGCTGTTGCTTTTCTTCTTCTTCTTTTCTTCTTCTTCTTCTTCTTCTTCTTCTTCTTCTTCATCTTCTTCTTCTTCTTCTTCTTCTTTTTTCTTTTTTCTCTTCTTCTTCTTCTTCTTCTTCTCTTCTCTTCTTCTTCTTCTTCTCTTCTTCTTCTCTCTTCTTCTTCCTCCTCCTCCTCCTCCTCCTCCTCTCTTCTTCTCTTCTTTTTCTTCTCTTTCGAGGAAAAGATATCACTCTGCCCTCGTAGCTGGTTATTCCAACATGAGTAATTTTTATGAAACAAACTGTTACATACTTGTTTATTTTGATTTCCAACAGAAACAACATTCATCAGAAAATTTCTATAATAATCATGTTTTATAATACGCAGTGGAATAGTAATCATTATTTCAACTCAGCCAATAACACAGGATCTTTTCACTGTCATCAAAATATAGAAAAAGGTCATATCATTAAAAAGGCGGAAAGGGAGGGGGGGGGGGGGGGCGGAGGTAAGGGTCACATTTTAGTGAAAGATCAAAAGCCAACAAAGACATAAACTATATACGTTAAACGACGTGGTAGCTAATCTATTGACACTCTGGAAGCGGATAAGACTGGGTTATACTGACAGAGCCACACTTTCCCTCGAGAAAGAAACGGACATGATAACCTGCCTCAGAGTCAGGTATGGTATGGGTCAAGGGACGGACTGTTCGATGAATATGTTTTGGTACAGGCTGATCCTCTAAGAAGAGGCAGGTGCAGCTTCCAGTGTAATAGAGAATAACACTATGTATTCTCTATTACACTGGAAGCTGCACCTGCCTCTTCTTAGAGATCAGCCTGTACCAAAACATATTCATCGAACAGTCCGTCCCTTGACCCATACCATACCTGACTCTGAGGCAGGTATCATGTCCGTTTCTTTCTCGATGCAAGCACGATCCACGTGACCTTTCATTTTTCTTGTCGTTTGCTAGACCTTTCACTTCCAATTCCTAGTGCCCTACCTGTGACACAGGAAGACAACGAGCGCAAAGTCATGCATCATTCCGCTATTTTTTGCTGACGTATAGCATTGAACTAGTTGACTGACCCCAAATTCCGGGATAAAATCATTGTTTTCACATTCAAATCTTTTTTCACAGAGCCAGGGCGATTTTTGTCTGTTCAGACTTTGTTGTTAACTACTTGAGCTTTGCATATAACCCTCAACTCTGTGACCTGTATACATACAATCAGCGAACCCCGAACTCTGACCTGTATACATACACTCAGCAAACCCCGAACTCTGTAACCTGTATACATACAGTCAGCAAACCCCGAACTCTGACCTGTATACATACAATCATCAAACCCCGAACTCTGACCTGTATACATACAATCAGCAAACCCCGAACTCTGACCTGTATACATACAATCATCAAACCCCGAACTCTGACCTGTATACATACACTCAACAAACCCCGAACTCTGACCTGTATACATAACAATCATCAAACCCCGAACTCTGACCTGTATACATACACTCAGCAAACCCCGAACTCTGACCTGTATACATACACTCAGCAAACCCCGAACTCTGACCTGTATACATACACTCAGCAGGTCGAGAGGAGAACAGACAGGCCACGCGCCACAACTGGGATTTTGCACTAAAACACTATATTATAATCCATATTTAACGTTAAACTGATAATTGAACAAAAGAACAACTCCCCACCAATTATTTCCATTGTTTGGAAAGATTTCCACAGATGAAACCACAAACAATGTACAACTACATGACCTTCTCCTTCGTTGTCGTCACGTTGTGAAGCCTTTGCACTCACCTTCTTGCGCCAGCTGGAAGCCCCCAAATAGTCCCATTCCTTTGATGTTAATCTATCTGCTTGGTACCACCTGGCTTGTACCTTGATGGCCGTATGAAAAGAAAAAAAAAGGAGAATCAACTTCAGACACAGTAAATATTCTCAAAACAATCTAACTGCGCTTGTCTATACATACTCGGTTCCTTAAAGCAAGAGAAGAGAGCCAAGCAGATCAACAGGAAGAGACATTGACTTCATTAGGCTCAAGTCAAGTCACACACGCAAGTCAAAGGGTGAGATTTGCCTCCTATCGGCCGATGCCGGGACATGGAACTCTTGCAGACTGAAGTCTGTATTTTTTGTGGCAGTTGTTGTCGTTGGCTGTTAGCGTTGTGTCTGGTTCCGGATGGGCGCTATCGTCTGTCGCTCTCTCAGCTCTGGTTCCATGATTGTGATCTCCGTTCACTTCGTGGTACTGGTCGGCCGACGGTGGGCGCCAGTTTTCTTCGACTCTCTCCCCCTAAAATGGCCGGTCTTCAGGGCCACCCAGGCGGCCTTCTTCGTGCTCGGGTGGCGATGGTCCTGTGCTGCGTGAGGCCGCCTCAAAGGAGGAGAATGAAGAAAGTCGCTAGAGCGTTGATGCAGCGCAATTTGTACCATTGGAACAAATTGCCGCGTTGGAACAAATTGCGCTGCATCAGTTGATGTTGGCGCGAGTCCAGTCTCTGGTCCACGCAGACTGCTGCCGACGAGACAATTTTTCATCCGAACCCCAAGAGGGGTGCCCCCATGTCCTGCCCTCAAAAGCATGGTATCATTGAGCCTATGCTTGAGGATCCATTAAAGATGCACAGGAGGTCGCAAGGGCCAACAGTCAGAGTGGTCAGCTCTGCTCTTTAATACCCGAAGCATTGTAAGTCACGTAAGTGCTGACAGCAGCCTTTGTTTGAATCCTTATGAGACGCACTCTCCTATAGTTTGATCAAACCATAAAACGTTGAACATTTGGTAGTAGGGAAAGCAAGTGCAGACTAACTATTCACCCCACGTGACAATGATGATTTTCAAAAGTTAAGAAAGAAAGAGAACAACTTGTCCAAGCGCGCGCGCACGCGCACACACACACACACACACACACACACACACACACACACACACACACACACACACACACACACACACACTGTCTCTTCCCAGACCTCGATGTAATCTTTATAAATCAAATTTTTCTGTATTCTGGAGGACCGCATGGAATAATTTGCCTTCTCCATAAATTCATGTCCCTCAAAACATACATTAAAAAAACCCACTAAAAATGCATCTGATAGAAACTCTGCGCATCAATTGAAGTCACCTCCATCAATACGATCCGCTTATCTCTCTCTCTCTCTCTCTCTCTCACCTCTCTCTCTCTTCTCTCCTCTGTCCGCAGAGAGAGAGAGAGACAGACAGACAGACAGACAGTCCGACAGACAGTGGTAGGTATACTCTCTCTCTCTCTCTCCATCTCCTCTCTCTCTCTCCTCTCCTCCTCTCTCTCTCTCTCTCTCCTCTCTCTCCCTTTACCACCCCCTCCCTTCACAGCTTTCCTCCCCCTTCCACCCCGCTCCTGCCCTCTTCCTCCCTTTCCGCCTCGTGTCGTCCCTCACGTCAATCATCAATCATCAACGTGTCCTTTTCTTCAAAAGTTCACATTCCGGAGGTTCTTTTGCCAGTCCAGGTAAGCCTTTGGACAAGTGACAACCCTTCATCACCAGAACAAGCTGAACAGCTGCAACAACATCAACAACCGAAACAAGAATAGTGATCATAGAAATCATCATGATAATGATATACTGCTACTACTACTATTACTATGTAGCCGGGTGCTAACAGTGTATTATTTCTTTTGGTTACCTTTCGTGGATGAAAATGTTTTCAAGAGTTATCTTTCCCTTACCTCCCTTGGTCGAATCTCATTTTTTTTTATTGTGTAAATTCTTTAAATCATGAATACCTCAGAACCTACATAATTGTATGTACGTCGCTAAAGTCACAAAAATTAATGTATTTGATTCATTACAACCGTACTGGGCTGAGAAGCCCATATTTTCTCTAAACTGGTATTTTGCACGAGCAATCTTGGCGCCATTTTCAATTGTCTGTCGAATGAATATTGAATAATTCTTGATTTTACAAAAAGTAAGAGGAAAACCGAAGAATCTGAAGATGCAAGTTAAAAGTAATGTCCATGAGCTCTCATTTCGTATATCGCATGCTTAGGATCTTTTCCCGCACAGGCTTTCGACTATACGAAATGACTGACGACGGCCGTTCCCTTGGGCAAGTCGCCTTCTTCGTTCATTGTCGGAGTTTTGATCCAAATTATCATTCTAACGAAATTCGGACTTCCCGATCGAAATCTTGCTTATGACTCCATTTCTGCTATGAATACAACTGAAAATGTGTAGAATTTATTATTTAACAGACCGTTTCAACAGAGTATTTTTCCGTTGAAAATTGTGTCAAAAGTAGGCGCCGATGGCCCGGCGAACTGAAAAGTCAGCTGTGTTTTCTAGTAGTTTTTAATAACAGAATTCTCCACTTAGACACTGTCTGGGAAAATGAAGCTTATATGTATAAAAAGAGCGAGATGCCAGCTTTTTATTCATTACAAAATTATTTCACGCTGTTTAGTATTTTTCGTCAAAATAACGGAAAATATGATGCAAACGCGTTAAAAGTGGCTTCACTCTGGGACATTAATCAGCAATGATTTAGAACAGGAACAAATTGTCATATGTGACTTACTGCATTTTATTCCTTGTGTTCTGAGGTTTTCATCGATAGTAAATATGTGTTAATAGTTTGAACGGACAGCGAGCCAGACAACACTGAAGCTGCCATAGAAAACACAAGATTCTGTTGGTTCCGGCCTCGTGAGGCCCGTTTCGTCTCTGGCACCGTGTCGCTGGCTTTGCGGTCCGGTACGTTGTTATAAAAGTAGAGCGTGGTGTGAGAATGGAGAGTGTTCCCCTTGATTCCATGATGTGAGCGACTGGTGTGAGAGGCAGAGAGAGCGCTCAGTGCGCTGAGTGCTGAGAGAGAGAGTGCTGAGTGCGTTCCTGGTTTGAGCTCCTTGCCATGGGAGAGAAATAAAAGGAGAAAAACTCCACTTCGTCCACTGTCTTCTTGACCGCTGCTGTCCCTTGGTTCCTGCACTTATCACCATCTGCCTGTCTTCACCTGCACACCCCTTACCCTCCACACCATCACAACTACTACTACTGATAATAACAATAATAATAGTTTATGATAATGATAATATAATGATAATAATAACAATAATAACGATGATAATAACAATAAATAATAATAATAATAAAGATAATGTTGTTGTT
Source organism: Conus ventricosus (assembly GCA_018398815.1). Taxonomy (NCBI): domain Eukaryota; kingdom Metazoa; phylum Mollusca; class Gastropoda; order Neogastropoda; family Conidae; genus Conus; species Conus ventricosus. The sequence continues at coordinate 62,003,895 of CM031615.1, forward strand.
GATAATGATGATGATGAGAATAGTAATGAAAAGAAGAAGAACAGTAACAATAATAATAATGGTGATGATGATAATGATGATGTTGATGATGATAATGAGAAGAAGAAGAAAGAGGAGGAGAATTTTTAAAAGCGAGAAGTGTATTTTTAGTTTCACTTTCTGACATCTCAAAGCCTTTATAATCAGGGAGAAGACACGCACACACTTGCATTAAGATACAAAACGCATCGACGCACACGTGTCCCATTCCCCATCTCTACCAACCCCTTTTCAATGATCTCTCCCATCCCCATCTCTCTTCCCTCTCACCTTTCCTATTCCACTGTCCCTTTTAGCAGATACGTGTTGTTAATAGCGCCCGCGCACTTGGCAATATTTGACGCTTGACGCCCAGAACTAGTCTTGCTCAACATCAGTCAAATATGTCCACGAAAATGGAGTGCAGAGTATTGGCGGATCAGACCTGCTATTTATTCGGGTCATCTTTTCTCAAATTTTAAAAGGAATTTAGAATAAATCCGCCAGTTAGCATGGACCAACAAATTACAAGAGAACACGCGACGCGTTTAGACCTCCTAGGTCTTCTTCAGCAAGATTCAAGACAATGAAAACGAAGAACGAGCAATCACTTATCTTGCCTGCGAATGTCCCATCAGAAACGCGTTTCAAGAACAAGAGCAGACAAACCAGACAGTCAGAGGTAGGCTTACTTCCCCTCCGAAACCGCGACTGTATGCGCAGTCGCCAGTTCAGTAAAGAAGTCGATCATACAAAGCGTTGATGGTTCAAAACACACGGAGCTATGAACACAATGAACTGCACATGAATTAGCAAAGTTGAGACGTTTTCTGACTGCATGAATCAGCTTAATGGAGACACGCCGTTGAACTAGTTTTGTCAAGCGTCAATGTCTGTGAAGGTGAAGAATGATAAACCCCAAAACCCTACGATCGATAAAGGCAGAGCAATATTGAATATCAACATCTACAGTCAATGTCAGTTAAAGCATCGTGTTTTTACCACTAAAATCTGACCAGAATCAAAGTTTTGTTTAGTAATGACCACTGAGACTAGAATGTACGCGCAGAAAGCGAGGTGACAGGCCAGGAGTTCAAATGATTCCCAGTGTAACTTATGTGTCGACTGGCAACATCTGTGGGCGATGATACTCGCAATACTGGCTCAACTTTGTTGATTGACCGTACGTCTGTTGGCCGCATTAGTCTCCACTACACTATGTTTGACCGTTCGGCCGGTCAAATCAATCAAATCAAATCAAACCAACTTTATTATCTCGGAAGAGTGAATTGTTATGTAGCTGCATATACATCCATCGTAAACAAATCATCACATTGACAAAAAGCAGTAAAACGAAAACGTGCATGCTAAATTCACCTCATTTCATATTACAGGTATGAATGTCATACATACAGAGTACTAAAAAGATCAAGAAATAATTATGAAAATGAAATTTCATTGTTCTAGATTCTTGATGACTAATATATTGGAAGAAACGTAGGCACTAGAAATTGCAGGTTGCACATATAAACTGTTGAGTGTGTGTGTGTGTGTGTGTGTGTGTGTGTGTGCGTGCGTGCGTGCGTGCGTGCGTGCGTGCGTGCGTGCGTGCGTGGGTGCGTGCGTGCGTGCATGCGTGCATGCGTACGTGTGTGTTGGTGTTAGCTAAACAGAATGAAGTGTGCCTCCCAGCTGCTTTATTCCCTAAGTCAATACATACTTTCTGACCATGAACCCAGCACACCTGTCATCGCTAGTTGCTGCCTTCCAGCAGTGTGTACTTTATCACCTCACTCCCACGCACAGAGAGTCGAAAAACATAGATAAACATAATGCTCTCTGGACGTGTCACTGC
>CM031615.1:62013347-62033347 GCA_018398815.1 Conus ventricosus
TGTTTAAAACGACAGCAAATAGAGCATTTTATTAGACTTTTCTAAAGCCTTTGATAAGGTTGCCCAGAGGGCCTGCTGCTTAAATTAGAACACATCGGTATTGGCGGTTCTTTGCTAAAATGGGCTAGATCATTCCTCGTTGGGAGAACGCAGAAAGTTTTGTGTGGAAGGGTCGTCATCCCATTGTAAACCAGTCTTTTCAGGTGTACCACAGGGAACTGTTTCGGGGCCTTGTTTTTATTAATTTATATAAATGACATAAGTGGAAATCTCTCTCCTGGAACTACTACATGTATAAGGTTTTTTGCAGATGACAGCTTAGTATATAGAACAATCAGAAGCAAGAATGATACACGCATTCTACAAGAAGATCTAAACGGTTTACAAGAGTGGGGAAAGAACTTGGAAAATGGAATTTTCATCCCCAGAAGTGCCAAGTGTTGCGTAATATGTAATAAACGCTCACCAACTAGATCAGAATATTCTATTCATAATACTATTCTTCAAGAAACCAATGCTGCAAAATATTTAGGCGTGATGATAGATAGTCGTCTCAAATGGAAAGAACATTACAATTTAGTATGTAAGAAAGCAAATAAACACCTTAGCTTTCTTATACAGGAATTTATGAACGACTGCCCCAAAAAGGTTAAAGACGACTGCTACAAAACTGGTTAGACCAGTACTGGAATATGGTTGCTCAGTTTAGGATCCTTACCATCTAAAGGCCATTGATAACCTCGAAAAGATTCAGAAGAGAGCAGCACGGTTCGTAACGGGGAAACCATATCAGAGAGAAGGGGAATACTAGGAAGAACATGAGGAAATTAGAATGGAAACCTTTAGAACGGAGAAAGAGCTTTTATCAAACCTAATATCTTCTTCAAAGGCAGAGCGAAACTACTTGACATCCCAATGGAACAACTAGTATTGAATAAAAGTAGCACCAGGAGTGGCGGTCAATGTTATACCATACCTGCATCAAATATTGACAGCCACTTACATTCATTTTATCCTAGTTCTGTGCGGCTGTGGAACTCACTGCCGGGTGCCATCAAGATTGCCACAAATGCAGTCTTTATTTAAAAAGAAAATTGATACGACAATTTTGAGATGTGCATATTGACGATTTTCTATTTTAACTTCCCAGATATTTTTATGGTTACCTGGGCCTGAATTTGGCCCTTGCTTTTAACTTCTTGAATATCGAGTGCGACCCCTTGCTGCCAAATTTTGCTCCAGGGGCCAACAGGGCTGAGTCGCACTTTATTTTATGTTATTTTATTTTACTTTTTAACATGCGCGCTGGTGACCTACTCGTTTTTGAGTGAACCAGTATTTTAGGAAGAAGAAGAAGAAGACAAAACCAAAACACACGCGCGCGCCAGCAACACACACACACACACACCACAACACACACAACACAGAGCTAGCTGTCTGTCTGTCTGTGTGTCTCTCCCCTCCCTTGCCACTCTCTCTCTCTCTCTCTCTCTCTATATTATATATATATCTATATCTAATCTATATCTCTATATCTCTCTCTATCTCTATCTCTCTCTCTCTCTTTTCTCTCCTCTCTCTCTCTCTCTCTCTCTATATATATATATAATATATATATATATATATATATATATGGTAATAATTTCCGGCTTTTTTTTTGAGAAAGGGCTCAACCATGCGGGAAGCAGGCTAAAAAAAATTGATTAAAAGTAAATTTTAAAAACCGGGATGACAAACTTGTTTCGAGGTCCCCTCTCCTCGACCCCGGTGCCAATCCCCCTGCTACTGACCCCCAAGGGGGTATAATATGTTTTTGGGATTTAAACTGGGGGCCCATTTGGGGTTTGTGTTCCCACTTTTTTTTGTGAAAGGGGGGGCCCCTTTTAAGGTTGAAGGCTTTTTTTAAATTGGGGTTTGCTGTTGGGGGCCCATCGGGTTTCCCTATTTTATATTTGTTAAAAAAATTTCCCCTTTTGTGCCTGCATCTGTCAAACGTTTTAAACTTATTTGTTCAATTTTGCCATACTGGGTTTTGCACAAAAAACCCACCCCATTTTTTCCGTTGTGCAAAAATTTAAACCTCTCTTTGGGCTTTATTGTATGCTGCTGCTTTTCTGATTATTTTCCGTGATTTTAAAAATCTGTTTTTGTTTTTTAAGTCCCATTTTTTTTAACTTTTTTTGTTTGGGTGTTTGTTTTTTTCAACTTGAAAGTTCCCCTTGTTGTGATTGGGGGTCCCAGCTTTGAATTTTTTTTCTGTAATCCCTATGTATGCCCTTTTTGCGGGCTTTTCGTTGTCACAGTAGGGAAACCCAAATGTTATCAAGAGACTTTGGGGTTGTTAGGGGGCCCAAGGGGCCTTGATTGTGCAGTTGAAAATTTTTCCGTTTGCACCCTCTTTTTTGGACTTTGGGGTTTTTCCCTTTTGGTTTTTTTTTGTAGTCAACTTTTGGGATGAAACCCACTAGATTTAAAAAAAAAAACCAGTACAGACCATAAAAAAAACCCAATGATACCCCATTATATGAAAAAATTCCATGAGTAAGCACCCCCCCAAACATAAAAAAATATACCCCAAAGGGTAAACAAAAGGTTTTCCAAACCCTTTTCCCCCAAGGAAAATTTTTCAACGAAGCGCAAACAGTACCCGGGGGGGAAGCACGGGTTTAAAAGTGGATACAACTACAAGTTGAAAATATGAACCCCGAAAGTTTCCACTGGAAGCAGGGAAAAAAAACAGGAAAAAGGAAAAAAACCTGGGACAAAACCCCTCATATATGGTTTGAGTGAAAACCAACATGGCAAAGAATTTTTCAAAATATTAACCCGAATCGTTCCCGAAAGACCCTAAAATTTTCAAAATATTCCAAAAAAGGGCCCCTTATCAAAATTCTTATTTGTATGCCAAAACTTTAAAAAAATTTAAAGGGTGCTTCAAACAAAAGGGAAAAACCCCCGGGCAAAAAAGAGGGTGACAAAAAAAAAAACTTTAAATCACAATCAAAGAGCAATTTCCCTCTGAAAAACCAATGTCTCTCTGATAAAATTCGTATACCAAGCTACTGGACAAAAAGGGAAAAAAGCCCAAAAAGGAAAATACAAAAAGGGGTTACAGAAAACAAAAACAAAGCTGGGACGCCAATCACAAGCAATCTTTCAAGTATGAAAAAATACAAACACCAAACAGAATTAAGTAAACACATAGGGGGTTTAAGAAAACAAATACAGATTTTAAAATCACATGGAAAAAAATCAGAAAAGCAGCAGCATACAATAAAAAGCACAAAGAGATGTAAATTTTTGCACAAAGAAAAATGGATGTTCTGTGCCCAAAACCAGTAAAGGGAACATTGAACAAATAGAGTTTTAAAACCTAACAGTTTCAGGCACAAAAGGAAATTTTTTTCAACAATTTTAAAAAAGCAACCCCGATTTGGACCCCCCAAAACAGCAATACCCAATAAAGAAAACCCTTTCAACCTTAACAGGGCCCCCCTGACAACAAAGGGGCAAAAACCCCAAACCCCAAATGGACCACAGTTTACAATCCAAAGGGATTATATACAAAGAGGTCCTAGCAGGGGATTTGGCACGGGGTCTGAGGAGAGGGAGGACCTCGAAACAAATTTCTCATCCCGGTTTTAAGATTTACTTTTAATCATTAATATATATATATATATATATATATATATAATATATATATAATATATATATTGAATTATAAACAAAGCTTGCTCTTATGTCTTAGACTGAAGAAATTGGGGGAGATAAGCATTCATATCTGCAGTGACAGTTATTACTGCCTAACTAACAGTATGTGCTGAAGTGGGTGATGGGGAAAAAAAATAAATGCCCCCTATTTCTTCAGTCTAAGACATAAGAGCAAGCTTTGTTTATAATTCAATATTTCTTGCAGTCATTGCAACACCGGGCTGCTCTGTAGGTTGCTGGAATGGTGCTCGGTACTTATCCTTGGAATTTATTAGTTATATATATATATATATATATATATTAATATATATATAATATAATATATATATATATATTATATATAAATATATATATATATGTGTGTGTGTTGTGTGTGTGTGTGTGTGTGTGTGTGTGTGTTGTGTGTGTACACGCGCACACACACACACACACTACACACACACACACACACACACTACACACTACACACACACACACACACACACACACACACACACAGAGGCGAGTCAGTTTTCATCAAACTGGCATCCCCTTGCTGTACTTCCAGTTAGGCTCAGTGACAAGACAACCGAACTTTCCAACGCAGTTTTCCACGGTTAAACTGATCAACACCTTCGACCCAATCAAGTCATTACAAATTTCTCTTTGCCTTTCTTCAAAAATTTTTAAAAACAAATTTTTTAAATGAAACCCAACCAACAAGCCCCAGAAAGAGAAAGAAGGAAAAAAAAAAAAACAACAACAACAACAACAACAACAACAGACGAGACGATTACCTTTAGGGTTCCCCGGTAAAAGGGTTAATTTGTTTGAAAAAAAAAACCCCCAACAAAAAATAAAAAAAAAAAAAAAAGGTTTAAAAAAAAAAAAAAAAACAATTTTTTGGCATAAAGTAAACACAACACACCCCCCAGAACCACGAGAGAGAGCACCACGCGCAAACAACAAAAAAAAAAAAAAAACAAAAAAAAAAGACCGAGCCGAATTTTCAACGCTTTAATGTAAAAAATAAACTGTTTCCCAGAACCTTTGCCCATAAAAGAATCAACAGAAAAAATAAGAGAGAGAGAGGAGAGAAAAGAGAGAGAAGAGAGAGAAAAAAGGGGAAGAGAGAGAGGAGAAGAGAGAGAAAAAAAAAAGCAAAAAGGAGCACGACATTTTTTTTAATCATTCCCCCCCGGGGGGGACAAAAAACGAAAAGAAATATTAAAAAAAAAAAGGGGAGAAATTTAAAAAAAAAAAAAAAATAAAAAAAATAAAAAGGGGAAGGAAGAGGGGGGTGGGGGGGAGGAGAGGGGGAAAAACCCAAAAAAGAAAAATTTTCATGTAAAAAAAACATTAAAATAATTGAAAAATCATAAAGGAAAAAAAGACCTGACCCAAAAAAGAAAGAAAAAAAAAAAGAGAAAGAAAAAAAGAAAAGGGAGAGAGAGAGAGAGGAGAGAAGGAGAGAGAGAGAGAGAGAGAGAAGGAGAGAAGGGGGAAAAGGGGAAAAACCCCTTAACATTTTGAAGCATGAAAAACTAGAAGGGTATTAGAAAGGGAGGAATTTAAAGGGGGGGGGGAAAAAAAATTTTAAAAAAAAGAAAAAAAAAAAAAAAAGGAGAGGAAAGAGGAAGAAGAAACCCCTTCTTTGCCCTTTTTTCAATTCCTTTGTCAAAAAAGCTAAAAAAAAATTAAATAAAAAACTAAAAAAACAAAACGTTTTAGGGAAAGGGGAGGGGAAAGGAGAGAAAAAAAAAAAATTCCCTTCGCAAAAATTCCCTCTCCCTTTTTCTTCTTCTCCCCCTCTCCCTCTTCCCTTTTTTTTTTTTTTTCTCCCCACCTTTTCCTTATTTTCCTCTCTCCTCTCTCCTCTCTCCTCTCTCTCCTCTCTCTCCCCCTCTTCTCTCTCCTCTCCTTTATTTTTTTTCTTTTTTAAAAACTTCAACAACAACAACAAAAATCATTTTTCGGGGGCTTTACTACCCCCCTCCCCCCCTCTTTTCCCTTCCCCTCTCTCCCCTCCCTCTCCCCTCCCTCCTCTCCCTCCCCCCCTCCCCCCCACCTTTTCCTTTTCCTCTCTCCCTTCTCCACTCCCCTCCCCCCCTCTCCTCTCTCCTCTCTCTCTCTCTGCGGCATAGCTTCTCTCCACATCTTTAAAAAAATTTCTTGCTGTCCTGCATTTTTTTTTAAAAATTCTTTCTGCAATTGTTTTATTTTCTCTTTTTTATATTTTTTTAAAGAGTTAATAAGATGAGTTGATGTGAGGAGTGGTGTGTGGGGTGGTGTGGTTGTGTGTGTGTGTGGGTGTTGTTGGGGTGGCAGAACGACAAAAATTTATATTATCCGACAGTAAAGGGTTTTTCAGTCATCATCAGTCAGGTATTGCGGGGTGCGTGCTGCGCGTGCGTCGGGCGTGCGTGCGTGCGGGTGCGTGCTGCGTGCTGCATGCATGCGTGGTGTGTGTAGTGTGTGTGTTGCTTTTTTTTTTCATGTCAGTGCGCACCTTTGCCCTTGGACACGTGACTCATAGGCATAGGTCAACCCCTGGGTCCATGCTGCTCCTTCTGCCTTGCTCACTGCTCTCGCTCACAAAACGGGTCAGGGGGTCGCCATGACTCACGCTCTCGTCACAAAACGGGTCATGGGTCCACTGACTCACTGCCTCGCTCAAAAAAACATCATGGGTCGCACATGACTCACGCTCTCCCTTACAAACAGTCAGGGGTGCACGTGACTCCCCGGGTCTCAGAATCTTTGTCATGCTTCGGGGGAAAATATCGGGAAACTTAGAATCACAAGGTCACAAAAATACATATGCGCGCACACACACGCGGTTCACGTACATATTATATTAATAGAGAGAGAGAAGGGGAAGAGAGAGAAGAGAAGATAGATAATAATAGATAATAGTTTAGATGGATAGATAAAGATAGAAATAATGATGGATGGATGGATGGATGATGGAGGAGGGATGGATAGATGGATAATAGATAATAATAGACAGAAGAGAGGTCGGGGGTGCGGCTTTTTGTGGGGGGGGGGGGTGGGGTGTGTGTGTGGGGGGGGGGGGGTGTGTGTGTGTGTGGGTGTGGGCCGCGGCGCGTGTGGTTTGGTACGTGTGTCTGCGATTGATGGGGTTGTATTTGTGGTATGTATGTTTGTGTGGTGAGTGTGGGGTTGTGTGTGGTGTGGGTGTGTGGTGTTGTGTGGTTGGTGGTGTGGTGGGGTGTGTGTGTTGTGGTTTTGGGTGTGGGGTTTTGGGTGTGTGTGTGTGGTGTGTGCCATACTCGCTGGGTTTTTCATTTTTTCCCCCCATCTCCACCACTTGGACCTTTCGTCCGATTCTTCCGGTTCGGCCGCCTTAGACTTTCCCATTTACACCAGCCAAAAGCTACAAAAAATTTTTTTTTCTTTGTTTTAAAAATTAAATTTCTTTTTGATTTTTACTTCCCACATAAAAAATGTATACCTACATTGATCATCAATCTTCATAAGCGAAATTCATAGGGAAACGTATAAATACATATATATAGAGAGAGAAAGTGGCAAAATTTGGGGGTATTTTTCTATTGTTGGTGTTGCATGGAGCATTGTATTTTATTTTTATGTTTGTATTGTTTTGTCTGTGCTGTACGTCTGTACTGTATGTACTGATGGCATACTTTCCCCAGATTTTTCACCAACATTTCCTTTTTACAAAAATTGTTGAAATTGGAAAAAAAGAGCGGAATTTTAGAAAGAATGTATTTTTTTCGCAATCACCCGTTTCGGTTTTATGTGCTGTGTGAGTGTGTCGGTTGGGGGGGTGGGGGGTGGGTGGGGGGTGTGTTGTGTGTTTTTTGTTTTGGTGTTGTGTGCGGGAGCGGTGCGAGTCCCGTATGTCGTGATATCCGTGTGTCTGGTAGAAGTAATATGCAAAAACTCTCTCTCACTCTGTTCCTGCTCTGTCCTCTCTCTCTCATTCTCTCTCATTCTCTCTCTCTCTCCCTCTCTCTCCCCCCCCCCCCCCCCCCCCCCTCCTCTTCTCTTTGGCTTTCGTTTTACCTCTTCCCCCAAAAAATTATTCCTTTGTAAAATTTTTTTTTTTGCACGAAAAGAAATTCTTACGCATTTTGTCATTTCTAGACACGCAAAGATTGCCATTTTTTTTCTGTTTTCCGTTTTTCTTTCCCCTTGGGTTTAAGAAAAGGGTAAAAGAATGTATGGGATTATTGCTCCAGCCCTCAAAAAAGAATAAAAAAGTGTTTTCTCACCCCGCCGGGTGAAGGGGTTTGCGTTGCGAACACCCCTGGGAGGTTTTGGTTCAATTCCCACCCAGCCACAAAAGCGGATTTTTTTTCCCCCACTGCTCCCCCCGCAAGTTGAGTTTGCAAGGGGGTCATACAGTTAGACCCCATGGGGGTTTCATCCCTCATGGATGCGTCTCTGACCGTTTGCCAAACTTCCTGACCAACTCTCAGGGGCGTATCCCGGGCCTGGTTTACCCGGATATATTTTGAAAGCAAGCGAGGGTACGCCCGCAGCAATTTTAGACCGAAAGGAACCGTACACACTTCACATCCTCATCCCTTAATCACATTAAAAAAAAAAAAAAAAAAAGGTCTCAAACGGGCCCGTCATGCCCCCCTACTGATGACCTCATTTTGATTCCCTCCACCTTTCCTTGGTTTTATTCTGTCGGGGGCACCGGATTGGGAAATTCATGGGGCGCGTTTGGGCGGGCGTGGGGGCGCCCTCTGTGAAGAGCTCACTCACGCCGGGCCAAAGACCACTATTTTTTTGCATCAAAAGGGGGGGTCCGCGTAGTTTCATCAGAACAGCACCAAATGAAAACCACTGAGTGACTCGGCACAGTGCAGTTCCCTCCGTGGGGTTCCCCTTTAACACACTTGACATTTACTGCTCCCTTGGTTGCCGGCCCGACTGGGCTGTGGACGAGGCAAATGACGACATGGGGTATACCGCGAGATGGCACTGAAGAGCAAAGGGAAAAAAGAAACAAAATAAAAAAAAAAAGAAAGACAAAAATTCCTCTCTCTCTCTCTCTTCCTCTCTCTCCTCTCTCTCTCTCTTCTCTCTCTCCCTCTTTCCCCTCCCTCCCTCCCCCCCCCTCTCCTTTTTTCCTCCACAGCTGCGCACGTGGGGGGGGGGGGGTGTGTGTGTTTGTGTGTGGTTGTGTGTGTGTTTTGGTGTGTGGTTTTGTGTGTGTCGTGCGTCATTGTGTGTAGTGTTGGGGGTGCGTGTGTTGTGTTTTGGTTTGTGTTTTTGGGTGCTGTAAGCGCACGTGCCCGTTTTGGTGGGCGCCGCGCGCGCGTTTTTGTGGGGTGTTGGGGTTGTGTGTGTGTGGGTGTGTTTGTTGGTGGTGTGTTGGGGGTGGTATTTTGTTGTGTGTTACCGCGTCCATGGACGGGGCGCCGTTTGTGTTGTGGGGTGTTGGTGTGTGTGTGTGGTTTTTGTGTGTGTGGTGTGTGTGTGTGTGTGCGCGCGCGCGCGAGCGCGCCACGCGCAGCTTTTACTTGCATGTGCCTTGGGGGTGGGCCGCCCTAGGGTTTTTTTCTCACCACCGCGCGTTACAAAGGCTGCAAATCCGTTATTGACATTGCCCAAACCATAGTGTTTTAATACTCCGTTACAGTCACCGCATCTTTAAACTGTCAGGGCCCAACCCCCACAACTACAGACAGGGGGGGGATTCACAACCAAGGCTCCTCGTGCGTGTGTGTGTGAGTTTGGTGTGTTTGGGGTGTTTGTTGGGGTTTTGTTGGGGGGGGGTGGGGGGTGGTGTGGTGTGGGGGTGGGGGAGAGAAGAAGAAGAAAGGGGGAGGAGGGGGGAAAAGCAAAATGTCTGGTTGTGTGGGTGTGTGTTGTGTGGTGTGGTGGTTGGGATGTGTGTGTGTGGTTTTGCGTGTGTGGTTGTGTGTGTTTTGGGGTGTTGGTGTGTTGTTTTTTGTGTGTGTAGTGTGGTTAGGGGTTATGTTTGTGGTTTTTTCTTTAATTTAACTCTTCCCTTTGTATTTGCAATGTTAGAGGGGGGGGGGGGGAGGGGTAAGTATGGTAAAATTTTCAAAGGTTTTGAGAAAAACAGAACAGCCCAAAAAAAAGACAACAAACCTAACAAAAAACTACTGATCAAAAAAAAACCCAAAATCGTTCCCTTTTCGAACAGAAAAAAAAACTTGAGTAAAAGAAACCCGCAATTTTACACACAGTGATAAAAAGATACAACTTTCCAGAGAAAATTTTGGGAGGATGGGAGTAAGGTTTTAAGTGCTCACTTGAAAAAAGGGGTTTATTTTTTGTAATTTTTTCGCCACAAAGGCATTTTTGTTCTTACAAAACTTTGTCCCAAAAACATTCAATTTGATCTTAATAAGCCCAAAGAAATTATGATCCGTGAATAAGGTAAGCTACATTGATGAAATGAATTAAGTTGTCAATGTTTATTTGCTGGCGTGAGAGAGCTATCTAGGAAACATCCAGAAATTTTTTTTTTTAAAATGTATGTGTGTGTGTGTGTGATGTGTGTGTGTGTGTGTGTAGTGTTGTGTTGTGTGAGGTGTGTGTGTGAGTGTTAGTGTGTGTGTGTGTGTGTGTGGGTGTGTGTGTGTTGTATGTGTTGTGTGTGTGTGGTGTGGGGGTGTGTGTGTGTGTGTGTGTGTGTGTGTGTGTGTGTGTGTGTGTGTGTGGTGTAGTGTTGTGTGTGTGGTGTGTGTGTTGTGTGTGTGTGTGGTGTGTGTGTGTGTGTGTGTGTGTGTGTAGTGTGTGTGTGTGTGTGGGGTGTGAGACGTGTGCATGATGTGTGTGTGTGTGTGTGTTTGGGCGTTCTGTGCATGTGTGTGTGTGTGTGTGTGTGTTGTGTGTGTGTGTGGCGTGCGTGCGTGCGTGCGTGCGTGCGTGCGTGCGTGCGTGTGTGTGTATGTGTGGCGTGCGTGCGTGCGAGCGTGCATGCGTGCGCGCGCGCGCGCGTGTATGTGTTTGCGTGTGTAATCACAAGCGCGCGTGCGTTCACGCGCCATCTAAGCACCTCTTTCTTCTCCCATAGAATGCCTTATAGTTAGGTCCTTAACCCTGTTCTCTTCGTTATTCACTCTTTCTGTCAGGTGGCTCACAGTTCGGAGCTGGATTATCCATTGCATGATCAACTACCACCACCTCCCTCCACCTTTCCCTTCCGATTATCATTCTTCCGTCCCTAAAATCAGCGATGATGACGAGTAACATAGGTATAATAGCAACGTACGGCAGTCAAGGCCGGAACTTTCAAAGTCGTTGTCACACCCAATTAACAGATGTGTCAAATTCCCTCACCAACACAGCAGGGATCCGTTTCCCTCGGAACTGGCTAAAGCCGCCGCCTTGTATAAGGGAAGGAAACGTGGAATGCCGGTGTCGTATAATATCTGGAACCGTGATATCTGGGAACGCGTTCCCAGATTTCCGTGATATCTGGAACGCGTTCCCAATTTCCTGAACTTCCAATCGTGAAATCTGGGAACGCGTTCCCAGATATCACGGTAAATCTGGGAACGCGTGCGAAAAAAAAAAGTGACAAGAAGACCAAAGATTCAATTGCATCTAAATAAATTGTTTCCTACCTTATCTCGAAAATCCATTCTTTTTTCGTCTCTTTGCCCTTCTGAGCTCTGAAAGACCACGTTCCCAGATATCACGGGCCTTCCCAATATCCCATACATTTGGGAACGCGGTCCCAAAAAAAAATCTGTGATATCTGGGAAGCCTTCCCAATATCACGTTCCCAGATTTCACGTACACGGTCATAATTTAACTTTTGTTGTTGTTGTTTCCCAAAATTGAATTCACAAGCAAGAACGCAGAGAGCAGACCAAATGAGTCTGGAATGACAGAAAAGATTATAAAAAAAAAAAAAAACCATGCTTACCTCCGCCCCCCCCCCCCCCCCCCCCCATTCCTCGTCCAACCACCACCTCACCCACTCCGTGCCTCCCCCACCTTCTCTTCTGATCTTCACCATTCTTCTCTCTAAAAATCAGCGATGTCGACGAGTAGGATAGGTCTAGCAAGGGCAGGCAGTGCCGTGAGGTTTAAAACAATGCAAGACTAGACCTCAAAGTCGCGGGCACATCCAGTTAACTGACATTCAAATTTCCCGACCAACACGGCAGGTGTCCGTATCCCTCGGACTGTCTAATAATACCGCCGCCTTGAATTACGGAAGGAAACGTAGAGTGCTGGACATGAGGAGTTTGTGAATTGAATTCACAAGCAAGAACGTCTAGGGTCACATCATATACTATGTATTATACTATTTATTAACATAGTATTTTTAAAGCGCCGTGCCAAAGGTTCTAGGCGCTGACAATCCACACTCTCGTGTACACAACTGGCTGCCTACCTGGGTAGTGCCGACTGAAGAGCTGCCTGCCGGCGCTTCATTCAGTCGTTTTCCCGTGTCATCCAGTCAATATAGTTCACTCAGTTTTCTTATTTCCTTCATTCTTTCAATTTCTCATGCAGAGTGCATGCTATGTGTAACGTGTCATCCTTACCAACGGCCGAACTGGCCTTCTTTTCTGAAAGTCGGTGATGGGATTTTACGTGTGTGCAAGACGTTATGCGACAACAGGCCAAAAGAGTTAGAAACGACAGAAAAGATGGTGTGAAGAGTGAGGGTCATTAAGGTTTGGGGGAGTAAAAGAAACGGGCATTTACTTACCTATGCGGGCTACAGGAAATGGACATCCCAGGGGAAAGGGGGGGGGGGGGTCTTTTCCCCAACTACGGGAAAAGCGTGATTTGCCGTCAACGCTCGGCTGCTAACTCGCTTTGACGTTCTGTTTCCAATGTGGCAATACCCGTAACAACCATGAATATATGCTTTCTTGTGAGTAAATAAATAAGAAGACGAAGAAAGAAAGAAGAAAGAAAGAAAGGAAAAGAAAAGAAAAGAAAGGGAAAAAATGATAGAAAGAAAGGAAAAGAAAAGAAAAGGAAGAAAGAAAGAGAAGACAGACAGAAAAAAAGAACGAAGGAAAGAAGAAAAGGGAAAAAAAGAAAGAAAAGGCAGAAAAGAAAAGAAAGAAAAAGAAAAGAAAAGACTGAAAAAACAAAGAAAGAAACAAAGAAACAAAGAAAAAGAGGAAGAAAAGAAAAGAAAAAACGAAAGAAAGAAATAAAGAAAGAAAGAAAGAAAGAAAGAAAGAAAGAAAAGAAAGAAAGAAAGAAAGAAAGACAAGACAGACAGACAGACAGACAGACAGACAGAAAGGGTAAATGTAATCAGACATTCTCAAATTCATTTTTTAGACAGATGTACTTGATATAAAAAAAAAATAAATAAGCAACTCAACACACACACACACACACACACACACACACACACACACACACACACACCCAAAGCAGCGAAAGCAAACTCTGGTGCCCGGACTTGTTCCCTGCGCATACGCGAATAAGCATTCCAACTCGACACTTCAGTTTCTTTCTCTTTATTTCCTGTTTTCTCCGCGATTATTGTTTTTTTGTTAAGTACCGCACAGCACCCAGACACGTCAACCTTTGATCCCCCCCCCCCCCCCCCCCCCCCCCCCACTCAACAAACACGTTACCTACAGACCCCTCTGTGTAGGTAAACACCAACAACAAGAAAATCTGTCCCAGTGTCTTTACCGTTAGTCAGCAGACCGACATGGAATATCGAGAACAACAAACTGCCCCCCTGCTCTCCTGCGGGTTCGCCTGCGCGCCGGATAAACGAGAGCTCCGCAAGGCGAGAGGGGGAAAAGCGTCAATATGGACAGTGTTGATGGTGGGGCCACGGGGACAACCGCGTGATTGATCTTGAATAAACCTCTGCCTTTCCCCCACCTCCCCCGTGTCTCTCTCTCTCTCTCCATCTCCCCCCCCCCCCCCTCTCTCTCTCTCTTTCTCTCTATGTGCGCGTGTGTGTGTCTCTATCTGCCTGTCTCTGTCTCTCTCTGTCTCTCTTTGTTTCTCTCTGTATGTCTCTCTCTCTCATCACTCTGTCTGTCTGTCTGTCTCTCTCTTTTCTCTCTCTCTCTCTCTCATTGTCATTCTCTCTCTCTCTCTCTCTCTCTCTCTCTCTCTCTCTCTCTCTCTCTCTCTCTCTCTCTCTCTCTCTATCTGTGTCTCTCTCTTTCAGTCTCTGTCTCACTCTCTCTATTGTGTGTGGGGTTCACACACACTCTCTCTCTATGTGTGTGTGTATCTCTCTCTGCCCCCCCCCCCCCTCTCTCTCTCTCTCTCTTCTCTCTCACTCTCTCTCTCCCCACCTCGTCATCCCAACCCTCTCTCTCTCTCTTCACCTCTTCACCCTCAAACCCTCTCATCCACCCGTACCCCCCCCCCCCCCCCCCCCCAACCCCGCACCTCTCCGCATCTAAGGCACACTAACAAGAAAACAGCAGAGCGAAGATAGCGTTGCCTTTTCAGGTTCGCGAGTCTTTGACGACATCAAACGCCACTTCTCATCCCATCATTTCCGCCCTGGCGCCATGACGTCAGGACGACAAATGCCACTCACAGAGAGCGCGCTTCCCTTACTGCTCGAATATTCAAACGGAAGACAGAAGAAGAAAGAAAAAACAAACAAAAAAGGAGAGTGAAAGAAGAAGAGGGGGGGGGGGGGGGGGGGGGGGGGGGGGAGTTAGAAAAAAAAATTGAGGAAAAAGAAAGCATGAAAGAAAATTAAAAACAAAAGAATAGGAAAGGCAAAGAAAGGAAACAGAGAAGGGAGGATACAAACGAAAACGCAAAGAAAGAATGAGTATTTTCCTCATCGAGCTGGATCTCGCTTTCTTCTTGAAGTTCTCCCTTTTGCTTTACCCCACCTCTCCCCCCACCTCCACCTCAACCTCCCCCCCTCTCCCTCACCCCCCACCCCCACCCCCTCTCTCTCTGTCTCCCCCATTTCCTCTTTACCTGGAATTCACTCTCTCGGTTGTATTAAACCTTGTTTTCTTTTTCTTTTTTTTTGTTATTTCTGGAATGCCGCATCCGTTCTAAGTCCTATTTTGGACAGACCAACTTTCTCGCCATCAGCTATTCCACTCAGTACAGGTACAAAAAAAAAAAATACAAAAAAAAGAAAAGAAAAAAAAAGCAGAAGGCTGCGTACAGCCAGCATTCTATTAATGCAGCCGTTTCAAAACTGCTTCAAAGCGACTTTCTTTCTTAACTGCGCTTTAGGTCTGTGCGTGCGCGCGCGTGCGTATGTAATTGTGTGTGTGTGTGTGTGTGTGTGTGTGTGTGTGTTGTGTGTGTGTGTGTGTGTGTGTGTGTGTGTTGTGCGCGCGCGCGCGCGCGCTCGTGTGCGTGCGTGCGTGTGTGTGTGTGTGTGTGTGTGTGTGTGTGTGCGTGCGTGCGTTGCGTGCGTGCGTGCGTGCGTGCGTGCGTGCTGTGTGTGCGTGCGTGCGTGCGTGCGTGTCTCTGTGTGTGTGTGTGTGTGTGATCATCAACTCTTTAGAACGTCAGACCAGAAATCTTACTCAGCGTCTCAGTTCAGTTCAGTTCAGTGGTTTATTTTATGTCTTTTCTCGTCAGATGATATTAGACACTTTAAAAACCAAACAAACAAAAACCTCCACACTCAACTTATCATCCATGTAAGTACTTTAAAACCCACATCTGATTTATGCATATTTACATAAGTGACATACCCTAGTGGTACACAAAATTGTTGATCTTTATAAACATTTTGCAACCTGTGATTGCAAAATTGCCATGGCAATTTCAGCAACATTCTCAGCGTCTCCGTTGCAACGTGTTCTCCACCTTTAGCGTGACGAATCTCTTCACTATTACCGTTGCAACATTCAGCTTTTGAGAGAGAGAGAGAGAGAGAGAGAGAGAGAGAGAGAGAGAGAGAGAGAGAGAGAGAGAGATTGGTGCTGAGTGGAAGAGATTGTGTTGTGTTGTTGTGTGGTGTGTGTGTGTGTGTTGTGTGTTGTGTGTGTGTGTGTGTGTGTGTGTGTGTGTGTGTGTGTGTGTGCGTGCGCGCGCGTGTGTGTGCGTGCGTGCGTGCGTGGGCGCGCGCGCGTGCCTGCGTGAGAGAGAGAGAGAGAGAGGAGAGAGAGAGAGAGTGTGTGTGTGTGTGTGGTGAAGTGGTGTGGTGTGGTGTGGTTGGTGTGGTGTGGTGTGTGTAGGGTGGGGTTGGTATGGTGTGGTAGGTGTGGTGTGGTGATGTGGTGTGTGCGGTGGGCGTGCGTGGCGTGGTGGTGTGTGTGTGGTGTGGTGTGTGTAGTGTGCGTGTATGGTGTGGTATGGTGTGGTGTGGTGATGTGGTGTGGTGCGGTGTGGCGTGGCGTGGCGTGGTGGTGTGTGATGTGGTGAGGTGTGGTATGCGTGGCGTGGTGTGGTGTGTGGGGTGTGGCGTGGCGTGGGCGTGTGGTGTGGTGTGGGTGTGTGGTGGTGTGGTGTGGTGTGGTGGTGGTGTGTGTGGTATGGTGTAGTGTTCTGCTCGGAACACCTTATGCGCTGACGTTGTAATCTCCGTTTCACAGACTTTTCCACCGATACCAAATAACTCATGGGGAAAAAAAAACAAATAAAAAACAATATGGGGGGTGAGGTGGGGGGGGGGGGCATGACTGATGAACATAATCCCCACACTGTCTGATTTCAGGTACTGCCTCTAACAGCTCGCAGCCCGACAGCGAGGAGCGCGTTACGTCATCACCGTGACGTCATCAAGCCCTAGCCACAGATACAGCAGCAGCAGCGGCGGCGGCGGCGCGGCGGCGAAGGCGACACAGCGGACAATGTAGAAGCAGCAGCAGCAGCGGCGGCGGCGGCGGCGGCGGTACAGCAGCGAGCGCGCCTCCCAACCCCTCTCCCCCACAACCCCATGCCGGGCCTTCCATTAGCAATACCAGACACTATCCCGTCTGCCGCGTTTACACGCCTTCACATATCAAAGACCCACGAGCGACCCCTTGCCCGCGGCCCCTTACATAGCTTTACTGGACAATGGCCCCGTTCAGTACCAGGGTAAGTGGGACCCCCGATCCGAAACCGAAACAGAATCGCACGCGGACGACGGGGACGACGACGAAATGGTAGGCCATCACGAAGCCGAAGACAGCGACGAACACGACGACGATGACGACGCCCTCGGTGGGTACCACGGAGACGCTGATGACCTGACCAAGGAAGCGGCAGACAGTGAAAGCATCGTCATCACGGACCACCCCATTCAGCTACAGCGGGTGAAAAGAGGGAGATACACGCGCCGTACTTCGTGGGGAAGAGAACGCTAGAAGCTCATGAAGACAACCGCCGATCCGGAGCAGCTTCAGAAAAGAGAGAGGAGACAGTGAGACAGAAGACACACCGCTGGAAGCTCCTGTCGCATCTGCAGACAAGAGAAGGACGCCCATGTTTGTCGGCAAGAGAAGACGCCCATGTTTGTCGGCAAGAGGAAGACGCCCATGTTTGTGGGCAAGAGAAGGACGCCCATGTTTGTCGGCAAGAGAAAGACGCCCATGTTTGTCGGCAAGAGAAAGACGCCCATGTTTGTTCGGCAAGAGGAGGACGCCCATGTTTGTCGGCAAGAGAAGGACGCCCATGTTTGTCGGCAGAGAAAGACGCCCAGTTTTTTCGGCAAAAGAAGGACGCCCATGTTTGTCGGCAAAAGAAGGACGCCCATGTTTGTCGGCAAAGGAGAACACCCATGTTTGTCGGCAAGAGAGAACACCCATGTTTGTCGGCAAGAGGAGAACGCCCATGGTTGTTGGCAAGCGTGAAGATTACGATCTCTCTAGCTATCACGAGGTGCTGAGAGATGAAGAAAATGTCTCCGATGCCGACAAACGAGCCCCCACCCCAATGTTTGTTGGCAAACGAGCACCTACCCCCATGTTTGTCGGCAAACGTGAAGATTACGATCTCTCAGGCTATCCTGATGTGCTCAAAGACGAAGAAAACGTCTCTGATGCTGAGAAACGGGCACCTACCCCTATGTTTGTTGGTAGGCGAGCTCCCACCCCAATGTTTGTTGGAAAAAGAGCCCCCACCCCAATGTTTGTTGGAAAAGAGCCCCTACGCCAATGTTTGTTGAAAAAGAGCCCCCACCCCAATGTTTGTTGGTAAAAGAGCTCCTACTCCAATGTTTGTCGTAAAAGAGCTCCTACCCCAATGTTTGTTGGTAAGAGAGCCCCTACCCCAATGTTTGTTGGTAAGAGAGCCCCTACCCCAATGTTTGTTGGAAAAAGAGCCCGCACCCCTATGTTTGTTGGTAAACAGCTCCTACCCCATGTTTGTCGGCAAACGAGCTCCTACTCCAATGTTTGTTGGGAAACGTGAAGATTACGATCTTTACGACTATCCCAACGTTTCTGAGAGATAAGAGAATGTTTCTGAAGCCAGTAAACGAGCTCCTACCCCGATGTTTGTTGGGAAGAGAGCCCCTACCCCGATGTTTGTCGGAAAAAGAGCCCCTACCCCTATGTTCGTTGGCAAACGTGAGGACTACGATTTGTTTGAATATCCTGATATGCCGAAAGGACGAAGACGATCTCTCTGACGCTGACAAAAGAGCTCCGACCCCCATGTTTGTTGAAAAAGAGCCCCAACCCCTATGTTTAGTTGGAAAAAGAGCCCCGACCCCCCCATGTTTGTTGGAAAAAGAGCCCCGACCCCTATGTTTGTGGAAAAAGAGCCCCGACCCCTATGTTTGTTGGAAAAAGAGCCCCGACCCCCCATGTTTGTTGGAAAAAGAGCCCCGACCCCCATGTTTGTTGGAAAAAGAGCCCCGACCCCCATGTTTGTTGGAAAAAGAGCCCCGACCCCTATGTTCGTTGGCAAACGGCCTTCTTCTCCAGAGAAGACGACGCCTTGTCATACGAGGAAGTTGAAGCAAGCTACGATCTGCAAGAGGAAGAGGAACACCCCGAAAAAACTAACGATCCGCAAGATCGGAGTGGTTCAGAATCCCCGGAGAAGAAGCTCAACCCAGTTCGTCGCAAAAGGTTCAGCTGGTTGCTAGCCGGCAAAAGGCCCATCCCGATGTTCATCGCAAGCGACAGATGAACCCCATGTTCGTGGGCAAACGACGCACCCCGATGTTCGTGGGCAAACGCCAGGACAAAGGGCTAAGCGAGCTGTTGTCCGCTCTACACACTCTGCAAGCCGCTCAACGTTATCGACGTCTGATCCAAACGGACAAACGACACAACGCCCCTTTTTTCGTGGGCCGAGGAGCTCGTCGTCGCTCGAAAACCTAGCACAGAGCTCCAGGACAGTAACAGCAATTCCATGCGGTAACACCCTTCTTTTGAAGGACGCAGCGCGGAGAAACAGGCTTCCATTTTGTCGCCTATGTCTTGTTTCCTTAAAGCGCACCTGCCTCAAACTCCACTAACCCCCCTTCTCTTCACAGTCACTGTAGGTATTCGCGCGGGTTTTGTGGCGCTGGTTCCATTGTAAACTTTTGTCCCCACCACGGGACAACCTTAGAAGCGCGTTACCTTAAACTGGTTACAGGGAATCTTTGAATACAGACACTACATACATATTATGCACTTTGAGCAAAAGGGCAGGGAGGAGTGGGGCGTGGATAACGTGGGTGGGAGGTTTAGGTGATGAGGTTGGAAGGAAAACAAAATGCCAGGCGTGGTTAGCTTCTGCTGGTGCCGCCACAGACAGGCGCTAGGCGGTGGTCTTGCACTAGTTGTCGGACTCAAAGACCGCACACTTCACGCACCTGCGAGCGACCAGACTGGAGCGTGAGGATGGCGATCCACTGTCTGTCTGTTCCAAACGTAATAAAGACACGAAGGTTCTTGTACGCTGTGTGTGCTTGTTTTGTCTGTCACCAGTGGGAGTTGCTGGTTTCCCCCCCTCTGCCCTCGCCTTCAGTTGCCCACATGAAGGGATGATGCTTAATGCGGGACGGCAATGCGTAGAATATTTCATTTCCAGGTCCCTTTTGTTCCCCTCTCCTTCCCCACCCTCTTCCCAATCCCCCCATCCCCACAACCCCCTTAAATTGAAGTGGGCTAGGTGACAGAAGCCATCTGCGTGAATGACATTTTCTGACGTACCAGTCCTCTGCAGTGATCTTTAACATGTACAAATCCCACACCCTCTTTTTGCACAAATGGGCCGTAACTTTTTAGGGTTACCTTAGATCTAGGTCATACCCATTTCTGTTTCGACAAAAACTGGTCCACTCATGACAGGTTTTACTCCTAACCCTTCGGATTTAATGTTGAAGAGTCCATAGGATTATTGACATGGAAAAATAAAAGAAGACGATGCTGTCCACTTGAAGTTTTCGAATGTAGCCATCAAACTCGCTTTCAAGA
>CM031615.1:62040847-62048347 GCA_018398815.1 Conus ventricosus
GCATGTGACGCTCCATCGCATGTAGTTAGTGATATGAATCATTTCCCCGTGCCACAACTAAAGGAAGAATATTCATGTGGCTTGACTAGTGTAGCGGGCGTCCCAAAAATAATTGTGAGTATGACTCATTCAAGAACGAATGTGGTCATTGGGTGGAAAGTGACCACTGAGTGATAGTTTAACAAGGGCTGGTAAGGTAAGGTGCTGGTCATGTGTTTTGAACACTGAGTATGCACTCCACTAGGAGAAGGGGGGGAAAGAGTCAGTTTTAACCAGCAGATGGCCTAGAGACTCGAACCTGTCAGGACGGTGGTCTCTTTGCTGGACAGTCATTACCAGGTGAGCGATAGATAGTGGGGGAAAGCTACAGGGGGGAAAACTTAAAGAAAAGAGAGAAATAAAGAATTCATATGTTGAATTGAGAAGCAGGTTACTTACACGAACCTTATTCGTGTTTCAGCCCTTCACCCTTTACCCTTCGCCCCCCCTTCTTTTTTTCCCCCCCCGTGGAGGGGGGGGTTTGAAGAGGGGGACATGGTGTAAAGGGAAAACACATTTGGTATTTTCGGGCCCCGCGGGGGGTACCAACTCCAGGGGGGGGAGGAGGTTTTTGAAAGGCCTCGTATTTGGGAAAAGAAAAACAGGGGAAAAAAATCGGGAAGAGAAGACGGGGGACTTTTATCCCCAGGAAAAGAGATTTTCGGGGGGCGGGTATATTGTTCGGGAGAAGAAAGGGAAATTTGGGAGGAAAAGGAAAGGGGGGGGGCTTTTTCTTTGAGGAGGCGGGGGGTCCTTAAGTGATTACGGGAGTTTGTATTCTCCTGGCCCCCGGGTTTTTTTTTTTTTTTTTGGATGGGGGAAATTTTAAAAAGGGCCATTAGCTTTTTTTAAAAAACCCGGAAAATAGATTTTTTAAATCTCTCGATTTTGGGGAGGGTTTCTTGGGTGCAGATTTTTTTTTGTTCTCGGGGGTGAGGAGATTTAAAGTTACATGTGGGGAAGATTGATTTGTCTCTCGATGTGAGGAGAGATAATGTGTGAATTTATTTGTCTTTCAGTGTGGAGAGAGGATAAGTTGTAAACTTGTTTACAAGTGGTTGGGTTTTTAGTAAATTTTTTTCCCTAAAGGAGAGGGGGAAAAGAAAAACATTGGGGGTTTGGGTGCCCCTTTTGGGTTTTTTTTTAAAAAGATTGCGTGGGGGTTTGGATTTAAATGCTGTCATAAATTGGGGTATGAAAGGGGACGTTGACAGTGTGCCCCCGGGACCCCCAGTTTCCCCGGCTTTAAGCTCCCGTTTTTTTCCCCGGAAAAAAAAAAAAAAAGAAAGGATTTTATTTGTCCCCTAAAGGGTTTTTGGGGAGGAAAAAAAAAAAGAAATTAATTGATTTTGATTGTGTAAATATTTCCCTTTTGTTGTTGTTTTTGTATTTTTTATGTGTGTTTTAAGGGGGTTTGAGATTTTTTTGGTTGCTCTCTCCGTTAAGGTTTTTTTTTTTTGGTAGGATTTTCTTTTGACCCTTCCCCACCTCAGGACCGATAGCTAAACCCTCCTTTTGCTCTAAACCGGAAAGAAAGGGGGCAGGGCGTTGAGGAGTTGTTGCCCTTCCCCTAGGGTTGTTTTTTTTGCCCCCTTTCCCAGGGACTGATACCCCCAACCCTTTTTCCTGCGTTTAGCAGGGGGACATGGCGTTGGGGAAAGTCAATAGTCTTCCCCTTTCTTTTAAATATCATTTCTTTGGTTTCCTTTTGTTTCAGTTTGTTTTTTCCCCCTTGCCCCTCGGGTTTTTGGGGGTTTAATTTTCTCGTCACGAAATTAGTGTAGGTGGTGGGGTTTGGTTTTACCGCTCTGCCCAAATAAACATTTTTTTATCTTTTGATCTTTTTTTTTGGGGGTTTTGGGGTTTGCGAGTTTTTCTTTGGGGTTTGGGTGAATGTGTTTTATTGATTGATTGTTTAGTATTTTGTATTTTTTACTTTTGGGGTGGTGTATTTTTGTGCAGTGATTTTTTTTTCCCCGTCTCCAGTTTCAGGGGGGCCCAGGGACCACTAGGGTGCTGTCTGGGGGGCCCTTTTTTTTGCTTTTCTTGATTTCTGCTATTTTTCCGGCCCTGTTTTCCCTTTTCATTTCCTTTTCCCCCCTTTTTTTTAAAAACCCTTTTAAAACCCTTCCCCTTAAATTAGGCTCCTATTTTGTTTTTTTTTAAAAACATTTTCCCCTTTTGGGTTTGGTTTTCCCGGCTGTTTGGTTTTTTCCCCCTTTTTTTAAATTTGTTTGTGTTTCCCATTTGTTTTGTAAATTTTTATTTTTTTTTTTTTGGAAAAGGGGCGGTCATTTGTTTTGAAAAATTCTTTTGGAAAATTAAAGGGTAAGAAAGAAAGATGAAAACAAGAACTTTTAAAGGGAACTAAAATTTTTATAAAAAATTTTATTTTCAGAAAAACTTTATTGTGTTTTTTTCCCTTTTTTAAAGGGGAAACAGTTTTGCAAAAAACTTTATTTGTTTTCAAAAATTTCCCAAAATTTGTTAGCGTTGCAAATTTTTTTGGGAAAAAATTTAACACCCCCTTTTGGTTTCATATTACCCTTTTTTTGGTAAGGGGGTTTTCTGTTTTTTCCGGAAATTGAATTCTGTATTTGTATATACTTTTAATTAGGGTTTTTTGTGAAACTACATTATCATTATCCCTTTTTTTTATTCTTATTTGAGATTTTTTGGGTGTTTATATATGACGGTTCAAAGGGATGATTTGTTTAAATTTTTTTTTCCCAAAAAAGCGGAACGTTTGGGGTTTTTTTGAGGGAGAAAAAAATTAAAAACTATGTAAAACAAGGAATAGATAGGGCAACAGGCAAAGAGAGAGAGAAGAAAATGACAAAGGGGGAAAGTGAAGCTGAAAAAAAGGGATACAAAAGGGAAGCAAAATCTAAAGGGAAAAAGGAAAAGGGAGGGAATCTAAAGGGTTTGAAGAAAAAAGATTTCAGGGGGGGGAAGCTGAAGCAATTTGACTAGAGGGGAAGCTAAAAGAAAAAAAATTTTCAGAGGGAAGCTGAACAAAAAAATAGAGGGGAAAGTAAAAAAAAATAAATTACAGGGGGAAAAGTGAACCCAAATGGGACTCCGGGGGGGGAAGGGCTAAAGCTAAAGGAACGCCCAATTTAAGTTGAGGCAGTTAAAAATAGAGATGATGCTAAAATTTAAAAAAAATTTCCAGGCCAAATAACCCCTCCAGGGGTTTTCCGCACCATCCCTAAACCCAAAAAGCGGCATTTTTTCCCAAAAGTTCCCCGTTTTTTGGGAAAAAAAGGGGATGACATTGTTATTTTTTCTTTTCCTTTTTGGGAAAGTCAGCAACGTCTTGGGGTTTGGGCCCAAAGGAAAAGGGACTTTTTTATATTGCGTTTTTTGTTTAAGGGAAAGCGTTTTTTGACTTTTGTCCCATCATTTGCAGCGAAACAAAATTTAATTTGGGGGATCGTTAAAAGGGAAAAAAACTCTCAAAAAAATTTAAAATGTTCTGGGGGGGATCGTTTTCACGAACGTTTCCTTTTTGTGCGCCCTAAAAAAAGGAGTTTGGGTTTCCCTTTCTTTTTGACCCTTTGGGAGTCATTGTTTGGATCGAGGGATCGATTTATCAAAACAAAAACAAGACTTTTCATCACTGCGAGAATCTCCTTCTTAGAGAACAACTTTTCCGGGGGGCCGTGACCCCAAAGTTTGGGCCCATTTTCCCTTTTAAAGAAAGGCAATTTGAAAAGTTAGGAAATGGGTCAGATGGCGGGCCCGTTTTGGGTACGTTTCCCCCAGAAAGGGCGTGGCTGGGGAAAGGGAAAAATTTTCATTTTTGGGCTCTTTGCTTTAATGTATTTTCCCTCAGGAAAGGAAGTTAAAAGGAAAAGGGGAAATGGGGTTTTTTTTTTTGATTCCTCAAGGATATCCTTTTCCCTTGGAAAGGGAAGGGGATTTTTCCCGCGGTTCGAGGTGTTTTCGTCAATACCATACTAAACCGCCGGAAAGACCCGTTACCCCTCAGCAAACGTTCCGAGGTCGTGGAAAAACGACCCCCACTTAGCCCTTTTTGGGGGCAGTTCGGGGCCCAAAACAGAAGTTCCCCAAAATCAGTAGCTCCCCGAATCGAAAATTGCGCTTTTTTCTTTTTGTTGGCAAGTTCCATCTAAAACAAAATTGCCTTTCAGACCGGGTAAATTTTCAAAACCCGCATTATTTCCATGTTTTGGGGAAAAAGGCCCGTGTTTTGACCCCAGTTTCAATCTGTTGATGGACTGGGTTAGAAAACGGAGCCATCAATGGATTGCAGGCTTCGGTTTTGCGGGGGGAATTTGGGTGTGACCCTGGGTGGTGGGACGGAAATCTTTCGTTTCTTCAAGACCCGTTCTCAACCAATGTCCAAAAGTGTAGGTCGTTTGGAGGCCCAAAATTTTAAACGTTTCGCTGGCGAAAAAATTTTAGTCGACACCCGTACTACTCCCGGGTTTCTTACCCCCTGTGTTATTGATAACCCAGTCCGGCCCATTTTAAATTTGGGGGGAATTTTCCCGGTGTCGCTACGTTCATGGTGGTGCTGGAGGATGTTTGTTCCCTTTTTTGTGAGTACAGAAACAAAGTCTGAGGGGAAAAGGGTACCAAAACGCCCAAAGTCTCAAAGGTTGGGTTTAACTCCAGTTAACCCCGATGATTTTTTAAAAAAAATGCGGGGGAAAAAACGAGCCCCTTTACCCACAAAAACTTTTGCTGGTAAAAAGACTGTCACGGGCGTTTCAAGGACAAACCCAAAGTAAAACTGGACTCTGACATTCTTCAGGTGTGTACCCGGAAGGACAACAGCAGGGTTTTGGTTCCAAAACCCTTAGAAACCCGTGCTGCACACGGTCATTTATTTCATTGTTTGTGGTCCTTTTGGGATCAAAGAAAAATTAAAGGGGAGTTTCCCTTTTTTTTTTTTTATTGGGGGGGTTGTCACAAAGGGGAAAATTAGAAAAATGCCGCTATGGGGGACATCTGAAAAGGGGGATTTTGAAAGGTGCGGGCCCCTGTGCACCCTTTTCCAAAATGCCCCTTTATTTCCCTTAAATTTGGAAGGGAAAAAATTGATTTGTTGGAACCCCTACCCCTGGGTTTTTTTCGGGATTCGCTTTTTTGACTTTGGTGGATTCGCAACAAGGTATCCGAAGCGATTCCCCTGAAGGGAAAATTTATACAGTTTTGTCGGTGAAGCCCTTTCTTGCAATTTTTTTTCCCGAGTTTGGGGCTTCCCGGGCGAAATTCTCTCGGGGTTTGGGAACGAATTCATTTTTGATCTCATGAGAGAAATTTACCGACTGTTGTCAAATTTTTTCTTCCCTTTCAACACGCCATATTTATCCCCAATCGAATGGCATGGTTTTAAAAATTTTCAAAGGAACGTTGAAGGGCCCTGTTGAGAAAGGTTTTTCAAGGCAAAAAGCCCCAGGAATTGGGATCGTTTGGGAAGGTTTTGCTTTTTGCCTTACAAAAGGGAAAATTTCCGAACGAAAAAAATGGGATTTCCATTTTTGGGTTCTTTTCGGGGCACTCACCCGGGGGGGCCCTTTGGGTCTATTTATGAACAAAAAACGGAAAAAAATGGCATACCGACAGTAAAAAATGTTTTTTCCAATTCGTTTTTTGAACTGCATAATGTTTGAAGGATGCATGTGAGCTTTTAACAGTAGTGATAGGAAAACAGTTTTGTTCAAGTTTTGCAGCAGAAAAGCAAAAACCAAAGTTCCTTCAGTGTAGGGGGTAAGGGCCCTTTTATTACTTCCTGATGAACTTTAAAAAGCTTCGTGTTTGTGGAAGGGGCCTTTTTTAGGTGGGCGAAAAAATTTTTGCAGGGAAAATTTTAAAATCAAAATGGCAAACACTGATAAAGGGTTTTTTTTGTGAACATTTGAAAAAGGGATGGTTTTAAAAGTACAAAAGGGTTTCCATCAACAGTCAGTTGAAATGGATATGTCCCATGTAAAAAATGATGTCAAATTGGGCAGACATTATCGTGATGAATTTGTACCCCAAAGTAACGTACAGGGACGATCAAAGGTTTGAAAACAGCAAATGTTAGGAGTGTTAAATCTAAAAGTGCAGATGATGTTGTACCCCCCTTCCCATTTTTTGTCTATCAAAGGTGAAAAAATGAGGATGGGGGGTTTTGTGAAAAGATTTGTTACAAGTAAAAGAAAGCTCAAAGACTTTTGAAAGATTTCGGCGTGTTGACAGATTCCCCAAAGGGACAGTAAAATTTGGGATTGAAACCCCTTGTATTTAGTTTTTTCTTCTGAAAAACCCCGTGCGAAACCCCGACCTCCCCCTGCCGGTTTTCAAAAAAAAAAAAAAAAAAAAAAAAAAAGGGGTTGTCGAGAGAGTGCTTGGCTAGTGTATGGGCATGTGAGAAGTTCGCCAAAGGGTTTTTGACTGGGGGAAGGGTTTTAGTTAAAAGAATGCCTTTGGCCCGCGTTCTTGAAATCCCTCAAAGATAAGAAAAGCAGGTTATTAAGATGGTTTTGGATTGGGAGGGAAATTTCCCGTTTACTGTTGAACCAGGGCCGGAACACAAAAGGGCATGGCAGTTTATTGGCCGTGCGTGAATATTCTGGCAAATGTAATGTTTTTTCAAGGGAAAAAACTTTTTTTTTTTTCCGGTTTTTTTTTTTTTTTTTCTTTAAAGAAATTTCGGTGTGGGGTCACATTTGACAGTGATTGATGCTATGACGATTTAAAACAAATGGGATTTAAGCATAATTTGCTTATTGAAGGACTATATGTTTTGAAACAAACAACTACTTGTTTTTGATGTAAAAACATATTATTTTTTGGTAAACAATTGGGGGAAAAAAACAAGTACTATTTTTTTTAACTTGTTGTGACGATGAAACTATTTGTTGTGTTTATGAGCAAATAAAATCTTTTTGAATGTATAATACAGTTTTTTATTGTGCAATGAGACAAAAACCCAAATTTTTTTCATTTTTTATTTTCAACAATGGGGAAACATGTGACTTTTCAAAGGGGCCAAAAACTTTTATGTGGGGGAAAAAAAAAAAAAAAAAATTTTTAAAATATGTTTATTTTGTTTTCAAGTCTATTGAGAAAATTTACATTTGGGAAAATATTCCCCATTTTATGAGGGTTTTTAAAAAAATATGATGTGAGACCAAAAAATCAAGGGAAAAAAAAGTGTTTTACATCTTAAGTAAAGAACACAATTTTTTATTTGAATTTGGGATTATCCCTAATTGTTTTATCCCGGGAATTTGTGAATTGTATTTTGTGAGTTTTGGTGATCATTTATGAATGTTTTTTTTTTTTGAAAAACTGAAAAAATTTGGAAAAATTTTTTTATGGTGGTTTATGATGTTGAAATTTTTACGTTTTTATAAATTTGGGTGAATCCTGTGTGATGGTTACCATTTTGAGGGTTCATGCTGAAAAGAGTTTAAGTTGGGGGGTTTTTTTTACTTTAAA
>CM031615.1:62053347-62055847 GCA_018398815.1 Conus ventricosus
GTTCGTTTTCAATCGTTGGAGCAACTGGCGACACACACAGACACACACCACACACACACACACACACACACACACACACACACACACACACACACACACACAAGCACCCAACAATAATGAATGAAAGATCTTCACACACACACACCACGCACGCACGCACGCACTCACGCACAGCACACACCCCACACACCACACACACACACCCCACACACACACACACACCACACACACACCACACTGAGCGATGGGGGAGGGGGGGGGGATTGTAAGAAGGCACGGAGAAAAGGGAGGGGATGGAAAGAGGGAGGGGGGGGGGGCGGTGAGGGTGTGAAGGATGGAAAACAAAGAGTAAGAAGCGGAGATGGTGTGAGGGGGGGGGAGAGACAACAAAACAACAACATTCCTAATAACAAGACTAGCAATAACTACTATTATTACCACTACCTCTACCACCATTATCATAAGCAAATAGATAAATAAATAAATAAATGAATAAATAACGGAGGGTAGAAAGGAAACTGAAAGAGGAGGGTAAGACGGGTAAAGAGGACGGGGGAGGGGGGGGGGGGGGGCAAGGAACGGGGAGGGGAATGGTGTGGAAGCTAGACGTGTGGCCTGAGATGGAAATAGAGTAGAAGACCTAGGAGAAGGGGAGGTAGAAATGTGTATGTGCAAGTAATCGTGTATGTGTGTGTGTGTGTGTGTGTGTGTGTGTGTGTGTGTGTGTGTGTGTGTGTGGCGTGCGTGCGTGCGTGCGTGCGTGCGTGCGTGCGTGCGTGCGTGTGCGTGGTGTGTGTGTGTAAAAACTAAAAATGAATTAGAATGAAATGCGCGCGCGCACACACACACACACACACACACACACACACACACACACACACACACACACACGCACACACACACACACACACACACACACACACACACACACACACAAAATGAATTCAAATGAAATGCGTGCGTGCGCGGGCACACACACACACACACACACACACACACACACACACACACACACACACACACACGGACGCATGCACGGACGCACACACACACACACACACGCGCGCGCGCGCACGCACGCACACACACACACCTGCATCATTTAGCCAGACAGTTGCTGTCCCTTCAAAGTGAAGGATCGTTCAGCCTCTGAGTATGGAGAATGCTTGAGAAATATCAAGGGAGCCCGACTCAAAGGTTTCCACTTAAAAATCTATTAACTATTGAACTATAGGGATAAAGGAGGAATGAAGAGGGGGCGGGGGGGGGGGGGGGGGGCAAAAAGGAAAGTTTACCTAGATAAACAGTTACATATTAAAATCGGCTGTCGGATTCCATTTTACATAGAGTCCTTGGTGGTGAGGATACCACAAGAATGATTGACTGTGGTATGTCTCTGTTTGATGCCTAGCGAACACAGCCACGATCAGTCGTAGCTCCCTGATGGGTCTGGTCCAGTGGACGAAAGGCCTCGCAGTAGGCAATATGAATGGATCTGTTGCTTCCCATGGGAACGCTCCGTGGATGTTCTGTCGTGTCACATCAGTGGCCTTACACAATGGCATCTGCCAGGGAGCAGTTATGGCTCTTGACGTCTTAACGGAATGCCCTGTTCGTGCCTGCATCCATGTGAACAGCGCAGGCTTCCAAGGCTGGTGCAGGATTGCTCCCAGCTGTTGAGGTAGTACTTCTCTGTGTCCCACCGGCACCTTCGGGTGCATTTCCTCTCTTCTTCTTTTTTTCCCCTCATGAATGGATCTTTCTCCGAGATAGCTTAAGATGTTTCCATATGCACCTAGTGAGGAGTATTCACCCAAAAAAAATCTCTGATGTTTCATTTTCATTCTCCTTCTTCCCCCCCCCCCCCCTTTTTTTTTATTTATTTTTTTAAATATTTGCGAGTTATTAGTGTAATGATTAAGAAATTGTTGGCCTGCACTTGTTTGATCTATGATAAGAAACGCCAGTGAAAGTTTTTTCGTTTAAAATGAAATGAATAATACATAGGCGTATGAAAATCATATAACTATACATGTGCTACAACTGTGTCCATTTTCTCTCGAAATGTTCATCAGAATGCCTATGCAAATAACCATGAGTGTAAATTTAACCAGGGTCGCTCATGCGGTCCAACTGTTCGCTTTGTGAAATTTGAAATATCATTTATAAGGCTCCGCCCTAAGTTGTAGACAAACGAATCACAAGACAAAACACGGCGCGTTTCGACCTCTTAGGTCTTCTTCAGGTAAAGATACACCACACTCAGGACAACGAAAATGAGCGAGCAATCACTTATCTTCATCCAGTTCGGCGCCAGATGGGCGTTTTCCCCGTCGCATGCTACATTTTTTCTTTTTCTTTTTTTTTTTTAAAGGCAGGATGTAAAAAAAAAAAAAAAAAGAAGCTTATTCTTCAACCCTCAATAAAGATAATTTTGACTTGACGTGACTGGATTTGACTTCAATTGGCTTTAGGTTAAAAGTGGAGTTTGTAAGAGGTG
>CM031615.1:62060847-62130847 GCA_018398815.1 Conus ventricosus
ATAAAAAAGTAGATTGGGACCGCACAAATTGAAGTTTGCTTTGCTCCTGAATGGGAGGACGACGCATGGTTCTGTATAGTCTCATGGTTTCCGAGTAAAGTCTCGATTCTTGTCAACTGTCTGTGTTCACTAGTCAGTGTCCTGAAGCCAATATCCGACGAGCAATAAGTCTGTGCAAGTAAACTTCAATCTCTTGCATGCACACGTGAAATCAATCTCTGAAATCAATCTCTCTCTCTCTCTCTCTCTCTCACACCACACACACACACACACACACACACACACACACACACACACACACACACACACACAGGATTGTTTTCTTTTTTAATGTGAAAAAGTACACATCTAACCAAGTCACCAAACATTACTTTTTACATCCTGGAATTGAACAAAATGCATTAATTCTGTTGAATAAATGCCATGCATTCAATAATGTAAGCAGGGCAAAAACATATGATTCAGTAAAGTTTTTGAAGAATTATTGCTTTGGTTTTTAATCCTTTAAAAAGCCAGAGATCGATACTTTTACACCACCTACGTAAATTCAGGACAGAGTGTGCATAACTGAAACTGTATGAATCTGCCTATGGGCCGACAAGTGTGTAAGTGTGAAAACCTGCTGGTTTCTGAAAAAAAGGCCTCACTAAATCAGTAAGTTTAGAATGGGCCATGTACTGCATGTTGAAAGCATCATATCATTTGATCTAATAAAAAAAAAAACACCAACAAACAAGCAAAAACACTTCACCAATACAAATGTCTAAGCATGCAAATGCGACCACGTCCAGTATTAAAAAAAAGATAAAACAAAAACTGATGGCAACCCTTTTTTTTTTCGTATTGCACATTCCACCATACTATTCGTACCTAACATGACGCATAGATCTTTCCCTTTACTCCCTTCAAGAACATCTTACTCCATAATCTGGATGGAAATTTTACCACAGATCCTGTAAATTTCCAAGTCATTGGTCATAGTTCTACCACAAAGACTTCTCTGCATGATTCTACACGCAACTAACATGCCACCGACGACGGTCTTGGTACCACCACAGCCACTGTGTCTGCATGGTTCTGCATGCCACTAACATGATACATGTACAAACAAGTATGCACTTCCATTCACAATCCTACACAGGGCCATCTGTCCCCAAAACAAACCACCAAACAGATTTAATTTGCTAAGCATTAGGCCATCAGATAGCACTGCATCTCCACAGCTCATCAGTTCAAGTCTAGTATCGAAGGCTTGACGTCATGACGCTAATAAAGGGTGATGGCACAAATGCAACAATTGAACTCATTACCCACACATACAAATAGCCAATGTACAACCTCAGCTTCTTCATACAAGCTGAAAGAAAGAAAAGCAGGAAAGTATGACTGAGCAGATGAAAAAACAACAACAACAAAACCAAAAACCAAAAAAGAAAAGGAAACCAGACTGTAATTGGTATTACAAACTTAACAAAAAGCAGAGAGACAATTTCACAACTACAAATGCAGTCAAAAACAAATTAAAATTAGGATACACAAAAACGGTGGGGAAAAAAAACCCAGCCCTAATAACACCAAGCACCATGCGAAATACACACGCAGAAACTCTAGTTAATGACAGCTTTTCAGGACACAAAGCTGCTTCCATACACACACAGAAACTCTAGTTAATGACAGCTTTTCAGGACACAAAGCTGCTTCCATACACACACAGAAACTCTAGTTAATGACAGCTTTTCAGGACACAAAGCTGCTTGCATACACACGCAGAAACTCTAGTTAATGACAGCTTTTCAGGACACAAAGCTGCTTGCATACACACGCAGAAACTCGAGTTAATGACAGCTTTTCAGGACACAAAGCTGTTTCAATACACACGCAGAAACTCTAGTTAATGACAGCTTTTCAGGACACAAAGCTGCTTCGTCAAATGATCTTTCAACAACAACAAAGAAGTACACTAAAAAGTGACTAACTGAAAAACAAAAAGAGGAATGTATTATGGTACAGGCTAAGTGTACCCTAACAATTGGAGGTGAGGCGTGGACAAGGAGGGAAGAGGAGAGAGATAAGCAGTTTGGGGTGGGGGTAGGAAGTAGGTAGGGGTGAACAGAAGATAATCAAGATGCTAGAATTAAAAAAAAAACCTGATCAGAGAGAACAGGAGAGGGGTACAAATTATGTTTATATCAAGAGGGACATGCTGAGATGGGATGGGGGATGGAGAGAGGGCGGAGAATGTGAAAGAGGGGCTGGGAGCGTGGGGGTGGGGGCGAGGGGTAGAAAGTGAGAATAACAATTACGAGAAGAGCAGCGGTGGAAAAAAGCACAAAATATCAGAATCAATCGCTTGGTCAATAAAAAAAAAAAAAGTTGTACGCACGATTCACAACACAGCAAAGTACAAGTCAGACAACAATAACAAATAATCCAGGGCTGCATACTATAATTCAAAGACATTAGTTATTCAATTCCATCATAAAGGTCTCTAACAAACAATCCATTTTGAGAAACCGTACATCTTCAAAACAACGCTGACTGTTTGATCATCACTTTTCTTTTACTTTTTTTTTTTTCAACATATATACAGTATATGATAAAAAAGAAGAAAAGTGACACACACAAAACTGACTAATCACTGATTGTTCATTCATTACTTGTCAATCATCCAGGCAATAACCTACACGATTAAAAAAAAAAATGACTTGCACTGATGGTTGGAAGGAGGAGTCCAGTAAAAGAAGAGGCATGTTAAATTTGGAAGAGCAAGAAAAAGGTATCACAGACTTAACCTCTGACTCAGGAGTCTATTTCTTTCCAGACCTGTATAAGTACTTGAGCATAAAGTATGACATTAACTTTGTTTATTGATCATCCCTGTAAATTCTGTTGCCATTTTGTTTTCCTACATTTTTCTTTTCTTTTTTTTTTTTTTTTTTTTTAAATTCTCACACTTCATCAAGACAACATCCCATTCCAACTGGAACATAGCAAATATTCATACTGACATTTTCGACTAAATCTGGTCAAAAAGATGTATCAGTTTTCCCTCAACTATGTTGAAAGATTGATTTCATTTCATATGATCAGATGTAATATGTATTTATTTTACAGAAACCACATTTTGTAAGACATGCGGGGCAAAGCAATGATCATTTTCACTTTCATTCGTCTGGATATTGATCATACCCATGGAAACACCTGTGCCTCAAGTTTTGCATGAAATCTGAATCAATCAATCAGGCTTGGGCTATGCATTCTTATCTGAAACAACTGAACACAAGACAGAAACAGGGGTGAGAGAGTGGGGCTGAAAGGGAGAAGAAAGAAAGAGAGACAGAGAGAGAGAGAAAGAGGCACAGAAAATGAGAGAGAGAGAGAGAGAGAGAGGAGAGAGAGAGAGAGAGAGAGAGAGAGAGAGAGAGGAGAGAGAGGGAAGAGAGAGAGAGAGAGAGAGAGAGAGAGAGAGAGAGGAGAGAGAAGCAAAACACAGAAAGAAGACGAAAAGAGAGTGGGATAAAGACTGCGGAATGAAACCAATAAAGAAGAAGAGGTCAGAAACTGTGGGAAACAGACTTTTAAAAACAAATCCGTGAATGCGTGAAGGTATCTGCCTCCAAATCACCCTCTCTCATACATCTGCATCAGTCCAGTCCATAACAAACGCATGCGGAATGGCATCCAGGAGTCACCATCTGGAAGCAGTATGGCCCCATGAGACTGCAAGAAGTTGGGGGCCAGAACGCTTGTATAAGAGGGGGGTTCTTCTCTTAAAGACTTTCTACTGCCAGCTCTCCCTAGAGTTTAGTCTTTCCACATCAAATACCACACGAAACAACTGGCGATATTCAGAAATCTGCAAGGGAAGTAATCTGTGTTGGAGCTTGTGTTCAGCGAGCCTGACCTTGCCGTTTTCTTAGAACAAGAGGCGCTGGTGAGCACGCCCAAACAATTCAGCCCCACCAGTAATTCAGCCCCACCAGTAATTCAGCCCCACCAGTAAAGTTCAGTCAGTGAGAGAAAATGCCAAACATGGATGAGAAATGGTCTGCCTGTAACGCAGACAGTCAACAGCCTAATCCTTATCCTGGTGTGCCCTTCAAATCAGACACTTGACTTTAGGTCTCTTTGCTTGGCCCATGAACTAAGGAATGGTAACTCTGTTTGCGAAGGAAAGACCTGTGTAATCTTTCTCCCATTTCCTTTTTCAAGAACAGGTCTGTTTTGTCCGTCAGTCGTCTGACACAGTTCAATCAGAGAGAGAAAATACCAAAGCATGAGTGCAATACAATGCATCTGTTATGCAGTGTGATTTCACTTTGTCAGTGTGACAGCCCTGATGTGGCCCTTTGCGGTCGGCTGGGCTATAAGCAACATTATCTTATCTTATCTTGTCAGTGTGATTTCACTCATAATAATTGGTCAATTCTGATCTATGCATGTTGGGTTTGGTGCGCTATTTGTTTAGCAAATGATGCATGCACAAGCTGCATCATGATCCTGATCTAAAGTGAGTAAAGATAATTCTATTTACAATGGAAATACAAGTGATATCTTCGTCTGATTTTTTTTTTTCTGGTACTGGTCTATTACAAGGGCAGGCATCATAGCAGACAATGTGAAAATGGGGCAACAACAAACTAACATCCAACTGACAACAACAAACATAACAAAACAAAAGGCGGGTGAATAACAATTTTTACAAGAGGGATCATTATCAAATATTGATGGAATAGCAAACTAATGTAAAATGAAAGAAGCACACACACACACACACACACACACACACACACACACACACACACAGCTGCACATAACAAAATGCTTCACTTAAGACTGATACAGCAATGCGGATATGTAAGATGAGAAACATAAGCATGTCTTTTTAACCATGTATTGAGGGAAGGCATTACAAAAGACTGTGTGAAAATAAATCAGCTTCAAATAAACAAATAAAAGAAACACTGTTTTACTCACTATGTAATAATAATAAAAATCAGGATATAAAAATAAACTAAGGTAAAATGGTTGGAAAAAAACCGCACCAATCCAACAACAAAAAAGGTGAAAGTGCGAAAAAAAGGAATTAGGTCAAATTCAACTGGAGTTTAAAAATTACTAGCCCTAAAATGAACTGCTGTAAGTACGAAAAATTGTGATGGGAGAGCAGACTATGTAATGATGAAAATTACCAAGGAAAACACCATGCAGCAATGATACGTATACAAAGCAAACATAGTTGGAATGAACAAGTAGACATCTTCATGCCAGCCTGCCATGAACAATCTCCACACCGTGAAAAGATGGGGGGAAAAAAGATGGTGAAAAACTCTACATTCATGACGTAACCATAATAAACTTTCCTTCAGAAAATAAATGTCAACTGCACAAATGCTAAACCTGATACTCCACACAAACAAAATATATTATGTCAACAAAATTCAAATTGGGTGACAACTGAACAGAATTTTCTTTTTCTTTTTTTTTCCCACGCCATTATCATGACAATTTTCCATGCCAACTGCTTGGACAGGTTAGTACAAGAAAATGTCATTTGAAGATACTGTTTGTTAAATGTAACAATTTTTTTTTGAATGCTGAAAAACAACAAAAAAAAGGAGGAAGGGGAATGAGGTGGGGGGGGGGGGGGGGGGGGGGGGGGACAGAGTTGTATTATGAACAGGTGAACATCATCTTAGGCAAGAAAAAGATTGTTTTTCTGATTACTTCAGGGAAAAAAAAAACAAGCAATGAAGTGCCAGCATGATTTTTTTTTTTTTTTTTTTGAGATAATCTGTATCCAAACACAGACTATCTGACTAATCGTTTGTTCTGTGTCCATCCCTTTTGCCATAAAAATCATTTTGATATTGTTCCTCTTTGATCACAGTCATACATCATCAATCACCGTTTTGATTGGACTAGAAACAAAAATCATTGAAAGGCCAAACAAAACCAACACAGACATTGACTCGAGGGAAAGGGTAATATAGTAATAACCCTTTACCTACTAGGTGTGTTGGGACTCCATATTTCCCGGCATCCGTCATTTTTCTGTCACTCTTTGTAGTTCTCTTTATCTTCATCCATTTTGATGCAAATCTCTCACGGTTTTGAGTAAAATGATGGAAAATTATCGTAGTTGAAACGCAGAACAAGTTTTTCATCTTCCCACTCTCCAAAGAACAATCAGCCACACTGCAGCAGAGGCTGGAACCGGTATGGAAATGACATATATCAGTACTGAGCCTTGCTGTGGTTTGATTGCTACACCAACTCCTGGGGACTGAAATAATTTATACATGACAGTCACCATGGAATGAGTCAAAAGTCACCGTCAGTCGTTTTGAACTTCAGCAACACACACACACCACACACACACACACACACACACACACACACACACACACCAAAACGCAGGCAACTGATCTAATTTGAGACTAGCGTACAATTTTGATTCTTTAGTCACTCTTCCTTGACATGTACTTTGGAAAAGACACAGATTGTAAACATGGTACTCAATAAAGCCTTTTATATATACTTGTTTTTAAACAGGAAACTTGAGAACATCTAAAGACTGGACTCACAGTTCCATCAAAACAGTTCAGGAGAGAGCAGCTTCTTAGGAATACTGTAGCTCTGACAGTGCTGATCATAATGGACGCAAAATATTTTAACCCTTTCATTCCTGCCATATTTTGGAAGTTCCCATTGACAGATCAGCACAGCTTTAATCAACCTATCACAACTACAGAATGAGTATTTAAAAGGGACAAGATTTCACAGAATAAAACACAATTTGTTTCCATAACATTAAATTTTCATAGTGGTTGAATAATCCAGTAATGCATGGTTATTGGTGAGTTGGGGTTAAGATCATTTACCATTTAATTGCCATTTCTTATTCTGACAGGTCATGTTACTGCATATGTGACCAAAAGCAAAAGATTTTTCATAATCATAGTTGTACATTTCTATTGCCTTTGCATTTATAGTTTGAGAGTTTGTATGGCAAAGATCATTCAAAAAAATTTTCATATAACACTTTCCTCCATGTAAACTGACTTTGCTGGCTCACAATGTCAGTGAAAATGACAAAAATGTCCAACTCATTTCAGCTACATGAACGAGATGTATAACCATAGTTTCATCATAAAGCCACTTCCAGTTTATCATGTTTGTTTGTTTTGTCAACTGTCTCATCTCCTCTCTCTCTCTTCTCAGCGGCATCACTCCTACATTGCTCACTCTGTGTTTCCCTTACACAGCTCCACCCAGCTTGGTCTTGTTACAGTCCTAGAACCAGTCAACAGCGAGCAGTGACATCGGGTTGTTACGAGGAGACACTGCACTGCTGCACGGTCAGTGCAAACGTGTTGATTAGTCCTTCTTTCGATCTAACTTACGCAGGATACTACTCACAGCCCCCCTCCCCCAACCAGCTTTCCCTTCCGACAGTAACAACTGCTCCATTGTGGAGCCAACGTAAGACAGCCTACTAGTTCAGAGGGCACCACAACGTCCATGCGAGTCCCCAGGAGCTTGGCAACAGCCAACTCACCGCGGGCATACAAGCGGAGAGGAAGCCATTTACTGTCAACATCATCATTGCCTTTCCCAAAACACACAGAAAAATCAAACATTGCCGTAAATCAACACATAAAACTTGATATGTACAACAAAGGTGACTGCACACCGGACTGTATAGAATCAATATTGCCTGATTTGCACAGCCAAAAAAACACAAAGAGAGAAAGTGACACAAAGAGAAAAGAAGTCAAACCAAACAAACAAACCAAAAAAACCCAAAACAATTCAGTGTATGAAAACAAACAAACAAAGGCGCAGTGTATATTTCTGTATAGAAAACACACTAACAATGGTACACTGAACTGTGCAGAATGAACAAGACAGCACAAACAATAAATCACACCAACAGTAAACACAGAGAAAAAAACAACTCTCATTCCTGCAACAAAATGGTACTCACACAGAGAAAAACTGTCATTATTTCTGCAACAAAATGGTAACGTTTCTTTCCTCAACTTCTGACCTGCCACCTTTGATTATGAAGTGCCCCTCCATCGGGAAAAATAAGTCTGGGCCACAGCTGTACAGGCCAGCTCCTAAATTATCAGTCATGTTGAGAGTATGTGTGAACACAGCTCAAACCGCTGATCGCCCAATGTGGACATCAACCCAAGCACAACAGAAAAACAACAGCTCCTGACTGACATCAACAATAATATTGGACGACACCCCTACAATGACATACACTTTGGTCATCAGAATCAGGTGCAGTACTACTCGTTCACAGTCAACTGCTCTGCTGGAGTATTCATGCTGCATGTAGGTTGCTGAATTTAAATCAGACACATGGAAAAGAAGGAAACTAACAATGAAAAAGCTGATTTTGAGTTGTCAATAAACAAAATACAAGTTCAGACATATTGAAAAGGAGGTTAGATCAGACCTATCTCTGTCAGAAGAACTAAAAAAATGTCTGTTACTGAGACAGAACGGGAAAAATCTTAATTTTTCAACTTAATGTGTTTGATCATTTGATTGCAGCGTAAGCTGAGGTTTTAATCTGGTCCGATTATCTTACTGATCATGAATTGCATTTTAAAAAAAAATAAAATTAGCAGATTATGAACCCCTCCTAAGCTTTTGGACGGGTCTTTAAACCAAGATCCTGGTCAGATATGCAACTGAAAGCACACCAAACAAAGAGAGAAAAAGAAGGTAAAAATTGAACACTTGTAGAATCGTAGAATCCTGCTCTATGTTAGTCGTAGATGAGGCCATCAATTGCTGGTGGGATGGATAACACACACACACACACACACACACACACACACACACACACACACCACATACCTAACATGCACACTAAATGTTGTGTCAAGACATCATTGCCAAAAACTGAATGCGTCTCTTTTACTCGTGGGATTAATAAAACAGCCACGGAAGAAAGAAGTGGACGAATTTTGTCAGGAAATCATTGGTGGTTCCTCAATTACCCCTCCGTGGAAATAGGAGGGATGGCAAGGCAAGGCAAAATCATCAAAGGTCACTTCCCACTGATTTCATGGCAGAGGTTCATAACTACACCAACTACATTCACAGCTGCTGTGTGTTTAGCCTTTCCTGCTTAAAAAAACAAACAAAAACCAACAACAATGAACAAGGAACTCAATGAGTATATGAATCATTAAAAAGAAAAGAGTCAGAAGACACTACTATTTATGCTTTACAGAAAAAATGAAAAAATTAACAGAGCATAATTTCACAAGATTTCCTTTTTGACCTATTATCCTTATCCCCCCCCCCCCCCCCACTCACCCTTTGCTAGTGGTTGGAGGTTATGGAGTGGCAGTCTTGTGTGCCTCCTCCAGAACCTCAAGTTCTCTGAGGCCTTTTGGATCTCAGTGTTTTTGTTTGTTTGTTTATTTGTTTGTCCAAGCAGTAACTTGCTTTGTCCCCAGTCCAGAGATGCAGACTAAGACCGCTGGACAAGTTGGGAAGGGCTAATACAGCCCATCATCCCAAGGCTTTCAATTGTGATGAACTGAAAAGCAAACAAAACAGAATTAACAGATTGAAATAAATGTCTCAACCAACACAACCTCTCCTTCCCCCACCCCCACCCCCCAAAAAAAACCAAACCCAACAACAACTGTTTGAACCTTAACTCAAATAAAAATGACAAATGGAAGACAAGCTTCAACTAAAAAGGTCTGCATATTAATTAAATGTGTGAATATAAATGCAAGTGAATATGTGAGCATTTGCACGCATATCAATATCTAAATGACTGTATCAAAACAAGTAGCCTTAATTTAAAAACAACTAGCCTTAATCTATATGTTTGAACCTTAACTCAAATAAAAATGACAAATGGAAGACAAGCTTCAACTAAAAAGGTCTGCATATTAATTAAATGTGTGAATATAAATGCAAGTGAATATGTGAGCATTTGCACGCATATCAATAACTAAATGACTGTATCAAAACAAGTAGCCTTAATTTAAAAACAACTAGCCTTAATCTATACGTACGAATTGTGACAACATACAAAATGACAACTAAAATCTGAAATGAACTTAAGAGAGGCCATTGTACAGCTTTTGGTCGCACCAAAAAAAGTCCAAAACAATATGACACTCAAAATCTTGAGACAATAACAATCAAAAACCTGTGATAAAACGTCTGGCTAAACTTTTGGCTTGGGGACACACGCAGTGATAAAGAAAAAGTGAACAACAAATCACTCAAAACCTGAGACAACAGACAATAAGTACACGTTACATAATGGCTGGAACTTCAATCAAAACACAACTTACAATCTGACGACACACACCTTGCTCACATTACATCCCTGTGAATCAAACGACCAATCAGTTGTGAGTTCATTCATCACAGCAGCTTTAGCTATTGTCCAGATGCTTGACTTCCAAAACAGGCTCCTCAATCGCACAAACCAAATCTCTCATTTAATGAGCCTTCCTGCCAATTTATCAGTGATAATTCATTAAGACAGCGACAAGATTTCCGCAAGGTGGCAGCGGGCAGGGAAGAATAAAAGAGGGTGAAAGAACTGTTTGGTGGGAGGAGATACAGAAGGGACAGGAAGCAAACAGATACCAAACCATTATCATCTCTGGAATGATTCAAACACTCAGGTGGACAGTTACACACAGTAATGTTGCAGGATCACAGAAAAGTGCTTTTTTTTTTTCAATTCTTTTTTTTTCTAATAAAGCATGGCCTCACATATCTTCATGATGTCAATTCTGTTCTGCAACTGAATATGCTCAGGTCTTGTCAAAATATGCTGAAAAGTGAGCACAAGTCTGCCAGACCCTTGAGCAATCCAGTGGAACTTTGACATTTTTGACTTCTAATCTCATGAGATGTTTTAAATAATGATGATATATTCACCAGCCTCACGCTCACTTTCAGACACTCTGATATTATCCACCTATTATCTTATTCTTTCAGTCACTTAGATGGAAGAAGTACCCATATTAAGAAGAAGAACAGAAAATACAGATTAGTAAGAACTGTCTAGGTACTGGTCAGCTTTTTACTCTGAAAGGAAGGCTTGCTCTTGTGGTAAGGTGTGGAAGAGCCAATCAAAAAGACGTGGCGGCCCTGGTACCAGAATCTGAAAGAGACAAAACAGGCACAGGTGTGACATCATTTCAACACGCACCTTTTCTTCTCTTCTTTCCCTCTTTTGATTTACTTACTTCCTTAATCTTACCATCTCTTTCACAGGGCTACCTACTCCCCTTGCGACGTCTGTGGACAAACTTCCTAAAAGCCACGGACAAAGATCAATTTCCAGCAATACCGCTTGTTACAGCCACAACCAAAACGAGGTGAAAGTTTACCTTTATATATGTCCAGCTCCTAGTTTAGAAATATCCCAAGCTGATCTTTTTTGCTGACATCATGATAACAATCACTCTTAGCCTTTCTTGCTTTGACGTCAATTTCAACTCCCTTAAAACATTGCCAGGCAGCCTATATGCTTACACACTGGTCGATTTTGAAATGTTCAAGTAGTTCAAATGGTTTGGGTAGTTTTGGCTATCAATTAATCTCTTCAGTGCTGATGACGTATATATACGTTCAGTACAATGCAACCATATACTACGTCCGCCTCATCTGAGAATTTTTCCTGTTTCTATTTTTGAAGTTTTGGGATTGTAATAGGCACCAAGAAGAAAGCTCAATATATATATAAATGAATTATTCATGAGGGGCAAGATCCAATCAGGCTTCGTTGGGTCATTGCAGGATATTATTCATAGCACAGAGACGAAAGTTTTCAAAAATGGCAGATGACGAACCAAGCCTGGCCCACGTGGTTCAAGGAGAAGGCCTGCAGCGAAGGATTTATGGCAAGTCTGTCACACAGAATAATGATGAAAAAGTTCTAAAAAAAAAAAAAAGCATCCAGAATGAAAATTTTGAGTACAGTACTTGGTGTGGCAAAGCCTAGTCAGCAGATTCACTCCATGAAGGTGACGAAGATGAGGCTGGCCATTTGCAGTGTGGTGGTGGTGGTGGTAATGTTGTAGAGCTAGATATCACTCGCATTGTAAGCACGCTGAGAGGGGACAGCAGAACAAGAGGCTGAATATAGCTCTGTGGCCGACCCAGCTGTGACCCCAGCCATAGTCGGTCCACTGCTAAGCCGCAGAGAAGAGGGGTAAAGGGTGGACGTGAAGAGGGGCATGGTGGGAAGGCCAGTGAGTTTGTGTTTGGAGCACGTGGCGTGGCACAGATAACGTCCAATCAGGGGACCGTTTGCAGCACGCGGCGTGGCACAGATAACGTCCAATCAGGGGACTGGTTGGAGCCCCCAGGCCAGATAGGAGTACTTTTGCCACCTCATTGTGCTCCTTCTTCGCTGGTTTCTGTGTTTGGGCGTGTATGAAGAAGTGAGTGAGTGACAGAGGGGGAGTGGGCATGGAGAGGGCGGGCGTGGCAGTGCAAGAGAGAGAAGGCATCATTGTGATTGTGATGTCATGACTGTGTTGTGTGTTTAAGAGCGAGTGAGTGAGTGTGTGTGTGTGTGTGTGTGTGTGTGTGTGGTGTGTGTGTGTGTGGTGTGTGTGTGTGTGTGTGTGGTGTGAGAGACAGAGATTTTGTTGCATGTGTGGAAAAGGGGAGAAAGAAAACAAGAGGAGAGAGAGAGAGCGAGAGAGAGAGAGAGTGTGTGTGTGCGTGCGTGCATGCGTGCTGTGTGTGTGTGTGTTGATGTGAGTTATGACTGGTTTACATGTACATTTTCCT
This sequence comes from Conus ventricosus, assembly GCA_018398815.1. Lineage (NCBI taxonomy): Eukaryota > Metazoa > Mollusca > Gastropoda > Neogastropoda > Conidae > Conus > Conus ventricosus. Next base: position 62,073,658 of record CM031615.1, read on the forward strand.
GTCACGGGTGAGAGGAGAGGAAGAGGTCTATGTGGCGGACAGCCTGTGCTTCAACGGTGCAGAAGGTGAAGGGTGTGTCCTTGATCATCCTGTTGTCCAGCCTAATATGACAGCACCAGAGATCCTCCAGTTTACAGTACAGCCTAGCCTCAAGAAAAGACCTCGGGGAGTAATGCCAGTTCACTACTAGGAGCTGTTTTTGACAGACACTCTGGTTCAGCATTTTGCTGATCAGAACCAGCCTTGTGTGATGGAAAGGCACTTTCCTTACTGAATGGCTTCAAATGACAGGCAAGCAGGCAACTAGCAGGAAGTGCAAGGTGTGCACACAGCATGGCATCTGGAAGGAGACTGTGTGTGAGTGTGCACAATGCCTACCTCACCCTGCCCTGTGTACAGACCCATGTTTCAGAGTGTACCTCACCACCAAGCACAACCAACACTGCAGTGCATCACACACACACACACACACACACACACACATACATACACACAAACCTGTAAATTCAATTTTGTATCATAAATGACATTATTGTGTGCTTGACCAGTTTATCTCATCAGCTTTTTTCAGTCAGTGTTTTATTCTTTTAGAGTTAACAATTGAACAACGCTTGTCTGACGCAATGGCAAAACAAAACTGCCTGTGTGAATTTTGATGAATGTGTGTACAATTCTGAATTTTGGATTTACAATTCGATACAGTTTCCATAAAGTAAGAACACATTTATTTTATTTCCTATCTACCTCTGATTTTATTTTCTGTTTTACTAACTCTTTATGACATATGATCACAGTATGAAACATTTATTTACCTACATTTATGGCTGATTATTTACCTTCAATACAAACAAAGAAGTGGTTTTTTGTTTACGAATACTTTCTTGCAAAGTTTCAACGCAAGAATTTTTTGTTAATTCTTACCCACCACAGCCAAAAAGAGCTTGTCAAATAAGGGAAACTACCAAACAAACATGGCACTGAAAGGGTTAACGGAGAAGTTTGAGCCCTTCAGATTTGTTTCCCAGACAGCACGAAAGTGGATGTCTAGGAATGTGCCGTTTCATTGCAGTTCATTGTTACTGGACAAATTATGATCCTTCAGATTGGTTCCTGACTTCGAAAAGAATGGGCTAGTCGATGTCTATGGGTTGTGTGTGGGGTTTTTGTGGTTTGAAGGGGGTGATGTGCGGTTGTGGTGATTGGTGGGTGTGTTTGAGGTGAAATTTTGGGGTTTGTTTTTGGGAAAAAGAAAAACCGGGGGGGAGTGAAAAAAAAAAAAAACCCCCATCCCCAAAAAAATTGTTTTTATTTTTTTTTGATTTTTAAAAATGAAAGAAACGGTGTGAAGGGAAAAAAAAAATGTGGGGAAGTTGTTGGTGGGGGTGGGGGGTTTTGTTTCATCGGGAAATTTTTGGAAAACAACCGAACCCTTTTTTTCCAAAAAGGTAAAAAACTCAGTTTTTTTGTTTTTCCCTTTTAAACGGGGCTTTTTTTTTCCTTTTTACAATCTTTTGAAAAATAAAAACCCCCCCGTTAGGAAAACAATTTTCCTTATGGGGGTTTTCAAAAATTGACAAACAAAAACTGCAGGGGGGGAAAGGGTTTTTGAACCCTTTCAAAAAAAAAGAGGGGGGGGTTTTTTTTACAATTTTTTCTTGAAATGTTTAACCAAAAATTTTTTTGGTTAAATTCACCCCAACCCCAAAAAAAAAAGCTTGCAAAAAAAAACCCACCAAAACAAAAAAACCCCCAAAAGGGAAAATTCTTTTTAAAATTTTTTAAATAAAAGCCCCCCTTCTGTTTGGCCCAAAGTGCCAAAAAAAATATGCTTTTTTTTAATTTTTTCCCCCTGGTTTTTCCATTTCTGTTTTTGGTTTCCCTTCAAAACTGTTTCCTTAAGGTTAAAAAGGGTTTTTTATTTTAAACCTTTTAACTTTGGGAGTTAATTTTTGTTTTTTAAAATCCAAAACAAAAAAACCCCACAATAAAATTTTTTAACCCCTTTTTGGGAAAACTTTTTATAACCAACAGACTTTTTAAACAAAAACTGTAAAAAGGAAAGAAATTTCCTGGGAATTTTTTTCAAAAAAAAGGGGGGTTGTTTAAAATTTTCGAAAGTTTCCCCCAACCAAAGAATTTTTGAATTTTAAACCCCCGGGGCCAAAAAAAGGGGGGAACCCCCAAAAAAAAAAAAAAGGCCCCAAAAAAAAAAAAAAACAAAAAAAAAAAAAAAAAAAAAAAAAAAAAAAAAAAAAAAACCAAAAAAAAAAAAAAAAAAAAAAAAAAAAAAAAAAACCCAAAAAATTTTAAAAAAACCAAAAAAAAACACCCCCCCCCCCCCCCCCCAAAAAAAAAAAAAACCAACACCAAAAAAAAAACAAAAAAAAAAAACCCCAAAAAAAAAAAAAAAAACCCAAAAAAAAAAAAAAAAAAAAAAGACCAAGACAGACATGGCAAAGGGGGGTTTTCCGACGGGAAGTAAAGGCCCGCTGGAATTTTGGGCCCGAGCTAAAGAAAATCTCCAAAAAGTGTGGGCTGGAAGGGGTTGGGGTTTTTCCCGGCCCTATTTTCCCCAGGGAATTCAGAGGTTAAGTAAAAAAAAAAGGGGACTCCTCAAGCCCAGTGAGGGGGGGAAAGGGTGGGAAACACACAGTCGGGGCCCCAAAACCGGGAAAATTTTTTCCATTTTTTTTCCCTTTTAGGTAAGCGTTTTAGCGCCACTAAGCCACAACATTAATCTTTGCCCAGATGAAAGGTTCTTTTTGCATGTTTCCCTTTCCCTGAAACAATGACAAAATTTTTTAATCGACATGAAAGTTTTTCAAATTATAGAAAAAGGGTTCCACACGTTTTTTTCAGTTACTGAGCATGCCTTTATGGGGGGTTTTTGGGGTTTCGCCTTTTTGTGGGGGAAAAACCCCCAAAGCGGCGACAGATTTTCAAAACACCCTTGAAGCCCGGGAGAATTCCCCTGGTCAAAGTACACTGCCAACGAACCCCTGTGGGGAAGATGAATACACTTTAAACACACAAAACTTTACCCCTAATTCGTAAACGGGATATCAAAAAACCCCCCAAAAAATGAAAAACTTAAATCTAAAAAACCCAAATTTGAAATTTCACATACACACACCACACACGAATAAACACTCCACCACACAAACAGCACAAACACAAAAAACACACACACACACACACAAAACATACAAAAGGATCAAGGATGTTTCAGATAATTCTTTTTTTAAAGGTTTTTAAATTTTCCCTCCCCCCCCTTTCCCTCATAAATAAAACACAACACACAAACACCCCCCACACACCAACCCCACACCCACACCCCCCAAAACACCCCTTATTAAAAGGGACAGCTTTGGCCCTTTTTTAAAAAGTCTTCTTTTGCCCCAAGCCCCCTAATTGGGATATTGGAGTTAGTGACGAAAAGAACATTTGTTTTTTGGTTTATTTTGTTGCATTGAACGGGGTTTCCCTGTTGATTTTCCCTTTTAATTTTTTTGGGGCCCAACTCTGTTTGGCCCTGTTAATAGACTTTTGTTCATTTTTGTTAACACTTTTTGGAGTTTTTTTTTCTCTTTTTGAAAATTATTTTTTGATCTTTTTCTTTTCCCGGGAATTTTTTGTTTTGTTTTTTTTTGTGTACTTTTTAACTTGCTTGGGGCCATTTGGTTAATTTGTATGCACATATTTGCAGTTGTGTATTTGGCAGTTGGGGGACCTTGTATTTTTGTTTTGTATTTAGTTGTTTTTGGGTGGGTGGGGGGGGTTTTTTGTTTTGTGGGTGGGTGTGTGTGTGGGGTGTGTGTGTGTGTGTGTGTGTGGTGTGTGTGTGTGGTGTGTTTTTTAAATTTTTTAAGGGTTTTTAAATTTTCTGAAAAAAATTTTTGCTTTCATGGACCCTTTTAAAAAGTGTGATCAAAGGGTCTTGGTTTTTCAATTGTGTTGCCGTACTTATTTTTTTTTTTTTTTTTTTAAGGGGAAAACGTGTCCTTTTTCAAATGGATTAGGAAAAATTTAATGTCAAATAATTTGTTATCTGTATTGACCTATTTTGTTTTTTATTTGATTGCTTGACTTGTAAAATCTTGATGTAACATTGTGTTCCCCTTTCCCATTTACTCAAGTGCGTCCCCTCCAAGAAAGGGCTCAAATGGATATCTTTATATTAACAGTGTTTTAGAAAAAAAATTGATGAAATGATTTTATTTTAAACAACAATGGAATGAATTTCAATTTTTTTGCTTCCCCGAATCGGGTTTAAACCCATGTGTAGTTTAAAGTGCTGATATGTTATGCAAAAATTATAACATCCCCTTTCTTAAAACCTACAGCCCCTAAATAAACAGGACTGCTATTTTACTGTGGAAAAAATCATTAAATTTTAAAAAAAATATACATTCGAAAGCTTTTAATATAGTTTCGGTTTTTTTTTAAAATTTATTTTTTTAAAATGTTGAAAACCCTATAATGGGCCGGATTCTTTTAAAAGAAATCCCTGAAACAAATTGTTTGGTCGATAGGTTTAATTGATGATGGACGTGCCCCCTGGAATAAAAAGAAATCGTTTTCCTAGGAGATTTTAACTAGATTAAGAATCCCCTTTAAAACAGTGCCCGGGAAAAAAAAAAGGGGATTAGTAGCTGTGCAATGTTGGATTGGAAAAATTTAAATCGACACCCAACACCCCTTACAGAAAAACATGAGACTTTATTGATACATTTACTTTTTAAATTTTAAAAGAAACTTTGTGGGAAAATTGTGTGCTCAGTTATTTGGGAGTTAGTGATCATCAACTTTAGGTCTTTTGGATAAAAAAAGGGAGAAAAATTTCCAAAAATTACGGCACAAGGAAATTTTCTATAGAGTTTTACATATTTCAAAAAAAAAATTGCCTTTCTAACTGATTATTTTCACTCAGGTTTAAAGAAAATTTTATAGATTAGGGGGCCCGGGGGACTGTGCTTTAATGAATGGAAAAAAAAAATTCAGAAATTTTTTTTGTAGACATGCCCCCTTTTTTAAAAAAAAAAAGTTAAATTTTTAGAAAAACCCCCCTTGGATAAAAAGGGAAAAAAAAAGGAAAAAGTGACAAAAGAGATTATTTAAATAGGACAAATCAAAAAGGGGAAGTCGGGAAAAAAGGGAAAACAAAGTCATTCTTTTGAAGAGGAATGCAAAGCAAAATATTTAAAATTTGGTGTCTTATCAAGAATTTTAAATTGATAGGGAAAAAGCTTCAATACCCTTTTTTAACAACTTACTTACCCGGCCCCAAAGATCATGTAAAGACTTATCACCAGAAGAAATCAATACTCCTTTGCAAATTTTGGGCCAAAAAAAAAAGTTTTTAAAAAATTTAAAAGCCCCCAAAAACCGACTTAAAGCTTTTTGAAAAATTTTGACTTAAAAAGGAAATTCTTCCAAATTCAATATTCCATCAGCCCAGAAATTGAAGTTTTCATGGGACTGGAAAAATTAAAAAGGAAAATGGGAAAAAAGAGTTTAGATGGGTTAGACGGGAAAATTCAAAAAATCATTTCCCCTTTTATTGCGATTTCTTATTTTTTATTTTACAATCTATCTATCGTTAAGAAAAAATTTTCCCCCTCTTTTTTAAAGGGAAAGCTGAGTTTTCCCGATTTTAAAAAGGAAAACCTGCAAACCCCTTTAAAATTTAAAACCGTTTTTCTATCCTATCTCCCCTTATTAAACCCTTGAAAGGCATGTTAAATCCAGTTATATTTAAATTTAAAAAGATATGATTGATTCTTGTAAACCAATTGGCTTTCGTGGGAACCCAAACTTTCCCAACGCACTTACACAAAATTTTTGAAAATTGCCCTTTTCAAACTTTAATAAAAAGTTTACGGGAAATTTCCCTTTTTTTGTTTTTGCAAAGCTTTTGATTTTTAATCAAACACACTTCCCTTTTAAAAAAAACTCACCCTTAAAAAATTGACAAAAAAACCCCAAAATTTTTAATTTCTTCATTTCTCAAAAAACCCTATCAGCTTGTCGAAAAAAAATTTTCCTTAACGATCCGTTGTTTCATTTTAAATTTTGGGGGTTTGCCTCAGGATCTGTGTTTGGCCCATTTTTGGGTTTTCTATTTACATTAATGACCTCCCTTTTGTACATTAAATGTTTTTGGTAAAATTGTTCGTGATGACATTTCTTTACAAGATAAAAACGGGAAATGGGCTGAACTGAAAATTTAATTTTACAAGAAAACCTTAAACAGACTTGACAAATTTGGACGGGAATGAATATGGGCTCAATTTCAGAAAAAACAAATTTGTTTTAGAAACCCTTCAGGGAAAAAAAAAAAAAAAGAAAAAAAATGTTTTCCCCCCTTTGCCCATTATCCAAAAGGCCCAAATTATAAAAAAGTAGTCTCACATAAAGTTTTGGGAGTCACCATCAAACAACAAATTTTTTTGGGTTAAAATATTTCTGTTTTAAAGGGAAAAAATTAAAAAAAGGGAAAAAACTATATCAGTTTTTAAAAAATTAAGAATTTTCTAAATTTTTACTCGGGAAAATATGTTTTTTTAATGACACATCCTTCTCTTTAATTATGACCAATTATGGAAAATCAGTAAAAAACTATCAAAAATTACATAAATGATTTCCCAAAGAGCTAAAAATTAATTAAAGGGCCCTTTAACACTTTGGGAGTAAAGATGATTTTTTAAGGGGAATTTGGTATTTTCCCTTTTAAAGGGAAAGGGCTTTTTTTAAAACAATATTTTTTTCTTGTACAATGTTGTGAAGGTTTATTTTCCGGGAAAAATCTTTCGAAAATTTCTCTTTAAATTGAAAATAGCACAATACAAATTTTCCTTTCCTAGCCCTGAAAAGATCTGTATAAATCAAGTTTTACTTACTTGGTGGATCTTTTTGGGAATAATCTCCCCTTTTCACTTAAAAATGTATTTGGTCTAGAAACTTTTTTAAAAACGCACAAAAAAAATTTTTTAGAAAAAAAAAACCCAAAAACGTTATTTTTTTTTGGGGTTTGTATGTAATTTTCTCTTTCTCTCTCTCTTTTCTTTTCTCTTTTCTCTTTTTTCTCTCTCTCTCTTTTTCCCCTCTCTTCTCTTTTCTCTCTTTAAATTTTTTTTTCCCTTCCCCCTTCCCCTCTTCTTCTTCCTTTTTCTTCTCTTTCTTTTTGTTTTGTTCATCTTTTTTTTAGTTTTTTTTCTTCTTCTTTCTTGTTCATCTTGATTTTCCCTTTTAAATTCTCTCTCCCCCCCCCCTCTCTTTTTCTCTCTCTCTTTTCTCTCTCTCTTCTCTTTTTCACTCGCTCGCCCCCTTTGTTTCAAAAACTTTTTTTCCCCTTTTTTTTTCCCCTTTTTCTTTTAAAAGTCTTGATATATAACTTTAATTGTTTTAATCATGAATTAAAAAGGGTTAAATTTGAAACCCAGTTTTTTGTAAAAATGTTTTTTTTTGTATTTACACATGGGGTACTTAATATCTGTTTAATTTAAAAGGTGTATGATTTTTTTTTTTCCCTTTAAAATATATGTGCTTGTGTTTTATGTGGGGATGTTGGGGTTGTGTGGTGTGTGGTGTGTGTGTTTTGGGGGTTGTGTGGGGTGTGTGTGTGTTTTTTTTGTGGGGGTGTGTGTGTTTCTATCGGTCAAAATTTAAAATTTCCATTTCCAAATGGATATTGTTTGCATGCCTTTGTTGTTTACCGGGAAATGATTATTTCTTTGGATTTTTGCCTTATGATTCTCTTTCTTTGGTTTTCCTTATGATGTTCTTTTCTATTGTTTTTGGAGGGCAGGATGTAAAAAAAGCTGTATCGCTTACTTTTTTTACCCTCATTAAAGGGCATTTTTACTTTGACTGCTTTTTACTTTGACACACCCCAAAACCCAAAAATCCAAACAAAAAAAAAATGTATTCCCAAATTTTAAGCAAACCCAAAAAAAAAAGATTTAAAACACGAAAAAGGCTGAATAGAATGCCCCTGTGGCCTTTTTCATACAAAACCAAAAAAAAAATGGGAAATTTTAGTTTTAAGCACCCAAAACACGATTTTAAAACACAGAAAAGAGCTGAATAGAATGCCCCTTTTGGCCTTTTTTTTAAAAAAAAACCCAAAAAAAAAATGTTTTGAGTTTGAAGCACCTTAAAAAACAGATATTAAAAAAACAGAAAAAGAGTGAAAAGAATGCCCCCGTGGCCTTTATTTTCCAAAACAAAACAAAAAAAAAAATTTTTTTTGAGTTTGAAGCACCTAAAAAAAAGATATAAAAAAACCCGGGAAAAAAACTGAATAGAATTTCCCATGTGGCCTTTATCATACAAAACAAAACCCAAAAAAGTTTTCTTGGTTTGGAAAACACCCAAAAAAAGAAAAAATAAAACACAGAAAAAGAGTGAATGAATGCCCTTGGCCTTTATCATACAAAAAAAAAAAAATGGGATCTCGAGTTTGGGAAAAACCCAAAAACAGATTTAAAAAAACAGAAAAAGAGCTGAAAAAGAATTTCCCATGTGGCCCTTTTTTTCATACAAAAAAAAAAAAAAAGTTTTGAGTTTGAACACCTTTAAAAAACCCGGTTTAAAACAGAAAAAAAAGTGAATAAAATGGGCCCCTGTGGGCCCTTTTTCATTTCAAAACCCAAAAAAAAATGTTTTTGAGTTTGAAGCACCCAAAAAACAAAAAATTTAAAAACAGAAAAAAAGTGGGTTGAATGCCCCTTGGGGGGTTTTCATACAAAAAAAAACAAAAAAAGTTTTTTCTTTTGGGGGGTTTTTTTTAAGCACCCAAAAAAACAGTTTTAAAAAAAGGGAAAAAAAAATGAAAAGAATGCCCCTGTGGCCCTTTTTTATTTAAAAAAAAACAAAAATGTATCTTGAGTTTTTAAGCACCTAAAAAAAGAATAAAAACACGAAAAAAAGCTGAATAGGGAAACCCCCGTGGCCCTTTTTAACCCCCAAAACAAAAAAAGTATCTTTAGTTTGAACACCTAAAAACAAGATATAAAACACAGAAAAAGGGAAAAGAAAGCCCTTGGCCCTTTTTCATACAAAACCCAAAACCCAAAAGGGATCTTGAGTTTGAAGCACCCAAAAAAGATATAAAACAAAAAAGAGCCCGAATAGAAAGATGTGGGGCCCTTTAACCCTTCCCCCCCAAAAAAAAAATTTTATTTGAGTTTTGAAACACCCAAAAACAGATATAAAAAAACAGAAAAAAAGTGAATAGAATGCCCATGTGGTTTATCATACAAAAAAAACAAAAAAGTATCTTGAGTTTGAAAGGGACCCAAAAACAAGATATAAAAAACGAAAAAAAAGCTGAAAAGAATTCCCCTGTGGCCTTTATATTTCAAAACCCCCCAAAAAAAAATTTGAGTTTTAAGACCCAAAAACAGATAAAAAACACAGAAAAAAAAGCTGGGAAAAGAATGCCCCTGTGGCCTTTATCATACCCCCCCCCCCCCCCAAAAAAAAAAAAAAATGTATCTTTTAGGGGTTTAAGCCCTAAAAACAGTATAAAACACGAAAAAAGACTGAATAGAATGCCCCTGTGGCCTTTATTATCAAAAAAAACAAAAATGTATCTTGAGTTTTAAGCACCTAAAAAACAGATATAAAAAACAGAAAAAGGTGAAGGGAATTCCCCTGTGGCCCTTTTTCATACCAAAAAAAAACAAATTGTTTCTGAGTTTTTAAGCACCCAAAAAAAGATTAAAACACAGAAAAAAGGGGTGAATAGAAAAGCCCCGTGGCCTTTTTAAAACCCCCCAAAAAAGTTTTTGGGTTTGGGAAAAACCCAAAAAAAAAAGTATTAAAAAAACAGAAAAAAAAGCTGAATTTGATTGCCATTTTTGGGGCCCTTTTCAAAAAAACAAAAAAAAAAATAAGGGTAGTTCATTCCAAAAAAAGAATTTAAATTTTTGCTCTTTTTTAGTTTTAGGGTTTAATAAACAATATTTTGGTTTTTTTTTTTTGGCATAGGGGTGAAATGAACAAAATTTTTGTCAAAATTTGGGGTTCATTTACCCCCAACCCCAAAACCCCAAAACAAACACAAATTTACAACACCCAAAACACAACACACATACACAAACCAAAACCCCACACACAAAATATCACACCAAAAAAAACAAACCAAAAAACATACACACAAACCCCAAAACCCCACAACACACACACAAACACACACACACACAACACACGGGAAAAAAAGAAAGAAGAAAGGGAAAAAAAGAAACCCGCAGCATAAGACACCCATTGTCTTTCTCGGGGAGTGGGGGGGTGGTTCCAAGGGGTGAACACAAAGTTGAGGTAAACCGGGGGGGAGAGGAAGCTTGGGGAGGATCGAATGTTTAGGTTGTTTCGTACTGTTCTCCATCAGGTTTTTGGTTCTCGGTGGGCTGCCCGTTCCCCAGATTCAGCACAAATTTGTTGAAAAAGTCCGTGTTGTACTGTGTTGGGGTACGTCACGGTTTTGTGATGTTAAAAAAAAATTTTATTTAAAACCGCCAAACAAAAAATGGAAAAACACAAGAAAATTTTTTGTCAAAGTTTTTTTGGCAGATTTTCTAATTAATTTTTTAAAAAATTTTGGGTTTTAATTTTGCTTTTCAGTACCTTTACTTTAAATGACCTGTGTTGGGTTTTGTATTGTGGTGGTTTTTGTTGCGCTGTATCTGTTTGTTAAAACCCCCTTTTTCACAACAAAATTTTTGTAAAAAATCGGCTGTCTCCTTTTGGGGGTCCCTTTCCCTTTTCTTTTTCTGTCTGTGTTTTATTTATTCACCAAGTGGATTTTTTTAAAAATTTGCAGAAAAGTTTTCCAGAGGTAACCCCCCACTGATGTCATGTGGGGTTCAACAAGGTCTATTCCCGGGTTTTGGGTCACCCTAAGTAAAATGCAAAAGTGGGTTTTGCTGCCCGGTCACCGAGTGGGGGTTTTTGGTTCTAAATTTTGTGCTGTGGTAAAATTGGGGTGGTGGGTTCCCAAAGGGGTTTTTCTTTTGTGCTGTTCACCTTTGGTTTTTAAGGGTTGTTTTTTGTGTACTGGTTACATGAGTGGTGTTCAGTGGTGTCTTTTCTGTGCGGGCCCAGTTTATTTAGTGGTGTTCAAAGGTGTTTTTCTGTGTTTCCCGAGCCACCGAGTGGTGTTCAATGTTTTTCCCATTTTTGTGTACTGGTTTACGGGGTGGGGTTCAGTGGTTGGTCTATTCTGTGTGCTGAGTCACCTGGGGGTCTTTTTTGGTTTTCTTTTGTTGCTGAGTCCCCGGTGGGGTTCAAAGATTGTCTATTTGTGCCCAAAGAGTACATGGGGGGGTGTAGTTTGGGGTCTTTTCGGGGCTGCTGAGTCCATGGTGGTCTTCAATGGTGGGCTATTCTGTGCTGGGTTTAGGCACATGAAATGGTCTTCAATGGTGTTATTTTTTGTGTACTGAAATCACCCGGGGTTTGGGGTTAATGGTGTTATTCTGTGCTTGAAATACGTGGTGGTCTTTAATGGTGTCTTTTTCTGTGCTGTGAGTCACCTGGTGGGGTTCATGATTGTTTTATTCCGGGCTACTGAGTCCCTGAGGGTTTTTCTTGGGGTTTTATTTTGTGTATGAGTCACCTGGTGGTTTTCAATTTTGTTATTCTGTGTGCTGAGTCAACCCGAAATGGTGTTCAATTTGGGGTTATTTGTTTCTGTGAGTCATGGTGGGGTTCAATGGTGTCTATTCTGTGCTACTGAGTCACCTGAGGGGGTGTTCAATGGGGGGTCTATCCCGTTCTGCGATTTTACCCGAGTTTGGGGTTCAATGGTGTCTATCCTGTGCTGCTGGGGCACTGAAATGGTGTTTCAATTTTGGGATATTCTGTGCTAATGAGTCAACCCATGTGGGTGTTCAAAGGTGTCTATTCTGTGTACTGAGTCACCTGAGTGGTGTTCAATGGTTTTTGATTTCCCCGTGCTGCTGAGTCACATGAGTGGTGTTCAAGGTGTTTTCCCGTGTGCTGAGTCCATTTTTTGGTTTCAATGGTGTCTATTCTGTGTACTGGGTCAATGATGGTGTTCAATTGGGGTCTTTCGTGCTGCTGAGTCACATGAGTGGGGGGTTCAGGGTGTTTTATTTTGTGTGTGAGTACTGGTGGTGTTCAATGGGGTCTATTCTTGTGCTGAGGGCAAAGGTTGGGGTTTACTTTGGTTTTTGTTCTGTGTGCTGAGTAATTTTAGTTTTGCACAAAAGGGGGTTTTTCTGTGCTATGAGTCACATGGTGGTGTTAAAAGGTGTCTATCCTGTGCTGTGGAGTATTTTTAGTGGTGTTCAATTTGGGGTCTTTTCTGTGCTGCTGGTACATGAGTGGTTTCAATGGTGTCTTTTTGTGCTGCTGGGGTCCCCAAAAGAGTGGTGTTCAATTTTGGGGTTATTCTTTTATTTGAGGGCACCCGAGTGGTGTTCATTGGGGTCAATTTTTTTGGGGTGCTGAGTCACTGAGTGGTCTTCAAAGGTTTTTATTCGGGGCTGGAGTCATTTGAGTGTTGACCTTTGGGGTTATTCTGTGCTACTGGTCACCTGAGTTTGGGGTTCAATGGTGTCCCCATCCTGTGCTTTCTGAGTATTTTGATTTGGTTTTTCAATGGTGTTTTATTTGTTTCTTCTGAGTCCACAAAGAGTGGTGTTCAGTGGTGTCTATTTGTGCTGCCGAGGGCACCCGAGTGGTGTTCAATGGGTCTATTCGTGCTTCTGAGTCAATGAGTTTGGGGTTCGTGGTGTCTATTCTTTGCGCCCCAGTCCCCGAGTGGTGTTCAAAGGTGTCTATTTTGTACTACTGGGGTCCGTGAGGGGGTGTTTTAGTGGTGTTTTCTGGGGCTGCCCAGTCACCTTTTAGTGGTGTTCAATGGGGGGTTTATTTTGTGCAAATGAGTAATGAGTGGGTGTTCAGTGGTGTCTATTCTGTATACTGAGCAATTGGGGGTGTTCATTTGGGGGTCTTTCTGTTTCTGCTGAGTCATTTGAGGTTTGGGGTTTAAAGTCTAGTCTGTGTGGTGGTGTTCAAAGGTGTTATTCTGTGCTGCGAAATCATAGGTGTTTCACAAAAGGTGTCGTTCTGTGTACTGGTCACATGAGTGGGTTCAATTTGGGGTCTATTTTGTGCTGTGAGTCACCGAGTGGTGTTCGTGGTGTCTATTTGTGCTTCGAGTCAAACCCGAGTGGTGTTCCCCTGGGGGTCATTTGTGTGCTGAGTCACCTGAGGGTGTTCAGTGGGGTTTTATTCTGTGGGTGCCCAAAATCCCCCGGGGTGGTGTTTCCAAAGGTGTCATTCTGGTATTTAGGCACCCGAGTGGTGTTTCAATGGTTTTCTTTTCGTGGTACTGGGCCCATGAGTGGTGTTCAATGGTTTTTCTATTTGTGTACTGGTCCATGGGTGGTGTTCGTGGTGTCTATTCTGTGCTAATTTAGTCACATGAGGTGTGTTCCCGGTTTGGGGTCTATTCTGTGCTTTCTGGTAATGGGTTTGGGGTTCATGGTGTCTATTCGGGGCTGTGGGGTCACTGGGTGGTTTCAATGGTGTCTATTCTGTGCTGCTGAGTCAAATGAGTGGTTTCCCCAAAGGTGTCTTTCTTTTGCACTGAGTCACATGAGTGGTTTTTCAGTGGTGTTATTTGGGGCACTGGGGTACTTTAGTGGTGTTCAATGGGGGTCTTTCTGTGCTTTCCGAAATACCCCAAAGGTGTTCAATGGTTTTTATTGATGCTGCTGAGTCATTTGAGTGGGGGTTCAATGGTGTCTATTTGTGCTGTGAGTCATTTGGTGGTGTTCAATGGTGTTATTCTGTGCTGCTGAGTTACATGGTGGTGTTCGGGTTTTTATTCTTGCTACTGAGTTAAAGGTGGTGTTCAGTGGGTGTCTATTTGTGTACTGAGTCAATGAGGGGGTGTTTAATTTTGGGGTATAACGAAAACTAAAAATGTTCTATGAGTTTGAAGCACCTAAAACACAGATATAAAACACAGAAAAAGAGCTGAATAGAATGCCCATGTGGCCTTTATCATACAAAACAAACAAAAAAGATAAGATAGTCTCATTCCAAACAAGACATTAATTTGTGCTCTTTTTCAGTCTTTAGGATGAACTAAACACTATTATGGTTTTTTTTTAGGCATAGGATGAACTGAACACATTTATGTCAATTGGAGCTTCATCACACACACACACACACACACACACACACAATATCACACACACACACACACACACACACACATACACACACACACACACACACACACACACAATATCACACACACACACACACACACACACACATACACACACACACACACACACACACACACACACACACACACACACACACACACACACACGAAAGAAAGAAAGAAAGAAGGAAAGAAAGAAACCAGCAGCATAAGACACCCACTTGTCTTGCTCGGGGAGATCGGGTGGTGGTTCCAGACCGTGAACACACTGCTTGAGGTCATCCAGGGTGAGAGGCAAGCTGTCAGCGATCAGACTGTTCAGGTAGTTCTCGTACTGTCTCTCCATCAGGTCCCCAGGTTCTGCAGCTGGGCTGCCTGTTCCCTAGATTCAGCACACCAATGTGTTGAAATGCTCCGTGTTGTACTGTGTTGTGATACGTCACGTTGTGCTGATGTTAAAAAGAATTATTAGTAAATCCGCCAAACAACATGGACAAATCACAAGACAATGTTTGTCCATGTTTTCTTTGGCAGATTTACTAATAATTCTTTTAAAAATTGGTTTCAATTTCTGCTTGCAGTCACCTCACTTTCAAACTGACCTGTGTTGCGCTGTTTTGTATTGTGATGGTTGTCTGTTGCGCTGTATCTGTTCTGTCTAATCTTTTGTCACAACAAACTTTATAGTAAGAAATACTGGCTGCTCTCCTTTGGTGCTGTCCACTTCCTTCTTCTTTTCATGTCTGCATGTTTTATTCTATTCACCAAGTGGATTTTTTTCAATCCTAGCAGAATGTTGCCAGAGGTAACACCATGATGTCATGTGGTGTTCAACAATGTCTATTCCCCGTTACTGAGTCACATAAGTAATATGCAATAGTGTCTGTGCTGCTGAGTCACCTGAGTGGTGTTCAATGGTGTCTATTCTGTGCTGCTGAGTCACATGAGTGGTGTTCAATGGTGTCTATTCTGTGCTGCTGGGTCACCTGAGTGGTGTTCAATGATTGTCTATTCTGTGCTACTGAGTCACATGAGTGGTGTTCAGTGGTGTCTATTCTGTGCTGCCGAGTCACATGAGTGGTGTTCAATGGTGTCTATTCTGTGCTGCTGAGTCACCTGAGTGGTGTTCAATGATTGTCTATTCTGTGCTACTGAGTCACATGAGTGGTGTTCAGTGGTGTCTATTCTGTGCTGCTGAGTCACCTGAGTGGTCTTCAATGGTGTCTATTCTGTGCTGCTGAGTCACCTGAGTGGTGTTCAATGATTGTCTATTCTGTGCTACTGAGTCACATGAGTGGTGTTCAGTGGTGTCTATTCTGTGCTGCTGAGTCACATGAGTGGTCTTCAATGGTGTCTATTCTGTGCTGCTGAGTCACATGAGTGGTCTTCAATGGTGTCTATTCTGTGCTACTGAGTCACCTGAGTGGTGTTCAATGGTGTCTATTCTGTGCTGCTGAGTCACGTGAGTGGTCTTCAATGGTGTCTATTCTGTGCTGCTGAGTCACCTGAGTGGTGTTCAATGATTGTCTATTCTGTACTACTGAGTCACATGAGTGGTGTTCAATGGTGTCTATTCTGTGCTACTGAGTCACCTGAGTGGTGTTCAATGTGTCTATTCTGTGCTGCTGAGTCACCTGAGTGGTGTTCAATGGTGTCTATTCTGTGCTGCTGAGTCACCTGAGTGGTGTTCATGGTGTCTATTCTGTGCTACTGAGTCACCTGAGTGGTGTTCAATGGTGTCTATCCTGTGCTGCCGAGTCACCTGAGTGGTGTTCAATGGTGTCTATCCTGTGCTGCTGAGTCACATGAGTGGTGTTCAATGGTGTCTATTCTGTGCTACTGAGTCACCTATGTGGTGTTCAATGGTGTCTATTCTGTGCTACTGAGTCACCTGAGTGGTGTTCAATGGTGTGATCCTGTGCTGCTGAGTCACTGAGTGGTGTTCAATGGTGTCTATTCTGTGCTGCTGAGTCACATGAGTGGTCTTCAATGGTGTCTATTCTGTGCTACTGAGTCACATGACTGGTGTTCAATGGTGTCTATTCTGTGCTGCTGAGTCACATGAGTGGTGTTCAGTGGTGTCTATTCTGTGCTGCTGAGTCACCTGAGTGGTGTTCAATGGTGTCTATTCTGTGCTGCTGAGTCACATGAGTGTTGCACAATGGTGTCTGTTCTGTGCTGCTGAGTCACTAGAGTGCTGCACAATGGTGTCTATTCTGTGCTACTGAGTCACATGAGTGGTGTTCAATGGTGTCTATCCTGTGCTGCTGAGTCATTTGAGTGGTGTTCAATGGTGTCTATTCTGTGCTGCTGAGTCACATGAGTGGTCTTCAATGGTGTCTATTCTGTGCTGCTGAGTCACATGAGTGGTGTTCAATGGTGTCTATTCTGTGCTATTGAGTCACCTGAGTGGTGTTCAATGGTGTCAATTCTGTGCTGCTGAGTCACATGAGTGGTCTTCAATGGTGTCTATTCTGTGCTGCCGAGTCACTAGAGTGTTGCACAATGGTGTCTATTCTGTGTACTGAGTCACATGAGTGGTGTTCAATGGTGTCATCCTGTGCTGCTGAGTCATTTGAGTGGTGTTCAATGGTGTCTATTCTGTGCTACTGAGTCACATGAGTGGTGTTCAGTGGTGTCTATTCTGTGCTGCCGAGTCACCCGAGTGGTGTTCAATGGTGTCTATTCTGTGCTACTGAGTCACATGAGTGGTGTTCAGTGGTGTCTATTCTGTGCTGCCGAGTCACCTGAGTGGTGTTCAATGGTGTCTATTCTGTACTACTGAGTCACGTGAGTGGTGTTCAGTGGTGTCTATTCTGTGCTGCCGAGTCACTGAGTGGTGTTCAATGGTGTCTATTTTGTGCTACTGAGTCACATGAGTGGTGTTCAGTGGTGTCTATTCTGTACTACTGAGTCACATGAGTGGTGTTCAGTGGTGTCTATTCTGTGCTGCTGAGTCATTTGAGTGGTGTTCAATGTCTAGTCTGTGCTGAGTGGTGTTCAATGGTGTCTATTCTGTGCTGCCGAGTCACTAGAGTGTTGCACAATGGTGTCTGTTCTGTGCTACTGAGTCACATGAGTGGTGTTCAATGGTGTCTATTCTGTGCTGCTGAGTCACCTGAGTGGTGTTCAGTGGTGTCTATTCTGTGCTACTGAGTCACCTGAGTGGTGTTCAATGGTGTCTATTCTGTGCTGCTGAGTCACCTGAGTGGTGTTCAGTGGTGTCTATTCTGTGCTGCCGAGTCACCTGAGTGGTGTTCAATGGTGTCTATTCTGTGCTACTGAGTCACCTGAGTGGTGTTCAATGGTGTCTATTCTGTGCTACTGAGTCACATGAGTGGTGTTCAATGGTGTCTATTCTGTGCTACTGAGTCACATGAGTGGTGTTCAGTGGTGTCTATTCTGTGCTACTGAGTCACATGAGTGGTGTTCAGTGGTGTCTATTCTGTGCTACTGAGTCACATGAGTGGTGTTCAGTGGTGTCTATTCTGTGCTGCTGAGTCACATGAGTGGTCTTCATGGTGTCTATTCTGTGCTGCTGAGTCACATGAGTGGTCTTCAATGGTGTCTATTCTGTGCTACTGAGTCACATGAGTGGTGTTCAGTGGTGTCTATTCTGTGCTACTGAGTCACATGAGTGGTGTTCAATGGTGTCTATTCTGTGCTGCCGAGTCACCTCAATGGTGTTCAATGGTGTCTATTGATGCTGCTGAGTCATTTGAGTGGTGTTCAATGGTGTCTATTCTGTGCTGCTGAGTCATTTGAGTGGTGTTCAATGGTGTCTATTCTGTGCTGCTGAGTCACATGAGTGGTGTTCAGTGGTGTCTATTCTGTGCTACTGAGTCACATGAGTGGTGTTCAGTGGTGTCTATTCTGTGCTACTGAGTCACATGAGTGGTGTTCAATGGTGTCTTATTCTGTGCTGCCGAGTCACCTGAGTGGTGTTCAATGGTGTCTATTCTGTGCTGCTGAGTCACCTGAGTGGTGTTCAATGGTGTCTATTCATGCTGCTGAGTCATTTGAGTGGTGTTCAATGGTGTCTATTCTGTGCTACTGAGTCATTTGAGTGGTGTTCAATGTCTATTCTGTGCTGAGTGGTGTTCAATGGTGTCTATCTAATTTCAGCAGGACACCACCTAATACACCCAATTATGGTGGTGAAAGAAAGTAGTGAAGCCTATTTAAACTGACAAACAATGGTCTCCACAATGCCTGAAAATGCACGACAACCAAGACAGCAACAATTCTGTTGTAGTATAATCAGGGATGAAAACAGTTTTAAAAAAAAAAGGAGATTGGCGGGGATTGGGGGGTTTACCATGGGCAAGAGCCTGGCGGGGGTCAGGGGGCAGCGCCCCCTGAAGCTGAAGCATATTTTATATTAAATAAGGCATAAAAATCTTTAGAAATCACTTTCTTGCTTCTAAACAACTCATCACTTTCTTGCTTCTAAACAACTCATTCTATAGAACAGCTTTCAACACCATGAAGACTGAGACTGATGTGGAAAGAAACTATGTCAATTGAGACAAAGCAAACATTTAGAATGATGAATCCTCAGAACTGTAGCTAAAGAAAATTTGACAAACAGTGCTTTCAGGACATAACGATAAGGCTTGTAGATAATGATAACGATAACGAACGAAAATTTATTCAAAAAGGCCACAGCCCCATTTGAAGGGGGTGAGTAATAAAGAACATACAAGTTAAACAAGGTATTTCATCACAAAAATTTAAACATTCTCAACATATGCAAATTACCTATGTCAAATCACTCCTTCTTTTAAATGATTTGTACAGATATAAAGCAAGATTTCTGCAACGTTGTAATTTTTTGACGACAAAAGACAGACTAACTTGAACAGTGCTGGACGTCGATGATATTTTAACGGAATAAGTTTTTGTCATAGGTCAGCCAGAACAGGACATAAGAATACAAAATGAAGTTCATCTTCCCTACCAGATTTACACAGTGGACACAACAAATCATTTTCTGTATGGATATTATATCGTTGACGATGTACAGCAATATCCGATACACCAAACCTGAATTTTGTTAATTCAGACCTGATAAATCTATTCAAATTCAGAGACAAATAAGCTTCTGCTTCTACTAAATAATTACTTTTCAGCAGTCTAAATAATGAAAATCGTTCGCTGTGTTGAATATGGCTATCCCAGTCTTGCCATCTACAATCTATTGTTCGTTGCTTGAAACAAGCCAAGAAACTGCTGACACAGCCAACCCCTTGTTCTAACCATACAAACGAAAAACCATAATTACATAAACATTTACGAATGCCCGATGCCCACGTAGTTTTCCCTATCATATCCATAGTTTGATTTCCCACTCTGATTTACTTATCTACAGGCCTCTGGATATGAAAGGCCTGTAGATAAGTAAATCAGAGTGGGAAATCAAACTAAGTAAATCAGATGTATGAAAACGACTGCTGGACTTCAATAAACACAATATGAAAAATGATTACTTTGAAGCCTTTAAAAAAAAAACACTCAAGCTTTTGGGCCTTAGACCCTTCTTCAGGAAAAACTAAACACAAAAAAGAACAAATGACATCAAAACAAACTGATGTCACAACAGTACACCACACACAACCCCCCCCCCCCCCCCCCCCACCCACTTCCTCCTTACAACTTATCATATCCCCCCCCCCTTGACAAGTTTGTGTGTGTGTTTGGGGGGGGGGTGCTTGTGTGTGTGTGTGTGTGAGGTGGGGTAGGGGACTGGGGTGGGGGGGAGGGGGCGAAGTGTGTGGGGTATGTGTGTTGTGGGGTGAGGGTGGGGGTTGGGGAAGGAGGAGTAGAGGAAGTATATAGGTAGTGGGGGGAGTGGGCTGGTGGAAAGGATTTCATAGAGGGGCTGTTAGCAGACACCTAACAAATGTAGCAAACGTTTGCATTATACCAGGGGAAAAGTGTTAGACAATACTGTTGTGACATCAGTTTATTTTGATGTCATTTGTTCTTTTATATTCTTTTTGTCACTTTGACGTTTTTCCCTTGCTTTGAAGACTCTACGAGTGGAAGTACTCAATTCCTCATCTCTCCAGTGGGTTCGAAGTTGTTTTTTTTTCCTCCGTTGTTTTGTTATCCTGTTTATCCCTTGTGTTTACTGTTTAGTGTTTCCTGATGAAGGGTCTAAGACCCGAAAGCTTGAGTGCTTATCATTTTTTTTGTAAAAAAAGGACTTCAAAGAACTCATTTTTCATATTAAGTAAATCAGAGTTAGAATCAAAACTACCATCGAAATGGAACTTGTAGAAAAATCAGAGTAGGAGTCAAACTATCATTGGAAATGAAACGTAGATTATTGCATACCCAATGATCTGAAAACATGCTGTAATGGTGTGGGAAACACACACATTTTCTGTTGGTGACTGGGACGCTCGATGTGATCTCTGATTGCCACAAAGCCACGACTACCAAGGTAGACACGTTTTTGGCAAGGCTCGCAAAACACTTCAAATTCGCCGTCTTTGTCATGTTTTCTTATTACATCCGTGACTCTGCGGTCACACACGTCCTTCTGCAGCCACTCGGTCTTCTAGTGGTTCACATACTTCTTTCTTTTTTTTTTCCGTTTTGTTTGCACTCACTGGCGGCAAACTCTCGCTGTGAATCGACGCCATGATGAGAAATGATACTGGAAGGAAGCAGAATGAGAACTACGCTGTTTGAGAACATTACCGACAGAGAAGAAATTCGCTGTGCAGACAAGTTGAGATCGTTTCTGAGCTTCACTCTTCGAATAATTTTTCGGCGGAGACTTTTTCTTTCGGCGGAGATGCGAAAAAATAACGGCGGAGACGGCGGAAACGGCGGAGGAGTTTTCATCCCTGATAATGTTGAGAAAATTCTAATACATTAATTAGATATCATGAAAAAAAAAAAAAGGAGGTTTGTATCCAAAATTACAGGAACTATGAACCTAAAAAATATAAAATAAAAATATGCATGTAGTCAGACACAGCACAGAAATACAGACACACAAACACCACACGACTTCTATCATTACATTTATCTTTTTTTTTTCATAGATGAAAGTAATATACAGCTCCGAACATAGTGGAAACTGAGGCTCCAAGCAAAGGGTTATTCTCAAAGTGTTCAACCCACAAATGACGGCCACACTCTGCAAGCAAGAAAGACGACGTACAGACTGGTGGTGCGTGGATGCAGGAAGAGCTCCGAGACGAGCTCTGCCTCCTGTCCCTGGGCCTTGAACGGCTGACGGAACACTCGGGACACGTCGGGCATCAAGATTTCTACGCGACCACCACCTTCGTACTTCCACCCGTGCCACGCCCTGCAAAATACAGAGTACTCTGCGTCGTTTCACCGTCAGATCATTCTGTCTTTCTCTCATTTTTGAGCATACAAATGCCACCCTCTCTCACAGCACACACACACACACACACATAATAATAATAATAATGATAATAATAATAATAATGAATACTTATATAGCCCCTATTCTCGGCTAGAGGCCAAGCTCTAAGCGCTTTACAATCAACACTCGTTTACACAACGGGCTGCCTACCTGGGTAGTGCCGACTGAAAAGCTGCCAGCTGGCGCTTCATTCAGTCGTTTCCCGTGTCATCCAGTCAGTATCGTTCAATATCGATCACTCATTTTCCTTACTTCCTTCATTCTTTCCATTTCTCACGCAGAGTGCATGCTATGTGTAACGTGTCATCCATACCAACAGCCAAACTGGCCTACTCTTCCGAAAGTTGGTGATGGGATTTTACGTGTGTGCAAGATGTTATGCGTGTGTTCAAACACGGAACCTCGGTTTATAGTCTCATTCGAAGGACTGTATGGGAAATACATACACACACACACACACACATACACACACATGCGCGCGTACACACACACACACGCACACAGAGTCTAAACTCTCTTACAGACAAACACACTTTCACCATCCATTATCACTGACACTACCACCAACACACGCATTCCTTCTCTTCCTTCCCCATCAATGTCGTTGTCACCCACCTCTTATGTGGCAGTGATGAGATCAGTGCATTTACAGCCTTCTTCTTGGCCAAAAATCCCAGACCTGGGAATTCCTCCACCCTGTAGACGATCTGCCGGTTTCCTGAGGTCTTCTCAAATCCTACGCATCCAAAAGCAGGAAAGAGTTTTCACCCAAGTAACTCTAAAAAGTAGGAAAAACAGAATACATTACCAACACTGTCTCACATAACAACATTCCTATGGTCAGAAAACACAGACTATATACATACTTGTGCATTTGAAATGTTCCTGTTGGGAGTAGTTGTCATCAAAGATTAAAGTATTTCCAACAAAGATGGAGCACTTTGGAATGTTGTTTGTTTTTTTTCTTTGCTGTTAATAGTTCCTCAAATGTGTGCTCGATTCTGCCTTTCAGATCAGCAATTTACTTGTTAACTGCTGTATTTTTTTTTTTTTCTTTGCTGTTAATAGTTCCTCAAATGTGTGCTCGATTCTGCCTTTCAGATCAGCAATTTATTTGTTAACTGCTGTATTTTTTTTTTTTTTTTCTTTGCTGTTAATAGTTCCTCAAATGTGTGCTCGATTCTGCCTTTCAGATCAGCAATTTACTTGTTAACTGCTGTATTTTGTTTGTTTTTTTTTCTTTGCTGTTAATAGTTCCTCAAATGTGTGCTCGATTCTGCCTTTCAGATCAGCAATTTACTTGTTAACTGCTGTATTTTGTTTGTTTTTTTTTTCTTTGCTGTTAATAGTTCCTCAAATGTGTGCTCGATTCTGCCTTTCAGATCAGCAATTTACTTGTTAACTGCTGTATTTTTTTTTTTTTTTTCTTTGCTGTTAATAGTTCCTCAAATGTGTGCTCGATTCTGCCTTTCAGATCAGCAATTTACTTGTTAACTGCTGTATTTTTTTTTTTTTTTTTTTGCTGTTAATAGTTCCTCAAATGTGTGCTCGATTCTGCCTTTCAGATCAGCAATTTACTTGTTAACTGCTGTATTTTGTTTGTTTTTTTTTCTTTGCTGTTAATAGTTCCTCAAATGTGTGCTCAATTCTGCCTTTCAGATCAGCAATTTACTTGTTAACTGCTGTATTTTGTTTGTTTGTTTTTTCTTTGCTGTTAATAGTTCCTCAAATGTGTGCTCAATTCTACCTTTCAGATCAGCAATTTACTTGTTAACTGCTGTATTTTTTTTAATTTTTTTTTCTAACATCACATATTCCGAACTCCTGAACTAGTTTTTTTAAGCCTTGGACAAATCTTGAAACTGGAGTTTTGTTACAGGAAAAAAAAAAAGAATACCATAAAGGATGTAGATCTATGTGGATGTGTCTGTTTGTGCGTTACTGATATTCATGACTGACCGTTGTGGTCACTCTATTGGGAAGAAATGAAACTGATTCAAACACTGAGGCCAACTCACCATGTCCTGGTCAACATCCTCACTATTGCTTACATCCGATTTCATTTAACATACACCCTTGTAAGCTACACCGTTATCTGAAAGATCTTTGTGGATTTAGCATAATCTGGGCCATCAAATCACACACTATAATAACAAATGGACAGGTCTCTATCAATAATTTCTCATTCTTGAGAGCTACCCTTGATGTCAGGTGAAAGGAAAAAAAATCATCAAAACGTTTTTGGCTCAAATCAAACCACGCTGCAAATGGCTGCTGCAAAAGCTGGAGCAGATGACTGAAAATGCTGTGTCTTAATGCTCAACTCATCCCAATATCTAATATAAAGACAGTACATAACAGTTACCCTGGACACACAGGTACAAGTCAATCAGTTGTTCATACCAAAAAAAAAAAAGGTTAAAGGTTTGGTAGCTAAAAGGTTAATTGAAATTAAATCCGCGAGAAGGGCATGACAATTCTGAAACTTTCGATGGTAAATCACAGCTTTGATCTCACCTTATAATGCCAAGAAAAACAAAAACATGTTGGCTGTATTTAATCCCACATTTAATTGAACATATTATCTTGTTAGTGTGGATTTTCAGCATTTTTAAAAAACTACATTTGCCACACATGCATGCATATACATATCCACCCACACACACATGCACATACATTCATGCATGCATACTTAACCAACATATACACACACACAACGCAAGAGACGACGCCAACAGGAAGATCATATCGACTTACACTGTCTTCAAATATGAGTCAATAACAGTAGTAACAAGCAACCATTACACAAATAAGTTCAATGACTGTACCAATAAGCCACTATTACAAATACAAGTTCAATAACTGTAATAACAAGCAACTATTACGGATACAAGTCAAGAACAGTACCACCTATACAGACTTCCCACGTAGCTCCGATACTGCCTACACAGTCAGCGGGTTAAAAACTGAATCAAACCAAGCTCTTCTCACCATTGAAGTTCCAGGCAGACACGGCGAGCAGGGTGGGGTCGGAGTTGAGGGTGGAATAACACTGGGCCAGAAAGCTGAGGAAGTCTGGGGCCAGCAGCAGCTCCTCCTCCACCACAATGAAGTGCTCCTGGAACAGCACTTCATCTCTCTATACACAGATCTACTGAGAAAGCACACACACACACATCACAAAATAGCACCTGATAATGGGACATAATCCTTGAGCACCTTTTAACACAGCTGGAAGTTACTTCCCATCTGGAACATGGTTTTTAACTGCTAGCATGAACACTTTTCCCTTCAATATTTCCTCATTTCTGAAATTACGAATGTACGTTGGAAACAATCACAAAGGAGAATGCAGGATGCGAAGCTTCGCTGGTGCATTCCAGAAAACTGCTGAAAGGTCAAACCTGCCACAGCAGACAAGTGGTTGTGTTTCCTTGTAAAGGGAAAGGAGACTGAAGATAATATCCCTATGCGATACATGTCCTCAGGGGAGTTCAGCAAGACAGATTATGGGATATTGAGACTACAAGATTTAGCTCCCCTTCCTATTTGTTTGTTTAGCTATCATAATTATCATGTGCATGTCCATGCCAAATGAAGTTAAGACATCATATGGACAGGCAAGAATGCGAAAAAAGGGGAAAATGTAAGGTTTAAAAAAAAAAAGCTACAAGGGCAATCTGACACTACTGGATGGAAAACTAATGTTCCCTCTAGGACTGTCTACATTCTCCTTACACTGTGACAAGACAAAAAAACAGAAAAGCTACCATGTTGTAAAGTTTAACAAAGAAAAACTGTAAAAACTTCCTCAAACAAAGACAGGCAAATGGGTACCAAGGGCAGGAAACCAGTGACGACAGATATTCTTTTTTTAAAATGGGAGGGGGGAGGAGGAGAGGAGGGAGGGAGGGGAAGAGAGAGGCGAGTCACAGACAGCAACAGAAAAGAGAAAATTACAAGCACAGAATTCTAAGGAAACAGAAGATGCAATTATTGTCAGCAACTTTGCCTTAAAATGCACGTTTGTTACTCACTGCTTCAGGGAATATGGTAACGGAGTGTTTCAAGGCATGTCCCATTTGGTCTGAAAAAAGAACATCAAGGCTATTAGAATACGTACATTTCTTTGAGAAATGTTTGAGTGTGACCAGAGATTAAACATTAGACATATATTGAAAGTGTATTTACATGGAAAAATACATTTAATCCAACATTGACATGAATCAAGAGTGTACTTATGGGGAAACAAATGTCTGACCCCAAACAGAAAAAAAAAAAATCATTAGACCACCGTTATTTTTGTTCATCTGACGATATATGCATATCACAACCAATTACTTTATGGAAAAAGGTTCTCAAAACATACTTCATCCCATTCAACATGTCAAAAATAAAGAAAAAAAAGAAAAAGGAAGAAAATCTTCAGCTGAAGCTGCACATAAAACAACACAAATGTGTACACATGAAAGACATATCCCATACAAACACATGAAAGACATATCCCATACAAACACATGAAAGACATATCCCATACAAACACATGAAAGACATATCCCATACAAACAAGGTCTGCACACGAAAGACACATCCCACACAAACAGTTTCAGAGAAACATTCCAACGTTTCCCTAAGATCCCGTCTTCCCCATGAACTTCAACCACAGCACCAGAACTGACCAATGTACTTGGTGGAGCTGGCAGACTGACATTGTTGAACCAAACAAGGTGGCCACTCCCCGTGCTCGGGGAACTTCTTGTCCCACATCACCTGCACACAAAAGCTGAACGTGAATTTAAAAAAAGAAAAAAAAGAAAAAAGTTAACTTAGGAAAGCACAGACCTCCACGTAGTGAAACAGTTCCTGGATCTGCCCTTCAATCCGCGACCTGTACCAGAATTTCATTGTCTTGAACGTTTTCTCTTGCCTGAAGAAGACAAAGAGGTCGAAACGCTCATGTTTTGTCTTGTAAATTTTGTTGTCCTTGTTTTTGAGAACTCACTAAGAAATATTCTTAAACTTTGTTTTAAAATTTAATGGTATCTTTGTTGCTTAAATTCCATCTTTTTACACAGTTTTGTTAAAACATGTTCATTTTTGTGTTATCTTATGTCAGACAAACCAAACCACCAGAGATGTCAACCCCTGAGAACTATTTTTAGGAGTAATTGGGGAAACAGTCTGAACTTTCGAGGAACACCACAGATCCTCAACAGCATCGGCATCCGTACAGCATTTACCAACAAACACAGACACATTTTACTGCAACAAAATCAAATTCGTACAATGTGCATGCATGTTCCCATGGATGGATAGCAAGCTGCATGGGTACTTTTTGCTATTACCTGCCGCAACTTCCACTGCCCCTGCTTATTCACACTTGCAGCTAATGCAACAGCACTAGGTTGCTTCACTGATGCAAAACAACTTCAACTATCACAAGCCACAAGAAATATAGCGGAGCAGATGGCAGAGATTACCAGTTCAAGAATAAAATCATATCCTTCCCTTTTGCAGCAAACAAATTAGTCGATCTGTATGCTCAATACAGGGTGAGAATTAACACACACAAGATTAGGTCTCGTTCAGCTTAAACCCCTGTGTATTGCAAAACTTACAAAAGGCCTACAACAGGAACGCAGTGTGTGGGCCTAGCTTGCCAAAATGAACTCATCAAACACATTTAACCTCTCTGTATATTGTACCATACTGCAACAAGTAGGAACAAATTTTGATGAAAATGATTCAGCTGGCGTATCTGAGCCAACATGAAATGTTGTGAAAACAGTCTCTTCAGCAGGGTGACAAAACAAAAGAAAAGAACAGGTGAATATTCATGATTTCTCAGTTCATCTTTCGCTTTGTTATTTTCCTGTGTCCTCTGGGTCTCTCACTACCATTACACCCACACTACTCATCCTGGCTATCTCATACATACACACACCCAGGTTTGTCCTGTCACAGTCTAGACATCGCAGATACTGCAGACAGCAATCAGCAATCATTGTCAGGTAACCTGCTAGAAGAGACCTTGCACCACTCTTCAGTCACTATAGCGATGTTTAGGTATCGTGTTCTGATCTAACATACACTGGACACCACTTCCTAAACCCCTTACTGATGACAATAGCTCTACGACTGTAGAGCCAACAATAGACCTGTTTACTCTGAAACAAAAAAAGTCTTTGGTGTACTTTCCACACACCACAAAAAACATGAGTGTATTTTCCAAAAACAATATGTTCGATTCTCCCAATATTTCTCGAAAAAGCAGAAGAGAGGAAGGGAGGAAGGCATTCTTTTCTTCTACCACTGCATATTGGAGGAATAACATTCCCCATCTTGCAGTTCCTACATTAAGAATAGTTGTTCCACAAAGCATTTCTTCCATACTTGTTCACTGACACACTTTGGACCAAAGTGCTATATCTTGTTCACAGACACACTTTGGACCAAAGTGCTAATATCTTGTCACTGACACACTTTGACCAAAGTGCTAATATCTCTCTGTTTTTGTTTTCTTTTGTTTCACATTGTTTCATTAACAGATATTTGGGGCTTGTAGTCCCCATTTTTGTTCCTACATATAAGCATGCTGTTGAAGAAGCAGACTCAATCAGACAACTTGCGCATGAAAATTAGGTGTCACTTTTCTTGTCAAAGAATACAAATTGGTACTCTGTGCAACATCCTGGTTACACTCCTCAAGCATGATTACATCTTCAAACTTTGTGTCTAGACGTGTGTATGTGGTGTGTGTGTGTGTGTGTGTGTGTGTGTGTGTGTGTGTGTGTGTGTGTGTGTGTGTGTTACGTGTGTGTGTGTTGTGTGTGTGTGTGTGTGTGTGTGTGTGTGTAGTGTGTGTGTGTGTGTGTGTGTGTGTGTGGTGTGTGTGTGTGTGTGTGTGCGTGTGTCTGTGTGTGTGTGCGTGTGTGTGCGTGTGTGTGTGTGGTGAAATCATACAAGTTAAGTGGTCAACATGACGAGTCTGCCTCTATAAAGCATGCCACAAACCCATCGAACGATCCATAATGTAATTTCAAACCTACAAGGTTAACCATTTCTTCCTCAAAGTTTTTGCCATGTTATGTAATCCTTTACATAGTCTGTGTTAATGGGCTAAACACTTGTGCTTTCCTTGAGCATGTGTCTATACTCAGTTTTCTTGTTTATACAACAGACCTCTTGGTATCATCATGTGCTCACATTCGTCCAAACCTATTCCCATAGGGACCACTCTCTTCTTTGTACCGATGTTTGATTATGACTGCACACCATCACAAATGCACAATACCTATACATCAGTAATGTGGGTAAACATTTTTTTTAATTGTAAAATACGGACCAATGGCTTATCAAACAACACGACATCACTGTGCACATACTGATCATCATGCCGCAGCATGTTATTTGTGATAGTGTTAAGGTTATGCAGTGTGTGTGTGGTGTGTGTGTGTGTGTGTGTGTGTGTGTGTGTGTGTGTGTGTGTGCGAGTGTGTATGTGTGTGTGTATGTATGAGTGTATGCGCAAGTGATTCCATATCTGTGAGTCATGCACCAACAGGCATACAATTTCCTTCTTGTCTCTCTCTCTCTCTTTCTCACACCCCGCATGTACGCACACACTCATGCATACACTACCCGAAATACAATTTTGACTAAAACAAGGGAAATAACTCACCACGACATTCTTCTGTTTGATGCCTGGTTGCATCAGAGTGGTCTCCAGTGTCCGCACCAAAGCATTGTGATTCAGACCTGTTTTTTTTAAAAAAAAAAAGGGGGGGGTAACTAGTCGCTCTTTTAAAATAAAAAAGGGGGGGGAAGGGAATTTTTTTTAAATCAGAAACCTAGGGCTGATGACTTAGATCGCAGTCATTTTTTTAATCATAGAAATTTTTGACAGATACATTATAACTTACTTAACCCAGAATCGAGGGCTGACTGCCAGAACCCAGTATCTCTCTTACATATATGTATATGAGATACTGGGTTCTGGCAGGCAACCCTCGGCACTATGTTCTGTTCGCTCTGTCTTGTAATTTCTGCTAAGCGATTCGGTGTCGCAGCATTTGTTTGGAGTTATGGGCATCTATTTATTTCATCATGGGAGCAATAATTGCCCTGTTTGTTCTTTTAACTACTGCTTATTGTTCTCAGCCTCATTAAACATTTCCGTCCCGGAGGTCTAGTCAGGTTGTGTGCAGCTCTGCTGATCAGGGACTGTAACAGGAAAGAACAAAGGAAGAAGAGACCTAAGTCTGATTCTACCTGCTCAACTTTTTATCGCCTTTTTTTGCTTTTCAAATAAAATTACCCCAACTACACAAAACAAAACCAAATACGCCTGCCCTGAGACTCCCCTCCCTTCTTCACAATACCCATCATGGGATAATCTCCAGAGAGTCATGCTCACTGAGGAAGTGCATGTCAGTTCTCTATGAAAATCAGCCACTGTTGCTTCTGTGACGGATTACCAATCTGTAGTCTAGTTGGCATGTCCAGGCTGCTCACAACAAAGAGGGTTGTCAGCGGCGTTTTCAACGTCAAATTACCATGCAACATCTACAGTGTTTTATTTGTTCTTTTATAAGGGCTAAAGGTTCATAGATAATAATGTATCAAACACATGACCAAATTTCTCATTTCTATCAGCTGACTGGGCTGAAATGATGTCACTGTGAATGAGAGAACACAGTTAACATACCTCACTGTTAATCTGAGTGCTAACATGTCAACATGTAAATAAATCTACAAATTCAGAGAAGGAAAATAGTTTATTCGTCTTTAACTATAGACACATCTGCCTGTATATCATTACCAAAAATCACAAATTTGGAGAAGGAAAACAGTTTATTCACATTTTAACTACAGATCCACTGCATCTGCCTGTATATCATTACCAATAAACCACCAATCCACCCATGTCCACCAATCAGGGATGATCCAAAGTTCATTTCATTATAGGTTATTTGGAAAAGCTTGAGCATTAGGATGTAGCATTTTGAGGTATCTGTCTGGTCATAAAAGGCTGCCATTTGCATCATGCTTTGATTCAAACCCAAAGAGTTTTCACACTTTCCTATCATCTTGCATCAAGAACAGTGACAGAGAATGGTCCATTTCACACAACTGTGGACCATTCAGCAGGCCCCAGGCACAGATGAAGCAATAGTGACAGCTCAAAAAGCAGCAAAGACTGTACATTTGTATATTTGTACATTTGTGTACTTGAGTTTGCATCAGCTTTAGTGACAAGGAGTGAGATGACTAGGGAAAGAGGAACTGGCAGCAATCTATGGTCCGATCCAGGATTTTCAGAATAAGGGCCACAATGGTCACTTATAATATGAACAACGTAACACAGACTCATGCACGTCAGTTTCATGCGTTACTTGATTTTGTACAGAATTTGCTCCTGTTTGGGCTGCAGTTTCTTTTTGTCATGTTTCTTTTCAAAACACTTCTTCAGTTTCACATGTTCATCTGGTGCACAATGACAATTTATGTACATGTTATACAGCCGCAGTACAAGATGACAGATAATGCAATGAACTTACAGCCTGGTAAGAAATTGTCAAAACTTGAACACATACCTGGCACTATGACAACGGAGTGTCAAAATTGATGTCCATGTAGAGAATTTGTCTGCTGTCCACCGTTTCAACTATGTCATCCACAACGGAAGCTGAAACATTTCATCATCAATCAGTCCTAACAGATGGAATTTGGTGAAAAAAGAGACCTTTTAGACTGGATAGATCATAAATAGACGATACTAAGCTGAAACATTTCTTCATCAATCAGTCCTACACAGAGGAATTTGGTGAAAAAAGTGATCTTCAGACTGGATAACTATGAGTAGACAATACTAAGCTGAAACATTTCTTCATCAATCAGTCCTACACAGACAGAATTTGGTGCCAAAAGTGATCTTTTAGATTGGACAAACTATGAGTAGACAATACTAAGCTGACACATTTCATCATTGATCAGTCCTTTACAGATGGAATTTGGTGAAAACAGTTATCTTTTATACTGGATAGATCATGAGTAGACAATACTAAGCTGACATATTTCATCATCAATCAGTTCTGTACAGATGGAATACAGACACAAACGTTGAGTTTTAGACTGGAGGAAATGTAAGAATGCAATGCCAGCTGAATGACCCTCGATGACTCTTTTGTGCTCACAAAGTTTTCACCATGCTTGGAAACGACCTACTGAGCATGCCAGACTCAGGTATCATGACATTAAAAACAGGCATTTACTGGTTAGCTTTTGAACGACTAAATTCAAACAGAGAAGATACTAATGTAAACACCTCAGGCAAATCATTCACTCATGTTGGTTCTCCCGTTATCAAAAGCATTGGAATTTATTTCATGTCAAACGTACAGCATATGAAAAAAAACAAGCCCATCACATTCATCAAAATCACAATAAAGATCAGTCCTTTATCCTATGTATTAAATTTCTATTAGGCATACCATTTCAGATTCATATTAAGAAAATTAGCTGAAACAAGACTAACACACAGATATCCTATATTTTAAACTACTATTAGGCATACCATTTCAAATTCATGTTAAGAAAATTAGCAGCAAATGACTGACACACAGACTGACACATACAACACTGAGGTAAAACATGATGACTTACGATCACAGAATTCAGGGTAGCCATCGTATTTCTTGCAAAATTCTCGACGCTCATCAAAGCGATAGAACTCAGGATCAGGTATGATTTTCTCCCAACCACTGCCACACAAGAGAAAAAAAACAGAGTCACTGACACTTTGAGACAAACCACACTGCAATGACAACATAGTCTGAGAAGTGCAATGTCTGTTCTGGTGACGCACCCCAAAACAATCTGATGTAGACTGCTCCCTACACACTGTCTGTACTCAGACTGCAAAATAATGGATGTGGTTGTGTCTAGGAGAAGCCAGAAAAAGCAGCAAAAGGTATAACACCACTGAGAGGACTCAAAAGGATGTCGCAGACAACAACAACAAAAAAAACAAACAATACTGAGAAAGGGCAGTAAATCTGCAAACACTACAGTTACATCCCCTTAGAGGTCACACACATGAAGGTCCAGTGGCAAGGGACTGATCAGCAGGTCTGCCATACTCTCAGCTCATGTAGTTAAAACTGTACTGGGTAACAGCCAAACAGCACATTCTGTGGATCCACTCTGAATAAGCAGTAACTTTTATCCTCATCACAAACTCCTTTCCTTTTTCTTCTTTTTTTTTTTTTTTAAAAACTCACTTCAAAAGAGTTTTTCCTTCATCCTTTCATCAATGTTACCCCTAGAAACCTCAAAATCCAGTCCACTGAAAACACTGATGCAATGAACTCTGTAAATCTGGATGAAGAACTGCCAAACTGTTTTCGAAGTATTTCTTGTTGTCGCTTGCTTTGTTTGTTAGTTGGTTTGCTTTGATTTGTTCTGCTGCGCTACCATTCCTGTTCCATGAACGGCGCACCCCCGGACACATCAAACCCTTGCTGGTCCCATCACAGCCCCAGCTCCGGCAGTCCATGGAATGCAACCAGTGTCATGTTTCCTCCAGCACCCCGGCAGCTGATGACTCGTGCCTGCTGAGTCACTTCAGTGCCTTTCTCTGGTGCCTGTTCTGCTCCAGTGTATTTAGGATACCACCTACAACGCCCCCTACTGAAAATGATAATCATCGCTTTGTGGCAGAGCCAGTGAACTTCAACAGTTTCCAAGTTACTTGTTGACATATGGAGACGCACATCCATTTTCATGGGGAAAAAAAAAAAAAAGCCACCCTCTGCTCAAGTGTCAATGTCTGCATGTGGGACAAGGAAACAGGCACGTGAAAATGGGGTTCATATGTATACAGTTGGGTCAACTTGCGCCTGATGTCTGTCTTATGTAAGGAATCATGTCATGTCCTACACTGAAGATCAGTTGGCGTGTGTGTGTGTGTGTGTGTGTGTGTGTGTGTGTGTGTGTGTGTGTGTGTGTGCGTTTATTACGTTTGTGTATGTGCATTTGTGCATGTGTATGTATGCTTGAACATGCGTGTTCATGCATTTGTGTATGCAATATGTTTACATGATGTATGTGCATACAAGCATGTGTAAACATAGGAAATGTGTACAAGTGTCTACAATGAAACGCTTGTGTACATAACAATCACAGCAGCATGTATATTTTTGTGCATACAAGTGGATAAATGTGCACGTGCGCACGCACACACATACACACGCACTCACACACACACATGCACATACACACACACACACACATGCACATCAACACACACACACACACACACACACACACAACACACACACACACACACACACACACAGCCGTGTGCACACGCAAGGAAGCATATGTATAGGGTTGCACATATTTCTTGCAAAATTCGAAGTTGCTGAAACTTCTTCCCCTCACATTTCCTGGGAACACAGTATGACTTGTTGACAGGTTTGGGCCAGTCACCATCATACCCGGCATAGCTGATCTGAAAGAATAGTACAACAGCTCCATTAAATCTTAAAAGGAATTTTCACTATCTCCACCGATTAACATGGACAAACAAACTACAAAACAAAACACGACGGTTTCAACCTCATAGGTCTTCTTCAAGCAAGATAAACAACACTCAGGACAATCAAAACGAAGAATGGACGATCACTTATCTTCTTGAATTCAGCGCAAGATGGGCGTTGTTTTGTCTTGTCATTTGTTTGTCAGTCACCTCACTTTGATACTAGCTCCATTAAAACCCGGGAAAACAGTTACATCTTTTTCTTGTCGTAAGCATTCCCTATCTTAAAAACTATTTTGATTTCACACACTCACACTAAATGTAACCAGATCAATAAAATTTATCCAAAAAAAAAAATGCAAAAAGATGCTCCTGAACTTCCCTTCATTTGACTTTGTTAAGGATGGATCTTTCTCCCTCCTTCCTGATGCCACCTCCAAAATCCCCCCCCCCCCCCCCCCCCCCCTCCACCCTGTTCTACCATCATCCCAACCAGTCTAAAATTAGACCAGATCACGCTATACTAGCATTTCTTTTCTTTGACTTATCCTGTGTACTGGTCATTTATATCCCCCATGAACTAGGAAAACGAAATGTTCATAAATACTTTTAGCAACAAACATCATGAAATCTGTCGAGCATTTTTTTTTCCCCAGTAATTAACCCTCTGCCCCTTGGATCGCCCACTGTGGCCCGAAACGCGATGCCTTTCGTATCCTTGTAACGCCCGCTGTGGCCCGAAATACACTGATGCCGTTTGGCTGCCCCTAGCAGACAATTTTTCCCACAATGCTTTGCGGCGTTATACAGTGACGTAGTTCCGGTTTCCAACTTCCTTCCAGTCCAAACAGTGCGTTTTTTTCATGGAGGACTTCGGTCGCAGTGATTTTTTGAAGTTGAGAGCAAGTTTGTGATCGAGATTTTCGCTTCGGCAAGATGGACGACGAAACTATGGAGATGTTGGCGAACATTTTTGGTGGCAGTGACAGTGATGAGGAGCTATTTACTGGCTTTAAATTAGAAGAAATAGTGAAAGGAGAGGAGTCCGATGTCGATTTTGGTGGCTGATGGAGGC
Source organism: Conus ventricosus (assembly GCA_018398815.1). Classification (NCBI taxonomy): domain Eukaryota; kingdom Metazoa; phylum Mollusca; class Gastropoda; order Neogastropoda; family Conidae; genus Conus; species Conus ventricosus. Next base: position 62,108,894 of record CM031615.1, read on the forward strand.
GATCTCGGCGAAAATCTTAACATTAACTATGCCGATTACGATGGCGTTTCATGCAGTTCGGTCAGTAGTGTTGAACTTAGCATAATTTTTTTACACCATTTTATCAACAAAGATATAAGCTTTGATGCATGTGGAATTTTACTTCAAAATGTTAACTTAATTTTGGAGCAAATAAAACATATTTATGACCAAGGTTTGTATTTTTTCTGATTTTTTATTTAACATCAGTACATCCAATTTACGGAGTTACTTACCTTCCCTTAAGATTTTGATACTAGTAAGCACTCAGACGGTCCAAGGGGCAAAGGGTTAATAAACAGATCAAACACACACATCCCATTTCACCCATCCCAACATAATGTGTTGTTGTGATGTGAGCAAGAAAAACAAACCAGCCCTTGGCATGAACTCCATGACCCACCAACATCAATCACTGCTGGATGTGCTATTCCAATCAAAGTCATTGCTGTTGTTGTTTAAAGACTTGCAAACATCAAAACCAACTCCTCTTGCAATTCAAATGCTTTCTGTATAGTGTTATCATTTCCTGTTATTTTCCCTCTACCAACTCCTCAAGCAATTCAAACGCTTTCCCTATAGTGTAGTATCATTTCCTATGTAATTTTTCCCTCTACCAACTCCTCAAGCAATTCAAACGCTTTCCGTATAGTGCAGCATCATTTCCTATGTTATCTTTACCTCTACCAACTCCTCAAGAAATTCAAACGCTTTCCATATAGTGTAGTATCATTTCCTATGTTATTTTTACCTCTACACCTCCTAAAGAAATTCAAACGCTTTCCCTATAGTGTAGTATCATTTCCTATGTTATCTTTACCTCTGTGTGCTTTACTGACTGAACAATTTGCGCTGCCAAATGGTATCAAAACAGTCAGTTTAATAGAGTCTGACGCTTTCAGAAAATAGCAAGTGACCACTGAACAGCAGACAATTCATCCAAGCTAATCATATAAAGACCAAAGAGGGCATTTTCAACCATCAATTCTGTACAAAGCTTATGTGGTTGCTTCAGGAAATTTGGAAAGCTTAAATCGAACATGCTGATGTCACAGAGGCTTGCAGATTCACATCTAAATATGGTGATATGAGAGCGAATTAAAAAAGTAATGATAAAGAGACATGCCTGAGTAAAACTCAGACAAACAAATGCGAAACAAGTTCAAACCAACCTGTTCCATGGTGGTGAAACCTTCCATGCCTTTCTGGCCGATGAAGAACCAAACGTCGCGGAATCGCAGGTTCTGAATGTAGCCACTGCCCAGCGTATTGAGCAGATCTCGTGCAGAGTAGCTCAACCTGCACACCCATTGGGGTTCTGGGTCATTCACTCTGCCTGTACAGGGAGGGGCTCTTAAACAGCATGCTTCTGGTCTGTTTTTGTTGTCTTTTCACTGTTCTGGCTTGATCAAGATTGCAAGTTGTCAACACACCATCCGGTAATCTGACATAAACGGTATTAAAAAGAACTAAGTTTTAAGTATCATGAAAAGTTTCAATCTTATGTTTTAGAGACCTCAGGTCAAACTATTCAACAAACACTCTGTGTGTCACCATAGCCGTATGTATGTCTGACCAGTCTGTTCCAATATCGTAAGACGTATTTTGAAACAAATGCCCTGTCTTCTAATCACTGCTCACCAATTTCAGCTCCATGTCTTCTGGTCTAAAAACAGTGGCAAATACCCAAACTGCAGATGGCAAAGAAAGCAATGGCATGAAACAAGACCAAAATGTCTAGCAACACTGTGTACAGCTATGACTCAGAAGACAGTCAAAAGAAAACATCTGTACCCTCAAAATTTGACCATACTTCTTTTTTCTCCACAATTATGTAGTCAGATGGTGGTATGAGTCAATCATTAGCACATCCATGTTGTGTTTTGGACAAATCTGACTGCATGAGGTTTGAACAACCTCCCATACCATATAGCTCAAAGGGTCATATTGAGCCACCTTACAGCTAAACTGAACTATGACCTGATGTGGGTTAAAGTATAGGCTCACCTCTGATTAGCTCAGATTCAGCATGTGTCATAAATACTCTCACCGGCTGACACATAATGACACACTTTGTATGCCACAGGTGATGATTTTAACTCTCCACTGGCTCCCTACTCCACTTACTTTTGATCTCAAACCCTCCCCTTTCTTTTTTGTTACTGCTTGATTATTGCTAACCAGAAAAGCAATTTTCCTATAAACGCAGCAGCATAGTGTTCTGAAGTCCAGCAGAGCATCATATGTTGAAAGTTCAACAGTTGGTGTAAGATCTCCTTAAATCTCTGGATACTGCTCCTATAAACATTTTTCAACATCACTTCCAAGAGTATCTTCATGTGCTAAACTAAATAGCATATTCATATCTTCTTATCACATCTGCCACAAGTAAGCTTTTGGTAGTACAGTGAAACCTCTCAACTAACTGCAGACGTCCTTGAAAAATGACGTCTGAGTTAGCAGCAATGATCCTGAACAAACAGGCCAGGATTCATGCTGGGCCTATAGGGGACTTACAGCCAGACAAATCTTCGTAAGTCAATGGTGAGTAAGTCCACAGTGTCATTCTGCTCAAGAGACGTTGTCAGGTTCCACTACTATCAGGTCAACCATTATCTCAGCATTGGTGCTTTGAGAGGAAGAGAGAAGAGAGAGAGAGAGAGAGAGAGAGAGAGAGAGAGAGAGAGAGAGAGAGAGAGTTTTAATCCAGGAAAGAGCATGGGGGGGGGGGAAGGAACTGTGCTAGGGTGGGGGTGTGCAGGGAAAGGGATGAGAGGTGGGGAGGAAGTGGGGCAGAGGAGGGCGTCTTTACTTGGATGGTATAACTGTACTTCCACAGTCACATGTCTATGGACAGAGTCACAACACATGCAACCCTGCCATTCCCCATGCCATATGGGGCAAAGATGACTGGCAAACAGACTCACTTTTTGGCTCCATCATCCGCCACCACAGCGATGACAATGTCTCCCATAGCCAGGGACTCCAGGTACAACTCCAAGTCTGTGCTGTCTGCAAACAAACAGCAGAAACACTCTGTTTTCTTTCTTCCTTCTCCTTTTCCGTGTTCCAATGAAAACAATATGGACTGAACCATTGAAATATTATTTTAATGCTTCTTGTATCCCCCAAGTCTCTGCTGTCTGCAAAGAAACAGCGGGATGACTTGTATCTTTTCTCCTCCTCCTTTTCTGAGTTCCAGTCAAAACAATTGGACTGAAACATGGAAATAACCATTAGTTGCAAAGTGAGGCGACTGCGGGCGGAATCTAAACAAATTTTTAAAGTATTTATAATAAACTTTTGCCGAACAACACAGACAAACAAATAACAAAACAAAACACGATGCGTTTCGACCTCTGAGGTCTTCTTCAGGCAAGATGAACAAATTGACAAAGAAAGTTATTGCTTGTTCTTCGTTCAAGATGAACATTGGACAAAGATAAGTTATTGCTTGTTCTTCGTTCAAGATGAACATTGGACAAAGATAAGTTATTGCTTGTTCTTCGTTCAAGATGAACATTTGACAAAGATAAAGTTATTGCTTTTCCTCGTTCAAGATGAACATTTGACAAAGATAATAAGTTATTGCTTGTTCTTCGTTCAAGATGAACATTTACAAAGATAAGTTATTGCTTTGTTCTTCGTTCAAGATGAACATTGGACAAAGATAATTATTGCTTGTTCTTCGTTCAAGATGAACATTGGACAAAGATAAGTTATTGCTTTTCTTCGTTCAAGATGAACATTGGACAAAGATAAGTTTTGCTTGTTCTTCGTTCAAGATGAACATTGGGCAAAGAAAGTTATTGCTTGTTCTTTGTTCAAGATGAACATTGGAAAAGATAAGTTATTGCTTGTTCTTTGTTCAAGATGAACATTGGACAAAGATAAGTTTTTGCTTGTTCTTCGTTCAAGATGAACATTGGACAAAGATAATTATTGCTTGTTTTTCGTTCAAGATGAACATTGGCAAAGATAATTAATGCTTGTTCTTCGTTCAAGATGAACATTGGACAAAGATAAGTTATTGCTTGTTCTTCGTTCAAGATTAACATTGGACAAAGAGAAGTTATTGCTTGTTCCGTTCAAGATGAACATTGGACAAAGATAAGTTAATTGCTTGTTTTTTCGTTCAAATGAACATTTGGGCAAAGATAAGTTATTGCTTGTTTTTCGTTTAAGATGAACATTGGACAAAGATAAGTTATTGCTTGTTCTTCGTTCAAGATGAACATTGGACAAAGATAAGTTATTGCTTGTTCTTCGTTCAAGATGAACATTGGGCAAAGATAAGTTTTTGCTTTTTTCTTCGTTCAAGATAACATTGGACAAAGATAAGTATTGCTTGTTCTTCTTTAAATAACATTGACAAAGATAATTATTTTCTTGTTCTTCGTTCAAGATCATTGGCAAAATAAGTTATTCTTGTTCTTTGTTCAAAGAACATTGGACAAAGATAAGTTATTGCTCGTTTTTCCATGTTTGAAAAACAAAGTCGGGATCGATTTTAATGCACATGGCACAACCGCCCATTGGGGTTCTTCCTTTTGCCGTCAGGGGGGCTCCTTAAACGAAATCTTGGTCTGATTTGGGTCTTTAACGTTCTGTTTGTAAAGAGGCTTTCAAACCCACCATGTAATCTGCATCGGTTTAAAAGCTTAAGTTTTAGGTTCGGGTTTCAATTTATGTTTTGGACATCAGTCCAATCAACATAAACATTGTTAAGAACTAAGTTTAAGTCATGTCTGACCAGTCTTTTGTTTCCCAATATGCGTGAAAGTACGTATTTTGAAACAAATGCCCTGTCTTCTAATCACTGCTCACCAATTTCAGCTCCATGTCTTCTGGTCTAAAAACAGTGGCAATACCCAAACTGCAGATGGCAAAGAAAGCAATGGCATGAAACAAGACCAAAATGTCTAGCAACACTGTGTATAGCTATGACTCAGAAGACAGTCAAAGAAAACATCTGTACCCTCAAAATTTGACCATACTTCTTTTTTCTCCACAATTATGTAGTCAGATGGTGGTATGAGTCAATCATTAGCACATCCATGTTGTGTTTTGGACAAATCTGACTGCATGAGGTTTGAACAACCTCCCATACCATATAGCTCAAAGGGTCATATTGAGCCACCTACAGCTAAACTGAACTATGACCGATGTGGGTTAAAGTATAGCTCACCTCTGATTAGCTCAGATTCAGCATGTGTCATAAATACTCTCACCGGCTGACACATAATGACACACTTTGTATGCCACAGGTGATGATTTTAACTCTCCACTGGCTCCCTACTCCACTTACTTTTGATCTCAAACCCTCCCCTTTCTTTTTTGTTACTGCTTGATTATTGCTAACCAGAAAAGCAATTTTCCTATAAACGCAGCAGCATAGTGTTCTGAAGTCCAGCAGAGCATTCATATGTTGAAAGTTCAACAGTTGGTGTAAGATCTCCTTAAATCTCTGGATACTGCTCCTATAAACATTTTTCAACATCACTTCCAAGAGTATCTTCATGTGCTAACGAAATAGCATATTCATATCTTCTTATCACATCTGCCACAAGTAAGCTTTTGGTAGTACAGTGAAACCTCTCAACTAACTGCAGACGTCCTTGAAAAATGACGTTCGAGTTAGCAGCAATGATCCTGAACAAACAGGCCAGGATTCATGCTGGGCCTATAGGGGACTTACAGCCAGACAAATCTTCGTAAGTCAATGGTGAGTAAGTCCACAGTGTCATTCTGCTCAAGAGACGTTGTCAGGTTCCACTACTATCAGGTCAACCATTATCTCAGCATTGGTGCTTGAGAGAGAGAGAGAGAGAGGGAGAGAGGAGAGAGAGGAGAGAGAGAGAGAGTTTTAATCCAGGAAAGAGCATGGGGGGGGGGGGAAGGAACTGTGCTAGGGGTGGGGGTGTGCAGGGAAAGGGATGAGAGGTGGGGAGGAAGTGGGGCAGAGGAGGGCGTCTTTACTTGGATGGTATAACTGTACTTCCACAGTCACATGTCTATGGACAGAGTCACAACACATGCAACCCTGCCATTCCCATGCCATATGGGGCAAAGATGACTGGCAAACAGACTCACTTTTTGGCTCCATCATCCGCCACCACAGCGATGACAATGTCTCCCATAGCCAGGGACTCCAGGTACAACTCCAAGTCTGTGCTGTCTGCAAACAAACAGCAGAAACACCTCTGTTTTCTTTCTTCCTTCTCCTTTTCCGTGTTCCAATGAAAACAATATGGACTGAACCATTGAAATATTAGTTAATGCTTCTTGTATCACTCCAAGTCTCTGCTGTCTGCAAAGAAACAGCAGGATGACTTGTATCTTTCTTCCTCCTCCTTTTCTGAGTTCCAGTCAAAACAATTTGGACTGAAACATGGAAATAACCATTAGTTGCAAAGTGAGGCGACTGCAGGCGGAAATCTAAACAAATTTTTAAAAGTATTTATAATATCTCTGCCGAACAACACAGACAAACAAATAACAAAACAAAACACGATGCGTTTCGACCTCTGAGTCTTCTTCAGGCAAGATGAACATTGGACAAAGATAAGTTATTGCTTGTTCTTCGTTCAAGATGAACATTGGACAAAGATAAGTTATTGCTTGTTCTTCGTTCAAGATGAACATTGGACAAAGATAAGTTATTGCTTGTTCTTCGTTCAAGATGAACATTTGACAAAGATAAAGTTATTGCTTGTTCCTCGTTCAAGATGAACATTTGACAAAGATAATAAGTTATTGCTTGTTTCTTCGTTCAAGATGAACATTGGACAAAGATAAGTTATTGCTTGTTCTTCGTTCAAGATGAACATTGGACAAAGATAAGTTATTGCTTGTTCTTCGTTCAAGATGAACATTGGACAAAGATAGTTATTGCTTGTTCTTCGTTCAAGATGAACATTGGACAAAGATAAGTTATTGCTTGTTCTTCGTTCAAGATGAACATTGGACAAAGATAAGTTATTGCTTGTTCTTCGTTCAAGATGAACATTGGACAAAGATAAGTTATTGCTTGTTCTTCGTTCAAGATGAACATTGGACAAAGATAAGTTATTGCTTGTTCTTCGTTCAGATGAACATTGGACAAAGATAAGTTATTGCTTGTTCTTCGTTCAAGATGAACATTGGACAAAGATAAGTTATTGCTTGTTCTTCGTTCAAGATGAACATTGGACAAAGATAAGTTATTGCTGTTCTTCGTTCAAGATGAACATTGGACAAAGAGAAGTTATTGCTTGTTCTTCGTTCAAGATGAACATTGGACAAAGATAAGTTATTGCTTGTTCTTCGTTCAAGATGAACATTGGACAAAGATAAGTTATTGCTTGTTCTTCGTTCAAGATGAACATTGGACAAAGATAAGTTATTGCTTGTTCTTCGTTCAAGATGAACATTGGACAAAGATAAGTTATTGCTTGTTCTCGTTCAGATGAAACATTGGACAAAGATAAAGTTATTGCTTGTTCTTCGTTCAAGATGAACATTGGACAAAGATAAGTTATTGCTTGTTCTTCGTTCAAGATGAACATTGGACAAAGATAAGTTATTGCTTGTTCTTCGTTCAAGATGAACATTGGACAAAGATAAGTTATTGCTTGTTTCTTCGTTCAAGATGAACATTGGACAAAGATAAGTTATTGCTCGTTCTTCGTTCAGATGAACATTGGACAAAGATAAGTTATTGCTCGTTCCTCGTTCAAGATGAACATTGGACAAAGATAAGTTATTGCTCGTTTCTTCGTTCAAGATGAACATTGGACAAAGATAAGTTATTGCTCGTTCTTCGTTCAAGATGAACATTGGACAAAGATAAGTATTGCTTGTTCTTCGTTCAAGATGAACATTGGACAAAGATAAGTTATTGCTTGTTCTTCGTTCAAGATGAACATTGGACAAAGATAAGTTATTGCTTGTTCTTCGTTCAAGATGAACATTGGACAAAGATAAGTTATTGCTTGTTCTTCGTTTTCGTTGCTCCGAGTGTTGTCCGCATTGCCTGAAGAAGACCTAAGAGGTCGAAACGCGTCGTGTTTTGTCTTGTGATTTGTTTGTCTGCGTTGTTCAGTGGAGTTATTATAAATACTTTTTTAAATTTATGGAAATAACAGTTAACGCTTCTTGTATTAAACACACAACAGCTAGTTTTGTCATATTAGTCAAGTTCTTCCTTTCTTTCTGCGTACGCAGGCTGATACTTCTGCGGACACTCCCTGTATAGACAGGCAGTGGAGTTTTATGTGTATGACCGTATTTTATCCCGCCATTAAGGCAGTCATACTCCATCTTCGTGGAAGGTGCATCCTACGTGTAACGTGTCATCCATACCAACGGCCAAACTGGCCTTCTCTTTCAAAAGTTGGTGACGGGATTTTACGTGTGTGCAAGATGTTGTGGGTGCGTTCACACACGGAACCTCGGTTTATAGTCTCATTCGAAGGACTGTATGGGGAATGGAGTCAGAACCAATGTTAACTCCGAGGGAAAAATCCCCTGTACCGAGATTCGAACCCGCAACCCTAGGATCATGAGAGTCAATGTTCATATTCCGTTTGTTCAGTTTGCAACAGTCCATCATCCATGTCAGGAATGGCAGTGGGAAAAGGACATCTTGGCTAAAAATTGACAGACAAGCTAAACTGATTTAAGACTATGTTTTTTTGCATTGATCAGTCAGTTATTTTTTGTTGTCATCTGACTTTCCTTCTAAGATTTAGTTCCTTGGTTTGATCAATGAGTTACTTCTTTTCCTCTGACTTTGCTTCTAAGATTTAGTTCCTTGGTTTGATCAATGAGTCACTTCTTTTCCTCTGACTTTGCTTCTGAGATTTAGTTCCTTGGTTTGATCAATGAGTCACTTCTTTTCCTCAGACTTTGCTTCTGAGATTTAGTTCCTTGGTTTGATCAATGAGTCACTTCTTTTCCTCTGACCTTGCTTCTGAGATGTACAATTCTGAGACAGAGCTCATGTGCGTCATGATCTGCACTCTCTGAGTTCCTCTCTGGATGTGGGGACAACTGAACATAAATAGTTCTCACTTGTTTCCCCATTCAGATTTCTAAGGGTAACAAGTTCAGAAGGAATTTAAAAAAAACTTGAGTATTCACCGCCTCTTGCCTCCCTTTCAGAATTGTACTTTTGTTTTTTTTCGCGTTTGTTTCTTTTTTCTTCTTCTTTCCTTTTTCTATATATCTAAGGATTTTTCGTTTTTTCTTTTTCATTTCCTTACTTTCAAATACTCCTGAATCAAGAATTGCAATGGTTCTGTACAGCCTGAACACTGCCTATTCTAATCCCCTACCCCAAACCAACCCCCCCAATCCCCCTCCCTCCCCAACATCCACCTACTCCTTTCCTCACGACCCCGACCTTCTTCCAAGATGCTTACATGCATAATTACAGACTGGCACGCATGCACACATGCCTGCACATACCTACCATGTGTCTACATATACTTAAATATGCATCTCCTCCCTTTCCTTAGTATGCGCACACACACACACATGCGCGTGCACATACACGTGCGCGCACACACACGCGCTCACACACACACGCGCACGCGCACACACACACACACACACACACACACACACACACAACACACACACCACACACACACACACACACACACACACACACACACAACGCACACACGCACACACACACACACACACACACACACACACACTCACCAGTAGAGTAAGTGTCAGCATGCATGACAGACACAGGCTGCAGAGAGACCGAATTCAGGGCGACGATGTTGAAGCCCCGCCCACCTTTGTTTATACGGTCTGACATCACACTGCCAGCACAGAGAACAACTCCACAGGTCATTTACGAGGTCTTCAAAGACAGGAACATTGGTTACGTAAACATTCTGTAATATCACTGCTAATAATAAAATTATCACTGACTAGCAGGCATGTGGTTTTGTCTAGAGGCATGTAAAAACTCTGACAGTGTGAAAGACAAAACTCTCCACACACATACATCCACTCAAGTTGAACACTCGTATGCGACAATACAGTGAGAGGGAACTCGTACAGGAACAGACACACAAATATAAACACGTGCACTCAGAAATACACACACACACACACACATACACACGCACACACACACAAATACACGCACGCACGCACGCACGCACGCACGCACGCACGCACGCACCACGCACGCACGCACGCACGCACGCACGCACGCACGCACGCACGCACGCACGCACGCACGCACGCACGCACGCACGCACGCACGCACGCACGCACGCACGCACGCACGCACGCACGCACGCACGCACGCACGCACGCACGCACGCACGCACGCACGCACGCACGCACGCACGCACGCAGCACGCACGCACGCACGCACGCAGCACACACACACACACACACACACACACACACACACACACACACACACACACACACACACACACCCCCCTCACCATCCACCACACACTAAGAAGGGACGACAACTCACACGCGGCTGTCTGCACAAACGAAGGGCGAGGTTTTATCCTTGTCACCGGAGTACACCCCAACAGACACGGTGTCCATGGGACAGGGGGCCGGCAGACCACACTTCGGAATCATATCACCCAGGGTGATGGAGGTCCCTTGCAGCATGTCTGGAAGCGCCACCTGCAGGGTATCTTGTGGACCCACTGCAGTCACAGACAATAACAATGAATCGTGTTCTGGAGGCTCAATGCCTGGCACATGCACTTTCATACGCTGTGCTTCATTTATTTAACTCTACAAGTATCAGTTTCTCTATTTTTTTTTTCCTTCTTAATCCTTTTTTTTTTCTGTCTTATCTTCCCTCACTCTCAAAATTCTTAATGAGTAACCCAGTTGTATAGGGTATTGTGAATGCCAAATGGGAATAAGGCACTCATTTAGACACACATACGAGAAAACATCATAACAGATTTTAAAAAAAAAAAAGGGGGGGGGGGGGGGGGGGGGCATTAGGCCAAAATTTTCTTCCCTGACAATTATGAAAACTGGCCTTATTTTCGAAAGGGGGCCTTTCATGTTATTTTGTTGTACAAATAATCTGAAAAAATGCTGTGTTTTAAATAATACAAAATCGCCCAAGAAAAATATAAAAACTACAAATCCTGATTGACTCTATGCAAACATATTCATAAACCGTAGTCAAAAATATTATTTCTGACTTACAGGGCAAAGAGAAACATCCAGCTTTTTCCAACACTGCTGAAAAGTCCTCTGATTTGTCTTTCTTGCTGATCTGCACACACACACACACACACACACACACACACACACACACACACACACACAGAGCTCTTTAACTGAAAACAATACTTGAACAAATAAATCTATAGAAATATGTAGATTACTTCAAATTTCACTGACCAGTGCTAAAATCCATCCATAACCTGTGTGTGTGTGTGTGTGTGTGTGTGTGTGTGTGTGTGTGTGTGTGTGTGTGTGTGTGTGTGTGTGTGTATGTATGTGTGTGTGTGAGAGAGAGAGAGGAGAGAGAGAGAGAGAGAGAGAGAGAGAGAGAGGAGAGAGAGAGAGAGAGAGGGAGGGAGAGAGAGAGCATACAGGTAATAGGAAGAAGGAGAGACAGTTCTGCTGGTACTGCATAAATAAGCATATGACTTATTCCAGGAGATAAGTTTGACTAGAGCGCATTTTTATCATGAATTATGAAACAAAAACCTTCTTGAGACTGTATGATTCATCAACACACAAACGTATGTCCATGCACGCATGCGTACAAATGAATTCACACAAAACACACATACACCTCTCACAAATTCCCATGCCCCTCTATTCCACCTTCCTCCCTGCTCCTCCTGACAATGCTCTCCCTTTCTGTGCACTTTACTGAACAACTTTTTCACACACTTATTGAAGAACTGCAGTCCAATATTTACAACACTGTCTCTACATTAGCAACAATCTATAATCAGTTCAATCTAAGGGCAGGATAAAAAGAAAGATAAAGGCTCTCATTTCACCAGAGCACAGACACAACACACACACACACACACACTATTAAAGTTTTGACCACCTAAGCCTAGCATTATCACGGTTCAAAAATTTACAACAGCACACATACATATCCTCTTCTTCCTCCTCCACCTCCCCCTCCCAAACACTCTCTCTCTTCACCCCACATTCTCTCTCTCTGTCAACAGGACTGACAGTGATCATGTGCAGGTGCAACTGAGCAGAATTACTCTATGAAAATAATAAAAGGGACTTCTAAAAGGTGTGAGCACAAGCCTCCCTTCCTCCACACTCTTTCTCACAAACGTCAACATGTGCATGCACCCAAAACATGGCACAAACAAAATGAGGGCTGGAGGAGGAGAAGGAGGAGGACATGCATCAGTCAACACAGACTGTCTTGACACGCATCAGTCAACACAGACTGTCTTACATATTCAATAGCATGTCCTTCCATCAGACCCTTCTGACCAATCATGATGAGGCTGTCGCGGAACGCCAAGTTATCGATGACGCCACTGCCGTAACGCTTCATCCATTTTCTCGCGTCCTCGCGTAAACTGAACAGACAACATGAAACACAAACCAAATCTGACTCACTCTTTGTGTCACATCCATCACTCAAGTCTACAATGCAACAGGGCGTGCTGCTTACAAGGAAAATGATGCACAGATCTCCACGCGTAGGAAACTAAGCTTTTACATGCTTTCAGCCTCATTTCAAGGATTTTTGACTGTGGACTGATAGCTTCATGTGTGAAAAAAACAAAAACGTAGGGTCTGGACAACAATACACAACTCCCATTTTATATTTTAAAATGTAACTTCATCATCACAACCGATTTTTCAAAGTGAAAATCAGGATGCTTCCTCAGGTAAAGGTGCATCACCACAACATAATATCGTCTGTGATTAAAAGACAATTCTGTCAGAAAATCTTTTTGTGAGTGGAATTTTCAACAAAAGTTTGCCAGTGTCAACTTCCTTGTTGCCATGGATTGTTCTACATACTAAAATTGCATTCTGCTCATAGAACCTTTTCTACTGTCTCATCCAGAAGAATGCAGAAGAGTCTGCAACCCTCAGGCCTGGTTGATGGCAGATTCTTGTATGCAAGGAAGCAATAAATACCACCCTGTTGTGTAATCTAACACCAAAATGGAATTAATACACACATCATCATCATCATCATCATCATCATCATTCATCATCATCATCATCATAACAATATAAAAAAACAGAATTATTGAATATGCATCTGACATCCTGATGAAAAAGAAGAACACTCCTATAGTTAAAGGCTCTAACTTAAAAAACAACAACAGAACAAATGAATTTTCAATTAAAAACATACTTTGACAAAGAACTGATACAAGTAGAAGAACAATATCACTTCTCAATTGAAATCAAAACATTCTGATTAAAAGACACTGAAGTTGCTGACTGTTTAAAATATTCCACAGGATAGACAATCGTTCAGACTTAGGTGCAGAACATAAGTAGGGTTTACCCAAGTAAGACAGACAAAAACATATCAAGATTCCCCACAAAATCAACCTATAGAAAAATCTAGATTACTTTAAATTTCACTGACCAGTGCTAAAATCCATCTATAACCTCTGTGTGTGTGTGTTCCCTCAATAATTAAATGTCATCTCATTGATCAATAAAGCCCATCACTGAATTTAAAATCTCAAATACTAACAAATGTAAATGAACAGTAATTTCACAGTAGAAAAAGGTATTTTGAGAGTACGTTTCTTTCTGTCACAGCACTGTTCAGTCAGTCCCATTCTTACCCAGATGATGCCTCATCAAAGCTGACAACCATGACGATACTGTCATCAGGTACTCCTTTCTTCAGGAATCGTATCAATTCTGTGTCTGAAAGTAATAAATCAGTATGCTTTAGTTCCTGACTCCTTTGAAAAACAAAATCTTATCGTTCTGTTGAGAATATAGAATAAAAAGGTAAATCTGATCTAAGACACAAATTACTTTAAAACAAGGTAAGAGCATTTTGAAAGTCACTGTTAAAAAAGAAAAGAGGGAAGTGAGACCAGACAAATAAATGTGAGACAACAAAGAGCAAGAAGAACAGATAAAAAGACAGACAGACGAAGAAAATAAAAGCATGCAGCAATTCCACAGTTCTCTTTTTGAAATTCTGTTGTCACTGCTTTACGACAACAACATCAACAACAAAATGATAATTGAAAAAAAAAAATCGAAAACAGACAACCATTTCTTCTTTGTTATTTTGTGTCTCATGCTCATTATGAACATAATCTGTGATTGCATATGCTGCCTTTCACTAATCACTACAGAAAGGTAGTAAATTATCTTATATTTTCCGCGGGCAAGTACCCTGGTTTGCAGCAGGTGAGACAAGCGACAGGACAAGAGATGCAGACAAAATACAGACAGACAAAACAGAGAACTCACCTTGCAGGTACGTGTCAAAGGACCGGACTTCCTTCACTTCAAATGTACTGCCTGTAAGCACACCATGCTTCCCTGTCATCGCTATAAGGTCATCACTATGAGGCAAGTTCCATGACAGCACGCCATCTTGGGCATCTATATACTAAGTTAATTCAGACTAGTGCAGTGAGGCTCATGACATTATGCTTTCAGTCATCTGTTCAACTAAAACATTTTTTTTTTCCCTACAACTGTGTAAATGCAGCTGCTCTTTTTGTGCTGAATTACTTCTGAAAAGATTCCCTAATGGTCACTGCAAGGAAGTATATTACATCTTTTTTTTTTTCCCCTACTCAAGCATGACAACCGTTTTCCTGTCCACAGACAGGAGATACACCTAAAAAAACTGAACAATGAAAATTCAAACAGGAAAACAAACAAAAAAAGAATTTATTGGGGAAGTAACTATTTATGAACCAACTGACTTGGTCATAAGTTGCATTTTATTCTTTTATTGACTGCTGGCACCGTAGGTGACAGGTAAGGACATTCTTTTGGTTTTGTCTGGCAGCAGAAGGGTCCAGATTTTACATTTGCAAGTGACACTTTTGAGTGTCACTGATAATTTATGTATGAAACACGAAGCATTCATTCAATTCCAAAAAAAATTTTAAGGGATGCACCCCCCCCCCCCTCCCCCCAATGTTGCTGTTTTTGCCTACAAAACTGTAAACATGAGCAAACCATCAGAGCTGAATATTAGAACCAATGCTCAGCAGGAAATACTGTTCTGTTTGAAATAATGCAATAAATATGGTAGTCTTTTTCTTCTCACGTGCACGTACACACACACACACACACACACACACACGCACACGCACATGCGCGCATGCACTCACACACACACGCACATCTATACACACATACACACACAAGGACCATATCTCTTACATACAAACAATAATACAGATGTGTGTGCTTACACACACACTTAAACACATGCGCTCAAATGTGCACACACACACACACACACACACACACACACACACACACACACACACACACACACACACACTCAGTACTTACTTTGCACAACAACAAAGTTGAGGCCTCGTCCAAAGTTCTTCAGGTCATTGCTGATGACACTGCAAATACCATACACAGAGCACCGCAAGATTACTGCACAAACCACGTGCTTCAGGACTGCCTGTCTGTGTCATCGGTTAGTGATTCTAATCTTCGGCAAGAAAGCCTTGTCAAAACAGTGTTTCTGTGTTGTCTTGTTCCCCCCCCCCTCTCCTCCCCCCCCCCCCTCCCTGTCCCCTTTTGAAAGCAGAAATATCAGCTCCTACATTCAAGGACTTAGCATGGACTTTACAAGGACTTTTGCTGCAACAAATTATACAAACTCCCACCTCCCTAGAACAAATCCAAGCCACACAGACATGTACCTGAGTGACGTATACACATTTTGCAACATTGCACAGGCATTTATTTACATTCACTTTTCAATTAAACTCAAGTTGTATGCCATACTCTATTATCCTTTTCTTTACACAATGAGCAAGATTGATTTTTTTCAATCAATTTGTAATACAACTGTAATGTTTTTATGCCTAAAAATAAGCATTTTGAATGCTATCTAAGATTTCCTTTTTAGTTTCATTTTGGAGCTTTTTCCACATATGGTAAACAGTCCTTACAGTCCTTTCCAACAACAACAAAAAAAATAATAATAAACACTACATAACTATAATTTGCAAACAAAGTGGAGTAAATCTATAACATAATAACTAATCTAATAATCTACTGAAATTCTGTTGGACAGGAATGTCATGCATGCCCCTGAATTTTACATCCCCATTTTAAAGAAATCCTTGAAAAAAGAAAGAAAAAAAAAAAGAAAAACATTTCAATAAAAAAGAGAGAGACAAAAACATTACTATATGGGTAAACACACAGTGTAGTATAGGTAACTAATGTCCACCTACACAATGAGCACAGTTTACAACCTAGTCACTAGAGTACACACAGACACACACACACACACACATCACATGCTATGGATCATAACTAAAAAGAAAAGATGCAGACTTTCCAGACAGGTGATGGGTCAGAAAGACAGAAAAACTGTGGGGGATGAGGGTAACAATGATTCCCTCAATCTTTACATGAACAAACAAACAAACAAACAAAAAAACAACATAAAAGACCAAGTTTTACGCCATTTATAGAGACTTTGGTGGTCAGATTCTATTGCATTGTTAAAAGACACCCCCCCCCTCCCCCCCAAAAAAAAAAGTGTGTCATTTCAATGCAAGATAAACATTTTTTTTTCACACTTTTACAATCAATGAAGTTCAAAACGGAGAAAAAAAGAAAAAAAAGAAAATCTCTCACAGGAAAACTAACAACACACATACAGAGATCCTTACATGTTTCCTTCAAAACACACAGTCGGGCCAACAGTGGTCTTCTCTCCAGTGCGAATGTAAAACGACAGCTGATCAGGACGGCATTCAATTCCACAACCATTGTCTGATGGAAAAAAAAGACATTGTGAACTGTTCAGCTGTTAGAATACCATTTTGACAAACAACCAAGATCCGTCTGAAAAGCAGTCAAGGTTTTATCTTTCTGTAATGTTTGATGGAGCAAAAATTTTCATTAATGAACAAAAAACTCATAAAACATTCCTCAGAATCATTTAAAGAAAAGCACAATGAAAACATATATATGGATTAACATGTCATATGCAAATTATTTTACAAAATCATTTGTTGTGTGTTGATGGAAGTTTTAAATTCAGTTCTCCTATAAGGAACCAAGTAAAGAATTTTATTCAAAACTTTCAAAAACAAACAATGAATGGCCTATGCTTAAACAAAGGTCAACTTATCATGGTATCGAAATAAATGTCACAAAGTTTTACACCAATAAAGACAGCAGTTAACAAAGTGGAACCTCTCTCCCTTGATTTCATCCAGAAAAAAAGGTTTTGTAGAAAGAGTCTTTAAACTGAGCTAGGCAAATAGGCACGGACACGCGTGCAAATATTTCACAGCATGCAAACAATGAGGGCAATTGTTTAGGAATTCAAACAGCTACCATACAATCTATTTCCCGAGTAATCTATGGAATAACCTAGAATTGACTCACACTGATATGAATATTATACATGTTCTGGATTTCATAAAATGAAATAAGAAAATGAGTCCGATACCCAAATCAATGACCATCATGCAAGTTCTGGTAATGAAACGTCTATTACATAATCAAGTAAATCATTATCAGAACAGTAACTGTGAGAACAGCACTGTCATGCAAATTCTCATACTGACTACATTATGTAATCCAATCAATTACCACTAGATTAGTTATCATGAGAATAATGAAGTCCATAGTTTCATATTTCCCTGAATCAAGCTAACTAGTAACAGACTGCATAGCATCTGACCAAGTCACATAATAAATGCATTTTAAACTGCTGCATTTGCATGAAACTGATAAAGTATAAGCTTTTCACATAATGTCATTTTTTAAAAGCATTTTAAATTCATATACCAGCAAAACAAAAATACATATAAAAAATGACATAAACTTCATATCAATACATTACACATGAATACACAGACATGGCTATACACTATTATACTCAATACAGAATATTACAATACATGTAATACAGTACATTACAAACAATACAAGCTTCAATGTGCATATAATGGGCATATCACACTGTGTCCAGACACTCTCTGAACAGTGTTACATAAACTATGCATATTACAGGTGTGAGAGAGAAGAAGTTAAACACATATACACAGACAGGCAGATCAATGCACACGAGCACATAACACATATGAAAGAAGAGAAGAGAGAGAGAGAGAGAGAGAGAGAGAGAGAGAGAGAGAGAGAGAGAGAGGAAGAGAGAAGAGAGGAGAGAGGGGGAACAGAAAGACAGACAGAAACAGAGACAGATAGAGAGAGAGAAAACACTGAACATTTTTTGATGTAATTCACTGTAAAGCCTAAGTTAGTGACATGGTGGATAGAAAACAAAGCAGTAATAATGAAAAAGAAAGAAAAAAAAGACAAATCCAAACAAACTTTTGTAAAATGTTAGAATTCCAAGCAAAATAGGCACGTAAACCAACCATCCAGCATAACATCTTTGTTTAAAAAGAAGTCAAAATGCAACATATAGACAACCACTAACAAACTGCCTGTCTCTTTTAGAATTTATTTTCCTTCCTAACTATATTGGTGTTAGTATTTTTCTCTGGCAGTATACCATGTAAGTGATTTTACAGTATCATCATGATCATGTACTTTTTGTGTGCTCCCACTGTGTCATCATTTTTACTAATTTTTCATTGTTCTTTTTTACATTATGAATTTTTAGTGGAGGGAGGAGGTTGGGGAGGGAGGGAGAGAAGAGAGAGAGAGAGAGAGAGAGAGAGAGAGAGAGAGAGAGAGAGAGAGAGAGAGAGAGAGAGAGAGAGCGAGAGAGAGAGACAGACAGACACAGAGAGAGAGGGGGGGGGGGGGGGGGGGAGAGGAGAAGAGAAAGGGAGAGAGAGAGGCAGACAAACATGCAAACAGACATACAGATGGACAAACACAAAGGATAGAATGGGTTGGATGTTACCAACAAGTCATATGAATAGCATGGTCCACATCCACAGTGTTTTGCAACTACAACTGCAACGGAAAAAAAAACACCTCACCATTAAACAAAAAGCTTCGGCATAGGGGGAAAAAAAAAAGAGAGAAAACTGTTACATGGATGAAATGAACATCCTGCACTGCTGTGTGGAAATGAGCATTATCATAAAATGTGACATGGCACATCAAGATTTCATTTAAAATAAAATGATGAACATAATATAAGATAATGTATTTTCTTCTTCTTAAGCACCCAAGTGAATAATAATTTTTTTACTAATCAAACACAACATAATTCAATAAAACAAAAGCTCTAAGTGATATCATGATGGAAACACCCTGTAAAAGTTTTAAGCTTCTAAGTGCCAAACATTAAAGTGCTCTCCCCTCTGCTTAAACGACTTTGTGTCTGTTAAATCACCTTTGGTGAATGTGGACTTAAAACATGAAGACAACTGAATGGGGACAGGTTCTGGGCATTTTGACATTAACTAAGTAAAACTTCTTTGACCCTGACTTCAATGAAAGAAACTCCATGAAACAGCATGATTATTTCTGTAATGCTGAAATGTGCCATGAAAAGAACCTTCAAAAAGGTTTTTGACTATAATTTTCCACTCGCACTGTACAGTTAGCCATCAATACTTACAGACCCATGTTCCATCCACATGCACAACGAAGACAAGTGATTTCGATACTTCAGTGCATGCTTACTCCACCACCACACTACATCAAATGTAAGAGTATACTCCTGTATTTCTATTGAATATCCATTATTTTTGCTGTGTTAATCATGTAAATAGCTGTGGGTAAAATCTCTTACCATTTTAACTTTTTTTTTCACAAGCTCCTATCCATAGGCAAATGATTTTGATACATTCAGACTATCAAATCAATTATTAAAGTCCAGATTAAAGAATGCAGACAAACAGGTTTACTTACGGTTCTTTTTCTTATCTAAAACAATTAAACAGATAAAGGTAAAGAACATTTAGAACGATTTTTCTTTTACAGAAATGTGGGGACTAAAAGAAAAGTCGAAAGGCTGAACTGTAACATTCAGTTAAAAACCACAACACACATGCAAACACATTTTTGGGTTGATAACGTATCTGCACATACATTCAGAGCAGTTACGGAAAAGATATGAAAACATCATTTTCATCACGGCAAATAGTGAAATAACAAATTATAAACATCAAGACAATAAAAACAACATGCCACACAACATGCAGAACAGAAGAATACTAACACAATGGCACAAAAATTGAAAAGGGAAGGTCACACACAGAATGTTACACATCAATCATGCAGGTTGTGGATTTGTGCATTATGTAAAAGCAAAAACTGTGTGTAATATTTAAATATACGTATAAAAACCAAATCCAGAGCCAAAATGGATAGATTCTAGCATGTCGACAATTGCAGATTTTTTTCTTCTCTTCTGCAGATGTGGTATGTGTACAAAATAAATAGTCAAAACATTCTGCTCATAATATCAGTATTAAAAAAAGTCTTTCTGTTAATTCCTTAATGATTTGAGATTAGGTATGTTGACTGAATCTTTTAAACCCACTTCCATAACCACATACATTTACAATCTACTGTTTATTTCCTTGTGGAGTAAATCTTTTAACTGTGAGTGTAACAATGCCATAAGAATACATAATTGTAGTGAATGATACTTAGTTTAACTGCTGCCATCTCTTGCAAATTAAGAAAGTAAACAGCTCAGAACTGATGGGACAAACCGATACAATTGGAGTGGATTAGAATGGAAAACAATGCCAATCATGGTTTATCACACAATATTCTATACTTACCTGCAGACATATTGAGTGAGCTTCCACGAACATCCCAAACCTGCCGAGCTATGAAAAATAACAGGAAAAAGATAGACACTGAAAATAAAAGGAAAAGGACCAGAATCACCAGAACTATACAACAGAGGGAAGATAACATCACTTACCCACAGAAATATTGAGTGAGCTCCCTTGCACATCCCAAATTTGGCGGGCTACAAATATGAAAATTAGATAAGCAAACGAAAAAAAGCACCACCGCAAAAAATAATTTGTGAATGAACGCAAAGCATTTCTCTATTCATTTTGCTCACTGTGCCTTTAAAATATACTCCCATTCAATCATTCTTCTTTTCCTTGGTTTATGTCTTAACAACCAGACAGGAAGAAAAGTAAGTTTTATTAAGTGCAAAGAAACACAAACCACTGAGGCAAATGTGCTTGGTAAGTTCAGCTGATATAGCACCAAGCGCAATTTCAGAAGTCTGAGAGCTTGATTCTTGATTCTCTCAACACCTGACATAAAATCTGGCATTCTTACTGCCTGAAGTAATGTAAATGTTAAAACACAGGAAACAGTTCTGGTGACGGTGTAATGTAAGACGGGTTCCTTCCTCCTACACTGCTTAGATGGTTGGCTCCTCATCAGCAGTATCATCGGAACTGACAGCTGATGAAAACCCTGAATGTAATTCAAACAGGATTTGTATTCAGGTTGCAAGGGCGTGGTTCTTGCATTCGAATGGAGACAAAAACATTGGATGGAGTATGACAATGGTGTGGAATTTTCAGTGGTCAGGGAGACCAGCTGCAGGTTACTTGGGGTAACATCACACCCCACTATCCAAACCCTACATTTTTTCTTTGTGATGAACCCATTTTGTGGGCTTGCTGTAGGTGTCTATCTTACATTGTGAAATTTCAGTGGCGATGGGAATATGCTTGAAAGTACAACTACCTCTCCAAGTATCCTTATCAATGGAGATCTAGGGGCTACTGACTTGTGGAAGCAGTCGTACAAACTGTGTCTCGGCCATGGAAC
>CM031615.1:62135847-62162369 GCA_018398815.1 Conus ventricosus
CATTGTTGCTGACAGGGCCAAGCAGAAGCTGAAACAAATGTTGGACCGAGTTATTTCATTTATTTCATTAATCATTTCATTAACTTGTGTGTGCGTATTTTAACAAATTCATTATGACTGTATAAATTCTTCATAGAGACTTTAATCCAACAATAAGCAAGGAAATTAGCTTTCGGCCTCCCGGAAAAACAATGGAAAGGAAAAAACTCTGCTTGTAATACTCATTCACTTTGTACCCACATGTGAATAAAGAAAACAGTCTCATAGTTTGTTATATATCCATTCATAAACAAAACCAAACACAGCAAACCAGAGCACAGTTGTTGATACAGTGACCATACAGTACATATGATAAACTCTTTTCTCACTGAATTACCCAACCCACAATAAAAATGTTACTGTGCTTGTCAATCTGTTGAATGAAAACATTCTTACAGTGCATTACAAGTTAAAAGGAATAGGGACTGGTGATGTCTAGGTCTCTTGAACTGGTCTTACTAATACATCATGAATAGTTGTTTACGAGTGTATTTGTACGCTTATCATATGATTTTTAAATGTATCTAAAAATTGTATCTAAAGATTTGTGTTTGTTTTTTTTTTATCCAGGGGAGTTGTCAAAATGAGGGTACATTTCATACAGCATGTTTTCAGACTGCAAGAAAAAAAAGGAAGCAATTCCAAAATTATACAACTCTCTTTCTCAAATCTGCAATACGATTTTTTTTCTTGTACAGTTCCATCAATATGAAGTATGTTTTAAAGTTGTTCATTGTTCTGGGTCTGTCAGGTGGGTTTTTTTTTTTTTTTTTGGGGGGGGGGGGGGGGGGGGGAACTATTTTGGTGATACAGTGTTTTGAAATGAGGTCTTCTTAATCGACAACATCACATTACCATGTGCACCATCTCATGGTTCAAGTCAATCGATTATATGCACACTGACTTTCTTTCTGCTTATTGGTTTGATGTGATAGGCTATGCAGAAGTAATGGCGGCAGTGAAGCAACTGAAATCAGGCAAGGCTGATGAACTTTCATCCCAACAGAATTTCCAAAACATGGCAAAAAACTGAAAAAGGCAGTAACTGATATCCTACAGTCACCTGCAGCTAAATCTGGAACATTGACGTTAGTCACCAATGCCATGGACTAAACCACAATTCATTATTCTTCCCAAGAAAAGAAATCTTCAACACTGTCAGAACCACTGCACTGTCAGCATCAGTATCAGTCTGATGAACCAAAACCAGAAAAGTAACGTTCAAAACCAGTGTGAATTGATTACTTCCCTAGCAGATTCCATTCTTGTTAGAGAACAGATAAGATAAGATAAGATAATGTTGCTTATAGCCCAGCCGACCGCAAAGGGCCACATCAGGGCTGTGTTAGAGAACAGGCTAGAATCCTAAAAGGCAGAAGTGACACCTAACTGATCTTTAACATGTGCACATCTTAACAGACTTAAAGCATTCAATGATCTGGCAGGAGGCGCAATGGTTGACAATGAAGAAATTCAACGTCAGGCAAAAATTAATGAACATCATCCAGCAACTTAACTCTAAGATGATCAATCCGGTACACACACACAGGTTGCAAGTGCAGAATGGATTCATAAGTTGGAGTTCATGTGGGCTGCCTATCCATCTCCCACATTTTTCAACTTATTCCTGGATTGCATATGACTGATACACTTGAAGATCAGTCATGTTAGTGCAATCAGCTCTGGAGGAAGAACCATCACAAATGTTCAATTTGCAGATGACAGTGCTTTGAGGGCACCAACAACGACAATGAACAAGAACAGACAAGTTTGTTATAAGACTGATGAAACAGTTAACACATAATTATCATTCATGCAAATCATGTTGAGAACCATTAAGGCCTCCATAATGCCGCCCATCATACGAATAAAACCTGTCCTGGAGTGAACCTATGACTCTTCAAAAACAATTCATTCCCTGGGTCCAAACAAGAACAGAAATCCTCTCAAACAAAACAAAAACAAAACATCAGCACTATCCAGACTGAAACCTGTATCATAGAAGAACAATAATCAGCACTATCCAGACTGAAACCTGTATCATAGAAGAACAATAATCAGCACTATCCAGACTGAAACCTGTATCATAGAAGAACAATAATCAGCACTATCCAGACTGAAACCTGTATCATAGAAGAACAATAATCAGCACTATCCAGACTGAAACCTGTATCATAGAAGAACAATAATCAGCACTATCCAGACTGAAACCTGTATCATAGAAGAACAATAATCAGCACTATCCAGACTGAAACCTGTATCATAGAAGAACAATAATCAGCACTATCCAGACTGAAACCTGTATCATAGAAGAACAATAATCAGCACTATCCAGACTGAAACCTGTATCATAGAAACATAATCAGCACACAGACTGAACTTATCAAGACTCCACTATCCAGACTGAAACCTGTATCATAGAAGAACAATAATCAGCACTATCCAGACTGAAACCTGTATCATAGAACAATAATCTATCCAGAAAATGCAAGATCATGGAAACTTCAGACTAATGAGGAGTGAGTTAAAGGACTTAGAATGGTCCATGCTTCCAGACTTAGATGTAGAAAACAGCTGGACCTTGATAAAAAAGAAAATTCATGAGGCCATGCAGAGGAATATCCCACAATGTAAAAGAAATAAAAATGGAAGGGTGAAACCAAAATGGAGGGATAGAAAACTGATGAAACTCATAAGGAAGAAATTCAATCTATATCAGAAGTTCCTAAGGACAAAAGAAGGGAGAGATTACCAACTATATATAAAGATAAGAAATGAATGTTGTAGACAGGCAAGGACAAGTAAAAAGGAGTTCGAGAAAAAAAGTGTCCAGGGAATGTAAATCAAATCCAAAAGCTTTTTGGAAGTATGTCCAGTCAAAAACCAAGGCGAGGGTAGGTATAGGTCCCTTAAAGGCACAAGATGGAAATACTATGACAAAGGATGAGGACAAAGCTGAGGTTTTAAACAACATTTTTGCAAGTGTATTTACACGAGAAGACAGATGTAATATAGAACCAAAATGCAACTCTAAAGAGAAAGCAGTATATGATGTAAGCATCACTCCAGAAATAGTTAAAAAGAAGCTTGAAAATCTAAACCCAGATAAAGCACAAGGGCCAGATGAAATTCCATCTCAGGTCTTGAGGGAGCTTAGTGCAGAGCCAGCCAGCCCTCTTAGTGTACTTTTTAATAAATCCATTGAAGAAAGAATTTTACCTAGTGACTGGAAGGTTGCAACAGTAATTCCCATTTAAAAAAAGGGAACTAAAACCGATCCGGGAAATTACAGACCCGACGAAGCTTAATAAGTGTGACGTGCAAAATACTTGAATGAATAGTAAGAGATATTATAGTGAACCATATGGGAGAAAATGAGTTGTATGCCAAGTGTCAGCATGGCTTTCATCAACATAGATCTTGTGTTACACAGTTACTTGAAGTTATGGAGGATTTTACTAAAATAATAGATAGTGGTGAAAGTATTGACGTTATATACTTAGATTTTCGCAAGGCATTTGACTCTGTACCTCACGCGAGATTACTAAATAAACTTAAATATATGGGATATTAGGGATAATATTCGTCTGGATTGAAGATTTCCTAAGAAATAGAATACAATATGTTAAAGTTGGATCATCTGTTTCCAGTAAGGCTGATGTCATTAGTGGAATCCCACAAGGTAGCATTCTCGGCCAGTATTGTTTACGATATTTATTAATGACTTGCCAAATGGGTTAAAAAGCACGTGCAAGATCTTTGCAGATGATACTAAATTATATTTCACCATCTGAACACCATAAAATGCAAAATGATACTGATCGACTCATTGATTGGTCCAATACATGGAACCAATAAATTTTAATGCCACTAAATGCAAAGTATTACACATTGGTAATAAAAACCCTAAACTAGATTACAATATGAAAATTGGAACTCAAGATGTCACCATAACCTCATGTGAAGAAGAAAAGGATTTGGGAGTAACTTTTGATACAGGCTTAATGTTTGACAGGCACATAACACATGTAGTAAACAAAGCTACTCGGATGATAGGCATTATAAGAAGAACTTTCACATACCTTGATAAAAATACCTTCCTTAGATTATATAAACAATGGTAAGACCATTCCTCGAATACGGAATTGCAATATGGTATCCGAGATTAAAAAGGCAGTCAACAGAAATTGAGAAAGTGCAGAGGAGGGCTACAAAGTTAATACATAACATACACAATTATACATACGAAGAAAGACTGAGATTCCTAAAATCACCATCCCTCAAAGCAAGAAGAACATAAGGGGATTTAATCCAAACTTATAAGATTTTCAATAACCTTGATGATATTGACCAGTCATGTTTTTTTCAGCTTGCAAGTTGCACTTAGAACCAATATAACACGTAACAGTTGTGATAAAATACAAATCCAGCATGCCAATACTAACATAAGGAAATATTCATTCAGTCAGAGAGTAGCACCCATTTGGAATAAACTAACACCTGATATAAAGCGTGCACCAAATATTAATTCATTTAAAAATCTTATTGACAAACATCACACATGATTTACTGATATTAGATACGTTTTTGATAGTTAAGAAAAAAAAACTGGGCTCGCTTAAGACCTGACCAAAAAACAATATACGACAATGAAGGGGCATACAAAGCTGAAAGGCTATGATGAAAATATTTCATCGCCCCTATTTTGAACTTGAACTTGAACTTGAATGTTCTTGTGTGCAAAGTATAGCTCAGTTGGTAGATCCGGACTCGTGATCCTGGGGTTGCGGGTTCGAATTTCAGTATAGGGGGATTTTTCCCTCGGAGTTAACATTGGTTCTGACTCCATTCCCCATATAGTCGTTCGGATGGGACTATAAACCGAGGTCTAGTCTGTGTCACATGCACTAAGATCATACACGGACTCTAAAGATCCCGATGCTCATGTCCTAAGACAGGTGAGTACCGGCTACACGAAAATACACAATGCATGCAACCTGTGTGCCAGAATAGTCTACGTGAAGACTGTGGGCACGGGGCAGGTTTAAACATCCCCATCTGGAAGAAGAAAAAGAAGTATACCTCGTTTTCTTTTAAATATAGGTGCAAGACATGGACCCTTGCAGCAGATCAGGAAAGATCCCAAGCCATGACATGAGGTGATTGCACATGATACCATATATACGACAATATGAAAATATGATGACAACTGTACCGAAAAGGATAAAACTTATTAAAACCATCCCAATCGGAAGTATTCAATGAGGGCGACGGTGGGGTAGACAAAAACAGTGCACTGAAAACATTGCAGAATGAATAGAGTGGGAAATCATTTACAGACTCTGACCATGGCACACTACCTACTGCGCTGGAAAAAGCTGGTGAATGGTTATTCAGTAATGCGCCACCGGTAACACTCCAAGAAAATTTGAAGATCAACAAATGATTACTCATTAGCTTGGCTAGCTGGCCGAGCAACCGCTGAACCAGCCGACCAGCATTTTCGAGGGCGTGTCCAAAAGAAATCATGATAATCGTCTTACACGAAACGCAAGCAACATACTTACTTACTAATACGTATGATAAATGGAACAAACCACAAAAAGTAGAAGAAGTGTTGATTAATGTTAAGAAATTATAGAATTAATTGACATCACATCCCACCAGATGCAGACGACTTCTTACTTCCACAGGCGACTTCCGGTTACACTTACTCGCGACAAACTCCACTGCGCGAGTCAGGTGGATAGAGATCGAGAGGTTGGCTGTAGGACAGAAGTGGGGTAGTTATTGGACGCTTCAGTGCGTTGCGGATTTCTTGAATCGCGTCGTAAAATTTTATCAGCTTTTGCATCATGTGATTCCTTAGTAGTATTGGTACGTCGTCGAGTATTGTTTATTTAGAAAAATGCCTCCAGTGAATTTGGCCAACGAGCTCCACAAGTTCTGCGGTCATTCACACCGCCTTCGACAGATCTTCGAAGAAACGAAGAGATGTTTTGATGACATCAACTTCGCTGGAAGATTTGATGGCTGTAAGTTTATGACTTGCTTAACACAGTTTCGTTTATTTAAAGTAATGAAATGGGTTAATCATCTGGATTGCAGATACTGATGGTCATTGTGCGTCGACTTGGCGCACACACAACAAAGTTCTGAAGAGTCAGTTTAGAACTTTATAACCTTTGCATGGTAAGATGCAATCCTCAATGGCAGCTTTTCACCAATTAAATTGCTATAAGCTTATCTTTGTGAAGAATGTCACGCACGTATCTCACAAGTCCCAAATCTTGGAGCTACAACTGGAGACGGGATTTTTAAAAGCCTTATTGGCAGACTGATATCTATTTCTGATTTTCTTTTTATTCCAAGGCAAATGAAAAAAAAATATTGGAGAGAGAGAGATGATGATGATGACACTGATAATAATAGTAATAATAATAATGATAATAATAATGATGATGATAAAAATAATTATTATAATATTAACGATATGAATAATAATAACATTCCATTAGACTAGAGGTGTGTCGGTCAGTCTGTTCAACTCAAAAGAAAAAGAAAAATCAGTTTCATCAGTGTTGGAAATGTTCAGTTATGCAATGTTTAAAGTAAGTTGCAAAGTGAGGCAACTGCAGGCAGAGATCTTAACAAATTTTCAATGTAATTATGATGACTCCACCGAACAACGTGGACAAAGGAATCACAAGACAAAACATGTTGGGTTTCAACATCCTAAGTCTTCTTCAGGCAGGATAAACAACACTCAGGACAATGAAAATGAGGAATGAGCAATCACTTATCTTTGTGGAATTCGGTGCAAGATGAATCATAATCACTTAAAATTTGTTAAAAGTTACCTACTGCAATGCCTTGCTAAAACCTCATTCATAGCAGAGTCTAGGTGAAAATATATCTCAAAGCCTTACTTAAATTAAAAAAAATCAACAACAAATGACCACCACCAATGCCTTGCCAAAGATTTACTCGGTGTGTTGCGAAAAACTGACCAACAGCGATGTCTTGCTAGAATGAATTAACAGACATGAATCTTTTTCAGTGCTGTGCTAAAATTTCTGACATAAAGTTACATCAGTCTTTCTAAAATCTGACCATCATCAGTGCAGTTCTAGAACTGTACCTTTTTTTGTGAAAGTGCCAGTTAACTGACCTACAGCAGTACCTTTGAAAACAAGGGTTTGACCTTCATCAATATTCAGTGTCCTGCTGAAAACACCTAAAGCATTACCTTGCAGAAAATTGAAGGTCATCAAAATCTTGGTAAGAAAATAGATCTGATGTAGCAATTGGTGATACAGAAAGGAAAGATGTTGCTTTCATCCAGGTCAAACTCGAAATCATGATTAGACCGTTGCAACAAATTGTTCCAGGCAGCGAGCAATCCAGAAACTTGTAGTTGTATGTAGTGACACATCATAGACTTTTTGACCCAGATCCCATAGAGCAGCAGAGTGTGCATGCATAGTCAAAATGTACCATTAATTGATAAGTCAGGTGTGAACCTGCAGGCCATTAACCTTTTCAGCCAGTCAGACAGCTTTGGTAAAAACCCTAACATGGCAAAAAAACAACTGTGTAAAAATATGGTACATGTACGCTTTTTCATGTTACAAATGTTAAACTCGCCACTTGCTCAGTGAAAAAAAAAATGCTGATACTATCAGCGTTGTTTTTTTCTTTAAACAGACACACAATGTACATTTCAGTGTCTATGTACTCTAAAAGATTGGGATGAGTCACAGCAGTTCACGATCATGGTGTAATATACTCTTTCTTGTTTTTTTTTAATCTCAGGTTTTGTTGTTTTTTAATATTTTGTAAGTTAGATGTCTGTCACAGTCTCCTGTCTTTGTCTTTCTGTCTGGCTGTCTGTGTGTGTGTGTGTGTCTCTCTCTCTCTCTTTTCTCTCTCTCTCTCTCTCTCTCTCCCCTGTCTTCTCTCTCTCTCTCTCTCTCTCTCTCTCTCTCTCTCTCTCTCTCTCTCTCTCTCTGTCCTTCTCTTGCACCCCCGTCTCTCTCACACTCTCTCCCTCTCTCTCTCTGCCCCCCCCCCCCCCCCCCTTCTGTCTCTCTCTCTCTCTCCTCACACACCACACAGTCACACACAGAGTCTTGTTTTGCATGCTTTGTGAGGGCTCAGCCTTATACACCCCCAGGACTGAAAATGAAATGTCTTGCACTTGGACCTACTTTTATTGTTGAAGTCCTGAAAGAGGTGTCAAAATGTCAAGATTAACTTATAATCGTGTAAATTCTCCAAGTGCTGTTCTCAGGATGAACAAATGGCAGTTCTTGGTGCGCAGTATCTAGACTTTGTATATCTTATCAGATCTCAAACACTGGAAGGGTATGTGTTTGATTTAACAGAAGTCCTGACTAGGATAGGAATATTCACACACAACAGACAGACACACACACACATGCACACACACACACACACACAACACACACACACACACACACACACACACACACACACACACACACACACGTGTACACACACAGAGATCTCTTGTGATCGTCGACGGAGACGGACGTGTTTTGCTCGAGCTCCTGTCCAAAGCTACAGTGAACAGACTTCAGCCGGCTGCCATGGATGCTGTGCGGAAATCTTTCGTGCAACTGCAAGCATCGGAAACTTGCCTTTGTTTGGTGGGCGATTTTGTCAAAAAAAACAAAAAGAGCTAGAATGCGATTCGTGGTTTCAAAATAAAAACTTATTCGGCGCAATTGCATCGGCACTCTGCTCGCTCTGTTGATGATCGGTGGGTGGAGCCAAACCCAGGGCCTAGCGACAAGCGGCAAAATACACGTCAGACAAGACTGGCCACAGTGCCAACGCATGGACATCCCCCTCAAAGAAAGCTGGTGCCACCGAGAAATTCGCCGGCAGCGAGCAAGGTACGATTTCGATGTGATGAAAATGCTCAGAGATATGACAGAAAAAATCAACTCTATGGACAATAAAATGGATGCTTTGAACAACAAAGTCAATGATCAAATTGAATCCATTGTGAAGAGAAACAAGGAAATGAAAGAAAAAATCACAAAGATGGAAGAGAAAATTGATGACCTCGAGGGAGGAGCAGAAGAAATAACTTGTTGTTTCATGGTATCGCGCCTCCAGCCGGACGTACCGAAACTTGGAATGACTGTGAGAGGGCAGTAAAGGAAATCATCCGAGAACAAAATGGGAATCGATGAGGAAGTAAAATTGAACGGGCTCGTTTGAGAGGTGACAAATCTCCACACCCGATCATTGTCCTCTTCAATCGATTCAAACAGAAAGAAGCGGTTTTATCTGCACGAGGCAAACTCAAAAACTGTCCTGGGTGTGTTTGTGTCTGAAGACTTTACCCCCAGGGTGCGAGAACGACGCCGTCAGCTTCTGCCATTCCTCAAAAAGGCCAAGCAAGATGAAAAAAGAGCGCAACTGAGATTCGACACCCTGGTTGTGGAGGGAAAGACTTACGTGTTTGACACTGACACTCAGCAGCTGAAAGAGAGGCAGGGCAGAAATGATGGCCGGCCGACAGCGCGTACCATGGCTAAGGAGAGAAACTTCCTTGACTTTGAAATGTGCTCCTCCAATATTAACAGACATCAGAAAGCGCTAGCAGTATTGATAATGAACATAACCAAACTAAGCAAAATATCATTTCTACTAACATAAGCTTAACTTCTGCGAATTCCGAGACCAACAGAGACAAGGTGAATCTTCAAACGAACTCTTTAAAGAACCTGGCGTAAACTCTCAGAAGATGTTCCAGAAATGCGGTTGCAAAACTGGTACAATTCCAGGCATTCATATGAAAATGGGAACAAATTCCAGGTATGTTTTTGAGAATACTAGAACCAAAACTATGAATAAGGAAATCATTCTGTCGACCATTGCATGCTAACAATATTGTACAAACAACCAGTAATATAAGAGAGATAATCAGACTACGTGTGTTGAAGATGCAAAACCACAAGTTAAATTTATGGCTTGGAATGTTCAAGGACTAAAAAGTAAACTTCGAGATAAATCATTTATATCTTTTTGTCAACAATTCAAAGTTTTCTCATTATCTGAAATCGGTCATGTAAAAAAGACGAAATTAAAAATGCCTTTCCTTATTATAAGTTTATTTTTCACCCCGCTCAAAAACGTTCAAAGGCAGTGTTGTCGTTTGTGTGGACAAACAAATTGATTTTGGGTGTTGAACGTCTACTTGAACAGGTTGAAGACAAAATCTTTCTGAAATTTGAAAATCCGTATTCAACTGTTCTTACGACTTCATAGCAGGTTTTGTATACATTGCTCCGGAATATTCTGTGATATATAGTAAAGATATAATAAAGGGGATCGAATTGTTAGAAGACAACTTAGCGATATTGAATGTATATTTCCTAACTTACCCTTTGATCATATGGGGAGATTTCAATGCTCGCACTGGGGGTCTTTATGACATTGAGGTTTCTAATGATAACATGTCCCTCAACTACAAGAAATTGATGAATTTTCAATGTAGTGGCAATACAGGAAGAAAGGAGATCCAAAGACCCTAATTCGAATAAATTTGGACATAAACTTGTAGAAATGTTAAAAGAACATGACCTTTACATTGTAATGGACGGACAGAAGGCGATAAGGAAGGGAAATAACCTGTGTGGCAAACGGGGGTATGAGCACGGTAGACTATTTTATTTGTTCAGCTTCTTTATTTTATCACATTAATGATATGTTTGTCGTAAACAGAATGAGTCAATCTTTTCCCCTTTGGTTTCCGTATTTGATTTTTTTGAAAATAACAATGTGATCGAGGAAAAGATGTTTACTTGAAGACGGGGTACAGTTTTTTTATAATGAACAATTCCACAGTCAGTACATTCAAACTGTCACGGAAAAGGAATCAGAATGGACAAACTTCGTATCTGCGTTAGACGCGGGGGTGAACGCGGGATCAGACTGGGTGTTTCGTATTACAAAAGGCTGCAGAACCAATGAGATCAAAATTCAGAGAAAAGGAACCAAGCACGCAGCCAACTTGGGGGGAAATGAAGAATGTGAACAGTCAAAGCAAATAAATACACAACTTTGAATCAGTTCCGAGGACAGGTGAACATTCCAACTTAACGAATATTTCGATTTGAAAAAAGACTTTAAGGCCGTGTGTAAACGCAAACAAGAAGAAGATAACAACAAAGTTGTTAATGAACTGAATCCCGCTTGTAATGACATCAGTTCTAAATGTTTCTGGAAAAAAATTAAATCGTTTACTAATCAAACAAATAATGCAGTCAGCTCTATTTCCCCACGATCATGGTTTCATTATTTTAGAGATTTGCTGATACGAAACAACCGAACAAAACAGAATTTCTAAACGAAGTGTCAAACACTCTTACTGAACGTAACTCAGAAACCTGTCAGAATGTTTAAACTTTGGCATCGATGCTGAAATTTTCTGAAACTGAAATTTATGATGCCATAAATAGAATGAAACGAGGAAAGTTTCCAGGACCTGATGGCTGCCTACTGACTTCTATTTCCATGCAAAAGATACGTTGGTGAAATTTCTGCACCCGCTGTTTAACAAGTATTCAAAACTGGGGAATATCCCAAAAGATGGACCATAGCGATATCTTTCCATTACCAAAAAAGGAAACCGAAAAAATGTCAATAATTACAGGGTATTTCACTTTTAAACGTAATCAGCAAACTATACAGTTCTGTCATAAACAGAAGACTCGAACAGTTTTGTGAGCAAAACAACATAATCCCTGAGGCACAAGCTGGTTTTCGTAAAGGATATTCCACAACAGACAATATATTTACACTTCAGTCCCAAAGATACAAAAGACTTGACAAAACAAGGTGGGCCCTTTTTATGCACTGTATGTGGACTTTTCAAAGGCATTTGATTGTATTCACAGGGAAAAATTACTTTATTTATTGTTATCAAAAGGTGTGCATGGAAACATTTTAATAGTTTACAAGGAATGTAAAAAGAAAGTTAAGCAGCAGTGTGTGTAGGGGGTTTAAAAAACAAATGTTTCGAAATTCACTGGTGTCAAACAAGGTTGTATTTAAGTCCCCTTCTGTTTTTCTATGTTTCTGTCCGAGCTTTAACAGACTTAATACACTGTGGTGCACATGGGGTCAATGTTTTCGGTGATTCACTTGATATTTTTCATTGATTATGCCGATTATATTGTTTTAGTATCAGATTCTGTTATTGATCTTCAAAAGAAAATAGACTGTTTAGAAAACTATTTCAAAAAATGGGGGCTCTCAGTAAATATGGATAAAACGAAGACGGTCGTCTTCAAAAACGGTGGCTTTATCAAAAGTCTGAAAGATGGTATTTTAACCGTCAGGAAATAGAGATCGTTTTCTTCAATAATTATCTCGGTGTAATATTTTCTTCTACCTTAAAATGGACAAGGTTTTTTGAGAATTTAAGTGGTAAAGCCCTTCGAGCACTTATAGGGGTTAAAAGATTACATCTGAAATTGAAAACTCTTTCCCGCCGGGACTATCCTTCGTATCTTTGATACAAAATCAAGCCCATTTTGTTAATGGATCAGAAATCTGGGGCTTTAAACAATTGAAGCTATTGAGCAAGTACAGATTAAAGTTTGTAAAATGATATTAGGGGGTTTGGGAAAGGGCCCTCAGAAATAAGATGCACTTGCAGAATGTGGCAGGTTTCCTATTTTTATAGATACTAACATTAATCTTGGAAGTACTGGTGCAGAGTTTTTACTTAGCAAAAGACAGATATCCCAAACAGTGTTATAAACATGTTTTTACATGCAAGATAGGTTTTGGAAGAAAAACTGGGTTACAATATATAAGAACTATTTTATGTACCAATGGTTTTGGGTTATGTTTGGAGATGCAGGATTCTGGCCATGGTGCCGACTTTCTGTCATTACTTAAAACTAGACTCCAAGATGTTTATCGTCAAATCTGGCATGACTCTTTGTCAACAGAGCAAGATTACCTTATGTACCCTCCTGAGTTTATAAAAGCGTCATAAAATTACAGAGCTTGATATATGTAAAGCTTCGAAGGGCAGTGTTCTTCTGAAAGCAACCGACTTCCTCTCAATGGTATCCCTCGTTTTGGCAAACTACCAAATGATTGTACATTAAACAATGTAATGAGAACTGCATTGAAAACGTAACACATTTCATGCTGGGTATGTCCAAGATATCTTTCTTTAAGAACGAAATACATTCCTCACTATTATTATCGTTTCCTTCTCAGCAAAAAATACATTTTTTTATACTAAGACTTAAAGGAAAGTTGGTGTACAAAGTAGCTCTCTATATAACAGAATGTTTAAAATTACGGGAACAACTATGATATCATGCGTGAAAAGAGATCTTTCATGTTTACTTCATATGATGATTTGCCTCTCCTGTTCATATGGGTCAGATGGCCTTGAAAAGACTGAATTAAATTTATTGTTATTGTTGTTACACACACACACACACACACACACACACACACACACACACACACACACACACACACACAAAAACACACACCCTTGTTTGAAGAACTTTGTACAGTATGTGTGTGTATGGATGACAGAAAGATCTATAGATACCTGTACTTGTCAGCAAAAAGAGCTCTGGACTCTCTGCAGTCTGCTGGACTATGATTTAGACTAAAATTAGTATACTTTATTGTTCATGTATCTGTAGTAATACTACTTATTTCTGTTTCCTTCTTTTTCCTCACGTTTTCTTTTCTTTTAATTTTCCAATGTTTCTATTGTTTGTTGTGATAGTTGGTATCCAACACTTTTCAAGTTCAACCTTTCTTTCTCTCTCTCTCTCTCTCTCTCTCCTCTCTCTCTCTCTCTCTCTCTCTCTCTCTCTCTCCCTCCTCCCTCCCTCCCTCCCTCCCTCCCTCCCTCCCCCTCTGTCTGTTTGTCTGTCTGTCTATCACAGTGTCTGTCTGTCTGTCAGCTCATGAAGCTGATATGCCTCCCAAATCGGTGACCTTTTGTTATCCCACGCTCAGGTGAAACTGTGCAGTGCAGGGTACAGTTTTAGGCCCCCCTCTTCTCTCTCTCACTTTACAGTCTCTCTCTGTCTCTCTGTCTCTCTCTCTCTCTCTCTCTCTCTCTCTCTCTCTCTCTCTCTCTCTTCTCTCGACTCTCTCTCTCTCTCACTCTCTCTGTCTTTCTGTCCAGATTTGTCGTCTCTCTCTCTCTCTCTCTCTCTCTCTCTCTCTCTCTCTCTCTCTCTCTCTCTCTCTCCGGCAAGTGCAGGAAGTTGGCCTACTGTAAATAAAAAGTTGATCAGCTGCCACCGCCGCCGCCGCAGCAGCAGCAGCAGGAGCTTTTTTCTTTCCCTCTATTTCAGTCTCTGTTCCTGTATCCCTAACTCCCTGCTTCAGTCCCCCTCTCCCTCCCTCCCTCCCTCCTCTCTCTCTCTCTCTCTCTCTCTCTCTCTCTCCTCTCTCTCTCTCTCTCTCTCTCTCTCTCCACTCTCTTTCTGTCTGTCTTTCGCATCTTCAGTTTTATATCATTTTCAGTCTTCACCCCCCTCTCCACTCCTCTTTCATGTCCCTCCTTCCCCTCCACTGTCTGTTGTTGTTCTAACACAGTGCTAAGGTTTTCAGGTTTTACGTCGCTACCATCTGCATACATGTGCACTAGCCAACAACATGACTGATGGTAACACTAGCGTTAAAAACGTGAAGTAACTGTAACACAGATCTACACAAGCTGACACTCTCATCTTCATTTCTCACTGAAGCTTACCTCACAAATAAAGTTCAGCAACAGTCCCCTCCCCATCCCAAATAAGGGGTACATTAATTCACACATTTGTTAAGCACAATTATATCTCTATCCATGAGAAAGGCATGTTTAAATTATGTAGACCAGCAGGCATGAGAATGATGCATGTGTCAGTCTACATCATACTGCACCTGTGGAAAAGTCCATGCTTTTTTGTTCAAACTAGGCAAGTCAAAATCCCTCATAATAAATTATACTTTTTAAAGGCTATCATTTTCGTCTGTCAACCTCAGAACGTGCCATTCAGACAGATACCAGAGGCATGGTGTGATTGTTATGAAGAGACAGGACTAAGCCAAACTGACTTGCTCAAGGCCATAAGACTGGAAACAGTCCATTGTACTTTGCAGTAAGTAAAATAAAGACCCCTGTGTATGTTAGAGAGGGGAATGGTTATCTCCCCTACTTCCTAGACTGTATAAAGTTTCAAATTCTGGGACCCTTCTGCCTAGACAAAACAGCTGGCCCAGTCCTGAAAGAAGAATCCACACAAACACAGGACGAAGTAAACAGCTGATAACCAGCAAGCCTGAATCAAATGGTTTCGATAACAAACTGTTCAAGATCCATCCAAACCCTAAAGTGTTTTAGCCATGTTCCCGAGGAGGCCGTAAAGATGAAACAGTCTTGTGCCGTTTGCACAGGCCACGCTTTTTCTTTCTTTTTTTTACACCTGTTCTTGTCTTTTGAATGGTGAAGAAGCTCTGTGGTGCATTCCATGTCATGTGCCACTCATAGTGAAACATTCTTTTAGAGTGTTGGGACTTGCATGATGTGAGACATAAACAATTTACGGCAGATTTCATGAAGACTTTGTTCAGAGATGTCCCACCCAGTGTGATCTTTGAATTTATGAAAGAGATCAACATTTTCCATCTGATCTAAGATTTTACAGAAAAGAATCTTTAAGAATTTCCAGTGTGTTTTTAGAAGGTGTATTTTTTTTAAAAGGTTGTGTGAATGAGATTTTGTTGTTGTTTTGGGTGTTTTGTTTTGGTTTGGTTTTTGTTTTGTTTTGTTATGTTTTTGTTTTTTGATTGACTTGTGAGTTGAACGCTGTGACAGCCCTGATATGGCCCATCGTGGTCGGCTGGGCTGTAAGTAACATTACATTCAAATGTCACAAACAATAGAGAGACCCTTCAGCCTCTCTACCTGGCAACATCATCTAACTAATAACTCCAGTAAAACTCCAGATTGCAATATTTAAATGTCAAATCTGTGGGACATGTCATGCCCTCTCTCGGTGATGATGTAAAGTATGAACAGGCCAGCTCATGTGAGGTCACACTGACCCTCTGCCTGATTTATGAAGTAAAGTTTTGTGTGTGAAATTGCACTTAACTTGTGTCAGTCTGCTTGTTGGTCATACATCATTTCATGTTTGACCCTATGTAATTCTTGTCACTCAGAGCACAAGAAAGCTCACGAGCCTAAGGTGAATCACACATGAGCCACTCTTTGTATTAAATTTCCCGAGAAAAACAAAAAAATTCTTTCAATAATGGTGTAAGAAGGAGGCTTCTTCAACCACTAGTAGGAGAGGGTGGAGGTCACATTTAGTCATAAATTGAGTACTCTGTCACATTTACTAGAGAATATATCGCTTCCTAGAGGACCGCTCTTTCCTCCCCTGCGATTTTATCACATCTGTGGATCAAGAAATGTGCCTCTATACTCAGAGTCAGAGTAACCCCTTTTCAGATTAAATGATAATGTGCTGGGCAAGATCAGATTCCTACATGATATCAGTTAACAATGAAAAGGCAAGTCCTTTTCACACCAGCCTCTTGTTCTCAGTGCTCAAGAACAAAAACCATATGCTTGCCAAGTTATTAGAAGTGAACTAAGTCATGATAGAACTCGTTCATTGCATGTTTTTTCTTTTTGGCTTTTAGAGTGTAAAATGGGGATGGAAAAGTGGGGATTGCACATTGGCTTGCTGAATTGGGGTTAAACAAGAGAAGAAAAAAAAGAAAACCTGCTTTCTACGTATCTTTTGTTAGTGCAGAGAATATAGTTTTCTGCAAAACAGAAGGTAGAACATAACTTTAACTGTACCAAAAATGAAGCAAACAGCATGCTTTTTGGCTGTTTGAAGACTGTTTTACCAATTTGGTTGTTTGGCTTCAATATGTCTTAAGTAATTTAAATCCATTTTGCATGTCCCGAAATCAACAATTGAATCAACTAAAAAAAAATTGAATGATAGTGTCAGGTATGAAGAGAGAATGCACCATTTGTGATCATTTAATGCTCATGTGAGACTGATAGAAAAAGTAGTGTATTAAAGTTAATAGTATACAACAATAAAATGAGATAAACTTCTTGAATTTTTGTGACTGAAAATAGAAAACGTTCCCAGCCGGAAAAGAAGCAGATTTCCCGAGGGAAAAAAGAAGCAAGCTATGCCTTTAATAATTGAAATTACAAGAAGGAAGCATGGTCAGTGTTTCACTCTCATTTTTTGTTCACACTCCTGTAAGAAATGTACGCTCATACTAGTTCTAGTTTGTTTGTTTATTTGTTTAAATACTATTCTTTGGATGCCTCAAAACCCGAGGTGGAGGAGAGGATATTGGTCCTTGGGTTACAACTTATTCTCTATTGACCATTCTTGAGTGTATGTTTCAAAACTAGACTAAATGTGCGCAAATGCTGTTGTTTCAACCATTGAATAATATATATATTTCAGTCTGGCCCAGTAATGCTGAATGGTGTTAAATGGGATTGATCTGTGCCGTTTCCACACAGGCCACTCCTTTAACACCCACTCCTATCTTCTAGAAGGCGAAGAAGCTCCATAGTGCATTCCATGTGATGTACCACTCACAGTAAAACATAATCTTCTGGTGTGTTGGGCACTATCACTATGATATCCCTATCAGACATAAACACTTTACAGCATACCCCATGAGACCCCTTTTCAGAGATGGCCCACTTGATGTTATTTTTGAGGTTCCTAGAGAGATAAAACATTTTTCATCAGATCTAAAGTTCTGTTCTACAGAAAAAAGATGTTATATATTAGAAAATGTGATGTGCTTTAAGAAAACCTGTTTTAATGAGTTGCGTGTGTATGATTTTTTTTTCTTTAATCGATGTTGAGTCGACTTCAGTGGGATGACTGCCTTGTTATAGGCCTTTGCAGTCAGCTTGGCCATAAGCAACTGTGTTGTAAATTGTAAACTGGGGTAATTAATTCATTTTTGTTAGCTGAAATTTGGGCATGTCCGTTTTTGGGTCACAGTGTATACTTGTCTGTATTCATGGCAGCCATTCTACACAGTCACGCACATCTAGGTCAGGATTATAGGTAGTCACAATAGACACCAACGAACAAAGCGAATCAACAGTTGTGCAGAATGTGCTGTGGTGAGTAGATTCACAAGCTAACTGACATTGGATTATTCAGATTAAATGGTGACCTATTTTGTCCAGGGGTGACTGCGTATTGCGAAACCGTGACTGACAGCGTAATGTCACTGATACCTAAGTGACAGGGTGCAGAAGACAATGCAGAAAAAAAAGAGAAAATACGAATGATGTTAATCATTATGATGATGATTATAATGATGAAATGGTAATTCATCTATAGACATGTTAATAAGCGAGGTAGTAGTCTAGTAAAGCACACAAAAAAAGTTTGATGATTCAACCAAAAAGAAAGTCGCATAATAATAGTCACTGCCTCTTCTCACTGCACTTCTCCCTATATACATTTTGTTGAAAAATCCATAAAACCTATCACTGTATAGGATGTGTGGAGGATAGGAGTGTGTGTGCGCCTCGCACGTGTACATGTGTGTGTGTGTGTGTGTGGGCGCGCGCGACGTGTGTGTGTGTGTGTGAGGGGGGGGGGGGGGGGGGGGCGCGTGTGTGTGTGTAGGCGCGTGTGTGTGTGTGGGCGCGCGCGTGTGTGTGCGTGGGCGCGCGCGCGCGCGTGTGTGTGTGTGGGCACGTGTGTGTGTGTGTGTGCATGCACAATTTAATTGCTCTGACATTTTGCATTGTTTAACAGCTCAAATCATCTCAGCAGAACTGCTGAAGGAAGAGGATTCTGAGATCGCTCAGATCATCGAGAAACCCCCCACCATCGTCGTCTTTGGACCAAATGCGTACACCAAATCCCGCATCATTAACGAACTGTTCGGCAAAGCTGTGCTGCCTTGCAGCGAAGAGGAAGCCTGCAAAGACCTCCGCCAGCGCATGGTTCGCTTCAAGCACGGTGAAACCCCATCCATAAGTCTCACCCTTCCT
This sequence comes from Conus ventricosus, assembly GCA_018398815.1. Taxonomy (NCBI): domain Eukaryota; kingdom Metazoa; phylum Mollusca; class Gastropoda; order Neogastropoda; family Conidae; genus Conus; species Conus ventricosus. The sequence continues at coordinate 62,154,971 of CM031615.1, forward strand.
GAGGACTATGACCTTGTGGACACGTTGGAAGCAGACAATGGTCCTTGGCAGATGATCCCCCGCCGTGACCTGCAGGTGTCTGAAAACGACGTGGGATCAGGTGGGGACTATGCCAGAGGAATCGCCTGTCTGGAGGTGAAACAGAACCATGCTCTTCTGCGGTTTGGCATTCACATTATCATGGCTCCCTCCAGTCCCGAGGGATTGTCGGAGGAGGTGGTGAAGAAGTGTCTCGGGCTGTCTCCTGCCATCATCATCTACGGCTTGGCCAGCGATCAGCTGCATGACAAGGTCTGTGGGATTTTCTTTCTTTCTTTTTTTTAATTCAAGATTGTTTTGTCTTTCAAGAATTATTAGATAAACAAGAAGGGCACAAGGGAGAGCGTAGACTATAGAGCGTTGCCATGGGCAAACAAGTCCAGAAACCGCACCGTGAATCCACACCAGAATTTGTTGGTTCTTCTGTGGGTCACATTCTTTCACAAGTGTGCAGGTTTTGCATAATCCTGTTGACAGACAAACACAGACGCGGATGAAAATGAAAACGTAACCTCGTCGGCAGGGGTAAAAAAAAAAAGAAGAAAGGGGTGGAGAATACGGGCGGAGAAGAGAGGAGAGGGGTTGGAGGAGTGAGTGAAAGGGTTGAGGGGAGTGTGGGGAATGAGGGGAGTGTGGGGGCAGAGGAAGGTGCAAAGCAAGAAATGAAGAGGGCAGAGCTGTGACAGTTTTGCTTTGTTTTTTTTTTAGTCATATTTTCCTCTCTTTTTTTTTTTTCATTGTTTCTTGACCCATTTTTTCTACTGTTGGAACAAACCTTTGATTGATTTTAAGGTTTGTCTTTTCAGTTGTCAGTTTTGACATGATAAAATGAAGCTTTTTTTTTATACATAATAATCTTTTCTTCTCGCTAAAGAATGACCATTATAAGCAAAACCCTGAGTCTCTTTTGCTTTAGTATCTGTGTATCATATCCCGTTATATTGTATGACTTTGATTGTGACAACAGTGTTTCTAGAAAGCATATATATATACTAAATTTAGCACAACCCAATCTTTTTTTATATCTCTCTCAAGTGGAATTTTTCTTTCGAAACTTGCCAGTACCATAGGCAGCTTCATTGTTGCCATGGTATTTGTTTATGTGCTGTAAGTGCTTTGTGCACACAGGTCTCTGTGTACCATCTCCTCTCAATACCAGCACTCAGACAAGCACATCAGGTAAATTTGACACTGGAACGATGCACCAGTAGGGCAAAATTTAAATGAACACAGAAAATGAGGTGCAAAGCAACGCATATGTATTGAAGGCACCATTGTAACAAGACAAGGTCAAGAGAGATGTCTTCTTCTAACATCACAATACACATAAAAGGGCATTAAACAATATCTTCAGACGTCACAGATAATATCTTCATCATCACTGATACACATAAAAGTGTCATAAAAGTATCTTCAGCTCCACATAAAAGCGCATTAAACAGAATCTTCAGACATCACAGATACACATAAAAGTGCATTAAACAGTATCTTCAGACATCACAGATACATAAAAGTGCATTAAACAATATCTTCAGACATCACAGATACATAAAAATGCATTAAACAATATCTTCAGACATCACAGATACACAGAAAAGCGCATTAAACAGAATCTTCAGATATCACAGATATATAGAGACACATGAAGATATATGAATCTTCAGACATCTGTGATGTCTGAAGATATTGTTTAATGCACATTTACATATAAATGTGCATTAAACAATATCTTCAGACATCACAGATACACATCAGTGTGCATTAAACAATATCTTCAGACATCACAGATACACATCAGTGTGCATTAAACAATATCTTCAGACATCACAGATACACATCAATGTGCATCAAACAATATCTTCAGACATTACAGATAAACATCCATGTGCATTAAACAGTATCTTCAGACATCACAGATACACATCAATGTGCCTTAAACAATGTCTTCAGACATCACAGATACACATCAATGTGCATTAAACAATATTCCAGCTGACGGCAGCAGAACGGCAAGGTAGGCAGACAGAAAGGGGAGAAGGGAGAGCACTTCAGGAACAGCAGCAGGGAAGGAAAGAGAGAGGGAGAGGGGCAAGGGATACAAAAAAATGAGCTGAATCCATTCTGATCAGCCACAAGTTATGCACAGCAAAGAGGTGGTGTGTGACACTGACAGCTATGCAGATGACATTAAAAACAAACGCAACACGAATTGGTTTGTGTATGCTGAAAGGGAAGAGGAGATCAGAGTCACTTGAAAAAGATGTATTTGACGAAAATTCACTGTTCTGTTTCATCTTGAATGTTTCATACACAGTACTTTGCACCTTGTTTTGTTGTTTAAATTTATGTGAATTTTGCCTTGTTTTCAGTAATGCTGTTATTTCATTTCATGATCTTTAGGTTAAAAATTTATTGCCATGCCAGCCTCACTGAACCATCTCAGAGCTATCAACTTGTGTGTGTGTGTGTGTGTGTGTGTGTGTGTGTGTGTGTGTGTGTGTGTGTATGCGTGTGTGTATGTGTGTGTGTGTGTGTGTGTGTGTATGAGTGGGGTGGGGGTGGTTTGAGGAAAGATATAACTTTATAGGAGAAAGAGAGCAGTAGATGTGCACTTGATAATCGACACTGTGTTCAGCAGAGATTTTGTTTTTATTTTAAAAAGTGGGGTAAAAAAGAACATGGGGGAGAGGGAAGCAGACCAAATCCTGGTGGTACCCTTTAAAGTACTGATGTAAGACCAAAAAATAACCTTTGTAATTTGTGAGAAGGGGTAGCCCATCCCTCAAGACAGCATGGAATCGTGAGACCAGCGCAAGTACCCTGTGTAAGAACCCAGTGACAGTTCTGATGCGGCCGCTCGCAGTCACCTTAAACATCATCCCAAAGACGAAATATGGTTATCTTAATCGTGGGATTGAAAATAGTGGCATATGTATGTACACAAACATCTCACAAATGATAACCTCAGAATTTTAAGCCAAGGAACAAAGAAAGTAAAAAATAAAAAAAAGAGATAAAATTGAATGATTTCTTCTCATGGGAAAGGGAAATCTTCAAGGCTTAAAAAGACATGCTTAATGTCATGGTTTTATTACAGTTCTGGTTGTCCAAGTCATTGCCTATGACTGCAGTATGTAATGAAAGTGCCATATGAGTAGACTATATATGTATATAAGTATACTGTAACGGTGTCCTTGTCCAAGCACGGTTCAGAGAAAGGACCTGAGTGTGGCATATCTATAGATAGATGCTTTTGTAATTCAAGTCACGTTGTGAGCCACAAGGCTTCAGGCAGTATCCTGGGAGCTCGTTTAATCCGGTTTTCACAGGAGAAGAGCTTGAATGCTGTATGTAAACATGGCTGGTAATAAATGTTTTAGATCGGTCGCATGATATGATTTCATTTGAATGTGTATCCTGACATTTTGTCTTTTGTATATTTTGTGTTTAGCCAGCTTACAACAGTGGCATTACCTCCCATAATTGGCGTGGCTGTACGTACAGCATGACTTGGCTGAGAAGAAAAGGTCTAGTTGCAAAGCGAGACGACTGCAGGCGGAAATCTAAACAAATCTTATATTTATATGTTAGCGAACCGCCCAGAGAACGTGGACAAACGAGTCACAAGACAAAACACAACGCGTTTCGACCTCTCAGGTCTTTTTCAGGCGAGACATAAACGAATAAAACAATGAAATTCACTTAGCTTTGATCGCTTCAGATCGCTAAGTGAATTTTCGTTGTTTTATTCGTTAATGTCTCACCTGAAGAAGACCTGAGAGGTCGAAACGCGATGTGTTTTGTCTTGTGACTCGTTTGTCCACGTTCTCTGGGTGGTTCGCTAACATTTATTTAAGATTTGTTGAGAAGAAAAGAAGAAAGGAAAAGTAGAACATGGTCATGCTCTTTATTAAGAGTACATTTTATACAGAAGTGTTCCGTGTGATAACCAGAACAGTGTATTAAAACAAGAGCGTATGTTTTGTGTAAACCTATTTTTATGGAAATTGATCGTAACCATTTCCTCATCAGAAGAAAAGGGAAAGGGGGGAAATTAAAGTCTAGTGGTGTCGTTCACTTCCTTGGTGTTAAGTTGTTCAGTTATTGCAGTATTGGACAGAACAATAATTAGTGACAATCTTATCTCTCAGGGCGAGAAAACATCCGTCCCAAAGTGGGTTATCTTGTGAGTGACATACGTCCTCGTACTGTTCAGTGCTACTGTATGTAGTGTAAGTCACTTGGTGTATCAGGTGTTTTGACACTTCGGCTATCAGGCCTGCTCCTGATCACGTGTGAAACATGAAATATCCATAGTCATCACTGGGCAGGGACAGTGTCGAGGATTGTTGATGCCCACGTGTTGTATGAGTCTGACTGTACACTGTTGACAGGATATTGACCCCAGTCTGACTTTTGTGGATGATAAGAACTGATCCAACAAATAATCAAGAACGTGTGTGGACAGTCATGAATTTGGTGTGTGTGTGTGTGTGTGTGTGTGTGTTGTGTGTGTGTGTGTGTGTGTGTGTGTTTGTGTGTGTGCATGCATGCGTGTGTGTGTACTTCTGAATTTGTATGTGTGCATATTGTGTGTGTGTGTGTGTGTGTGTGTGTGGTGTGTGTGTGTTGTGTGTTTGATCACTGTGTATGTATGTGTCATTGAACATGAATCCCGGTTTATTTAATGGGACATATGGCGTAGAGCACAAAAAAGAGTCTGACAAAGTGACATGGAAAATTTGTTTTGAAGTCGGTAATTTCAAGATTCTAAAAAAAAAAACAGATTGATTTCAGGCTCAGACAAATGCCACTTTAAAGATTCCCTGTCCTTTTTGTTTTTATCTATAATTTGAAAATTATTACAAATATATTTACAAGTATATCTTTCACAAAGCGTTACAAAAGCTAAGAAATTTTCAGCTTGTAACCATATGATTGCTTCATTTGCTTGAGTCAGTGAATCTATCATGGATAGATTATTAATATTGACAGTGAATGAACTTGCCGAGTTATAGCAAATGCCATACAAAATGGATGTAATCAGATTAGAGTTTCAAAACTTCACAGTAATTTCTTTCGTTTTATAATACATTACATCTATATGTATAGTAATATAACTTAAAATGCAAAAATGCTTTTTTTGATTTTTTTAAGGGGAACTAGAATTTAAACATATTTTTGTTTATAATTGAAATGCAACACTCTTCAAAATATGGGTTTAATCATTGTTTTAGACTTCCCTCTATCCAAATGCCTGATTTTCTCCCATCATCAGTCGAAAGTGTGGCTTTTTCTGCGTCAAGCATTATTTGAAGATTTAAACAAGCAGGCACCTCATCACATGAACTCAGAAAAAAGGTCTTTGAACATTTATGTATACAATTATAATACAGCCTGTAAACTCCAATTTCAGCACTGATGCATCCATCCTTTCTATCACTGACACTCACAGTATGACAGTGGACAATGGACAGGTATCTGTAACTAACAGCTGCAGTTAATATCTGTGATCATTGAATTTGATGAATATTGCAACTATCGTAAGGCATCCAGTAAACGGATCTCAAATGGGATCTCTGGACCATCCTCTTGGCGAGGCTTCTTTACAAAATACAGGCTTTTCAAGATGATATTACTAGTCATGATAGGGCATACTTGTTTGATGAAATGATACAGTGTCATGGCATCTCTCAACCATCATCAGTCATAGTTAGTCGACTTGACTTGGTATTCTGTGGGCTCATGGTGAAGTCTCCTTTGGTGGTTACTTGGTCTGGGCTTTCTAAAGCTGTCTGAAGCATCTATCAGAACTCCATACAGATGTCAGTCAGGAAACAGTACTTTTTCCCCGTGGGCAGAAGTGGTGGTGGTGATTTACTGATTGTGGGTGGATGGGTGGGTGGGTGAGTGAATGCGTGCAGGGGTTAGGGTGGGATCGGATGTTGAAGGAAAAAAATCTAAAATGAATGCTTTTGTCACTGGTTAAGCTTAAAAAAGAACTGCCATGCAGTAGTAGCAGACCTTGTATCATACAATGTTGTGATGTACTGCATATTAACCTTGATCCAACTTTGGCATTGTAATTATTGTAAAGGGAAAAATTCACACCAGTAGAAAAAGGGAGGAAAAGAGAAAGATTAGTCTGGGAGCAACTTATGCTTAGGACTATTGTATGAGTTTCAGACTGTTAGGACTTTAATCTCATCATTACGGTTCATCATCATTCGTGGTTGACGCCTGTACAGAAGGAAAAAAAATTGTAAGTTCTGGGAGAAAACCTGGTATAGGGAAAAATATTCCTCTGTCATAATCAAATGAAAATGATTCAGCAAAGGATTAAAAAAAAAACACTAAAAAATAGGGAGGAAAGGGAGGATGTGAGTGAGGAGAGGAGGAAAGGGAGGGAGGGGGGGAGGGGTGAAGGGACATATAGGAACCATCAAATTAAGTCTCGTGAATGATACATTATACCTCCCCAGAGTCAGCGTTCATCTCTTGATGAGAATCAGAAACCCACACTGGTTTTGTAACTCCACCCAAATATTTAAGAATATAGGTTTCTGGATTCTGGATTCGACATTAGAAAAGTAGTTACAGACTCAGAATCAAAAACTTACTTGGAGAATATTTCGACAGGGTCGCCCTGTCTTCTTCAGCTCACTGTTAAAGAGCGTCTAGCCAGGACCTTCCAACAACATGGATGCAAAGTGTTCCACAAACCCACCAACTCCCTACGCCAGCAACTGACCCATGTCAAAGACAAAATGGACCCCCTCAAGCTGTGTGGTGTAGTGTACCAAGTAGGGTGTCAAGACTGTACCCATACCTACATTGGGGAGACAGCAAGACCACTCACCACCCGTCTACAGGAACACATACACAACAAAACCGATCTACTTCTGCCATACATGAACTTCTACAAGCCACAGGCCACAGTTTCAGCCCCCAAGAAACCAAGATCCTGTCTACAGAGCCCTTCCTCACTAAAAGAAAAGTTAAAGAAGCCATCGAAATTAAGACCAGATGCCCCAGCCTGAACAGAGATCAAGGCTTTGAACTCCCCCCCCCATCTACAATTAGATCCTGACAACCATTCACCCCACACAACAGTCGCCCCACCAGGCCTCGCTGCCACAACAGCAACAGTGAGCTGAAGAAGACAGGGCGACCCTGTCGAAATATTATCCAAGTAAGTTTTTTATTCTGAGTCTGTAACTACTTTTCTAACACCCAAATATTGCTGTCAGACAGAGAACACCACATTTTTTTTTTTTTTTAATGACTTGACTTGAGTTGACTTGAACATGGTGACAGCCCTGATACGGCCCAATTGCCGTCAGCGAGCGTAAGCAGCTTA
>CM031615.1:62170696-62185696 GCA_018398815.1 Conus ventricosus
TTACCGCCAAGGACACAGACAAACAGAGTACACAAGTGTCTAATCCTGTACTCTGTCTGTGTCCTTGGCGGTAACTATAACCCTCTCGCTTTCTAAATTTTGACTTCATTTTCCGCCCTCAGTCACTCCCGTTTTGAAACTTAATTAAGGACAGATTAAAACTACGACCCAAGGATGAAGCTATGAATTTTTTTTATTCCACTACATGCACGTGTCACTGTCACTTATAAGTCCGTGCCCACTCTGTCTCCCTTCAGTAAACAGTCACAATGGCGGTCAGCTGCAACGCCTACGCCTCGCCTGCAGCTCCGTCTCAGGTAGCCAAGGACCAATGAAGATGACAGTGGGAGCTTTGCTCGTCTCTAGACACGGAGATAATTCACACAGAGATTGGAACACGTGGGCCCATTTTTTTTTTTTGGGGGGGCCCTGCTCCTCGCGTGCCCTCCCCCCTCTCCCCTCCCCCCATTCCCTCCCCAAAAGCAGAAAGAGAGTTCCAAATCGTGGGAGAAAGTGTGTAGGTGTATACTTAATACGTTCTGTGGTGTGTGTGTGTGTGTGTGTGTGTGTGTGTGTGTGTGTGTCTGTGTCTGTGTCTGTGTGTTCGTTCTTCAGTTTAACGTCTATTCACATAAAGTGATTTTAGACAGAGTCAGGGAAATAGCGTGTGTATGCATGCGTGCGTGTGTGTGTGTACGTGTGTGTGTGTGTGTGTGTGTGTGTGTGTGTGTGTGTGTGTGTGTGCGTGTGTGTGTGTTCGTGTGTGTGCGTGTGTGTGTGTGTGTGCGTGTGTGTGTGTTGATGGACCGATAAGAGATTTGTTACGAGCAGTTAGCTATATATAGTGATTCAAACTAAAATTCTTTACAATTAACATTAGCCCAAAGCAAGTATTAAAACATAAAGGAGTACAGGATATCTGGTATAACCAAAATGTTAAGCGCTCATATCTGTAGGAACACTTGTTACAAAAAGAGCCCATTGGACTAATCATCAAGGAATTAACAAAAGAAACAAGACCTGGTAAGTTCTGGAAAATACACGTACCATCAAGTTGCAGGAAGTCCGGATTTTCATTTTTGAAATATGCGCAGTGGAAAAGAAGATGCTGGGTTGTAAAACTTTCAACTGCTCCGCAGATGCAATTTAAATTTTTGCGAAATTTTGTACGGAAAGCGTTTAGCTTAAGCCTGTAAAACAGGGATTCAAGTTTTCGGTTATTTTTTTCAAGTACGTTTGTGTTGGCCAATTGAAAGGTAATCTTTCCACTTTTAGCCGCATTGCTAGAAGGAAAAGTAGCTGACTGGGATTTGTCACAGCAGAGCAATTTGGAGTGAGGTAGATGTATTTCAATAAGAACCAAGTTTTTGTAGGTTTCATAAACCTGTTCAATACACGTCTTTTTTAAGAGACCATATCCTTCGTGGTGGAATGTTGATTTCTATGGATTCATCGGACTTTCGTGCTCCTTTTCTGGTAGCCCGGTCAGCCCATTCATTACCAGAAATCCCACAGTGAGACGGGATCCAGCAAAAATCAACTGTTGTACCTCTTGATATAAGAATACTGACAAGATGTTTTATTTCTAAGATCACCTCATCTCGATTTTTTACAGCAATAGATTCAAGGCCTTGTAGGACAGATTTAGAATCCACACAGAAAAGTGTTTTGTAGATAGTAAGTGGAGTATCAACAAGAAAGTTAAGCGCCATTAGAATTGCCACCAGCTCAGCCGTGAAGATAGAATACCCCTTGCCGAGATGAAAAGATTTTTCAACTTTAAGGGTAGGAATAACAAAATCACTTCCAGCTTTTTCATTTAACAGTGATCCATCGGTGAAAACTTTAAGGTGATGTGAATAATTACTATCGATATGAGATTTGGCAAGAGAAGACACTATATGATTGTTAACATTCTTTTGTAGATCAGTATATTTATAATCAAAACATGCGGTGTGCAATCCCCAATTTGGAATCGAGGATACAGGAAAACGATCAGCAATATTCTTGGGATCAGTCTCAGCGTCTTTCAATAATTTTGAGGAATATGTCATTATAGCTGTTTTAGAGATTTAATAGATCTAGCTCGCTTCGGGAAAGGGAAATCTGATCGCAAAGCTAATTCATCTTTGCTTGAGTTCTGAACAGCTGAGCTACGTAGGATGAATTTAGCACAGGCCAAGTTTCTATAGTCGTCAAGGGGCAGAACTCCGGCTTTGTAATACGTTCCTGATGCACTGGCATGAAATGGGGCACCTAGTGCGAGTCTAAATGCCTTGCAGTCTATGCTTTGCAACTTTTTAAGTAAATAATTTGGTGCCTGAAGAACACTTCTTGTGCGTATGATAATTTTGATCTTACGAGAGATGTCGAAAGGTGTACTAAAGTTTGTGTATCTGCGCCCCAATTTTGTTTACTGATGACTTTAAAAAGATTATATTCAATATGGTTGTTCCAAGTTAATTTAGAGGTAGTATTTACTCCTAAAAAATTTATCTCGGTGGCATAATTCAGTACATTGTTATCTACCTTAAAAGTAGGAATATTGCAAATACTTCCACCAGCATCAAATAACATCATCCGTTTTCAGACATGAATATTGCTCTATTATCTAGGTCGCGCTGATATGTTGTGTGTGTTTTTTTTTTAATGAAATTGAAAGATCTGACTGAAGTTTTCTTCTTTAAAGTTACGTTCATCCACATGCAAATATCGTCAGCATATTGCACCGAGGAGCAGTTTTTAGATAACTGCTTTGGGAGATCGCATATCAGAATATTAAAAAGTAACGGAGCGATGACTGATCCCTGAGGAATGCCCATTTGTAAATATCTCTTGCTGGAATAAACATTTTGTATCTTTGTTTCTATACTTCTATTGGTCAGAAATGCTTTGATATAGTTATATACATGACCAGAAAGACCAATGGTTTTCAGTTTATATAAAAGTCTCTCATGCCAAACATGATCATACGCTTTTCTGACATCAAAAAAAGTGGCGAGGACATTTTTTCTTCGTGCAAATTGTTGTTTTACATGAGTCGTCAATTTCACCAGATGGTCTATTGTCGATCTGCCTTTTCTAAAGCCTGCTTATGTAGCCGGAATTATACCACGTTTCTCACAGTGATATACAAGCCTACTTAAAACAATTCTTTCCATTAACTTACACGTGTGAGAGGTGAGGGCAATCGGACGGTAACTATTTATGTTGGATCTAGGTTTGCCCTGCTTTAAGATCGGTACGACTACAGCTTTCCAAACAAAGAGATACTTCCATCTTGCCAGCATTTTGTTATGATGTTATGAAGAAACGATACAAAATTTTCTGGCAGGTGTTTTAACATCTCATTCGAAAGTGCATCCAGACCAACTGATGTTTTTTGTTGTTGTTGTTGGTAATAATATTATTGCATTTCTTAATTCCTGTAGAGTGATATCCGCGTTTAGATAATGGTCATTTTTCTCTTCTGGATCACAATACATATTGTTATCCTTTGAGTTTTGAGTGTGTGTGTGTTGTGTGTGTGTGTGTGTGTGTGTGTGTGTGTGTTGTTGTTGTTATTCTGTTTAACGTCTGTTCACTAAAAGTGATATTAGACGATGGGAAAGGATGGGGGGAAAGGGAAGGGGTGGGAAGAGTGGGAAGGAGTTGACTGCATGTTAAGTTTGATATGAACGTGCGTGTGTATGCCGGTACTGGCATGGGTGTGCACAAGAGCTTAAGATGTAATTATTGTATTGTGTGTGTGTGTGTGTGTGTGTGTGTGTGTGTGTGTGTGTGTGTGTGTGTGTGTTCGCGCGCGCGCGTGCGTGCATGCGTGCGTACTTGCGTGCGTGCGTGCTTGCGTGTGTATATATGTGTGTGTGTGTGTGTGTATGTGTGTGTGTGTGTGTGTGTGTGTGTGTCCGTGCTCGCGCACGCATGTGTGTGTGTGTGTGTGTGTGTGTGTGTGTGTGTGTGTGTGTGTGTGTGTGTGTGCAGGTGATAGAGGATCAGCTGATGGCGATAGGTGGATACGGAGGCCGACACACCACAGCCCGAGTGGAGACATACGACATGTGCAGTGACAGATGGTAAGACAGTTTCAGTTTCCCCTTAGCCTTAAGTGATCGTATGGACAATGATCTGTTCACGATTCACCGTGTTTTGGCCGCGGCATCACGAAAGATGTGTGTGTGTGTGTGTGTGTGTGTGTGTGTGTGTGTGGGTGCGTGCGTGCGTGCGTGCGTGCGTGCGTGCGTGCGTGCGTGCGTGCGTGCGTGCGTGTGTGTGTGTGTATGTGTGTGTGTGTGTGTGTGCGTGCTTGTGTGTATGTATGTGTGTGTGTGAGACAGACAGAGAGAGAGAGAGAGAGCGTGTATGTGCTTATCATGATGTGCTGAGACGTGACGCAGCAATAACAGCGTGATAACCTATACGCTTTTATTGCGATGCCAAAGAAAAATCCAGGCGAACGAATGCGCCTTACTAAAAAGGGACTGCTCTCAAACCAGTCCGCTGTAGACTAAGACAACACCATCGCTTTTTTTTTTTCTTTTTTTCTTTTAAGTCATTTGATCTGCATGTCTTTTTTTTTTTTTTCCCGTCGGCATCCTCATTCTCAGCGAAAACGTCTTCTTCTGCTGCCTTACAGACTGTCCTGGACTGAATCACGTATTGTTTTGCAACGACGTGGTAATTAATCCAGGTAAAAGAGATTCCTTTCAGAGCCTAGCCCATTTCTAATCTCTTCCTCGTGAGTTTTCGTCGTCGTCTTCGTTATAAATGTCGAAAGTGTGCATTGTCGTTATCTTTTTTTTTTTCTTCTTCTGTTATCTTTTATGATGATTAAGTAGAGAGAAAAAAAATGGTGTGGGTGATACATTGTTCGCTTTTGACAGTCTTGACAAAAAGTAAGGTACGGTAGGCGACGACACTTACCCTCTTCCCACCTGATCTTCGGTGAGGCCACACACCTGATTACACGGATTGCCTGCAGCATTGTGGCTGGTCACTGAGTGCCTGAACAGACAGTGTGTGTGTGTGTGTGTGTGTGTGTGTGTGTGTGTGTGTGTACGGTGCGTGCGTGCGTGCGTGCGTGCGTGTGTGTGTGTGTGTGTATGCGTGCGCGCGCGTGGCTGCGTGTGTGCGTGCGTGCGTGAGAGGTGTGTGTGTGTGCGTGCGTGTATGTGTGCATGCGTGTGTGTGTGTGTGTGTGCATGCGTGTGTGTGTGTGTGTGTGTGTGTGGTGTGTGTGTGTGTGTGTGTGCGCGCGCTCGCGTGCGTGTGTGTGGGGGTGTGCGTGCGTGCGTGTGTGTGTGTGTGTGTGTCCAGGACCGTGTCCACTGAGCTCAGCTACTCCCGTAGTGCTCTCAGCGCTGCATGGTGTCCGGCCTGCCCAACGTTGACCAGTTCACCTGTCGCTACCTGGCTGACCAGCCATCCTCTGACCACACTGACCAGTCCGAACAGTGAATGACTGACCCTCCGGCCACGGCTTGCTCCACGATTCAAACTCTTTTGGGGAGAAGAGGAAGCGAGGGCGAGGAGGGGGGGGGGGGGGGGGGAGGAAGAGAAAAGGGTAGGGGGGGGGGGGGGTAGGGAGGATTTGGGAGGTGTGTGGGGATGGTGTGTGTGTGTGTGTGTGTGTGTGTGTGTGTGTGTCGTGTGTGTGTGTGTGTGTGTGCGCGTGCGTGCGCGAGTGTGTGTGTGTGTGTGTGTGTGTGTGTGTGTGTGTGGGGTGTGTGTGTGTGTGTGCGTGCGTGCGTGCGCGCGCGCGCGCGTGCGCGCGTGTGTGTGTGTGTGTGTGTGTGTTAAAAACCTTTAATTCTAAAGCATTCAGTTTGCAGTCAGATGTTACGATGTCTCATCCCACTACTGCCCAAGACACAAGCTAATAAGGAATTTCGCAGCCTGTCTCCACAGGTTGGCGTTGTAGTGGTAGTGGTGGTAGGTATGAGTACAGCGTTGGACAGGTCCTAGACCCTCCTGCCTCTGTCGCGTCTCTGCGATAGTTCTCTCCGTCCGCCATGTCACCTAGGGCATGTGTGGACGTCAGACCAGAGCAGAACTGACCATTGTTCTTCAAGGTTTATGACCGATTGAGATGCAACAGTGTGAAAACGCGTTACACGTCTACCTATGAACTAATAATGCTTAATTAATAATTGGAATGATTTTCGCGAGTGTGTTGCTCCCAGAAGAGAGTTTCCATTTCAGTTCCATTTTAGAGCGCAGTCGATCACAAAAGCCCTTTGAAGGCTGATGCTGCAGTAAATAGAACTTTTCTGTATAAAACACAAAAAAGCACAAACGAATTCACACACACACACACACACACACAACACACACACACACAGAGTGTGTGTGTGTGTGTGTGTGTGAGAGAGAGAGAGAGAGAGAGAGAGAGAGAGAGAGAGAGAGAGAGAGAGAGAGAGAGAGAGAACTCGGAACTCGGAAAATTTTAAAGAGAGAGAGAGAAACGAAACAAAACGAAACGAAATTTTCTTATACCAGGTTAATGAATGCTTTTTTCTACCCAGCCCTGGAGGGTGTGTGTGTGTGTGTGTGTGTGTGTGTGTGTGTGTGTGTGTGTGTGTGTGTGTGAGCGAGAGAGAAAGAGACAGTTAATAAAAATTCACTGCACGTAAATATTTACAGTGAAATCGTTCAGGCAGATGTAAATATTTACAGTGAAACCGTTCAGGCAGATGTAAATATTTACAGTGAAACCGTTCAGGCAGATGTAAATATTTACAGTGAAACCGTTCAGGCAGATGTAAATATTTACAGTGAAACCGTCCAGGCATATTTACAGTGAAACCGTTCAGGCAGATGTAAATATGTACAGTGAAACCTTTCCAGGCAGATGTAAATATTTACAGTGAAACCGTTCAGGCAGATGTAAATATTTACAGTGAAACCGTTCAGGCAGATGTAAATATTTACAGTGAAACGTTCAGGCAGTGTAAACGTTCAGGCAGATGTAAATATTTACAGTGAAACCGTTCAGGCAGATGTAAATATTTACAGTGAAACCGTTCAGGCAGATGTAAAAAAAACGAGGTCATGCTGAGTGTGCCAGTTGTTCGCCTCATTGTTTCCACGGATCTCATTTAAAATAAAATGAAAAATTCACCCACAATTATTTTGGTGCCACAAAAATACACCAAATGTCACATTAGCATGCGGTTCTGCAGAATAGGGCAAATCGGTACGTAATCGCCAGATTACTCTTGTGTAAAAAGATAATGAATCACAAATAGGAGAAATAAGAAAGTGTAGCACTTTCTAAAACAGAAGACCGAAAGAGAAAAGGCAGAGTCAGAGAGTGATAGAAAAGATGGAATTACCGACATCGAGTTTCCCAAATAGTGAGATTTCGTTTGTACTGAGAGACTCCTGGGAAAATTTCATAAAGGGAGGCACGGATGAAACATATCCCTCCATACCGAATGTGCAGCAGATGAGCACAGCCTTATTCCCCCTCCCACCCCCCCTTCCCACCCACCCTCCCTGTTCATTCCTCCTCTACATTCACCTTCCCTTTCCTTTCGTACCCAATCTCTCTTCCCCGTAAAATAAAAAGAAAAGCGAATCTTGCTCCCTGATACATTTTTTCTTTATTCAAACATCGCAAAGGACCAACAGCCAAAGAGAAAACAACAACAACAACAACAAAAACACACACACATAGCCAACAAACGCTGTAAAACAGATAGTTTGTTTAAAAAAAAAAAGGGATAGTGCTGATAAGCTTACCTAGTACAAGTAAACACCAGTTATGAATATCAGTAACTTTTTACCCGTAGGACTCATTTAACAATCACATGTGATTTAACTTTTTTCCGTAATTTCTTTTTAAAATATTGCTTTGGAAATGTTTATATATTTACATTTATAAAACAGAGCATAAGAGATGATTCACTTTTTTTACAGGTTTATTGGCATCGTCTTTATCATTTTTTCGTTTTGAATATGTCAAAGAAAGTATATTAATGACAAGACATTATGACATACATATGAAGTTATACATACTTATATATCAAAAAGAAGAACCTAGACTAATCTTCTACAGAATGAAATTTAGTATACCTGAATTGTATAGAGATTACTATTTTTATGATTTACATGTTCTCTGATCATTAGTTGATGGGCTATTAAACGCAAGATATATATTGGGAATACATTGTAACAGGGTAAATACAATTAGAGCAATGCATGCTTGACACAGAAGACTTGTGGTTTGAGCTGGTTGAATTTCCATTATCTTGTCATTAAGAAATTAAATGCTTTGCAATTGTAAATTTGTGCGTTTTCAAACATTTGTATGCCATTGTAAAGATTCTTCCAACTGTGTGTGTGTGTGTGTGTGTGTGTGTGTGTGTGTGTGTGTGTGTGTGTGTGTGTGTGTTGTGCGCGCGCGCGTGCGTGTGCATTTATGTATGTCTGTGTGTGTTGCGCGCGCGCGTGCATGCGTGCAAGTTGGCTTACGGACGTGCGCGCGCACGCCTGTGTATACGTGGGTGCCTGCGTGCGTGTGCGTGTCTGCGTGTGTACGCGGATGTGCTGTGCTAATGTGTATGAGTGAGTGAATGTGTGTGTGTGTGTGTAAGTATGCGTTCGTTTGTGCGCTTGCTTGCTTGTTTGTACGCGGGTGTGCTGTGCTAATATGTGTGAGTGAGTAAGTGTGTATGTGTGTGCGTGCGTGTGTATGTATGGGCATGTCTGCCCGCTTGCTTGCTTGAGTTTGTATTGAACGAAGGCGATATATAGTTGGTTTAAACTACCTTCACGAACTCTTTACACATTGCTCGAACAGCCAACTCACAAGCTTCACCATGAGTGAGTGAGCTTTTTGGGAATGCAACCGCGCTGACCTCTCCCATCAAGGTAGCCACACCCCGTCTTGACGTCTGAGCACCAGACCAGTAAGCCTGTCTTTGATCTTCCTGTCCACCGTCCCTCCAGCCCACAATGACCCGCTCTTCTCCACCAAGACCCACGACGCTGGCTGGCTTGGACGGGAATCGACCCCCCTTCACTGGAAAAGGGACAATTAACAAGTTGGGTAACTCTTGCTCCCACAAGAAAACATAACTCCAAAGGAATGCTGCTTACGACACCGAATCGCCTAGCGGACATGACAGCACAGAGCACACAGAACAAACAAGAAACATCGCCGAAAAAGAAAGGATGCTCCAAGCTTGCCCATATACCCCATACCGAACACATCTACACAGAAACAAGAACTGGAGACATGAATAAAATATAAAGTAACTTTTATTCAAGACTGGCACAGCCCTTTAAATTAAACTTGAATAAAGTCATACAAATACGGACAGGAACAAATACAAATAACCTCGATTTAATTGAAACGAAAGTAAATATGAAATGAGGCAGGGAACAGTAAACAATTATTTACTTTAGGCAAAGGGAGTCTGACGCTTTAACGAACAAGGCCCACTGGGCTTCGAGCAGTCAGATTTAAGAAAACGAATATAACGGAGCCGGGGGGGGGGGGGGGGGGGGGGGGGGGGGGGGGGGGGGTAACTTTCCAATATGAAGGTGCTACTGCTGTTTGGGAAGGGAGGATGAAGAAAGCTAGAACAGACATACTCCTTGAGAAACCAGTCGAGTCGGGCTGACCCGAGTCATGATGTTTAGTTCTGCAGACTACAGGGGCCGCGACAGGGCGGCTCTTCCAGAGAAGACTGTTTAACAGGTTACTACTGCGTGTAGCACAGCACAGCAAACGATGACACAAGTCAATGCATCAATGAATAAAGCACGCCTTAACAAGCTTACTTGTGTACACAAGATCGCTTTCCTCAACACCAAAGATGAAGAAATGCTATTCATATCACTTGATTGTTCATTTCGTGTTTTTCACTGGTTCGGGACGTGACTCAGAAATCCCGTGTTTTATATTTCAAAATAGGCAATTGATATATCAATTTGCCTAAATCAAAGACAAAAAAGGAACATTTTTCTTAGTTGATTACCATTTTATTATCGTCCCTTTGTTCATGGACGAAGACTACAAAACTTGTTTCATATTTCAGAGTAAGCTAGCTACAAGTACACAACAAACGCTAGAATTTTCTCGGTCTTTGAAATAACAATCCCAACACCACACGCTTCAAAAAATGTCAGTACATCTGCATATAACCGCAGTATGTAACTCACCAGATGTCGATTGGCCTACGGGCTGTGAGTTTCTCATATGACTTATAACCATGCTTAACGAAAGAGTGTGACAGGTCGTTCTTCTCGAGGTCTTTTTTGTTTTTAAATGTCGAAAGCAGTATCTCTATAAGTAAGTCCTTGCGTCTCTTTCAGACAGTCAAATGACCTCTTCAGGGGAGAGAGAGAGAAAAAAGGTTGGATTAAACTGCAGCGTTACTCCTAGTGAAGACATCCGTGTAGTCACAGTCGCTCAACATGTCTTCATCAGTGTCCGTGTGTTCGAATAGCTCTTCGTACTTGACGTCATCACTGACGTCATCATCCGCCTCGTTCAGAGCCAGGGCTGGTGGGGGCGCTTCGGCTTGTCTTCCTTCCAGGTCGTCGGAGGTTGCGGGTTGCTCATCGTCGAGTTCACAGGCTTGAGTCAACGGACGCTGGCTTGGTGTTCTTCTCTTGTACCGCCGGGCGTTTCGGGTGCAAGCTCTACTGGCCCCGATTTTCCTCTTGGTACCTGCTGAAGGTCGTTCGCCGGACCCTTGCCCAGTCTCACCTACGTGGCTTTCCATCCGGACCTCCTCCACGGTCGCTAAGTCAGAGTCGTCTACGTTGAGGGGGCTCTCAGCGACATGTTCGGTGAGGTCCGCGTAGCAAGCCGTTTCGCTGAACACGCTGGTCCTGCGGTCCACCGTCAACAAAGGTGCGGGTCTGGCCGGCCTGTCTGTGGGCCCTGGCTGCTGAAGGTGATTGTCCCGGATTCCCTGCGCTCCGCCCTCCTCGTGTCCCGATCCGGAAGCCCTAACTCGTTGTAGACGTGTTCTTCCATTCTGCTGCGTCGAAGCGAGGCGTACTGGTTCTTTATAGTGGAGGCATGTTGGTACTTGAGCGGGATTTCGTATCCCCGCTGTCCATACGGCGGATGGAGCAGAGTTTGGGCTGAGAGCCCTTCTTCCTGCCCGCGATGGCCCCTAGCAGGAACTTCCTCGGAGCTGCCTTAGGACTGCCAGTGTGACTTACGTCTTCCGCGGACAGCGACCCCCCTATTGTGTACACGTCTCGGGCATAGCTGCGCATGACAGATTTACGAGACACGGAGGCTTTGCTCTTCCATTCTTCACGCTGACGTCTAGGAGAATCGCACGCCTGGGGTCTGCAACTTCCAGTTGAAGCCGCTCCGGTGCAAGGCTGGAAATGCTGCGTCACAGTGAGTCGTGGGACCCCAGCTTGTTCAGACAGTGGACGACGAATAGGAAGCGGTGAGCGGTGCCTGTTGGGGGAAGAACGTTGACGCTCAGCGACGTCGGTCTGATGCGAGAGTTCACGGTGAACCATAAGTGGACTCCTCTTCGGATCCACCAGGTTGGGAAGGTCTTCGAACTCCTCGGAAGTTGAAGCGGTGCCTACATTGACGTAGTGACACAGGTCCGGGTGACTGTGCTGACAGCTGGACAAGTGGGTGAGGTACAAGTCATCGGACGTCCCGGGCTTCAAGGACATTTCTTCATGAGCGGGTATGTCTGCAGCCAGTTGGTTCTGAGCCTGTTGTCTTTTGGCGACGGAGAGGACGCTCTGGTAGGTGTGCATGGCACTCATGGAGCCGTCGCCCATTATACTGTCACTGCGCTGATTAGGCTGCAAGTCGCTGTCGTCGTGGGTCTTGGTGGAGATGGAGAGGCTGTAGAAGGACCCATTGGCTGTGATGCCACAGCGGAATCTGGAACGTCAGAACATGAAGATGTAGGTGCCGTGAAACACAGCTTCATGACATAACTAGGAAACCAACAACACGTTCCATAAGTCACTCTACAAACATCGTTCATGGATTTCACTTGGTTTGGATTGTAACTAGACGGCATGCAAAATGAAAACAAACGCTAGCACATTCCACCTCGCCCCACCTCACTCCACTCTGAACCCAACCCCACCCCTTTCTTAACTCGTTATGTTTGTGAGCACATACACCAGCACATACACTTGAAAACAAACACAAGGATGTGGACAACGGGGAAGGGGGGGGTGGGGGGGGGGAGCAAAAAAAGGACAGGATAAAATAGAGAACAACAAACATTCACCCCATACTCTGGTGTGTGTGTCGAAAAGTGCGAATGATCCGTGTCCCAAAGAATGTCTAATATCACCATTGTTGTGAACAGACGTTAAATTAAATCAATCAAAGCAAATCAACTAGCATATCACACCTCAACCCACCTCACTCAGCTCTCATCCGTCACCCCATACTCACCGTGCACCGTGCGTTTGCGAGCGCACACATCACCGAGACTCTGTTCCTTTAGACAATGACATCATCCTTGAATATAATGGAGGAAGTCTGCGTCAGCGGTGTTCATTCAGATTTTCACAAGGATGTGGACAACAGGGAAGGGGGGTGGGGGGGGGGGGGGAAGCAAAAAAAAGGGACAGGATAAAATAGAGTACAAGAAACATTCTTCCCAGACAAAACTGACACTTTTTTTTCTTTTTTTTCCTTTTTTTTTTTTTTTTTAGAGCCTATTGGCCATGAAAGTTTGTAGTTTGGGACACGGATCATTCGCGCTTTTCGACAAGACAGCCAGCCAGCGCTTTTTACTCCCTGAGCTGTGGGCCCTGTGGGGCGTCTCCGGAGACAGCCGTGGCTGGCTGAGCCCTTGCGCTGTGTACTCACAGGCGGCCTCTCAGCAGACAGCAGATGACGACCAGCAGCGTGAGAAGCAGCAGACACCGACCACCACGGCGCTGTGCCAGCTCTCCATGCCATCGCCTGCAGGGCCACAGGGCGACGGTGAGGACCAGGATGATAGTGGTTGTCGTTGTAGCAGTGTTGGTGGTGGTGGTGATGATATTAGTGGTGGTGGTGGTGGTGGTAGTGGTAGTAGCAGTAGAAGTAGTAGTGGTGGTTGTAGCAGTAGTTGTTGTAGTGGTGGTGGTCGTAGTGGTAGAACTAGTGGGGGCGGTGGTAGTAGTAGTAGTGGTGGTGGTGGTGGTAGTCGCAGTTGTGGTAGTAGCAGTAGTAGTCGTAGTAAAAGTAGAAGTATAGTAGTAGTAGTAGTGGTGGTGGTGGTGGTGGTAGTAGTTGTGGTAGAAGTGGGAGTTGGGAGCCGGAATAGCTCAGTTGGTAGGGCGCCTCAGTTGGTAGAGCGCCTGACTCGTAATCTTGGTGATCCTGGGGTTGCGGGTTCGAACCTCCGCCGGGGCGTTTCGGTACAGGGGGATTTTTCCCTCGGAGTTAACATTGGTTCTGACTCCATTTCCCATACAGTCCTTCGAATGAGACTATAAACCGAGGTTCCGTGTGTGAACGCATGCATAATATCTTGCACACACGTAAAATCCCATCACCAACTTTCGGAAGAGTAGGCCAGTTTGGCCGTTGGTATGGATGACACGTTACACATAGCATGCACCCTGCGTGAGAAATGGAAAGAATGAAGGAAGTGAGGAAAATGAGTGATCGATATTGAACGATACTGACTGGATGACACGGGAAACGACTGAATGAAGCGCAGCTGGCAGCTCTTCAGTCGGCACTACCCAGGTAGGCAGCCCGTTGTGTAAACGAGTGTTGATTGTAAAGCGCTTAGAGCTTGGCCTCTAGCCGAGAATAGGCGCTATATAAGTATTCATTATTATTATTATTATTAAGTAGTAGTGGTAGAAGTAGTTTGTAGTAGTGGTAGCAGCAGCAGCAGCAGCAGTAGTCGTGGTGTTGGTGGTGGTGGCGGTATTTGTAGTAGTAGCAGTAGTAGTAGTAATAGTAGCAGTGAGAAGAAGAAGAAGAACCGCTAACACAACCACTATTTTTAACATCATACGCAAAAGGTAGAGTGTAATTGTCGATGACAAAAAAAAGCCGTTCTTTTGTAAACATACCCCCTCCCCATCATTTTGGCCACTCGTTTGTTGTCACAGAATGACTCCCTTCAACAAAGTGCTCCCGGCTTGCATACCAGTCGCGCAGTATTTTTCGTGGAGCGAGTCATTTTATGACGTCACCCCACCGCACCCTCCACCCCTTTTCTGTCTCTTTTCCTCCCGTCCTCTTCCAGTCTTTTTTTTACTCCAACACACACACACACACCCCACACACACACACACACAAACATGCGCGCGCACTAACACACACATATGTATGTATAAATGTATGTATGTATGTATGCAGCCTATGAACGTCAACCAGCCAAAACTCCAGCTCACAGTTCACACAGAAATATCACCTGCACCAGCACCAAAAATCATCATCATCATTCATCATCATCATCATCGTCATCATCATCATCGTGAGACGTATGAAAATATAAAGAAAAGAAAACAAAACTGAAACCCCCCATCAACGCCCATCTTACGCCGAATTTGAGGCGATAAGACCTGGCTCGTTCTTCGTCGTCCTTGTCCTGGATGCTGTTTGTCTTGCCTGAAGAAGACCTAAGAGGTCGAAACGCGTCGTGTTTTGTCTTGTAATTAGTTTGTCCTGCTGTTTGGCGGACTCACTAATTATGACTCTTTTTAAAACTTAACCCATTCAATTAAAATAAATAAAAACAACTGAAGACTCATTGTACTGATTAATTAACAAAGAAAAAGACGCGAATACGGTGCTTTCCATTAATGAATGTTTGGCTTCCAATCATTCTCATCACTGACACACTGCACACTGCAGCATCATTACACGGCGCTGGGTGCTACGTTCGCGTGAACCCACTGTCGCGCTGTCCTGGGCTGCCGACAGTTCTGATCGTCTTGAGTATCACGTGCAAGCTCCGTGAGATCATTCCGACTGGAAAAGAACGCTGCAGCCACAGACCTACAAGAACTGGCGCCCACACTGCCAGGAACCAG
>CM031615.1:62190696-62193196 GCA_018398815.1 Conus ventricosus
CATTTCTGGTGAAAGTTACTGTTTTCCATGAAAACAATTTCTCTTGCCATGATAACATAACATAACATAACACAACATGACAACATAACATAACATAACATAACACAACATGACAACATAACATAACATAACACAACATGACAACATAGCATAACATAACACAACATGACAACATAACATAACATAACACAACATGACAACATAACAGTGTGGCAATATTTCCATGATAAAAAATGCGATGAAAACTACCGTTTCAATTCTAGTTATATTTCTACGATGAAAGTTACTCTAATGACTCCATTATGAAAACTACTTTTTTCGTGATGAAAATGACCCTTTTCGTAACGAAATCTATTCTTTCTCCAAATAGCATTATAACTTTAACCGTTTAAATCGGTTGTCCTTTGCCTGACTGGAAACATTTCCATGATGGCAGTTATTGTTTTCATGATGGAAATTCCCAAAACTTATGTGATGAAGAAAATGATCTCATAATGAAAACCAGTCTTTCTTCCAAGAACATTACAACGTCGATCTTTTGAATTTCATGTTGTTACTGTTTGTCTTGCTGGCAATGATTCAAACGTGACAGTTCCTGTTTTTTGTGTTTGTTTTTGTTTTGTTTTAACAAAGATAATGTCTCCGTGATGTGAATGACTTTCCATAATGAAAACTAGTATTTCTGTAATGAAAACTAGTCTTTTCACGAACAACGTGACAACGTCAACCTTTTGACTCTAACATTCTCCCATACTGCTCAACTCGCCTCCCACGTCCGGACAGCATGACGTTCTGGGGGGACAGAGAGAGGGAGAAAGAGGCGGGCCGGTGATGGATAGTGTAGTTAAGGCTCTCCTCACACTGGGCTCGGTGGTCCGCCGCCACGCCGCAGCATCTGACATACACCTTTAGGCGGACGGGTCCCTAATACGCCAGGAAGAAAGAACCAGGGTTGTAAATGAGGTATATAGGCGAGTGGGCGCCGGATGGTTGCGAGCATTTTTCGAGGAGTGTGTACACGTCTTAAGAGAGAGAGAGAGAGGATGAGAGAGAGAGAGAGAGAGAGAGGAGAGGAGGAGAGAGAGAAGAGAGACAGACAGACAGAGAGAGAGAGAAGAGAGAGAGAGAGGGGAGAGGAGTGTGTGTGTGTGTTGTGTGTGTGTGTGTGTGTGTGTGTGTGTGTGTGTGTGTGGGGTGTACGGACTTATTTTGCTGGTGGAGACATTACACATGCCAACTTAGATAATCTGCTACTGCCTTGAAACTCAGAAATATGATCAAATCCCATACTGCACAACAACAACAACAACAACAACAACAACAACAAACGCTGTAAAATATGTTATGATATTACAACAACCGAACTGATGATAAAGGAGAGAGAAAGAGAGGGAGAGAGAGTGGGAGGCAGAGAGAGAGAGAGAGAGAGAGAGAGAGAGATGAGAGAGGAGAGAGAGAGAGAGAAAAAGGCGGGGACAATGAGAGAGAGAGACATACATACATACATACATACAGACAGACAGACAGACAGACAGACAGAGAGCGGGACATAAAAATGAGGGAGAGTGAGAAGAGAAGAGAAAGAAGAGAGAGAGAGAGAGAGAGAGAGAGAGAGAGAGAGAGAGAGAGAGAGAGAGAGAGAGAGAGAGAGAACATTAGGGAAGACTGACAGACAGACAGACGGACGGACAGATACGCAGAAAGACAGAGAGAGAGAGAGAGAGAGAGAGAGAGAGAGAGAGAGGAGAGAGAGAGAGAGAGAAGAGACTGAGAGAGAGACAGACAGACAGACAGACAGACAGACAGGCAGACAGAAAGGAGGTCAAAGGGGAGCGGTGGCAGAACGCTCCAGGGACAGCTTGACAGCTGACTTTCCAACACCCTAAGGGGGCCGGGCCCGCGTCCAGGTCATGACCCTTAGATGCCCCCCCCCCCCCCCCATCCCCCCTGCGGTCAGAACTATTTTTGGCTCCAGTTTCAAAGTGAGACGACAGCAGGCAGAAATTGAAACAAACTTGAAAAGCACTTCTTAAGGAACTCCGCCGGTTGACATGGACAAACAAATCACAAGGCAAACACGACACGTTTGCACCTCTTAGGTCTTCTTCAGGCAAAATAAACAACATTCAGGACGATGGAAACGAAGAACGAGCAAATCACTAGAATTCAGCGCAAATTGGAAGTTGAATCTTGCAAGCCAAAGTCCTCGAATCAAGGCCCATCTTGCGCCGAATTCGAGAAGTGATTGCTCGTTGTTCCTGTCCATAGTCCTGAACGTTGTTTATGTTGCCTGAAGAAGAACTAAGGGGTCGAAACGCGTCGTGTTTTGTCTTGTAATTTGTATGTCCATGCAAACCGGTGGGGTGACTTAAAATTACGTGTAAAATTTATTCTGGGCTCTGCCGGGATTCGAACCCTCGCCTCCTTGATGGTTGGCCTGAGGCGTTCTCTTTCTGACGGAGAGCTGTCGCACACCTCTACTAAGCTGGGACAATTGAGC
>CM031615.1:62195696-62200696 GCA_018398815.1 Conus ventricosus
AAAGGCAGATGAGTCAAGTTACCACTTTCCGCGGTCACTGAGGAGAAACAATCAGGTTTCGAAATACCGGTATCTGAACAGGAGTTATATGTTAGGGAGTTTTCTCCCCATTGGAGATTGTCTCCTCCTTGGAGACTATAAGCTTGCTGAAGGCTCATTTTGAGAAGCATTTATTATTCCCCATTCACCCACTCAAGCACATACTGTTAGTTAGGCAGAATTATCTACCACTGCAGATATGTATGCTTATCTCCCCCTATTTCTTCAATCTAAGACATAAGAGCAAGCTTTGTTTATAATTCAATATTTCTTGCAGTCATTGCAACACCAAGCTGCTCTGCAAGTTGCTGGAACGGTGCTCGGTACTTATCCTTGGAATTTATTAGTTTGTTGTATTTTAGTCCCTTGCGGATTCATTCCAAGAACTGGCCCTCAGCACTTGTGTCTTAAGAGGATATCTTTTTATATTTTCTACTTTTCACAAGTTATCACGTGATATGCAAATTAGTATTTTGGACCAAAGTTTTTGGACGGACCGAGGTCTGAAGTTAACTTGCGTCCAAAGACATCAGTCCAGTAACCATGGTGATATAATAGGGTGTTAATTTTAGTATGTTTGTGTGTACATTCATACGTCATCAGACCATTCAATTTTAGAATTGAATACAATGTTTATTAATATTTAAACAGAAATAAAATAAGAATTTGAAATTTGAACAAATGTCTTTTTCTTCATTAAGCCTGTGTGGCGAGGATAGGCATGGATGGTTCGTTGTCCGATTCCAAGAATGCAAGGAGTTCTTCAAAGGGAAAGGGTTCTTGTTCTTCGATTTCCAGTGTTGGCATGGGTGGTGATGGTGGTGGTTCAGTTGATTGTGTAGTCAACTGAGCGTTGTCGATGATCATGATCGTCTGATCTGTATCCGTTTCGCTGATGGGTGTAGCGTGAAGTGGTGGGGATGGTGGTGGATTGTCACAATGACAGGGGTGTTGTGACCCGTGTGGCATACATTTTGCCTTTTTGCTGCTCTTTCTTCGTAGTGTTTGAGTACGGAAGACTTTTGGCGAAGTTGTCGCTTTCTTGCTCTTCTGTCTTCTTCCTCCACCTCGAGCGCTCCTGGTGATGTGACATGGTAGCGGTCAGCAGACAGTTTGTCCAATTCGGGGTCATTGTTCATGAAGACGATAATTTTGGGAGGAGCAAATGTCCTCATGGTACTTTCATATTTTTTTGAAAATATTATACCATTTTTTAAACTCTCCATTGTTCTGTAGTTGATCTGGTGGCCCGTTGCCCTGCAGAGATCAAATACAACCAGCTCTTGCCCATGATAGGCGTACATGACATCTGTGTAGGATGTTGAGTTTGTATAGAAAGCTTCGTGTTTGAACACCAAGTATTGGCGAGAAAGGTTTTCCCTGTGTTTCCAGTTTCGTCTGAAACGAAAAGAATTTGTCTATCGCTCTGTTGCAAGAGGTACGCTAATGCCTTCTTCTGCCAAATTTTCAGCTTGGCATTCTCCATGTCTTGCTGCATTTTGATTCTTGATTTTTCATTTTTCATGTCCTTGATGGAGTCTCTCAACATTCTTTTTTTGGTGAGGTAGTCTAGACCATATTCTTCGACGAGTTCTTCTTCTGTGGCGTTGTCTTTGATACGCTGTATTATTTTCGTGATGTCGCTTCTCTGTCCTTGAGAAGTTGTAGTGGTGAAATCTCCAATCTCGATATAATCTGTTTTGTCCTCCTTTGTACAATAATCTTTGTTTTGTTCTGGCGTTCCACGGGCGATTTCGAGATGGATCGAATCGATTTTGAGTATCTTTTTGATTTGCGAAAATCGAAGACGCCCGTTTGAAGGTAACCTTGAAGGTGCTTGGTTTCGCCTTCGGCACCATTCTCGTGTCCGTATATGAGATATTGACACCTTGCTGAGTTGCCAAAGTCTTGGAGAATTTGTTCTTGATTATCCGTGTAATGGTGCAACGTAAAGCACCAATGTTTTCCACGAGGATCACGTTTTTCAGCCATTAGAAGAAACAGTGAGAGGCTATGAGATGTAGTACGTGTTGTCACTCTGAAAGCTTGAACTGAAATGACGACCGCTGCGCCACAAGTGTTACCGCGCATGCGTGTGTCGTCATTTTTTTTGGTAGGTGTCATAAGTGTCATAATTTAATTGTCATATCAATGACGTTTTTGATAATTTGACGTCATAACGTATATAACATGGAGATCGGTGTCTCGCATGTGGTTTCGGCGTCTCGCATGGCCTATATTTCCTTTATATCTTTAATAACAATCAAACTTTGTTGTTGGACCGAAGTGTTTTGACGGTTAGTGTGTTTACTGTTGGGCCGAAGTAGAGGTGTAACCTCGGTCCGTCCAAGACTTCAGTCCAGACTATAAATAGCTGTGCTTTGTGGGGTGAAGGTCATTGTAGAAATTTATTTGAAGAGTAGGGATGGTTCGTCGTTATCGCTCTCGTCGTTTTTGGGAGAGTGTTTAGGAAAAAGAGATCCGCCTACCGCTACCGCCGACCCAGGCGCCAGATATTTCGTGGACGAAGGCGTTTTGGCAGAGGAATACGTCGGTTCTGGCGTATACGAGGGAATTTCGTCCCGCGAATCCGCACATGGGTCAGAATGCGTCGATGGAAGAGAAAAAGAGCTGCGTTTCGTAATAAGCGTCAAGCTCGGCGGCATGGACTTTATCGACGTCAATGCCTTATTAGAAAAGAGAGTCGCGATATGTACTTCAAATGGTCAGTCGGCGACGACGGCTCAAAGACGGTACCAGAATTTGTCGACTTAGTTCCAAAAGATCAGAAGCTGATGCCTGAACACGGGGCTACTGTAGATTTTCAAAAAGATGTTTGGAATCGTTATCCCCGTCACTATTTTAAGGGGTATAAAGTGGTTTTTTATCCTCATCGTATTATTCGTCGTACTCAGATGGCTGCTGGCAAGCAGATTACGCTTCGAGATGTTCGTCGTGTGAAATTTTCTGTGGTGAAGGATAATTGGCTTCAAGAAACTCAAAAGTTTCCAAATGATGGTAAGCGACCTAAAGTAGAATACCCCTTGGATGAATCAATTCCGCATCGCTGGATGACTGTGAAGAAACCTTTTGTCTGTTCTTCTTTGAAGATTACTTCTCGTACTCTGCGTCATGCTGATAATAGGGTGGATGTAGAAGGAGACCCTGAATCAAAGTATTATGGTTGGGAAAATGGCAATTTTGATGAGGCTAATGATCATACAGTGCAAACTATGCTTCATCATGCTGGTCTTCCCATTCTACATGGTGGGAAGTTGACTCCTGTGGAACATAATACTCATTTGCAACGTAATCCTGGTTTGTGGCTTCTTCCTGATCAGTTTCAAAATCGTCCGTGGCTTGCCAAGAAAGAGTCTGAATATATGATTATTGATGGTGAACTTAGGGTTTACTCTTGGTGGACCCATACTGGTTTTCTGTCAAAGAACATTGCTTTGGAGGATATTCCTTCTAATGAGAGTTCTTCTAAAGACTCATCGAGTGGAGTGGTTCCTCGTACTCGCCGTAGTGTCAAGAGGGAAGTGTTTTCTGTCCGTGGAACTGCTGGAGGAGTTGCTCCTGGTGCCATAGTAGGATCAGTGTCTGGTGTTTCGGGTGAAGGTGTTGCTGATATGAAAGTATCATTGAGTGAGGTGATGTCTGTTCCGGATGAAGAGGCTAAACCGCCTACTTATAAAGTTCGCATCAAGGCTTCTGAGATTGAAGAGCAACCTTGCTAAGCCATGTTTTTGAAAACTCAACAAACATACTACGGTATTGCACACCAGCCTTTTCTGGGATTGCATTCTTCTTAAAACTGAAAAGGCAGAGGAGTCAAATTACCACTTTCCGCGGTCACTGAGGAGAAACCACCAAGTTTCGAATATCGGTATATGACCAGGAGTTATATGTTAGTGAGTTTCCCACCCTATTGGAGGGTGTCTCCCCCTTGGAGACTATAAGCTTGCTGAAGGTTCATTGTGAGAAGCATTTATTTTATTTTTATATATTTTTTTCCCCATTACCCACTCAAGCACATACTGTTAGTTAGGCAGAATCATCTACCACTGCAGATATGTATGCTTATCTCCCCCTATTTCTTCAGTCTAAGACATAAGAGCAAGCTTTGTTTATAATTCAATATTTCTTGCAGTCATTGCAACACCAACTGCTCTGTAAGTTGCTGGAACGGTGCTCGGTACTTATCCTTGGAATTTATTAGTTTGTTGTATTTTAGTCCCTTGCGGATTCATTCCAAGAACTGGCCCTCAGCACTTGTGTCTTAAGAGGATATCTTTTTATATTTTCTACTTTTCACAAGAAAATGTAGCTTGTTTTGCTCTTTCATGATTTTCATTTGCTTCTTAGGTGGCAGCTTTGGTTGGTTTTTTTGAAAACTCAACAAACATACTACGGTATTGCACACCAGCCTTTTCTGGGATTGCATTCTTCTTAAAACTGAAAAGGCAGAGGAGTCAAATTACCACTTTCCGCGGTCACTGAGGAGAAACCACCAAGTTTCGAAATATCGGTATATGACCAGGAGTTATATGTTAGTGAGTTTCCCACCCTATTGTAGGGTGTCTCCCCCTTGGAGACTATAAGCTTGCTGAAGGTTCATTGTGAGAAGCATTTATTTTATTTTATTTTTTTCCCCATTCACCCACTCAAGCACATACTGTTAGTTAGGCAGAATCATCTACCACTGCAGATATGTATGCTTATCTCCCCTATTTCTTCAATCTAAGACATAAGAGCAAGCTTCGTTTATAATTCAATATATATATATATATATATATAATTATACGTGTGTGTGCGCGTGCGTGTGTGTGTGTGGCAGGGGACTAGAAGCGTTTGGTTTAGATTGTTTTGTGGATGGGGTGATATAGACGGATAGAGATAGAGGAGAGAGGACTACCCTCCCCCCCCCGCCCGCCCCGAGAGAGAGAGAGAGGAGTACA
>CM031615.1:62205696-62209871 GCA_018398815.1 Conus ventricosus
GGGAGGAGGAGGAGGGAGAGGGAGGGACGGGCTGCCCGGTGATGTCGGCGGAGAGGATGGTGGGGTCATGGCGGAACTCGTACAGGAAGAATCCCACCTGCAGGTAGCCAGTGCCCTGTGCCTGCTGATGACAGGGGGTGACGGGGGGTGACGGGGGGTGACGGGGGGTGAGGGGGGGGGGGGTGAGGGGGGGTGAGGTGAGGTGAGGTGAGGTGAGGTGAGGTGAGGTAAGGTAAGGTAAGGTGAGGAAAGGTAAGGTAAGGTAAGGTCATGTTGCTAACAGCCCGGCCCACCGCAAGCGGCCACCACGTCAAGGCTGTCATCGCGTTGAAGTCAACTCACAAGTCATTAAAAATGAATAAATAAATCTTTTAAAAAATAGAAAAATGAAAATAAAAACAAAAACATTCAGGTAACATTTGTGTCTAGGAGTATCCAATCATTACTTTATGGAATTCTACATTTTGTAGTGTCACAAGCGCAAGAATTTCGAAACGTAAGATAGATAAGTATGACGACAGTTGTTATTAAACCTGCATCCTCGTTCTAGGTTTTCAGCCAGCTAGATTTTTTTACCATTAACAAGAACATAAGACTTGGTTTTCTTGTAAAGTGTTTCTGCCTGTTTGTCAAATCTTTTACTGAACACCATGCTTTTAACATTTTGAACATCAAATCCAAGTTAACTTACTCGACTGCTGCAGTTAAGTGGGTCGAATGCAGCTGAAAGTCACTTAGTAGCAAAAGCCCCGGAAAGTTATCTTCTCCGTAAGCATTCGTGTCATATATGTACCCTATATCCATCCAATATATCTATTCTTAATGCACCTATTTGATCGTCATTCATGACATTGGGTAACACATTTTCAAACGGGTGACCATGCACAATGATCCTATTCCAAATGAAATATTTCGCAACAGTGTTCATATGCCTTTCATTTAATTTTCTTTTTTTTTTTTTTTTTAATGTATGCAGTCAATCCCTGTCTTTCAACGCAAGAAAGTCGCCCACCCCTCCGACGCCCTCCCCATATCCACCCACCTCCTTCCTCGACCCCTTCCCGCTTCCTCTTTTAAATTCGACATTGAAAGCTCCGACAAGAAAGATACTAGAAGAGAGTATATTGTTCCGTGCAGTATAATATATTCTCTCTCTCTCTCTCTCTCTCTGCGTGTGCGTGCGTGCGTGCGTGCGTGCGTGCGTGCGTGCGTGCGTGTGTGTGTGTGTGTGAAAATCCTTACCTGATTCAAATACTAGAGCTATGTTTGTCATATACAGAAATGTACCCCATTAACATGGTTAAGAATGTACAAAGGAAGAAAATACAAACTCGGCACATGAACAAAAACTATTTTCAACTCTTGTCCATAAACAACACGAATTTTGCTCTAAATAGTTACAACCTAATTTCATAAGTGAATGTATGGAAAGAGGGAGGTGGGGCGGAGGAGAGGACAAGTAACAGACCTTGGCTTGGCACAATCATCCAATTTCTGAAACTGTCTGGTTTTGTCTTGTGATACGGGTGCTAGTTAATGACTAGCCAGGAAGCTGTCAAGTCAAGTCACGTCAAGTCAAGTAAACTTTATTATCTCAGTTCGAGAAATTAGTTTGTGGTCACACACATTCACAGCAAATAAACAATGATTTTGTCACATCACCCATTTTGTCACATATGGCATACATTCATATAAAAGAATTTGGATTTCAAGGTGACTGTATAATATAAGAATAATACTATATAAAATTACATTCCTACAACGCATTTGACAATAAAGTCTAAGATGAGATTTTAAACTAAAATAACACAACTATTTGTTATCTAAATGCAACAGTACGCTCAATCTGAGCTTAAATTATGTATCTTTATAAAACAAATGTAACAATAATCCATAGCTAAAAAGCAATTAAACACCACCTCTGTTAAGAAAATCAATGGACAGGGGAATAAAATTTTGTTTAAATCTGACACTTCTGCATTTAACTGATCGCTATCTTCGTCCTGACTGAAGGTCATACTGATTTGCAAGAACGTGGGTCTGGTCACACGCAATCTTCTTCGCTTTACAAACAACACGGCACCTGTACAGCTCTCTCAGACTTTTTTGTCTTCACCAACAATTTTTCCTCCCACGTTCACCACTTTCTCAAGCACATTCCTACTCTTCACAGTCAGCCCACCATACTAACACATAAATGAGAAAGTTAAAACAGATTCCGAGAAGCAGGAATAAAATGTCCGAAGAATGTCAGTATTCACATGAAATGATCGCAGCTTGCGAAGACAATATAATCTGGTTTGACATTTTTTTGTGGACATAATCAACATGGGATTTAAAATTCAGCTCATTATCTATAAAAGTTCCTAAATATTTGTGTGATTCAACACGTTCTTCTTCAGCACCTTTGATAAAAAGTGGTGGTACAACTTTTGGATTCTTTCTAAAACCAATCAACATTTCTTTCGTTTTTGTTACATTCAGATCAAGATAGTTGTGATTGCTCCAGTCAACAAATCTTTGAACCTCCTTGAAGTAAACAGAGTCAGAGTTGGAAAGATCCTCAAGTGCTGAGTCATCTGAATATTTAATGTACAAAGTTGAATTACTTCCTTAACAACCATTTGTGTACAGAGTAAAAGCACTGAAGATAAAACAGTACCCTGAGGTGCGCCAGTTGAAATGACTCTGGAAGACGAAACAACACTCTGATATCGCACAGACTGTGTCCTCTTTGTTAGAAAATCTATTATCCAAAGAATGAGCTTGTTACACACATTCATGCTAATGAGTTTCTTTGCCATCAGATGTGGTTGTATGGTGTTGAATGGTGATGAGAAATCAATATAAAGAATGCGTACAAAGGAGGCAGGTTTTTCGAGGTGTGAAAACGCATGATGGAGAAGTGTGAGTGTGGCATCATCTGTTGATCTGTTCTGTTTGTACGCGAACTGAAACGGGTCTTGGTACAGTGTGGTATCTTTTAAGACAGAACAGAGGACAATTCGTTCAAGACATTTCATTGCAACAGATGTGAGGGCAACTGGTCGGTAATCATTTAAACAGCTTGGGTTGCGTTTTTTGGGAACAGGACATACAGTGGCATTTTTCCATAAAACAGGAATGATACATTCTCTTAGTGACCAGGTAAACAAACGACTGTAAACATAGGAGAGCTGAGAAGCACACACCTTCAACAATTTTCCACAGATAGTATCTGGGCCCATTGCCTTTCTCACATTTAAACGTTTGAAAAAAGACTGAACATCATTTCCTCAATCACAACAGAATCACTTTCATCATCTTTTTTAACATTGCTTTGGAGTTCTTCCTTCACTTCCTTTAATTCTCTACTGAAATCTTTATCATCAAATCTACAGTAAAAATCGTTTAGCTTTTCTGCAAATTGCTTCTGTTCTTTTGCTGTTTTTTTGTTACTAATATCTTGATTTGAATATTTTTCTGAACCTGATAAAACCCTGTCGACCCTTCACTAGTTTTTAAGATGCAATGCATGCAAGGAAATTAGGAATTTTGTCATTACAGACTTAAATGAAATTTTTGTCTGATGTTCTCACTTGTCCTTAATGTTTGCTTGTCTCTATGCATACGCTCGTATTTGCCACACATCAACACACATGGTACAGTCATTTGTAAGAAGATACATTCACAGTGGGGCGAACATCTCAATGCCCAAGCAGTACGTAAGATACGTTGAAACTAAGTAACCACTTTGAAAGACAAGAGTGACATATTGTTTTCGTTTTTGTTTTTTAACTGGCCGAATTAGCACAATCCTGTATTGATGTCGAAACTACAGAAACTGGCAAAGTCTAAGACCTAATAAGTACTTCTGGGCATTGTTGTATACAGGCTACCTATCAAATGCAAAATTCTGATTATCACGCTGAGACATGTTTCATGTAATTACCAAAGAAAAAGCAAAATTCTGATTTTCACGCATAGACATAATTCTTGAAATTACCTTTAAAAAAAGCAAAATTCTGATTATCACGCAGAGACATACTTCGTGAAATTACCAAAGAAAATGCAAAATTCTGATGATCACGCATAGACATAATTCTTGAAATTACCAAAGAAAATGCAAATATTCTGATCATCACGCATAGACATATTCGTGAATTACAAAGAAAATGCAAATTCTGATAATCACA
>CM031615.1:62217471-62288506 GCA_018398815.1 Conus ventricosus
ACACACACACACACACACACACACACACACACACGCACACACACACACCATTAAAAGGCTGTTGAGAATTCATCCACATGTGATGTTGGAATCTATACATTAAAATCTTAGCAGACTAAGAACAGTCAGATATATCAAATTCATGAAAAAACACATTTTGGGTTTGTTTTAAGTGTTCAGCTGCTGATTTGTGTTCTGTCTTCGATGAGCTTGCACAAGCCAATTATTGATTCACCAATTGAAATACAGTGCATGATTTTTTTTTTAATCAAATTCGGCTTTGATTCCTACTAATGGCAGCAATGTGGTATCACAGCACTTGATAATTCATTTCACAGTACTGAGCTTTAGATTCCAAAAAATCGACAAACTGGTAAAGTCCTAGTATAGTTTGAGGAAAGACACACAGATCTAAACGAAGAGGTGGCATAGTTTGGACTGTTTTATAGGTTTGACTGGAGCACATCTTCATAGATATTATGCATTCATGAAATACAAACTTTTAACCTTTACTGGATGACATTTTTTACCACACTGACCTGACCGTGCGAGTCGCCCAAGACCCACACATTTTGTAGAGGCTTTTCCTATTGCTTATCCCTATTCAGCTCACATGAGTCTTGTAAGACCCACATCTGAGAAAGGCTGATTCAGCAGCTTATTCCTCACCCGATGGCGTGGTCATGCATGTGTGACCCATTAAAATGTATAGGTCCTGTGGGGAACCGTGACTAATGATGCTGATGATTGATTGTGCCCATACATGAAACTTCTGTGACCACGGCTATTAAGATTGTTGATGAGCTCCTAAGATTTTGTGAGCATAGCTCTATCCGTTTCATAAGATATGATGTTTTTATTCAGTCACTGGGTCATGGGAGACCCAGGAAGCATGGTAAAGGTTTAAAGTGACTCAGTACAAACTGTCCAATTTTACAATGGTCCTTCAAAATAATTAAAGTGTTTGGGGGAAATCAGATGAAGCTTTGTATGTTTCACACAGTTGTACAGTTGTGTGTGTATTGTGTGTGTATGTGAGCAAGTCGCTGAGTGCGTATGTGCATGTTTGTGTGCGTGTGCGTTCACGTATGTGTGAGTGTTCATGTGCAGGCCAGCATGCGTGTGTGTGCATGCTCATGCATGTGCATGTATGTATGTGTATGTTTGTGCGTGTGTGTGTGCGTCTGCGTGTACACTACATGCCACATAACTCAAAAACAGTTTTTCAGATCTTCTTCTAATGCTAGACTGTTTGCAGAGTGACTCAGGCTCTGAGCATTTATGATGGAGGAAGAGGAAAAAAAAACTTCAGTACTAATAGATAGAACAGTTCATGAGCACAGCGTTTTACTTGACAGGGGAGATGATTCACATTTCTGGGCCAAGATGTAAAGGGAGTTCATTCCTTTTCCAGGTGTTTTTGTCATGTGGCCTCTACCATCCCTGTAACCCCACAAGTTCTAAAGTAAGATTGTGTGTGCCTGCTTGTTGTATAATTGAGTAGTATGTGTACGTTTTTCGCCCCCACCTGGGAAATGACACACCTAGGCCGTAAAGTTTAAGATTGAGAAAAGTCGGGCACTAAATTCTGGCCTTCATGTGTAAGGCACAACTGAAATCTCCATGTCAGTGTGTTTACATGAATTTTGTTTGTTTTTTTCCTACAGGACATCCACGATCTAGGCGAAATCGGCATGGTGACGGGCTTTCAGCCTGTGTTTTTCGTGCGCGTACCTCCTCCAGGGTCCAGCACCATCGAACACAGACCCACCTGACGGTTCCCCAGAGTCCATGCCCAGTGCCACGTCAAAGAGCACAGAGCCTCAGCAAGGCACCTGCTCTGCCCCTAGCCCTCTCCCTCCCACCACCTCTGACCTTTCTCCCTCCGCAGCAGACCTGCACGCTCAGTTAGGCCGAATGGGGTACTTGCCCGGTGCCGATCAGTATCGCCGTGCCAAACTCACCAGGGACTACTTGCACATGGAGAACATGTTCGTGGAACGTTTCAACGAGTTCATGCCTCGCTTCACCCGCTTTGTGAGACAGACATGTCAGCGTTACTTGGTGAACGCGGCGACTGTGCTGAACAATTCTCACACGCGATGCCTCAAGATGTTCATTCTGTCGGCCTTTGACATGGCCCGAGACATGCTCATTACACCCCGGAAGTTGGAGTTTGCCCGGGAAAAGGAGGATGAGCTGTACAAGTCTCTGCTGGCCATTGCCGTGTCCAAGATCAATGACATCAGGAACATCATTTCAGAAACCATTGAAGATATTTCCAAAGACGTGCAGAGAGATGCTGAAGAATATGACTTCAGTGCCCATGGTATGTTGTAACCCATTTTTCGCTGTTCACCCCACGCTTTCTTTTTTTCTTTTTTCTTTTTAATTTGTTGAAGTGTCAGAATAATCAGCTTGATGATCATGGACACTCTATGGATGATGAAGTTATACACCCCAAAATCTGTATATTCTGGTAGTTGTATTATTCATATTGTTTTCCAGCAAGATGTTTTGTTATTTTTTTGACAGTCATTTTGTTTCCAAGCTTTCCTGTGTTATATTTTCCAGGCTACCATGAATTAAGTGTTCCAATGCATATTTTGTATTCTTCATAGAAAATGCCATTGAGCACAATTATGTAGTCCTAGATTGTGTCTTTTGTGTTCGTAGACCTGTTTTCTGCAGAACTTAATGACATGATGAAAAGAAAAAATAACATAGGGGGATGGGGAGAGGGAGGCTTCTTACTCTAAAGAAAAAGACTGAAATAATGATATTATTTAAAGTCAGTAATCCATTTCAGCCTTTCACAATCACTGCCATATTGTATTTAAAGCAATCGGCTATTAGAAGATTTTTTTCAAGGATAAGAGAGATTTGAATCATATATGTGAATATCTTTATATTAAGTTTAGTAATTCGGTTCAGGTGATAGTATATGGTATGAAATCGCTTTAAAGATAAAAAAAAAAAGAAGCAATAACAAAAGAAAACAATCACACCATTCGATTATTTATAAATAACTTTTTTTTTTAATAAAATGTCAAATCTGTACAACTTCTGATTAAGTGTCCTTGAGTCATGTATATGTTGGGCTTACACATGCTTTTGGTATATGTTTGTGTTTTATTTGAGCATGTGTTTCTGTTTATTTTGTTCTGTTTATGTGTGAAAATTTTATTATGTCTTTTTTTTTTTCTTTGTTGTTCAGGAATCCCGAGTGCAGGCGGGCATTGTCGTCACGCGAAGTGAAGGAATGCACAGAGAAGATTCAGGAGATGGTCCTGTCGCGTCTCAACAGTCATGTAGCTGGTAAACTGCTCAGCTCCGTCAACATTCTGCGTGATTCCTATACAGGTCAGTTTTGGATCTGGTTGATGAGGAGAGATAGGGGTTGATTCACATGATTTAAGTGAAAATATGGTTTGAACTGTTTAACAATGTTTTCACTGTCAACTCTGCTCATTTCGTTCTTCTCAGGGTATGTATTTACAAGCTTACTGTACATTTGAGAACAAGACACGTTATTTTATTGTATTTTGATGTAGGGGTTGCATTGTAGTTCCGATCCGTCCAAAAACCTTCAAGGTTTTAAATTTGGATTTTTATTTTATCACAAACACACACACACACGCACACACACACACACACACACAAAAGAATATTTAGTGTGATCATTGTACTGCCTCGTGCAAAATTGTGCCTTGGGAGTTATCTCCCTGAACTATGACAAAAATGCACTCGCATCAGCAGTGAACTTGTTTCAGTCTGTCACGCAGTATTATTTAGTCAGTCAGTCATTTCAACAATTGATCGTTATTTCTGCTGTGGTGTAACACAGTCATTTTATGTACTTTTATGTCTCACGTCAGAAACATGTCCAAATATACCATATGGTAGCAGAGAAAGATTGGGACTCTTAGAAACTTGAGAAAACAACTTTTTTTTCTTTTTTTTTTTTTGTTGCAGTATTCAAATATATTTTACAAAACATTTTTTTTTGAGAGGAAAAGATGGAAAATTAGATATGAATGTTTTACAGTCATAGCAGGTTGGAAGCTTGCGATGCTGGATTGTATTCAAGTATTGGTGATGCTACTATTCACTTGCCCTGGTTTTTTTTTTTTTTTTATTTGTTTGTTTGATTGTTTGTGTGCTTTTTGTTTTGGCTGTTTCTTTTATTTGAATAGCTGTCATGTCTCCTGTGTCACTCTGGTGGCATTACCTCCATGCTGGTTATTCCGGCCCCATCCACAGTCGCACCATGGCTTGTCCTGTGAAAGCCTGGGCTCTGATAATCCACAGGGAGAACGATGCGAAGTCAACAAGAGGCAACCCACCGGAGGATATACTGCACTGCTACCAAGTCACTTGGTTGTGTTCACTGGTGCCTGTTCTTATTCACCTTATGCAGGACACTACCTATTAAACCCCATTCTGATGACAGTGGTTCATTTGTTGCGGAGCCCGATTGATTGAGCACTCCTTCCAATGGGCGCCACCATGCCTGTTCAATGGCAGTCCCTATGAACTTACCGATGCCATCGAAGTTGAGAGGAAATTGAAACTGAGATCATCATGAGAGCAAGACTGAAGGACACACGATAGAATACTTTTTTTTTCATGCTGATTGTTGAAGAATCGGGTGATTGAGATGAGGGTATGGAGGTCCATTCTGGTCTGAGACTGTATGACAGGGCTACACTCTACACCTACCTTCACAGTCCTGTATGACAGGGCTACACTCTACACCTACCTTCACAGTACTGTATGACAGGGCTACACTCTACACCTGCCTTCACAGTACGTCCTGTATGACAGGGCTACACTCTACACCTACCTTCACAGTACATCCGTATGACAGGGCTACACTCTACACCTACCTTCACAGTACGTCCTGTATGACAGGGCTACACTCTACACCTACCTTCACAGTACGTCCTGTATGACAGGGCTACACTCTACACCTACCTTCACAGTACGTCCTGTATGACAGGGCTACACTCTACACCTACCTTCACAGTACGTCCTGTATGACAGGGCTACACTCTACACCTGCCTTCACAATACTGTATGACAGGGCGACACTCTACACCTACCTTCACAGTACGTCCTGTATGACAGGGCGACACTCTACACCTACCTTCACAGTACGTCCTGTATGACAGGGCTACACTCTACACCTGCCTTCACAATACTGTATGACAGGGCGACACTCTACACCTACCTTCACAGTACGTCCTGTATGACAGGGGGACACTCCACACCTACCTTCACAGTTTCGTCCTGTATGACAGGGCGACACTCTACACCTACCTTCACAGTACGTCCTGTATGACAGGGCGACACTCTACACCTACCTTCACAGTACGTCCTGTATGACAGGGCGACACTCTACACCTACCTTCACAGTACGTCCTGTATGACAGGGCGACACTCTACACCTACCTTCACAGTACGTCCTGTATGACAGGGCGACACTCTACACCTGCCTTCACAATACTGTATGACAGGGCGACACTCTACACCTGCCTTCACAGTACGTCCTGTATGACAGGGCGACACTCTACAAACCCGCCTTCACAGTACGTCCTGTATGACAGGGCTACACTCCACACCTACCTTCACAATACTGTATGACAGGGCTACACTCTACACCTGCCTTCACAGTACGTCCTGTATGACAGGGCGACACTCTACACCTACCTTCACAGTACGTCCTGTATGACAGGGCTACACTCTACACCTACCTTCACAGTACGTCCTGTATGACAGGGCTACACTCTACACCTGCGTTCACAGTACGTCCTGTATGACAGGGCTACACTCTACACCTACCTTCACAGTACGTCCTGTATGACAGGGCTACACTCTACACCTGCCTTCACAGTACGTCCTGTATGACAGGGCGACACTCTACACCTGCCTTCACAGTACGTCCTGTATGACAGGGCGACACTCTACACCTGCCTTCACAATACTGTATGACAGGGCGACACTCCACACCTACCTTCACAATACATCCTG
This sequence comes from Conus ventricosus, assembly GCA_018398815.1. Taxonomy (NCBI): domain Eukaryota; kingdom Metazoa; phylum Mollusca; class Gastropoda; order Neogastropoda; family Conidae; genus Conus; species Conus ventricosus. The sequence continues at coordinate 62,223,505 of CM031615.1, forward strand.
TATGACAGGGCTACACTCCACACCTACCTTCACAGTACGTCCTGTATGACAGGGCTACACTCTACACCTACCTTCACAATACTGTATGACAGGGCGACACTCTACACCTGCCTTCACAGTACTGTATGACAGGGCGACACTCTACACCTACCTTCACAATACTGTATGACAGGGCTACACTCTACACCTACCTTCACAATACTGTATGACAGGGCGACACTCTACACCTACCTTCACAGTACTGTATGACAGGGCTACACTCTACACCTACCTTCACAGTACTGTATGACAGGGCTACACTCTAAACCTGCCTTCACAGTACATCCTGTATGACAGGGCTACACTCTACACCTACCTTCACAGTACGTCCTGTATGACAGGGCTACACTCTACACCTACCTTCACAGTACATCCTGTATGACAGGGCTACACTCTACACCTACCTTCACAGTACGTCCTGTATGACAGGGCTACACTCTACACTGCCTTCACAGTACGTCCTGTATGACAGGGCGACACTCTGCACCTGCCTTCACAGTACATCCTGTATGACAGGGCTACACTCTACACCTACCTTCACAGTACGTCCTGTATGACAGGGCTACACTCTACACCTGCCTTCACAGTACGTCCTGTATGACAGAGCTACACTCTACACCTACCTCACAGTACGTCCTGTATGACAGGGCGACACTCTACACCTACCTTCACAGTACGTCCTGTATGACAGGGCTACACTCTACACCTACCTTCACAGTACGTCCTGTATGACAGGGCTACACTCTACACCTGCCTTCACAGTACGTCCTGTATGACAGGGCTACACTCTACACCTACCTTCACAGTACGTCCTGTATGACAGGGCTACACTCTACACCTGCCTTCACAGTACGTCCTGTATGACAGGGCGACACTCTACACCTGCCTTCACAGTACGTCCTGTATGACAGGGCGACACTCTACACCTGCCTTCACAGTACGTCCTGTATGACAGGGCGACACTCTACACCTGCCTTCACAGTACGTCCTGTATGACAGGGCTACACTCTACACCTGCCTTCACAGTACGTCCTGTATGACAGGGCGACACTCTACACCTACCTTCACAATACATCCTGGCATCAAGCGGACCTGAGCGATCCAGACCCCTGCAGTGACAAATGAAAGTCTGGATAGGAGCTGGTCATGGGCTAAAAATCCCACAAATATGAATGGCTCTGATGGATATTGAACCTACATCTGTCCAGCTGGGAGTCTGCGACATTCCCACTGCGGCAGGTGGTTGGTTGTATTATGATATTCACCGTCCGTCTATTCATCTGTCCAGTATTAATGTAGATTCATAGTCACACATGATACGAAGCTTTGCAAACGATGCATATGTAATCAGAACAGGCACCTGCGAACCCGATCAAAGTGACTGGGCATGCAGTGCAGCGTCTCCTCTGGTGGGTTGTCTTAGACAGAGAGTGCGACATTGCCTGCTTCCAGTGGACTGCTCGTTCTAGGGCTGGGGCAGGAGTATGTGTTGCTGTTGATGGAAGAGCTGGAATGAACAGCATGGGAGTAGTGCCACTGACAGGGAAGGGAAGATGAGACAGCAAAAAAAGAAAATAGGAGAAAAGGAAGAAGAAAAGGCGTTAACAAGTGTTTGCAAGGTTTAAAAGATTTCTGTGGCAAGGTTTGCAGACCTGTGCATGTGCAGTTTATAAAAAATAGCTTAAAGTTAACATCTCTTGCTCTTGTTCATTGCTCTCCTCTCTCTCTCTCTCTCTCTCTCTCTCTCTCTCTCTCTCTCTCTCTCTTTCTCTCAAAAGGAGGAATGGAATGAAAATCTGACAGTTTTAAAAGAAAAATTTGTTGTGCGTGTTGGTTTGCATTTTTGTGCTCACTAAAGTGTGCTGAAATCATCAGTGATGTTAACTCTTTATGCGGGGGGGGGGGGGGGGGGCTTTTTTTTTTCCCTTTTTTTTTTTTTTTTGGTAGCAACTTCATTATTTTGATCTTTTTTTTTTTTTTTTCTTTTTCCAGCAGCAGTCAATGTACAATGAACAGGATATTTTGGGATGTTGTTAAACTATAGACAGGTAATTCTGTGGCGATAAAATTTTTTTCTGCTGCATGCAGTTCTGATAGGCAGCTTGTAAATGAGCGCAGACGGGTAGATTATTTTTACAAGATTGAAATTTTAAAGAAAAAAAGGGGAGGGGGGAGGGGAAGAAATGGAAATCATAGGAGGCACTGTAAATAGTTAGCTGCCTTAAAGAATTTAAACTAGACAAATTTGTATAAAAATGCCCCGCGGAACAATAGTAAGAATAAAGCTGGAAGTGTCTAGCTAGTGTGTTGTGTATTATTTTGCCTTGTGTTTAAAATTTCTAGCATAATAGGTTAGTTTTTATTGTTCAATAAGTGGGAAATGTTTAGTTTGTTGTTTTGTAACATTGTTTGTGGTGTTGGAAATGCCAGTTTGTTATTGTTTTGTTAGAAATGTTGGTCTGTTGTGTTTGTATTACTATTTGTTCTGTTGGAATTTCTGACTTTGTTGCATTTGTAATCTATTCATTCTGCTATGTTTGTACTACTGTTTGTCCTGGTTGAAATGTCAAGTTTGTTGTTATTGTTATACTGTTTGTTATGATGGAAATTGTTCAGATGGAAATATTAAGTTTGTAGTTCTGTTTTCCTGTTGGAAATGCCTTGTTTGTTTCTTTTGTACTGATGTTTCTTACGTTTCAAATGTCTCGCTTGTGTGTTGTGTTTGTAATGCTGTTCAATATGTTGGAAATGTCTCGTTTCTTGTGTTTGTAATACTGTTCAATATGGTGGAAATGTCTAGTTTGTTGTGTTTATAATACTGTTCAATATGTTGGAAATATCTCGTTTGTTGTGTTTGTAATACTGTTCAGTATGTTGGAAATGTCTCTTGTGTTTGTAATACTGTTCAATATGTTGGAAATGTCTAGTTTGTTGTGTTTATAATATGTTCTATATGTTGGAAATGTCTCGTTTGTTGTGTTTGTATACTGTTCAATATGGTGGAAATGTCTCGTTTGTTGTGTTTGTAATACTGTTCAATATGGTGGAAATGTCTAGTTTGTTTGTTTTGTAATACTGTTCAGTATGTTGGAAATGTCTAGTTTGTTGTGTTTATAATACTGTTCAAATATGTTGGAAATTTTCTAGTTTGTTGTGTTTGAAATGTCTAGCTTGTTGTTGTGTTTCTGTTTGTAATATCGTAAGTTATGTTTGAAATGCTGGCATGTTCGCTGCATTTGGTGCACATACTGTTCTTTATGTATGACATGCAGTTTTTTCCTTTGTTTTTTTTCCTTGTGATCGTTAAGTACTTCCTTATGCTTTAAAAGTTGCTTGTTCTGTTTCTTCCTTGTGTTTCAAATGTTTTCTTTGTTGAGATTTTCATTGCATGTTTCTTTTTGTTTGTTTGTTTTGTTTGTTTTTTGTTGTTGTTTTTTGTATTTTTTTTTTACATTCGCAATGACTTCTTGCTTGTTCTTTTTGTTATACTGCTCCTTATGTTTGAAATGTGGTTGTAATACTGTTGTTGTTAGTTCGTTCATTGTGTTTGTATGTGTGTTTGTTTGTCACTGTTCATATGGATGAAAATCTGAAATGTCTAGTTTGATTGTTGTGTTTGTAATTATTGTTCTGTACTTTTGACATTTCTTGGTGGATTTTTTTTTAATACTGTTCGATTTGTTTGAAATGTCTAGCTTGATTTTGTGTTTGTATTTGACTGTTCTTTGTATTTGAAATGTCTTGCCGGGTTTGTGCGGTACTGTCCTATATTTGTGTAGTATCAGCTATTTTTGCCTCAGCACAATTCATTGACCCTGCCCCCAAAATAAGGAAAGAGCTTTGACAACATCCTGGAGGTACCATTTTCCAAAGTTCTTCAACACATGCACTAAAGAAAAAGAAAAGACTTTGAAATCAAAATGACAAAACATTAGTGCCCCCCCCCCCCCCCCCCCCCCCCCTTCCTTTTATGGAATTCAGCAGTGTTGTCAGTCTGTCGGGTTTTTTTTCCCCTGTTTTCCCCCATACCTGCCCATAGAGTTCCCTGGAAAAATTTTTGCAAGGCTTTTGAATTCTCTTTTTTTTTTTTTTCTTTTTGCCATAATTAGAGCAAGCGTTTAACTGGAAAAGTGAATGTTCTAAGTGCAGATAAAATTTTGTAGCTAATTTATCGTCAGTATGCTCCATGAACGGGTGTAGCAGCTGGTCACTGTCCATTTTGATAATTGTTTATCGTAAGCATTCATCTCCCATCTACCAGTGGTGGGAGTAATGCTTCAGAGCTGACACCTGTCGGAACACAGAAGGCAACGCACTACGACTCCAGCTCAAGTGTAGGCAGTATGATACGTTTTCATCCAACATCTTGGAAAGGTCTAGTATGCAAGCTACAGCAAGCTGTATTTTTACTTTTCTAAATTTGTAAAGGAGTAGTGTGTTGTCAGAGTTCAAACCTGAACTTCTTGCAGCTCCATTTTTTTTTTAAATTTTTTTTTTTAAATCACAAATTTCACAAGGTGAACAAAAAGAAATTACTTATGCTTTCTTTGCTTGTAAGTTGTGTATCTCAATTTGGCTTTCAAATTTGTGTTTATAGCTTTCAAGCAGCTGGCCTTTCAAACTATAGAACGGTGATATTCTGAGTGTGTTTAATTCAAGACTACCGGTGGTGCAGTTCAACACAGTTTCTTAGCTGCAGCCATGTATGATATGGATATATATATACCTATAACACATACATACATACATGTACAGACAGAGAGAGAAATAAGCCTGTGTTGACTCATACATACATGCATGCATGTACGTATTGATAATATCATATGCTTGAGAAATGACTAGTGTAGTTCAGCTGTAATCCTTGGCTGTGAAATCATAATTGCAAGAGAGCTGTCATCTGACATGTTCATGATAGTGACATTAGAGATCATGTGAATTTCTTATGATTTCTCTCTCTCTCTCTCTCTCTCTCTCTCTCTTCCTCTCTCTCTCTCTCTCTCCTGAGTGGGTGTGGAAAGTAAGAAGGAAAGGAGGGGGACGGACCTAAGGTGCCTAGAAATTATATTACACAAGCATGTATGTCTATGTGAATGCACACATTTATGTGACTTTAAAGGTTCTCTTCATTTGTTTCTCTTTGTTAATTACACACACACACACACACACACACACACACACACACACACACACACACACACACACAGAGCCACACACAGCCACTCACACACACCCCACACACACACACACACAGCCCTGATATGGCCCTTTGCGGTCGGCTGGGCTATAAGCAACATTATCTTATCTTATCTTACACACACACACACACACACACACACACACACACACACACACACACACACACTCAAGATAAGTTATGCCTCAGAACACTCCTAATTGTGGCGTATGGCCCAGGGGAAAATGGACACACAATACCTCTCTCTCTCTCTCTCTTCTCTCTCTCTCTCTCTCTCTCTCTCTCTCTCTCTCTCTCTCATTCTCTCTCACATACACACACACGCAAGCACACACACACACCACACACACACACACACACACACACACACACACACACACACACACACACACACCGCGGCGCGCGCGCGCACACCACACACACAACACACAGAGAAGCAGACAGATACAAAATGTGTGTGTACATATGTGTGTGTGTGGGTGTGTTTGGGCGCGCGCAGAAAATAATTGACAATGCTGATCGTGTACAGCGTTTTGTTTAAATTTATCTTTTTTTTCTTTTTTTTTAACTCTGGGATCACTTTCATAAGAACAGATAAAAGACACAGAGCATTTCAAACAGCAGGCAGTAATAAAGTGAATGATAGAAATGAGGACTGGAATATTTTTACTGCTGGCTGATGTTTTGAAACAATGGTCAGAACCAACACCAAAAAGAGGCTCAGATTTGTGTCACAGAAGTCGATAAACCGATATCTGGGACACAGGAGTGCGTCGCTGACCTTAAATCATGGATGCCTCACAACAAGCTACCATTAAATGATGACAAAACTGAGCTGATGTTGCCTCTTAATGAAAAAAAAACACAATTGTCCAGTCATTTGTTGCTTCCTGAACCAGTTCTGATAAATGGTTCCTTTATTTCCTGTTCACCAGCGGTTCACATCCTTGGGGTCACTCTTGACCAATGTTTAGCCTTCAAAAACCACATCTGTGAAGTGGTCATTCTGGAAATACACAGAATTGGTTCTGTTCACCACTTTCAGTCTGCACAAGGCAACCAAGAAACCAATGCATGCCTTTGTCATTTCCAGAATAGACTGTTGTAATTCCCTTCTCATGGGCATCCCAAAAATAGACTGTTGTAATTCCCTTCTCATGGGCATCCCAAAAAGTATCTTTTCCGTAGGCAGCAAAAAATCAAAAAAGTGCAGCTCATATGATTTTCCGCCGCTCAGAATTCGCAGATATATTAGAGCTCCTTCACTCTTTTCATTTGCTTCCTTTCTGTGACAGAATAGATTACGAACTCTCCGTTTTGACTTTGCCTGTCACGTCAGAGACTGCACGTGACTACCTGTCTGACTGAACTTGTAGACGTCTGTAAGATATTTCATGCCAGCTCAGTCAGACACAAGACTCTTCAAAACTTCATCCTGCAGAATGAAGGCCTATGGTGAAAGATCTTTTACTTATAATCATGCTCCGCCTGCCTGGAGCAATCTACCTTTCATTCTCAGGCACCCTGAATCTTTCTTCATTGAAGTCTCGGCTTAAAATCTATTGAAATAATTTTATTGACCACATTTTTACTCTTTCTGTTGTTGCTCCCCAAATTCAGTAAATTTGAATTATTAGGAGTGTGTACATGATGATGATGATGATGATGATGATGATGATGATGATGATGATGATGATGATGATGTTGATGGTGTGTGTGTGTGTGTGTGTGTGTGTGTGTGTTTGTGTGTGTGTGTGTGTGTGTGCACGCGCGCATGTATACATGCGTGCATACATGTGCGCATGCATGTATATGTGAGGAGTGGGGAAATGTGATACTTGAAGTGCTTCTGGTGAAGTTATGTTTTCCATTTGTCTGCGCATTTCAACTGATGTATCAGAATGACTGTCTATGCTTTGTATTTATTTTCTTTTTGTAATAGTTAAGTTATTTTCATTATTACTTACTTCAGTAAGCATTGCAAGCAGGGTTCTGGATGTATGTGCAGACAATTTTTGTTGTTAGCATTAAGATGGCTATGTGTCGCTTGGGGCAGTGCTGTCACTGCTTCCTCGCCTCTACAGGCTCAGAGATTGGAGTTTGTTCAGTGCGTTGCAGTTGTGATGAAAAATGTGCAAACACGTGACCCAGTCAAGGAGATGTAGACAGCAGGTCACTGTGAAGGATATAATTATGTCTTTTGGCAGGAATTTGGATGGTCTCTTTGATGCCGCACTTTCAGGTCAGCAGTGTCAAGTGTCCCTGCCATCTGGTTCAATAGATAGGCACCATTGGGGGGGGGGGGGGGGGGGGGGATTCCCTGTCTGTGTGTGCATTTTGTCTTTTAAAACAAGGTCTAAGGCTTCTCCCTGTCTCATCCACATGATTTATAGTGGTTGCAAAGGGTTTCATAAATGATCCAATATTTGTGCATTATTTGACACCAGATTTATCCCCACCAAAATGTTCATGTGAACAGTTACTGACTTACAGCAAGTCATGTGAAGATCAGTGCTTGGAAGGTATTGAAGCATGGCAGTGTTACTGAGCTATTATTGTTGCTGTTGCTGCGTGCTTATCTCAAGGAAAGTTGTATGCTAGAGCCAGATCTTAATCATTCATGCTGACCAGTAAACATGTCCTCCTCCTCTGCCCACTCTCCTGACCTCCCCTCTCCCCCTACCTCTTCCCCCCTGCTGTTCTCCTGCCTTCTCCTTCTCACTCTTTTCCCTTCTCCCTTCCCCTCCTCACTCCCCTGTTACCTCACACCCTGCCTCTCATTCTTCTCTTCTCTGTCCCTTATGATAACAGCAGCAACAGCAGCATATACATTTATCTGTGAGTAACAGTAAACAAGTGGGGTATTTTTTGCTCCCATAAGAAAACCTAACACAGAGTAACCTTCACTCAAGACTGTTGCTCTGTGTTAGGTTTTCTTATAGGAGCAAAAAATACCCCCCACTTGTTTACTGTTTATCGTTTACTGTTCCCTGCCTCATTTCATTTCCTGTCTGTGAGTAATCAAAATAAGTCCTGAAGGCTTACACATTGAATAGGAAAAGAGCAAAGGACTGGGTATGACACAAATACACATCAACAAAGTATAGGGCATTATCATGAAATAGGATGAAATGTAGTGACAAGACATAGCACCAGCTGAGTCACCAAGAGAGAAAACACGCAAACACAAACACAGCACCAACAGACATCGAAGCAGGTCAAGCACCTACAGACATCGAAGCAGGTCAAGCACCTACAGACATCAAAGCAGGTCAAGCACCTACAGACATCGAAGCAGGTCAAGCACCAACAGACATCGAAGCAGGTCAAGCACCTACAGACATGCGGAAGTCATGTGCCTGGATGTCTCTTTTAAAGTTTCATGTTTACTTTCATGCACGAATATTTGACCTGTTACTAGCCACCGTCTTACTCTCATCTTCCTCCTCTACTGTGTCGCCCCCTCCTTCTACTTCCACTCTTCATCCATCCATCTTCTTCCATACCCGCATCCTCTCCCAGTGTCACAATGACCCCATATGACCTCTCTCTGGCATACATTTGCTTTCCACCTCCGCTGCCTTACACTAGTCTCCCCCAGCAGTCCAGGTTTTTTTTTTTTTTTTTTTTTTTTTTCATGTCAAGTGGTTCTGCACTGGGATTACATCTGAGCACCATTTTGATTCTGACAGGTACTCTGACCAGATGCTTGGAGAGTCTAGAAGGGCAAGCCGATTCTCCAGAAGAGGCCAAAACTACAGATGCTCTGAAACAGGTGCGTGTGTGTGTGTGTGTGTGTGTGTGTGTGTGTGTGTGTGTGTGTGTGTGTGTGTGTGTGTAAGAATGCATATGCAGAAAAACAAATAGATTGGGATGGGGGGAGGGGGGGGGGGGGGGGGGTTAGCAACTTTCAAGTAATCAACAAATATTCAACAAGAAGAATATTGCAACCCAACTGAAACCAAAATGTACCGGTTACTCAAAGAAGAATACCAAGAGGGCTAAAATGCTTTGTGTGTGTGTTTCTCTGTGTGTGTGTGTTTCTCTGTGTGTGTGTGTGTGTGTGTGTGTGTGTGTGTGTGTGTGTTTCTCTGTGTGTGTGTGCGCGCGCTCACATGCGTGCGCAGAGTGTCAGAAAAAAGTAGCAATCAAGTGGACAGAAAGCAAACCATGAAGATATTTTTTCTAGGTACCTTCAGCTTGTGTATGAGCTGATTGACAGTGCTGCTTACTGGGTAGAGATCTTTTTTCTTTCCTCATTTTTTTTTTTTTCCTTTCTTGCTTTTTGCTAGTAAAGCAAAATCTAGTTTACTTCAACATAATACAAGTTTTAAGGCAAAACCTCATTTTTTTTCTAACTGCATAAAAAGTTTAAATCAGAGTTTTGAGAAAATTTTGGATGTTTTTTTTAAGCATACCATGTACTATAGAAAAAGGTTGTTTAGCCCATAATGTATGAACATTTTGTGAGTATTTTTTTTTTAGCAAAATATGGTTTTATCGTGTGGAGTTTTTTCATTCTTATTCTTTTTTCCCCCCTATTTTGTTGCTACAGCTTTAAGTCACTGCATTTCAGTGCAGCATGAAGATAAGACAAAAGAATTTAATCAACTGTTAGCCATTTTAAATAGATCTGTGTCTTTGAATGGAAAAATATTTATTGAGCATATGGTGTGTTGCAGATTATGAACGCCGCCTATCAGGTGGAAATCACTGTGCGATCCAGTTCTTCCTTCATCAAGAGCCTGTTGGAAAAGATGAAACAGGTCTGTTATTATCATCATGTGTGTGTGTGTGTGAGAGAGAGAGAGAAAGAGAGAGAGATTGAATACATTATAAATTGCCAAGGATTCTGCTGCTTTTAAACTGAATTGATCAGTTTTGACAGAAACATGTAATGACATTGGACTATTTTTCCACTGCTCATATGTAGACCTTGCCTGCAGACAACCGCTAAGAAAACATTTTGTAAAGAGTGATTTGTCAGCCACTAGTGAGTTTTAAGTGCTTTTAAACAAATTGACCATAAGGATTTGCAATTTCTACCTTCGCTGAGGAGGATATGTTTTGACCTGTCTGCTTGTTCATCTGTCAGAGTGATTTCGTCAAAACTGTGGAACCAATTTTATTGAAATGAGGTGAAAAGACAGAACATGGCCCAATGACACACTTGTAAGATTTTGGTGCGGGTCTGGTGAAAAGATAGAACATGGCCCAGTGACAAACTTCAAAGATTTTGGTGCGGAGCTGGTGAAAAGATAGAGTGTGGCCCAAGGACAAACTCGAAAGATTTTGGTGCGGATCTGGTGAAAAGATAGAACATGGCCCAAGGACAAACTTCAAAGATTTTGGTGCGGATCTGGTTTAAAAGATAGAACATGGCCCAAGGACAAACTCGAAAGATTTTGGTGTGGATCTGGTGAAAAGATAGAACATGGCCCAAGGACTAACTTCAAAGATTTTGGTGCGGATCTGGTGAAAAGATAGAACATGGCCCAAGGACAAACTCGAAAGATTTTGGTACAGGTCAAGCTCAGAGAGCAGATCCAGGATCATCTAGCTAAAGTACACAAAAACAAGTGAACCTCATGTAAAAAAAATAAAATAAAATAAAAAAAACATGAAAAGAAGGTGGAAAGATGGAATGTTGCCTCAGGACAGTCCTATTAAATCAGGTGTGGATTCGTGCCACAGGGAGGATTCAGGCTTCGTTGACTCTCGGCAAAGGTCTGCGTCATCCTTAACGCCCATGTGGTTAAAATAATAGACATCAGCAGTCTCTAATCTGAAAAGAAAACTACATGTATCACTGGAAACGATGTGCAGGTCTAATGAACATTTTAAGAAAAATTCTTAGCGAGTCCGCAAAAAAACAAGGACAAACAATTCACAAGACAAAACACACAAAAAATTGGTTTGTCCTCACTTTTGGCGGACTCACTGAGAGTTATTCTTGAAGATTTGTTTCAATTCCACCTGCAGTCACCTCACTGTGAAACTAATTAAGGTTGTGATGCTTGTTGCCGAATCATTGATGTTTCAATTCCTGCAGACACTTCACGTTGAAACTCATTAAGGTTGTGATGCTTGTTGCTGAATATTGGTGTTTCAATTCCTGCAGACACTTCACGTTGAAACTCATTAAGGTTGTGATGCTTGTTGCTGAATATTGGTGTTTCAATTCCTGCAGACACTTCATGTTGAAACTGATGAAGGTTGTGATTCTTGTTGCTGAATATTGGTGTTTCAATTCCTGCAGACACTTCATGTTGAAACTGATGAAGGTTGTGATGCTTGTTGCTGAATATTGGTGTTTCAATTCTGCAGACACTTCACGTTGAAACTAATGAAGGTTGTGATGCTTGTTGCTGAATATTGGTGTTTCAATCCTGCAGACACTTCACGTTGAAACTAATGAAGGTTGTGATGCTTGTTGCTGAATATTGGTGTCATGATTCATTGTGACCCAGGGTGATGTGCTTTGCAGCTGATGATGTCCATGCCCTGGAACAGTCCGCCAGAGGTGGACAGCGCCTGGAAGAAAAGGGTGGCCACGGAGATGCTGTCCAGTCTCAGTGAAGCCAGGTGGGCAGTTTTTTTTTTCTTTGTTTGTTTTTCTTCCTTTTTTTTCTTTTTCTTTGTTTTTCTTCTTCTCTTTGTATGTTTTTTTTTTTTTATATCTTCCTTCTTTCTTCTTGTAAATTTCAGTCTTTGGTCGGTTACTTTTGTTGAAGTCTGTATGTTGAGCCATATAATTTTTCTTTCTTTTTTTTTTTAGGGAATACCCATCAGGTAAGTGACTGATATGGCCAGTTGTTCTGTTGGACAGTGCCATCTGGTAAATTACAGACAAGGCCAAGAAAACTGTTGGAAAATGTCATTGTATTAGTGACAGGTAAGGCCAAGCAATTTGTTGGAAAATGCCAATAGGTAAGTGGCAGGTAAGGCTCACTGTTGGAAAATGTCATAGGTAAGTGAAGTAACACCAGGAAATTTGTTAGCAAATGGCATCAGGTAAAGGTCAGATATTGTTTTTTAAAGGTGTCAACAGGAAAGTAGCAGGTAAGGTCAAGTAAACTTTAAGAAATTACTGTTAGACAATCGAGTGGTAAGGCCATATAATTTGTTGGAAAATGCCATCAGGTAGCAACAGGTAAGTCAAGTTCTTTGTCAGAAAATTTCATCAAGCTAGAAGCCCAGGTGACCCTTGACTCTCTTCTAAAGTTCTTGATACCTTGGTGTTTCTCCCCACCTTTCTTGTTCCATGTCCTATGTTGTGCCCTTGAACCTTGGACTGCCGGTGTAACTTTCCCAGGGAACTAATCCCAGAGCCTGAAGGATGCAACGATTTGTAACTTAACAGGTGAGGAAGTGATCGATTTGCATTGAAATCACACCATATCCATGCATGTTAGCAAAATCATGAAATGAAATATGACTCCACTTAAATCACGACATGCCAACCGAATTTGCAAAATTATGAATAAACATAAACTGTGTGAACATCACACCACGTACATACTATAAAGGATCAAGAATAAAGAAAATGAATGTTGAAAAAAAAAAATCACGCCATTCACATGCTTATAAGGAAAAAAAAAAACCAACTTATGAATAGATTTAACCTTGATGGTGCTGCAGGCTAGCCAAAACCATTGCCAGCCAGATCAAGGATCGACTGAACCATTCCCATGAAGCATTCGCCACAGCCCTCAAGCAGCTGGAGATGCGGCACACTGGGAGGCTGGATCGCATTGAGGAGCAGCGCCTGAAGCTACGGAAAGTTCATGCCCCTCGCTTGGCCAAACTGGCCCTGGAGTCAACCTCTCTGCGTGACAGCATAATATATGGTAAAGCGATCTGCAGTAAGATATGCATCAAAAGGATTTAGAGAAAAAGAAAGTTTCGTGATACATATTCATAACAGACCGATTTCAAATTCAAACTGATATTACCGTACACAACAATAGCTGCAGAGCAAGAGCAGTAATAACAACATGAGAACCAGTCCAAAAATCATGCCAGTTGTAAAATGTTTAAAGTAAATGCTTTTACCTTGTATACAGATGAATACAGCTTTTGCATTATGAGTGTCCAAAACGTTATAATGATACCATATCTATTGTAATTGCATAATTAAAAATGTGATGTAGCTAAATACACATAAAACAATTGATCCTAGTATACTGCAGGTACATGCTATGTTCTACAAGGCTCAGACTTGGGTGTGGCTCAGTCAAAAACTCATGCATTTTACTATGATTTATAGACAACTGTTTGTGGAGACAGGTGTGTGTTACAGAGAATAGATTTACACCTGAATTGTTAATTTCAAACCAGGAAATTCTTGATTTGAACGACAAATGCTGATTTGATACCCAAGCGAGGCCTGGAAGAGCAGAATGTACAGCTTATAAAAATTGTAGTTTAAGAGAATTGCATCTTTCAGTTGGCAAAATCAGTTAAACTGGCATTTCATCAACACAGTTGAACGAATCCTGCTGTATAATGTTGATGAGACAGATCTTCAGACTGAGTAGCCAAAAAACCAGAAGTGTACTCCCTAGCAATTGCTTGAAATATGAGTTAAAGGGCCCCAAACAAGTGATCGCATGTGACAGGAACAAGGATCAGCATTTATGCATCCCAAACAAACAGTTCAGTCAAATGTGGGCGAGCGCTAACAATGAAAAACTAGTAGTCCTTGAGAGCACGTTTTCATAGCCTGAAAAGACATTCTTCATGCGCAAGGCCTGCAACGGTCAGTACTTTGCCCAAAAGGTCTTCCCTTAATCCTAACTAGACATTACGCTTAAAACATTTTGCTCAGAATTGTGTAGTCCATCTGTGAGCAGCATCCGAATGCAGGTACCAGATACACGCTCCACATCACACCAGGTGCCCCTAAAGCCAAGGTCACTGTGACCTTTTTACAAGAGCAGCCCATCAAGTCCAGGTTCACCCACTCTACAGTCCTGACAGTCACATACAATTTCTGGTTGTTTCCCGTCCTGAAGCAACACCTGGCTTGTGAAAAGTGTTCCAGAATCCAGGATTTGAGACAAGCAGTAAAATCGCAGCTTTCAGAGGATGAAACTTTCGGTAGAGACAGGGGAGAGTTCTGTTAAGGACTCTGAAATGTTCACATCCATTGGACTTTCTATTGGTGTTTTGAGAAGTTAGTGACAGGACTTTTGGAGTAACCCATGTGTTGGTGACAATACTAAACTGCTAGCCTCATAGGGTGATCACTTGTGTTGCTGCTGAGACTCGAAGAACAAAAAAAGTGGGGAAGCAAAATACAGAGAGTGGATGTATTTCTTTTAATATGGTAGAAAATTATTGTTAAATGCTTTGGAGGTAAGTCCTGATATTTTACCGTCATATGAGTATTACTGTTTCTGTGCTTTAATTTGTTATGCAATATAAAGTGAATGAAGTGATAAAATGAAAGAGCTGTGTGAATATACTCAGTTTATATAATGGTCACTGTCAAGAAAGTAAATTTAATAGAAATGAAAACTGAAGAATTTTCAGTATATTGACTAATTGATTCTTTTCTCTTTTTTTTTAATTTTTTTTTTTTTAATGTAAATCACCATTCTGAAACAATAATCAGTTTGACAAGGACATTCTTCGCCATGTAGTTATGATATACAGACTTCTGACAGATCATTAGTGTGTACAATTGACCACAACCCTGCACTGTGATTATCTTCATCAGAACGCTCCGTTAAAGCATGAAACACTGAGCTGATGTTAGAAGTAGCTTCCTCCATGATCTTCTAAATTGTAAAATTCTGATGAAAATTTATCAAAACATCAGATAAACAACACACAAAGGACTTTGGCGCCAAGAAGAACTACAAATTTTGCTTTTGGAAATGGGAACAAACATATCGCTGGCAGTGACCTTGGGGAAAATTGGTATCTGCTAGATGTGGTTTTGAGCAGTTCATAACCATAGCTCAGGTGCGACTGACAGGTGTATAACACTGAGGTAATTCAGGACCATGACGATGAGAGTAATAGATCAGTTATAATAGTAACAGCAATAATGGTAGATATCAAGTTCTGTGTTAGAACAGTGAAGCCCAGGTGAGCTGACTGACCCTATGATGAGGCGACATTTCATTTCAGGCATGCCAGCAATGGTCGAGAGATCGGCGGGTCAGTACGGAGTGGTCTACTCCTGCGACAGCTGGGCCAGTTACTCCCCTGTAGCTATCAAGTCGGTGGTGCCCCCCTGACGACAAGCACTGGAATGACTTGGCCTTGGAGTTCTTCTACACCAAGTGAGTCACAAGTCGTGTATGATTCAGGGAGAAGGATGCTGGACTTAGGAGATGGGGAGGGAGGACAGAGAGTGGAGGAAGAAATGTACTCTAATGAAATATGGTATTTGAATTTTTGTGAGACTTGAAGATTCTTGCTATGCAAATGCCCAATCAGTGTTTGTAATAGGCCAAAAGAAACCCAATCACTTCAGCTGACCAAAGAAGTATTGCTGCACTTCTTATTGAAAAACAAAGAGAAAGACCAACCAATCTTTTTTTCCTATCATACAAGCACAGGAAGTCCTGCATGCCAGCCATCATCAGTTTTGTGGATTTCCTTTTTCATCCATGCAAATTTTTATGGAAATACTGGAAGTTGAAAAGAAACATGATTGACATCTTCAAGGATATATTTATTCAGGAAGAGTTTAATTTTTTTTTTTTTTAATTTTGGAATCAAATGAGGAAAAGTGGAAAGAGATCTTTTGAACTTGCTGAGAATCCCATTCCAGAAAATCACTGGAGCATATATTATTTGCTGTCATAGTATTTGTAATGATGTTCAATGAGTAAATGCAGGTGATTCATGTGTGTCGAGTCACCATTGTAAAAGTACCTACAGTTTTAGTGTTGTTGCTAGTTATTTGTAAATATATGTGAAGGAACATCCCAGAGCACAAGCGCATTGTGGCCTTGCGTGGGTCAGTCATCGACTACATGTATGGAGGAGGCATGTCACCAGCCGTTCTCTTAGTCATGGATCGACTGCAGAGAGACTTGTACACCGCCATCAAACAGGGATTGGATTGGTACCACAGGTCTGAACTCATCCACCTTTTTTTCTTTTCTTTATTTAAACACCATGTTTCTGATCGTTAGTCTTGCTAATACTATTTACATCAGTTCCTGTGAAATGCGTTTTTTGAAGCACACCTTTTACATGTCATTGTATTCTCACTTGAGATATTTGAAATGAAATTTGTTGTGAAATCAGCCAAATTTCTGCGGACTGAACGCAGTAGAAACAAATGAGATGCAAAGTAAGTCTTTTTCTGAGCCTGTAATGTGCATGAATGTAAATAATGTATGCAGTTGTAAGTTTGCCATTAAAGTATGCGCCATAGGGTTGGTGTCTCTGCTCACATCTTCACATGTCCCTTTCTGCTAGAAGTTTGATCGCAAAGCAGAGATCAGAAATGATTTTATATTATGTTTATGATACATAATTGCTTAGAAAATAAAAAGTGAACATGCATACTGCTCAGAAAAAAAGCTAACATGATAAGGAAGGAAGGTGTGTATTTTGTTAAGAATCGTTGAGTATGTTTCAAATGAAAGGCAAGTAAGGCAGAGTAGAAATAGAAAGGTCGAGGATGGTGGGGGTGGAGGAGGAAAAAAGAAGAGGGGAGAAATCATGCACTAACAAAGGTTTAAAATTAAAGAAAAGAAAGAAAAAGAGGAAGGGAAAGAAAAAGTCTTGTCCACCTTAAGTATGGGAATGGTCCTGGGAGGCTTCATTAGGCCTTACCTAATCTGTGTGAAAAGGCCCACAAGGTCAGCATATCAATATAGTGTGCACTGCTACTGTTCACAGACTGCAGGTGGCAATAGATGTGGTGGACGGTCTGAGGTTTCTTCACAGTCAGGGTCTGGTGCACAGGGACGTCAAACTGAAAAACGTTCTGGTGAGACCACAAGTGTAACGTCATTGTCACTGAAGTTCTTGTGTGTGTGTTTTATAAGTGAACAACGTTCTGGCAAGATGACCGTAGTATATGATTCTTACATGTGGAGACAACAGCTCAGGTAGGTTAAGCGACGTGTAGTTAGTGTAATTGTGTGCGTTTACCCCTGTTATATCTGACATTTTAATAATCAGCCTTTTGTATAGCAGAGAGGAAGGGGGTTTACTTGTGCGTTTCTTCCTTGATTTTATTGTATTTGTTTCTTATTTTCATACTACCATTTTCATGGGTGTTTTGTTTGTGTGCATTGAAATAATTTTTCTTTTGATGCCCCAAATGGATACATGAAAAGAAAATTGCCTTGCCTTGCTTACTGCTTTCAAAATCTATGCATTGAGCAGCGAGTGTTTAGGACGGTGCTCTGAATGAAAGATAACATGTTGTTTTCAGACGCTGTATGGGTTAAATTTCTGCCAATGTTACGCTTACAGGCTGTATGGATGGCAGGCAGTGAACATCATAAAACAGCTTTTGTCATGATTTTCTTTGTTTGTATAAAAGAATGAACCCGACATTTGCAGAATTAGAAATAAACGACCAAACGCGAGTGCAAAGCTATGCAAATTAATACACATTTTGACAAATGGTTTTTCATCAGATGTTACAAACAGCAGGCATAAGAAATGCACAAAACAAGAAGGATAAAAGCCTGAAGAACGGCATTCTCATTCATCCTTGAAACCTAACAGAGATGCACCGCGTGTAAGGTACGTTGAATTCATCCCTTTGAAGAAGACAACAGTCCACCAGCTTCTCAGAATTTGTTAGTGAAGGACAAAGACAAGAAACAAGACAGATTACAACCTAGTGCTACCGTTTGTTTGAAGTACAATATTTTGTCCTCAGTCCATCCACTACCTTGTTTGCTTGTCATCAGCTGGACAAAGAGAATCATGGCAAGATCACTGACCTGGGCTTCTGCAAGCCAGAGGCCATGATGTCAGGCAGCATTGTGGGAACCCCAATCCATATGGCGCCGGAGCTCTTCACAGGTCACTATGACAACAGTGTGGACGTGTATGCCTTTGGCATCCTGTTTTGGTACGTTTGCGCTGGCCACGTCCACTTGCCATCGGCCTTTGAGCAGTGCGCCAACAAGGACCAGCTGTGGCAGTCTGTGAAGAAGGGTGAGTGAGCATCTTCAGTTTTCCTGTCAGCAGAGAAATTCTTATTCCCTTGATGAGATAGTTACACGCCCATAAATCCAAATACATGCCGCTTACCACACCAAATTGACTAACACAAATGCCAACACTGTTGACTCTTTCTTGCTTCGTTTTAAGATTTTCATTCATGTGAGGAGTTTTGTCTGTCCTGTGTATTGGTTTGGTGTTGCTTTATTATACATGTGTTTCCATTGCCTTCTCTGTGGTCTGAAAGCATCAAGAACAACAGCGCTTCAACAATAAATGGTGATTTCGAGTTTTTAAAAATCACACTTTCTGAATCCAGCATGCTGAAGAAATATTCTGTTTTTTAGCTTCAGGTTATCAAAAGTTTTTGTTTGATATGCTTGAATGACAGTTTTCAAACTTTGGTGAAAATGTTCTCTAACATTGCAATTTGCTGTAAAAATAATTGATAAATTCTGATTGTCTTTCTCCTTCTTTCTCACTAGCTCATTGTCTAATTATTGGAGATGAGCAGGGCTGGATACTTCGTTTGGGAGGAAAAGGGGTGGGTGGGGAGGGTTCCAGATCCCCCACCCCACCCTCCTTTCTTCCCTCACCGGCCTACCAGTGGCATCATCCAAGCCCAAGACCTGCAGTGCTGGTCAGGAAATTTGAGCAACACTCATGGAAAAGCATCCATTAAGTGGATGAAACTCAACTGTGTGGTCCCAGTCTTCCCAACTGATCCCATACCAAACTCAACTTTGGCTAGATACCAACCGGTAGAGGCAGAAAAATCCCTCTCTCTCTTTCTCACTATGTCTCTGTCTCTGTCTCTCTCTCTCTCTATCCGACACTGACTGATTCACCTGCTCATCACATGTGCTCCATGTGCAGGTTTACGCCCAGAGAGACTGCCAACCTTCACTGAGCCCTGCTGGCAACTGATGCAGAACTGCTGGGAAGGGAGCCAAATCGGCGTCCATACTTCGGAGATGTGGAAGCCATACTGAACTCCATTCTGGACAAGGTACGCAGGCGATCCTCAGAGATCATGGCTCCTGCTGGGTCCAAGGGCACATCCGGGTCAAAGGGCAAGACCCCTCGCAGCGGCCTGTCCAAGCGCATCTCCAGCAGGAAAATAATAGATAATGTGATGATGGGCTATGACGGACTTCGTGTTTGTGATTGAATCACCACATCTCAAGACCAGGAAAGCAGCAGCTAATGATGTGATCACCATTATCACTGTTGGTGTGAATCGGGGTGCAAACGTGAGCATGCGAGTGTGTGTGTGTACACAGTAGGCAGCGGTGGATATTGATGATTTGTTTCTAAAGCATGCACAGTAACTTCCCACTCCCATTCCTCCCCACCTCAACATCCCTCCGTCCTCCCCATGCCTCCTCCCTGCCTCCCAAAACCCATGTTGCTTGCCATACCTACAGCAGTTGTACACAGTAACGACAGTTGCAGAAATGTCTGAACTCGGTTTAGCATTCGGCCACTTTTGATTTGAAGCACACTTCATAGAAACATTGACAGATATAAATAAACTCTGACTGTCGCAGTGTGGTCAGTATCAAAGGAATCTGTACAAGGCAGGAAGTCTGAATAATAAACAAGTTTGGCTGTTCCCCGCGGTTAAGACCAAGGCATGTAACTTCAAATGAATAATGAACAAGTCTGGCTGTTCCCCGCGGTTAAGACCAAGGCATGTAACTTCAAATGAATAATGAACAAGTCTGGCTGTTCCCCTGCGGTTAAGACCAAGGCATGTAACTTCAAATGAATAATGAACAAGTCTGGCTGTTCCCCGCGGTTAAGACCAAGGCATGTAACTTCAAATGAATAATGAACAAGTCTGGCTGTTCCCCGCGGTTAAGACCAAGGCATGTAACTTCAAATGAATAATAAACAAGTTTCGCTGTTCCCCGCGGTTAAGACCAGGCATGTAACTTCAAATGAATAATAAACAAGTTTCGCTGTTCCCCGCGGTTAAGACCAAGGCATGTAACTTCAAATGAATAATGAACAAGTCTGGCTGTTCCCCGCGGTTAAGACCAAGGCATGTAACTTCAAATGAATAATAAACAAGTTTTCGCTGTTTCCCCCCCGCGGTTAAGACCAAGGCATGTAACTTCAAATGAATAATAAACAAGTTTCGCTTGGTTTTCCCCTGCGCGTTAAGACCAAGGCATGTAACTTCAAATGAATAATAAACAAGTTTCGCTGTTCCCCGCGGTTAAGACCAAGGCATGTAACTTCAAATGAATAATGAACAAGTCTGGCTGTTCCCCGCGGTTAAGACCAAGGCATGTAACTTCAAATGAATAATAAACAAGTTTCGCTGTTCCCCGCGGTTAAGACCAAGGCATGTAACTTCAAATGAATAATGAACAAGTCTGGCTGTTCCCCGCGGTTAAGACCAAGGCATGTAACTTCAAATGAATAATAAACAAGTTTCGCTGTTCCCCGCGGTTAAGACCAAGGCATGTAACTTCAAAGACATCAAGCCAGTGCAGCTTGGTCAGTGCATCAGCATTTACGTAGATAAGTAAACACATTTGCACTAATGTGTTGGTTGTAGAAAGTAAGATCGATGACAACAGCTTGCTGCCACATGCAATGCTTCTCCTTCCCATTGCACACAATCACATCAACTGCACTATGAGGCATGCACTGAAACTGCTCAATCAGCAATGAAACATTACAAAGCTGAGCAGCTTTAGAGTAGAGAAAACTTTTTTTGAAGAAGTGTGTTTTTTATTTGAGATTTTAGAATGTGGAGCCATGTTGGTGGATTCTTCAAATTAAGTGGAGAATTCTACATAGTGGAAGCTATGTGATTCTGTCACCAACAGATTTTAGATTACATTTAGGGACTTTCAGTCATTTTTCAGTGGATGAATGAGGAGAATAGCTTGTACATAGATAGGCATAAAGCAGCGCACAGTAACTAAACATAGGCAGAAAAAATGTTGCCTCTGTAAGGTTAATATTTAAGGAAAGCTAGCGAGTAGAATTGAATAGTTAATAGTAGACATGTACTCTAAGTAGTAAATGGTAGGCAAGTGCTGCAAGTTTAGAATGTAATAAGTTGAAATCCCCGTGCCGGTTATAAATTTTGGTGTTTTCAAAGCGCATCTTGCTGTGTTGTCGTTGTGATGGTATTAATGTAATATTAGATAGATCCCCTTCCCCTCACTCTCCTGGCATGGATACCCTGTCAGTTGTACCACTGTAATTGGATGTGGACATGAAACCCCAGTGTCAAATTCACCTGATGTAGCCCTACGTTCGCATACTGAGACAAAGGGACCATCTCTGCAAGCAAATGCTTGTGCTGCCCATCCAGTAGAAGTAAGATGGGCACAAAGAACAAACCAAGCAATGTGTGCCAAACAGCAGAAGGAGTGTATGACTACAGATTCACATTTATTCAAGATATTTTTACCCTTTTTTTTTTCTTTTCAAACATGGTACACAAGATAGGCATACTCTTTTTTTCCTCTCGAATGTGGTACACAAGATAGGCATACTCTTTTTCCCTTCTCAAACATGATACACAAGATAGGCATACTCTTTTTTTCCTCTCAAACATGTACACAAAATAGGCATACTCTTTTCTTCTTCTCAAACATGGTACACAAGCTAGGCATACTCTTTTTCCTCTTATCAAACATATACACAAGCTAGGCGTACACTTTTTTTCCTCTCAAACATGGTACACAAAATAGGCATACTCTTTTTTTCTTCTCAAACATAGTACACAAACGCAGGAACAAAAATGAGTAAGGGATGAGTCCTTGCACTCTTTACTGTGCACACCCCGAGGACATGTTTGCGCACTTTGGAAATGTAATTTTGTAGTAGGTTTGTGTGTCAGATACTTAAAAACAGGAAAAAAAAATTCACAATACTACATAATGGTGTGAGACTAGTCAAAGGTAAATGTGTAGGTTGAGATAAGGGTTTAGAAGTTCTGTGTGGACAGCAGCAGCAAACATGTATCATGTTTTTGTGTATGCATGTGTGGTTATGCTATGCATTTCTATGCTGTGTATTTCTTTGTTGCTCCGCCCCTTGCCCCCCCCCCCCCCCCCCCCCCCCCCCCCCCCTTCCCCCTCAACATTAGCTTATGAATGTTGTACTTAACACTATTTGGTGATTTCAGTTGAATCAGTAATAACCTTTCAACAAAGTTACACCACAAGCAGATTATGTTCTCATGTATTGTAATCAAATAATAAAATTTACGACTACAAGAATTGTTTAACTCAAAGGAGATGAACTGAATGTAGAATTGCCATATTTCGTGACGACATATTTTGGCCATATGTTAAAATTCAATATTCATACACAAAGTGATGGAAACATACAAGCTATACATGATTTAAAATTGTATGATGTTTGTTTTTCAAATATGTAAAGTTTTCATGAGAGCTACTGAGAAATTTCCATGGTTTTGTGTGTGTGTGTTTTTTTAAGATTATATCACTGGGTTCTACAATGGAAAAATGTCTGAAAGGCATGTTTGCTTATGGTCCGTGACCAAATGCACTGGGGATAAAATGGATTTTTCTTCCATCAAAATAATGTTCCTGTAGCGATTAAGAAAACAAACAAAAAAGAGACAGCTAAACAGAAAACAAATCAAAACATAAGAAACAAACCTTTACACAAACCTTTAAATGACATCACTGGTTTTATGATACTCGGTTAGCCACTGCATTACTCACAGCATTTTCAGCGCAGCAGAACTGTAATCCAGGTGGCATTCTCAGTCTGTTATTAAGTCATCTGTGTTGTGTGCATCAGCGTATATTAGATAGCAAGTTTCCAATGGGTTGGTTTCACTGCATGAGATTTGTGTATTCACCTCAGATGTATGACCATAACTATGTGTGCAGCCATTTCTTATTTGGGCACTCAGATACATCATTACCTGTTGGTTCTTAGTCAAAGAGCTGAAAAAGGACATTCGCAACATTTTCAGACTTTTTTGAATGAATAAGTAAGTGTGTAGGTAATAGCAGAGAAAATAAGTGAATTTTGTTCATGGATTTTGGATGTATTGAAAGGAGATTTGTTTTCTTAGATTTTGGATGTTTTTGTCCCTGTGGAATATTTCATCAAAATGTAAACCATATCTATAGAATTTCTGAAGAGAGGATGACTTCAAATGGAAAAATCATTGTACAGCAAATTAAAAAGAAAGCGTATGCTTTCAAAGCTAACACGAAAAAGATGTTGCATGTGTTGACATTTTTCAGTTGTTGCTAACCACAAAAACTCGGTGATGAATGACATTATCATTTGTAGGCATTGGTGCAAAGGAGAAATGTGTACTGATTATGTTTGCAAAACATTTGTCTATGTGCTTTGACTGAGAAAAACCACACTTTCACTCACTCCAAGAGAGAGAAAACATTGTAGCGTTTGCCGTTACATCACTGTGGTAACGATCAACAAAAAGCAGTGAAGTGAAGGATCGTTTCCTTTGATGGGCATGACTTTTGATTTATATGTGGCTATCTACAGTGTGTGTGTGTGTGTGTGTGTGTGTGTGTGTGTCCATCCCACATGTGTTTTTACGTATCACTATACTTCTACATCTATCCATGTTTGTATACATATGTACATCCATTCTAACTTGATTTTAGCTGTTTTGAAACAAGCATGTGACATAACGTTACTTTCAAACAGGTGCTGACAAGTTATTTTGTAGAGTAACCATGTTTGGGTGACAAAGTTCCGAAGTTAGGAGGAAACAAACATGTTAAAAATGTAACCTTTTGAAAACTTTTCCAAGAAGAAATGTAGTTTCCATCTGCTGTATGTACATACTGCTTTTTTTTTGTAGTGGTAATGTTGGATTTGTCATATTTTTGTACAATACTGTTGTCAAGAAATGTTAATAACCCTACAGAGTTGATGTGGATGACTAATTTAGATTCAGCAATGAGACCGAGATTTCCAAGCTGGTTGATCTACAAGCCGTTTATATCCTTTAGTTCTTTTTTTCTGTATCAGAATGCTTTCTGTTCGGGTAATATGTACAATTCTATCCAGCTGGCGTTAATATGGAGTTAACTTTGAAATCATTTGTTGATGATGAAATTCTTGCTGCGATTCTCTGCCTTAATGAATGTTAAATGTATTGTGATATGAATGAAGTTTTCAAGGAAGATATGACTGATGCTACTGATCAAAAGGATAATAAACTCTAAATTGTCAGCATGTGATTCAGTTAAGAGATCCCAAATTTTTGCTACCTAACTTTAGCAGACATTAAATGGCACAGAAGGTACAGCATTCATCATTATTGCTTCTAAAAGCATTGGACGAGTGTCTCAGTCAGTTGTATGTAACTTAACTTGCACTGTAAATGAACGTTAAGTGAACTATCTTGCACATTAGTGAAGCACTTTTGGAGGCAATATTTAAGAATATTATTCACTATGATGTAGAGAGAGCAGAAAGTCTTGTCTGTATTGTTTTGCTGCTTTACATGTTTTGTTGTTTTGTTTTGTTTTGTTTTTTGGGTTTTTTTTTAAAGGGTGGAAAACTCAACTGTTTTAGTCAGTGAGCACTGTGGCATGCATATCAGAAGCACACCATCCAGCAGAATTGGAAGCAAGTTTTTCTTGAATCATTTCCACTTTAGGTGTTTTTTTTCTCTCCTAATCTCCAACTGATGCTTACATGGGTTGTGGGGAAATAGATATTATTGAGCAATAGAAGAAGAAAAAAAGGTCACATGTTTGTAAACTACATTGTTGGCATCCTCATCAGTTATAACCTGGGTTTTTTATATGAGAAATAATTATCATTTATTTTGGACGTAACTGTCTTCGCATGTAATTTACAATCTGTTGATAAGTCATAATTTCTGCAATCTTGGGTAAGAGTGGATAAGCCTAGTGATTAACGTTGAAGAAGCTAAGTGGTCATGAACAAAGAAATCAAGGTTTCCACTTCTCAGGGAATTTGCAGATTTCAGATAAAAAGTAAAAGTGGAAATCAGGGAAAAGTGAATTTTGTTTTTAAAGATAAAAAATCATCAGTTGAAGAGATTGGTCAAGGATGTTTAAGCAAATGGCCTCAGTCATGGTGCTGTGTAAAGTGAAGAATGTAGCAATCAACTCGTTGCAAGCTGCAGGAAGCTTCCAAGGCTTTTTGTTCATGTATGTTTGTCGTAGCAAAGTAGGAATATCAACACACAAAAAAAAAGAAAAACAAATGTTCATGGATTTTATGTTGAGTGTGACAGCCCTGATAAGTGATATGCCATATGTACCGCTGTAGTGGGCATGGTTATCAACAGCAAGAAATGAGATGCACAAAGTGACAGTAATTGTGTCCAGAATAAAGGACATTGTACTTTCATTACCAAGTTATATGCAAGTCTGTTAAGACAAACCGTTTTTGTTGGTGTTGCCCCTCCCTCCCCCCCCCCCCCCTTTTTTTCCATCTTCTTTAATAAAGATTTAAGTGTGCATGCCTCAGTGTGTGTGAGTGTGAAAGTGAGTGTGTGTGGGGGTTGGTGTGCGTTGTGAACTTATCTATTAGTGTGTGTGTGTGATTGTTTGTGTGTGCAGTTAGAGTTATTTTCTTTCCATTTCTTTGCTTCCTACATAGTAATTTTCCTATCACAAGAGACCATGGAAGGGTCTTTAAAGGTGTTTTGATTCCATTTTGGCCAGAGACTTCATAAAACAATGAAAACAAAATATTGGTCTCAGTGTCTATTGCCTTTTATCGACTGCTGTTTGATTTCCAAGTTTGATTTCCTCTCCTCGTCTTTGTCCATGGTGAGTGTGTGTCAAAAGTCCCTTTTGTAGTTAGCTTCATGTTGATGGCGATTTGGAGGGATTCTGTGTTGGTCTTCATTCCTGATGGGATGTTCACTGATATTGCATTCATCACGAAGGTGTATTTGTCATCAGCAAAGAGATTGGTTGTTGACGCACTGCTGAAGTCACACAAGCATCTGTGAAATTTCCCAACAGATTGGTTGTTGACCTACTGTCAAAGTATACTCAGGCATCTGTGAAGTTTCTCAAGATATTGGTTGTTAACGTACTGCATATAGTCATACAGGCATCTGTGAAGTTTTCTAAAGAGATTGGCTGTTGACATACTGCTGAAGTCCACACAGGCATCTGTGAAGTTTCTCAAGAGATTGGTTGTGACTACAGCTGAAGTCCCACAGGCATCTTTGAAGTTTCTCAAAGAGATTGTTGTTGACGTACTGCAAAGTCACACAGGCATCTGTGAAGTTTCTCCTACTGCAAAGTCACATAGGCATCTGTGAAGTTTCTCACGGATTGGTTGTGGACGTACAGCTGAAGTCCCACAGGCATCTTTGAAGTTTCTCAAAGAGATTTGTTGTTGACGTACTGCAAAGTCACACAGGCATCTGTGAAGTTTCTCCTACTGCAAAGTCACACAGGGAGGCATCTGTGAAGTTTCTCACGAGATTGGTTGTTGACGTACTGCTGAAGTCCCACAGGCATCTGTGAAGTTTCTCAAAGAGATTTGTTGCTGACGTACTGCAAAGTCACACAGGCATCTGTGAAGTTTCTCCTACTGCAAAGTCACTCAGGCATCTGTGAAGTTTCTCATGAGACTGGTTGTTGACGTACTGCTGAAGTCACACAGGCATCTGTGAAGTTTCTCAAGAGATTGGTTGTTGACCTACTGCTGAAGTCACACAGGCATCTGTGAAGTTTCTCAAGAGATTGGTTGTTGACGTAATGCTGAAGTCACACAGGCATCTGTGAAGTTTCTCAAGAGATTGGTTGTTGACCTACTGCTGAAGTCACACAGGCATCTGTGAAGTTTCTCAAGAGATTGGTTGTGGACGTACTGCTGAAGTCACACAGGCATCTGTGAAGTTTCTCAAGAGATTGGTTGTTGACATATGGTTGGAGTCGCACGTTGGTTGTTGACGTACCGTTGAAGTCACACAGGCGTCTCTGAAGTTTCTCATCTGTACTGCAGTGTCCTCTCTGGTGGACTTCTCCCCATGATGACCTTGCATTGGTCGCTTCCTGTGGACTTTGGTCAGAGTGTCCACCAGACACGCAGCACATTTGGTCATATGAGGACCTACAGATATCAGTTCAGAGGAAAAGGCTGCGCTGGTATGGTCATGTCATAAGATCTAGTGGCCTTGATAAATCAGTTCTCTAGGGAACTGCTATGGGGCAGGGGGAGATGAAGGGGAAGACGGAGGAAGCAGTGGACCGACGCCATCGCAGAATGGACAGGCAAAACATAGGCAGAGACCCAAGGCCTTAGCACATGGCCGACAGAGCAGGAGGAGACTGGTGAATTGCTCTTCAGTGTGGTAGTGCCTTCATGACTCTCCACAGAGTTAAGTGAGAAGAAGAATAAAAGTTAGAAAAGAACATCCACAATAACGTGGTCATGTAAGATGGATGAAAATTAACCTTTCTAGGTCAAACCCTCATTTTGAAATAGGAACAGCTGTGATCTGGCCTGGTAGGCAAAAAGTATGCCAAGTCCCTTTCTGTGTGGTAAACGAAAGGCGAGAGGGATGACTACCAACTGCAGAGTTGTGATAAAGTTTACTGAGGTGATTTTAAACACATACACACACACACACACACACACACACACACATGTGGTAGGGCTGTCTTGCCACACTGGAAATCATGTCAAAATAACACATGGGTGAGATTGTTCTTGACCATGTAATATATGCATGTCATTTTTTCTGAAGCACAGGCCAGTGCCTTGTATCGTTTTCAGGTACATTTTGTCACATCATGTTACACAAACGTTCTGTTTTATTTGGTATGTTTTTAAAAGTGCAAAAGTGGTTATATGATTTGATGCCAAGTCTGTTAAATCTCTGAATTAACAAATGTGTGAAGTGTGATTTCACTTGAACTGTACAAAGTGCTTGCCAAGAGCCTGTAATCTAAATGCACATAAGATAATAAGTAACATGTGCCTTTCCAAGAGCCTGTAATCTAAATGCACATAAGAATAATAAGTAACATGTGCCTTTGCTTATACATATTTATTTACGCAGTCCTTTGCCGTTGACAAATTAATGATTAAGAATGATTTTTTTTTTTTAACAAGCATTGAAGAAAGTAATCCTCAGTTATTCTGATTTGGAGTGATATTGCTTCTAGCTGAGATGCTGGAGACACTGTAGAGGTATTTTTGTGTAACCTGGCCATTGGGAATTTGTGGCTTCTAACTCGGCCAGTGTTTGTTTTGTTTACTTCTCACACCTTTTAAATGTTTTCCCGGACAGGGTATTGCAATTAACTTTTGGACTGTTTCAGTCTTATGTTTATGTAAGCATTATTAATGTATTAAACATATATTTGCAACTGCTATAAAGGGGGGCATCTCCTGGATGTGTGTCAAACAGACTGATACACATGTGTTCATTTTCTGTTTCATGTGAAGACCAGGTTGAGCTAGGTTTGAGTAAATGTATTCACTGGCACTGTAAGCGTTCATTGGTACGCACAAGAATGAAATGCAAATCAGTTAGTTCACTCAGGTGCTGGATTGTGTATCCCTGATCTGGGTGTACCAGGATAGGTTTTCAGTTTGATTCTTCAGACATTTTGGTGTTCATTTTTAATGGAGTTGGGTTATGGCAGTTTACTTATCATGAAACATAGATATTGCATTAAAATATGTGACCTTCCACCACAAAACCAGTCTTAACTCGATTTTTGAAAGTTCTGAGATATACATATATTTAAAATCTACAGATTTTTCTGATTAATTTGATATAAAAATGAACGCTATAGGGCAAAAAATAAGAAAGTTATGGTCATTTGAAGTGGGTTACTGTGCCAATGGCCATTTTGAGAAAACGGCTTCTAAAGTTTTTGCTATCATCTCCAGCATATTTTCCTTAGCAACGGCAACTTACTTTTTACCATACTTATTTTTAGATGACACACAGAGAAACCGTGAGAGCGTCACACACACTTTCGAACGGTATATAACGATGGGGTTCTGTAAGGGTTGCGTTAAGTTTTAGGCGAGTGAAAATGGGTATTTTGCGTTAAAAGAAGTTCATTTTGATTCGAGGTTAGGCTTTTAAATCTCAATTTTAACTAATGTCTTGGTTGTTTTGGAGCAAATGGGTAGTGCCTCGTGAAAGTCTAGGGTGTAAGGAACACATTTCTTCAAAAAAGTCAAAATACCCCAGGTAGACCCTCATCAGCTATTTTCAGCTGTAGCCGTGAAGTAGGCCGCACGATTAAGACTGGTTTCGTGGTGGCGGGTCACATATGCATGCCATATGATTCATTAGAATGTACGTTAATGTCTTTAGATTTTTAATTTTTTTTTATAAATCTGCAGAATCTGACCACCAGAAACAATATTAGTGAAAAATACTGAGGGTGTACCATTGGACATAGACATTTTGAGGGGGGGAACTGGTAAGAGTTGAGGTGAAATTATTTAACAGCTTGAAGTCTTACTAAGTTGTTTGTTGGCTCTCTCACACGTGTTTCCCACTTCTGTGTTAAAGACGGAGGCAAGAAGCAAAAGGGTGACCAGATACATGCAAGTCAAATCCCAGCTTGATCGTCATGATTTTCTGAACTCATGAAATTTCAAATAAAAGTCATGGATGCACATAGTCGTCGCGGCAAAATGTCCCTGGTCAAATTGAATACACTTTTGTGTCGCATGTCTACATGATTCTTGCCAGTCATTCGGATTCTGTTCAGTGTTGTTCTGTACTTTTTTTAAAATTCAGGAACTACCGCAGTTGAGCCCGGTGTAAGATTTGCCTACAAACCTGGTTCTGGTCTATGAAGACTGCTTTGACCTTGGATGATGTTATTATGAACTGGTGTCCGTTCTTTTGCATGATGCTTACCATTCTTTTTTTGTTCAATTTGTGTAATTTTTTGTTTTAGTTTATTTTCATTCTGCGCTCCTATCTATCTGTTTAGTTTTTCATGAATTAGTTTGTTCATAGAGCACTTTTCTTTGGGGAGGGTGAGGGTGGGGGGATATAGTGTTGGGTAGGGTATTTTTGTCATTCATATCAGTCTTTTCACTTAGCTGGCTTTGTAACACATTCTTTTGTGCACTTAGCTGATTTTATAACACATTATTAGTCATTATGCTTTTAATGTCATTATTTTTTCCCATTTTTTGTGTTGATGGTCTTCATTTGGACAGATATCTTCAGTTTTAAACAGTTTTTATCTCGTGTTGGTGGCCCTGACATTTGGGCTTCATAAACAGAAAATGGTGGCATTACACTTTATCCCAGAAGCAGAAAGGAAAACTGAAGGAGACACAAAATAAACATTCACTGTCTGGGCTGCATTTCATGGCATGCTTTCTGTTTGATTGTGAATTTTCTACAAAGGGAAACCTGTTTGATTGTGAATTTCTACAAAGGAAACAAGTGAGACGGTGAATTTTTCAGTTCTGATGGTGAATAAAAACAAAAAAACAATTTGGGTGCAGAACTGCATCCGTTTTATTTTACTTGTGAATCAAGAATACAATTTTTAAGTGTGATTTACAGTTGAAGTAAAAAAATGAATACTTTATGAGTTGAATTTTCAAGTGAAGGGAACTGCATAGTTTATAGGTGTGATTTATTGAAAAGCATACTTGAGAAATGTAATTTACAGATGAAGTGAAAATATGTACTTTTGGATTATAGATGGAAAGATTTACCTAACAAGTGTACTTTACTGATAAGTGAATTTACTATACATACCTTATGTATATAACTTGCTGAAGAAGTGAACATCTTTTACTTGTGTAACTTGCAGATGAACTGAAATTGCATACAATGTAATTTGCAAATTAACCAAAAAGACAGTCTTACAGAATAACTGAAAATACATTATAGTATGATTTATAGATGAACTGAAAGTGTATCTTTATCTGTGTAATTGGTTTACAGATGAATTAAAAATTCTTCGTGAATGTAATCTGCATGTGAACTGAAAATAAATTCTGATTGTAGTTTACTGAAAAGATAGATATACTACATAAAATATGGTGTACTGGTGAACCGACAAGACTATATCAGTGTACTTTTTGTTGTAGATGATGCAGTGATGACCATGAGCTGGCGTGTTTAGAATACTCTGTTATCATATCTATATCTGTATATCTATATGAAGACAACTTGTAAGACTTTACTTTTGTTTCTTTGTTTTGCTAGATATTAAATGAACTTGTTTTGAAGCAGATGTTGCTTTTTTGAACCATTTATCCATGTGTGCGTGTGTGTGTGTGTGTGCGAGAGAGAGAGAGAGAGAGAGAATAGTTGCATCACTCTTTTGTGATTTGTGACTACAAAAAATAAGTTGTCAAGGTTGACATGTAGGGTTTGTGATAGATATTGCACTATTCTCAAAGAAATATTTATCATATCCAATAGTATTATATTTTCCATGTGAATGTGAAGGGCTGTGGGTCAGATTCATTTTCTTCTAAACATTTTTAGAAGTAGAAAATGAAAGGACAGTTCTAAATATAGGTGACATTTTCTCTAAAGAATTACTGAACATACATTACAGAAAATAGAATTCTTAAACAAAATTTTAGGTAGGACAGGATATTGTGTCTCATGAACAGATACGAATATGGAATATTTAATGGTCTTTTTGATAGTTTTTCACCTTTTAGCTGAATTACTAAGTTATATGTCAAGAGCATTGTTTTCGCCTTGCTGGTTTTCTTGTCTCATTTCATGAAACAAGGGGACACAATAATAAAGACTGTCTCAAACTGCACCTCCTCTTCATTTTCATAGGAATCATGCAAATGCTTTTTTGTTGTTGTTAAGAATTGCAGAAGATTGGACCACCCCTACATCACAACTGAGTAGGCTTACTGGATCTAAAGTTGAAGATTTGTTTTTAACTTTGTTTATTTGGTGGATCTTAAATAAATGTTAGCGAACCGCCCAGAGAAACGTGGTCAAACGAGTCACAAGACAAAACACAACGCGTTTCGACCTCTAGGTCTTCTTCAGTGAGACACACAAACAATAAAATAATGAAAATTCACTTGAGCTTTGATCGCTTGGGATCGCTTCAGAGTGCAGCGCAAGGCAGAAGGCGTTGAATCAGAAAAGAAAAGAAAAATCGGAGGAGGAGTTCAGTCCCTTCACCTTGACTTCAGGTTGGCCTACTATTTCGCAGGTGCAGCCTATTACGGTATGTGTAAATTCTTCACACCACACACCACGGTCATGGGTGACCATACGTCAACGTGAATTAAAAAAACCTGAAGAAATGTTTATTTCTTACACGGTTCTATCCTTTGCCTTTAAGTGAAAATGGAAACCATGTAAGCTGGCCTTATTTTGCTCATCAAACTGTCTACTTTTTTCCGCGAATATTTACACATGGCATACATGTGATAATGCACCGAAATCGATTATCAGTCGCAGCACTTTCAATGACGACAATCTAACTTCTGACGTCATTGGAAATGCATCACCTGCCAACTGACGTCAGACCATCCCTCGATCTTTTCTTAATGTAAGCGCTGTCGAATGAAAAGATGTCACGGGCATTGGAACCTTTAATGCAAAAAACAAAATCGGCGCATTAGCGCATGCCAAGTTCGCCACACACTATTGGGCTAGAGTTCTCTAAACGTCGAAAGTAGCCACGACGGTCTCTCTGCACGCAGAGAACACCCCGCGAGAGTTATCATGGACACCGTGGAACAGCCTCCAGATTCCAGAGTGAGCACACCTCCTCCCAAAGCGAACAGCGTCGATGTGGTCTGTCTGGAGAACAGCGCTTTAAAGTGCCGGGTCTATAAGGCCTTGGACGAGCTTCGTCAGGGCGGCTTCTTTTGTGACGCAGTCATACGTTGTGGAGACCAGACCTTCAAGGTCCAGAGGAACATCCTGTCCACGTGCAGTCCTTACTTCACCGCCCTCTTCACCTACGAGACCTCCGGGGAGCGTCCGAAGAGGAACAAGGTGATGAAGGAGTTCTTCATCCCCGATATGGCCCCTGAAGTGATGGAGCTGCTGATCAAGTGAGAGGATTACGACACATGAATCATCTCGATACTTACTCAGTTTAGATCATTTTGTTCACAGTTCGAAGTATCATGTAGGCCTGTGTCTCACACATGGCAGCGAGAAGAAGATGATGATACGTTATATGAAACTATGTTTTTTAAACAAAGGTGGAAAGTCTCTGTTACTGGCGTTAGCCAGAGTGGGTGGGCCATTACCAATACTGGTGGACATCCACTACCATTGGTGGATTATGAACACCATTGATGGATAACTACCATTTGTGTACAATCACTACGACTCGAGACGGTCACTGCCTTGGTGCATAATCTTTACCGTTGGGAGACAATCTCTACAGTAAATGGACAACCATTGCCATTGGGGGATAGCCATTTTTGTTAGTGGACAACTATACAACCGTCAGCAATATTGGTGGACAACTATTACCAGTGCGGGACAATCATTACGATTAGTGTACAACCATCGTCATTGATGGACAGCCACTACCATTAATTAATTTTGTGATAATGCCATTGATGGATTATCACCATCAGCAGTGGACAAGAACATTGATGAACAAACACCACAACTGGCGAACAACCGCAACCATGGTGGACAATTATTACCATTGAGGGACAAGCGCTACCATTGATGAATAAACATTACAACTGGTGAAAATACCACCAAAACACTGGTGAACAATCACTATCGTTGATGGATTACCACTACCGCGAATATACAAGCATTATCATTGATAAACAAACACTGCAACTGGTGAACAACCACAACCACTGGTGAACAGTCACACCATTTGTGGACAAGATCTACCATTGGTGAACAACCGCCACCATTGATGGGAGAATCACTACCATTCACAGACACATTAGTTACCGTTAATGAACATTCGCTATCATCGGTGGACAACCACTAGTTTTGCTGGACAAGTACTGCCAATGAAAAATAGTTATTTGTATACAATCGCTGACATAGGAGGAGGACAACCGCTGACGTTGGTAGGCAAACACAACCATTGGAAGACAACCACTATCTTAATATAAACAACCGCTAACACTTTTGCTCTCATTGGAGAATCATCACTACACTGGGGATAATCTCAACCGTAAGTAGACAGCTGCTATCATTGCTGGACAGTCACTCCCCCCGCTAGACAACCACCAGCACTGCCATTGGTTGGTCAGTTACCATCACTGCAGTGGCGTTGGAGAGGACTCACTCCATGAGTTAAAACTCCAGTGAGGCAAAAAACTCGGCAGATAGTTTTTTTCCATTTGAACGCATTCAGTGAACCTTACACGTGGTCACTGAAAGATTTACAACGCTTAGGCATACTTCCGTCAAGTTCAATACACACGCATGCACGCGTGCACAAACACGCGCGCGCGCACGCACGTACATATATGCGCACGCGCGAGCGATCGAACGTGTAGATACTCTATCTCTGTCTCTCCCCCTCCCTCCCTCTCTCTGTCTCTCTCTCTTCTCTTACTTTCTCTCTCTGTCTCCCCACTGTCTCTCTCGCACACACACGCACGTGCGTACTCACTCTCTCTCTCTTTCTCTCTCTCTCTCTCTCTCTCTCTCCTCTCTCTCTCTCTCTCTCTCTCTCTCTCTCTGTGAGCCATGCAGGTATGCCTATACCCGGGACATTCCCATGGACCCCACCACCATCATCCAGCTCTTGCCGGCAGCCGACCGCTTCCAGATGGAAGGCCTGCTCCGCACGTGCTGTCAGGCCCTCGTGCAGGAAATGACGCTGGACAACTGCATGCAGATCAGGGCCTTCGCGCGCGCTTTCGCCTACTCGTGCCGACAGCTGACGGAAGCGGCGGACAAATTCCTTCTGGAGAACTTCACGTGGATCTACAACTTCAGCCCCGAGTTCCTTCAGATGGACGGGGACGACCTGGCCCAGATCCTGGCCAGTGACCGGCTGAACGTCAAGACGGAGGCCATTTCTCTGGACGCTGTTTGCAGGTTTTGTCTCCCCTGGTTTCCTTCCCTTCACCACCCTCCCACTTCCCACCTCTCACGCTCTTACGACCAGCTTTTTTTTTTTTTTTTTCCCCTCCTTGTCAGGGAAAGTTTATCTAATTCAGATAAGATCTTTCAGAAAATGTTAATTAATGAATGAACGGAACGAGAAAAGGTTTACATAACAATGATAACGATATAAATTACAACATTCTTGAGTATTTCATAAGGTGACAATGTAAACAGAGATACACAAACATATATGTGCGCGCGCGCACGCATGCACGCACGTACACACACACACACACACACACACACACACACACACACACACACACACGCACACGCACACACACAGAGTCTGTGTGTAGGCCTATGTGTGTGTGTGGCGCGCGCGCGTATGTGTGCGTGCATGTGTGTGTGCATGCGTGCGTGTGTGTGGCTGTGCGCGCGCATGCGCGTACTTGTGTGTGTACATGTGTGTGTGTGGTGTGTGTGTGTTTTACCCCGATCCTCCCATGATGCTGCTTCTTTCTGATGCATGCAGGTGGGTGGCCTACGACTTCGAAAACCGGTACCCGCAGTGCGAGCGGCTGCTGAGGCAGGTGCGGATGGGACTGCTGACCAACGATGCCTTCTTCCGCCTGCTCAACTACCACAAGCTGACCGCTGCCTCCCCGGCCCTGCACTCTGTGCTACTGGACGCCTCACGACTCATGGCGCAACCAGAGGTAACGCCGGGTCACTTTCGGCTTATCATGCATGCTGCCCTATACTATACTAAGTTGCTGTTGTCTCTGGGCATCCATTACCCCTGCGCGCAGGTGAAGCTGTGCGGTGCACTCCCCCCCCCCCCCCCCCCCTCCTCTCCCTGCTGTCCCTCCCTACCCCAGCCCCTCTTCTCGTCCCTTTGTCTCTCTCTGCCCCCCCCCCCCCACTCTCTCTCTCTCTCTCTCTCCTCTCTCTCTCTCTCTCTCTCTCTCTCTCTCTCTCTCTCTTCCTCTTTCTCTGTCTCTCTAACTCTCTCTGTTAATCAACTGGTTTATAAATGTCATTGTTGAATAACATTCAGTGTAAACTGTTTTGACTGAAAACTCTCTCTCTCTCTCTCTCTCTCTCTCTCTCTCTCTCTCTCTCTCTCTCTCTCTCTCTCTCCTCTCTTTCTCTGTCTGTCTGTCTGTCTGTCTCTGTCTCACTCTGTCTGTCTGTCTGTCTGTCTCTCATTCTCTCTTAATCACTTGCTTTTTGTCATCGTTGAAAATACGCAATTTAACTTGTTCCGCCTACACACACACACACACACTCTCTCTCTCTCTCTCTCTCTCTCTCTCTCTCTCTCTCTCTCTCTCTCTCTCTCTGTCTCTGAAGCCGAGATAGCGCTCTATACTGTGTCGGGTCTCAGAGTGTGTATAAGGGAGGAGAACAAAACTGACGTACATGTGAGACCTGAAGCCGAGATAACCTGTTGTGCATTAATTCAGGCCTCTGAGCCTCTCTAAGAAAGGAAGACAAGAATTACGATCCTGTGGAATCAGAAACCGAGATAACTTTTCTGTGCTGAATTTGGGTTCTGGGGCCTCTCTAAAAAAAAAAAAAAAAGAAAGAAAAAAGGTAAAAACAAAAATGATGTACATTTTGAGACCCGAAGCCAAGATGCTTGTTTTTTGTTATTTCGGGCCTCTGAGCCTCTCTGAGAAAGGATAAAAACTGCGAACATGTGGAATCTGAAGTTGAGGTGTCTGTAAAATCTGGTTGGGCCTCTGGACGCCTATTAGAAAGGAGAGAAAAAAATAAATGCTGTACATGTGAGACCTTAAGCCGAATGACTTGTGTTATTTCGGGCCTCTGAGCCTCTCTAAGAAAGGAGGGGGGGGGGGGGGGGGGCGACGAATAAGTGGAATCTGAAGCCGAGATATCTGTAAAATTTGTGCTTAGATATGCTTCTGGACGTCTATAAGAAAGGAGAGAGAAAAATGATGTTCATGTGAGACATGAAGTCGAGATACCAGCTTTGTGTTATTTCGAGCCTGTGAGCCTTCTAAGAAAGGAAGACAAAAATGGCGAACGTGTGTTATATGAAGCCGAGATAGCTGTAAAATTTGTGCTTAGATGGGCCTCTGGACCTCTAAGAAAGGAGAGAGAAAAATGATGTAAGCCTACATGTGAAACCTGAAGTCGAGATACCTGTTTTGTGCTATTTCGAGTGTCACGAGTTTGTCTCGAGGCCTACGACGTTTGACCCATCTAGGGTGGCGGAATTACTTATTTATTTATTGTCGTTGCTGTTGTCGTGTATCCGTCCCTTAGTGTGGCTTGTGGTGCAGTTGCACCTTGGTGTGGTTCAGCTCAACTTCGGTTTGCTTTCTCTCTCTCTCTCTCTAATTCCACCGCCCGTGCTATTCATCCTGCAAGTTCACGGGTGGCCGGTACCTTTCTCTCGAACTTTCTGTCTATCGGCCTCTCGCCTGTCTTTTTACCTGTCGCACGTGCTTCGTTTCTTTTAGTTTGAAGTATGCTCACTCTGTGACGCAGCATGGCATGTTGGCCGCCATTGCTGAGGGAGGTTAGCTCTTCACTCGAGCGGAAGATGGTCTCTGGGGGCGCCTGCTCCAGTCCTGGTTCTTTACCTTATCATCGAGAGTACAGTCAGTACTTTCAATTCCTGCAGTCGGCCTGTAGGAGAGGGACATCACTTCTTCTGTTTCCGCATCTTCGCCTCTGTCCTCTCGACTGG
Organism: Conus ventricosus; assembly: GCA_018398815.1. Taxonomy (NCBI): domain Eukaryota; kingdom Metazoa; phylum Mollusca; class Gastropoda; order Neogastropoda; family Conidae; genus Conus; species Conus ventricosus. The sequence continues at coordinate 62,261,632 of CM031615.1, forward strand.
ACAGAGGGTAGAGAGAGTCCTTTGACCCGCCTCTTCAGGGTCACCCACGGGTAGCTGGTAAGCATCAGTTTCGTGGTCTGTTTGTTTTGGTTTGTTGTTGTTAGCCGGCTTAGTCTTCGCTTTTGCGCAATTTTCTTTTGTTTTCGAAATTGTAAGAGAAATATTGTGTGAGACCTTTTCTCTGGTTAATTCAATCTTTAACCTGGCCATTCTAATTATTTCCAAAATTCTTTCTCCTGTTTATGTATCTGGTGATGCGGTAGTCGGTGGGGAAGGGAGAGAACCTGGTGATTCAGGGTTGGAACTTGCTTGGTCTCGCTCGTCCGCCCCTGTCACATTCGCCGGACTTTTATCCTTCGGCCACCGTCTGTTTGTGTGTGCAAGGAGAACGAGTTTTATGTTCACGAGCGTGCGTACGCATGATTTGTCGTTCGGATGCGTGATTGGAGATTTGTGTTATTTTTGAATGTGTTTATAAAATGTGACAGTTATGCCATTGAATTACTATTTGCAAATGTGGTGGCAGTTATTAAGCGATGGACGCTGTGTTGATTTATTTCCTAAGGAAGGAAAATGTTAAGCGTGAGTGAGAGAAGGGTGAAGATAATTCATATTTGTTTTATAACCTGTTGATTTAATGCAGTCTTTTACCTGCATCGTGTGAGAAGACTTGATTCAATGGGTTTACTGTGTGCGTTTAATACACTTCCCCTCGCCCATCATGCGAGTGGCTGTTAAGACTTGACAGCAATGGTCAGACGGTACTGACGGCAGGGTTCCAGTACCCTTCTTCCTTCCTCCTTCCTTTCTCCTTCCCTCCCTTTCTACTCTCCTCCCAGCTACGTCCTCCCCCCCTCCCGGGGCTTCACCTGGAGCACAGATTGGATGGTGCCACGTGCTGGTCGAGGCCACGTTCTGGCTGAGACCACGGACGGGATGGTGCCACGCGCTGGTCGAGGCCACGCCTTGGTCGGGACCGTGGACTGGTAGAGGAGCCCGCCGTCTTGACTGGCCGGCCCGGATCCCCGTCCAGGACCTCCAGTAACAGCGCCACGTTTCCCCCCCCCCCCCCCCCCCCCCCCCCCCCCCGGGACACGCTCTTCACTGCCCGCTTGGAAGTCGAGGTGTCGGCTTTGAGCGACTCCCTGCGAGAACCAACCCGGCTCGGAGCACCTAGTGCGACAGGGTGCTCCCAGCAGACTCGACAGGGGCAGGGTGTGCACGCACTCCATGGTGTTAGGAAGGGCCGATGCTGGAAATATTCCTTTATAATTGTGTATATTCATATGTGCTGGAATGCTGTAATTGCGATTGTGTACGTCGTATGGTGAAAGGTTTATTTATTAATTGTGCATGTTGTGTGTATTGGAGTGCTTGATTGTGATTGTGCATGTTGTGTGCGGTGGAATGCTTGATTGTGTTTGTGCATGTTGTGTGTGTTGGAATGCTTATTTATGACTGTGTGTGTTGGTGTGAATAAATGGGGTGTTGTATCGTAATCTTTCTTGTGTGGGCTCTTGCGAGGCGTGTGAGGTCAGTCACTCCCTTCACTCCCACCTAGACCGATCCTGTCAGGGCAGACCTCCAGGGGTCGGTCGTGACAGTTGTGGGGGCTCGTCCGGGATGTGAAGGGCTCTGGCTGTCTCTCTCGTTTCGCGGAGTACCTGTTTAGTTTTGTCTGTTTTATATATGTTTAGTCAGTTTGTCGTGTTTGTTCGTGGGTGGTTGGCTGGGTGACTCTAGAGTGAAGGGAGTCTTTTGGTGGCCCTGAGGAACATCCGGCGTGACTCGGGGTCGAGGTGAGACCGAGGGGAGTTGACCGCGTCCAGACCTCCTTCCGCCGGGTACCTCACGCAGATGCGGCCGTAAGTCTTGCCTTTCTGTTGCCGCTCAGTCTTCCATTCCTGTTTTGTATTTAGCCAGTTCTTGTTTTGTTTTTTTTCTACCGGGTTGTTGAGTACAGGGGGTTGTATCGGACGCTAGTGTCTCTTTTTTCTTCTCTCCGGATGCCGTCTGCCAGTTTTTTTTTTTGTTTTTTTTTTCGGCCAGCCCCACCGCACTGTTGCTCGTGCTGTAGAGCGCGGTGTTGCCAGAGTGGGGGCAGCCGGACATAGTTTTTTTTTTGTTTTTTTTTCGGTGAGCCCCACCGCACTGTTGCTCGTGCTGTAGAGCGCGGTGTTGCCAGAGTGGGAGCAGCCGGAACTTGTCCGCACACAAGCACACACACACATACACACATATACACACGCCCCTAAAATATTTGTTTTTTTTTGCTAGTGGAATTGTCTTTTCCCTGTATTTGGAAATTGTAGGATATTGTTGTCATGGCGACGTCCGGCGCTGGTGGTGTGGCGACGCGTGCGTCGAAGAAGGGTATTCAAAATGTTACTGTAGTCCCTACTATTAGTACCAGTACTTCGACTACGGTAACTTCTACTTATTCTAGTGCTATAGCAGGTAGTCCAGCGAGTACGGTCACTTCTTCTTTGCTGAGGGATCTTCCTGTTGAGACCCCGACTGGCACTTCCGCTCGGAAGCGTCAGAGCATAGCGAAGCAACTGTGGGCTTCTGTTGAGTCGCAGAGACCGAAACCTTCTCCTCTCCAGGCTTCCCCTCGTAAGGGGCATGCCCCAGAAGACTTTCCTTATGGGAAAGTCGAGACCCAAGGACGGGTCAGACGGGTCATCCTCCGTGTCGGGAGTGGTGAACCCCGCTCAGGATATCACTTCTGTCCTTATGTTTCTGGAGCGTCAGCGTAGTGAAGAACGTAGGGAAGAGGCAAGGCTGCGTAGGGAAGAGCGCAGAGAGGAGGCTGCTCTGCGCAGAGAGGAGACTGACAGACAGGAGATTATGCATAAGGAAGAGGCTTATTCTTCGTAGGGAGGAGGCTGCCAGACAGGAGGCGCAGCGTAGGGAGGAGGCTGCCAGACAGGAGGCGCAGCGTAGGGAGGAGGCTGCCAGACAGGAGGATCAGCGTAGGGAAGAGGCTGATCAGCGTAGGGAAGAGGCTGATCAGCGTAGGGAAGAGGCTGCCAGGCAGGAAGCCCTCCGTAGGGAAGAACTAGACAGGATGGAGGCTCTGCGTAGGGAGGAGATGGAACAACTTCTTTCGCGGTCTCCCGCATCTGTAAGTCAGGGGGTTAATCACCAGGCAGGTGATAGAGTTAGAGGCCCAAAGTTAAAGCTTCCAGAGTTCAGACCTAGTGAGGACATTGATATGTTCTTAGAGCATTTTGACAAGGTTGCTTGTTCATACCAATTGTCTGAGGAACAAAAGGCTATGCACCTTTTTTCTGGATTATCTGGTGCTGCAAGGGAGTGTGTGCTCACTCTAAATGAAGGGGCGTCTTATGCAGACATGCAGTTGGCTCTGCGTAAGCGTTTCCACCTTACCCCAGAGACCTACAGGAGGAAGTTTAGGTCCATGAAGAAGAATAATGACGAGACCTTCGTGCAGTTTGGTGATAGGCTGCGCAAAAACGCTAGGGTACTGGCGTCAGTTAGCTAAGTTGGAGCTGGAGGATCTGATCCTCATTGAACAGCTCACCAACACTGTGTCCCCAGAGTTGAGGATCCGGATAGGCGAGACAGCACCTCAGGATTTCGCGGCTGCGATTCACACCGCTGAGGTGTTTGCTGAAGCTCGCAGGGCTTATGGGCATCGCCCCAGATACGGAGAGGAAGCCCTCCACAGGATTTAGTAGCAATAAGGTGCCGACAACTGCTAGTGGGGGTGAACAAGGCAGGCAGTTCATCGGGGATTTCAGCGCCCCGATTGTGTTTTCTTTGTGGTCGTCCTGGCCACATTAAGAAAGATTGTCCTAAAGCCGCTGGTAGTCGTGGGGCTGGTCCTTTCCAACGTCCTCGTGCCTCGGGTAACGTGGGTTCCATCCCAGCTTCTGGTGATTCAGAGTGCCCAGTGTTTCTCTCTGTTGTTGGTTCATCCTTGGTCGACACCATCAGGGATTCGGGAGCATCAACACTCTTTGTGGATAAGGATTTAGTTTCCCCTAAGGCCCGGCGGGGCGCCAGTTACGATGTGTGCGGGCTGGAGGCTGGTTTTACCTCCACCCGTCCTTCAGTACTCGTTTCTATCTCCACCCCCTACTTCTGTGGCGAAGTATGGGCCATCGCGGTGGAGCGACCTCTGTATTCCCTTATCGTAGGGAATACTATCACCTTCGCAGACGGACGCAGTCAGTCCGTGTCTACAGATTTGCCCGTACAGGCGTGTGTGGGAGTCACCACACGCGCCGAAGCTAAGAAGCAGGAACAGGAAATTGCGTCCCGTTCTTCAGCCGATCTCTAACGAGGTTCTGGCAAGGGCCGATCCTGCTAGCATTATCCGTCTTCAGGCCAGGGACTTGGATGTCCAACGCCTGCGACAACTGGTGGATCGTCCCGCTCAGTCGGCCCGACACGCCAAGGTGAGCTTCAAGCTCCACAAGGGATCCTCTTTAGGGTTTTCACTCAGGCAGATCGTGTGGCCAAACAGCTTGTTGTTCCCCAAAGCTTGAGAGAATCTGTTCTCCGGCAGGCCCATGATTCACCTATGGCAGGTCATATGGGCTCAAAGCGGACTCTCGAGCGGGTAAGACAAGACTTCTTTTGGCCAGGGATGAACTCACAGGTTAGGCAGTACTGCCGCAGTTGCGATGTCTGCCAGCGGACAACGCCTAGGGGTCGCTTGAAGCGTGTTCCCCTAGGTCAGTGCCACGGGTTGGGGAGCCATTCAGCAAGGTTGGGGTCGACCTGGTGGGACCCATTAATCCTCCATCCGATCGCGGTCACCGCTACACTTCGGTAGTGGTAGAATCTGCGAGTCGATACCCAGAGGCTGTCCCGCTTAGGACTATCGATGCCCCTACTGTTGCTGATTCTCTCAGGCAGATTTGGACGCGCACTGGCGTGCCCAAGAAGAAGTACGGCCGGAAGTTTGTACTGGAGAGCGATCATCATCCTCTCCAGTGCCTGGACCGGATCCGGCCAGTCAGTCGTCGACTCATGAGTTAGGCAGTGGAACTGCCGAGTCATGCGTTCACTTTCCGTCATATCAAGGGTTCCTGTAATACGGATGCCGACTATCTTAGCCGAGCTCCGTAGTTAGCACATTGGGAAATCAGTCAGAGGGACACTTCCCCTCAACCAGGGTTATATCGCCTTTTGGTCTCTGTATCAGGTGCAGTGACAGTTTTTCACTTCAGTGATGTTAACGATAGTGAATCACCAATGGTTCGGATTGTTACTTTAATGGTTGGAAGGGTCGCTTAGTTGTTTGATAAATGTAGTATTATGTATTTCTCGGTGTGATTCTGTCGTAGAATGTTTGTATTGAATTCATCGTACTCTGTCGATCACAGAGAGTTGGGTTCGGTCCCATTGTTGTGAATTTGCACATGCGTCAAGGTTCAAAGGAGCACTGTATCTCAGAGAAACAGATGCTTTTAGAAGGGGGGTTTGTCACGAGTTTGTCTCGAGGCCTACGACGTTTGACCCATCTAGGGTGGCGGAATTACTTATTTATTTATTGTCGTTGCTGTTGTCGTGTATCCGTCCCTTAGTGTGGCTTGTGGTGCAGTTGCACCTTGGTGTGGTTCAGCTCAACTTCGGTTTGCTTTCTCTCTCTCTCTCTCTAATTCCACGCCCGTGCTATTCATCCTGCAAGTTCACGGGTGGCCGGTACCTTTCTCTCGAACTTTCTGTCTATCGCCTCTCGCCTGTCTTTTTACCTGTCGCACGTGCTTCGTTTCTTTTAGTTTGAAGTATGCTCACTCTGTGACGCAGCATGGCATGTTGGCCGCCATTGCTGAGGGAGGTTAGCTCTTCACTCGAGCGGAAGATGTCTCTGGGGCGCCTGCTCCAGTCCTGGTTCTTTACCTTATCATCGAGAGTACAGTCAGTACTTTCAATTCCTGCAGTCGGCCTGTAGGAGAGGGACATCACTTCTTCTGTTTCCGCATCTTCGCCTCTGTCCTCTCGACTGGACAGAGGGTAGAGAGAGTCCTTTGACCCGCCTCTTCAGGGTCACCCACGGGTAGCTGGTAAGCATCAGTTTCGTGGTCTGTTTGTTTTGGTTTGTTGTTGTTAGCCGGCTTAGTCTTCGCTTTTGCGCAATTTTCTTTTGTTTTCGAAATTGTAAGAGAAATATTGTGTGAGACCTTTTCTCTGGTTAATTCAATCTTTAACCTGGCCATTCTAAATTATTTCCAAAATTCTTTCTCCTGTTTATGTATCTGGTGATGCGGTAGTCGGTGGGGAAGGGAGAGAACCTGGTGATTCAGGGTTGGAACTTGCTTGGTCTCGCTCGTCCGCCCCTGTCACATTCGCCGGACTTTATCCTTCGGCCACCGTCTGTTTGTGTGTGCAAGGAGAACGAGTTTTATGTTCACGAGCGTGCGTACGCATGATTTGTCGTTCGGATGCGTGATTGGAGATTTGTGTTATTTTTGAATGTGTTTATAAAATGTGACAGTTTATGCCATTGAATTACTATTTGCAAATGTGGTGGCAGTTATTAAGCGATGGACGCTGTGTTGATTTATTTCCTAAGGAAGGAAAATGTTAAGCGTGAGTGAGAGAAGGGTGAAGATAATTCATATTTGTTTTATAACCTGTTGATTTAATGCAGTCTTTTACCTGCATCGTGTGAGAAGACTTGATTCAATGGGTTTACTGTGTGCGTTTAATACACTTCCCTCGCCCATCATGCGAGTGGCTGTTAAGACTTGACAGCAATGGTCAGACGGTACTGACGGTAGGGTTCCAGTACCCTTCTTCCTTCCTCCTTCCTTTCTCCTTCCCTCCCTTTCTACTCTCCTCCCAGCTACGTCCTCCCCCCCTCCCGGGGGCTTCACCTGGAGCACAGATTGGATGGTGCCACGTGCTGGTCGAGGCCACGTTCTGGCTGAGACCACGGACGGGATGGTGCCACGCGCTGGTCGAGGCCACGCCTTGGTCGGGACCGTGGACTGGTAGAGGAGCCCGCCGTCTTGACTGGCCGGCCCGGATCCCCGTCCAGGACCTCCAGTAACAGCGCCACGTTTCCCCCCCCCCCCCCCCCCCCCCCCCCCCCCCCCCCCCCCCCCCCCCGGGACACGCTCTTCACTGCCCGCTTGGAAGTCGAGGGTGTCGGCTTTGAGCGACTCCCTGCGAGAACCAACCCGGCTCGGAGCACCTAGTGCGACAGGGTGCTCCCAGCAGACTCGACAGGGGCAGGGTGTGCACGCACTCCATGGTGTTAGGAAGGGCCGATGCTGGAAATATTCCTTTATAATTGTGTATATGTCATATGTGCTGGAATGCTGTAATTGCGATTGTGTACGTCGTATGGTGAAAGGTTTATTTATAATTGTGCATGTTGTGTGTATTGGAGTGCTTGATTGTGATTGTGCATGTTGTGTGCGGTGGAATGCTTGATTGTGTTTGTGCATGTTGTGTGTGTTGGAATGCTTATTTATGACTGTGTGTGTTGGTATGAATAAATGGGGTGTTGTATCGTAATCTTTCTTGTGTGGGCTCTTGCGAGGCGTGTGAGGTCAGTCACTCCCTTCACTCCCACCTAGACCGATCCTGTCAGGGCAGACCTCCAGGGGTCGGTCGTGACATCGAGCCTGTGAGGCTCTCTTAGAAAGGGGAACAAAAATGACGAACATGGGGAATCTGAAGCCGGTGTATCTGTAAAAATTTGTGCTTAGATGGATCTCTGGACCTCTAAGAAAGGAGAGAGAAAAATGATGTAAGCCTACATGTGAAACCTGAAGTCGAGATACCTGTTTTGTGTTATTTCGAGCTCATGAGCCTCTCTAAGAAAGGGGGACAAAAATGACGAACATAGGGAACCTGAAGCCGAGGTATCTGTAAACAAAATTGTGCTTATATGGGCCTCTGGACGCTTATAAGAGAGAGAGAGAGAGAGAGAGAGAGAGAGAGAGAGAGGGAGAGAGAGAGAGAGAGAGAGACGGGACAGACAGACAGACAGAGACAGACAGACAGAGACAGACAGAGAGAGAGAGACGACGTACATGTGAGCTCTGAAGCCGAGACACGCTGTGCTGTGCAGAGTCGGGCCTCAGCGATCCAGTGCAGCCCCCGCCTGCCCACGGAGCTGCTGTTCGTGTTCGGGGGCTCTCACCTGGGATGGCCTCTGCAGATTGTGGAGGCCTTCGACATCAGGGCACACACCTGGAAGGAGTGCTCGGCGCTGGAGTTCGGTAGGGCACCAAGCCTTTTCGTTCATCGGTGATATAGCTGCTTGTTCATCGGTGATACAGCTGCTTGTTCATCGGTGATACAGCTGCTTGTTCATCGGTGATACAGCTGCTTGTTCGTCGGTGATACAGCTTCGTGTTCATCGGTGATACAGCTGCATGTTCATCGGTGATACAGCTGCATGTTCATCGGTGATACAGCTGCGTGTTCATCGGTGATGCAGCTGCGTGTTCATCGGTGATGTAGCTGCATGTACATCGGCGATGCAACTGCTCGTTCATCGGTGATATAGCTGCTTGTTTATCGGTGATACAGCTGCATGTTCATCGGTGATACAGCTGCATGTTCACCGGTGATACAGCTGCATGTTCATCGGTCATATGGCTGCATATTCATCGGTGATGCAGCTGCATGTTCATCGGTGATGCAGCTGCATATTCATTGGTGTTACAGCTGCATGTTCATTGGTGATATAGCTGCATGGTCATCGGTGATACAGCTGCATGTTCATCGGTGATATAGGTGCTTGTTCATCGGTAATACAGCTGCATGTTCATCTGTGATACAGCTGCATGTTCATCGGTGATACAGCTGCATGCTCATCGGTGATACAGCTGCATGTTCATCGATGATACGTATACTTGTTTATCGATGATACAGCTGCTTGTTCATCGGTAATATAGCTGCATATTCATCCTCGACGCAGCCGCATGTTCATCGGTAATACAGCTGCATGTTCATCGGTGATACAGCTGCATATTCATCGGTGATACAGCTGCATGTTCATCGGTGATGCAGCTGCATGTTCATCAGTGATGCAGCTGCATGTTCATCGGTGATATAGCTGCAGGACAGCACAGTGATGCTTACAGATTAATGTCATGCCCCTGTCGTTATCTGTGTACGTATTAATCTCTCCAACATGCTAATAGTTGAAAACGTTAAATGGCAAACTCTCTTACGAAAAAATACCGAACTCCTCTGTGTTTGTCTTGAAGCGCTCAAATAGCTCTGTCTACCCATTCGGAAAAAAAAAAAGTTCCCCATGGAAGAAGAAAATTGGAAAATGGTTTTGTTATTCCTGTCAAATACATCCAGCTGGACACTACAAATCAACTTTACCGGTGAACAGAACCAGCCTGATACCAAAGATGGCCTATAAAGATGAGCTATACGTTGATCTTGAAAGATGGCATAATCATTGTACATACTCAGATTGTTACAAATTGATAGCAAGCCCGTCATACAATGTCCTGTTTACTTTGAGATCACAGTAACTAGCTTAAATCACTGTCAACAGACGACATTTCCATCATCAAAGGCCTAAGGTGAGGTTAACAGATGGTCAGAGGACAATACAGCATTCGGATTTGTATTGAAAAATGTACGTGTCATACAAGTCGTACATAACCAGGTTATTTTTAAACAGGCAGTACCCGTTCCAGACCTGTTTTCCTAAAACTGCTATTGGTGCACTTTTGAATAAGAATTAGCGTATTATACAAGGGTGGTGTGCAAAAATTCCAATTTTCTGTAAAAGCGCGCGGCGGAGAAAAGGAGGGAGGTGTGTGTGTGTATGGGAGGGGAGGGGGGGCAATCGTTTCATTTTTACCAGCCATTAAACTACAGAGGCTTCTTCCGGATAACATAAGCCACCCGTCCTACACTAACTATGGTAAACATAGTCTCTATAGTCATCCGTCCTACACTAACTACGGTAAACAGTCTCTCTCTAACAAAATCACTTTCAAACCTGATTTATCAGCAAACTCCAGCTCCTTCGATGCTTTTTTTTTTTTTTTTTTTTGGATGTTTCAGAGCGTGTTGTCGAAGAAGCACACAGTCTGAAGCGCTTTTGCGCGCGGAAGTTAGCAAGATTTGTCGCTCCTTGGTCATACTTACCTTCCACAAGTGCAATTGCTGCTTAAGAACGTCGTTCGTCTCTAGAATTTGTTTCGACGTTTAAAATTTTTTTTCGACTTAAATTTTATTTTCGTTAAACTTATTAAATCGCTTTTTTTCCGCCAAGCATGCGGGGGAAAAAATAGGGCGAAATTGGGGACAGTAAACGGGATCTGCCATTCTTTTCTGCAAATTTCAAAAAGTTCATATCTTTTTGCGCGGGGCCTAGATTTAGGGAATTTTAAAATTTGGGCCCATATATTAAATCGATTTTTTCTTTTTTAAGGGGAGGTTTTAAAACCCAAAAGGGCCCGAACCCGTTGTAAAGGGGGTCTTCTTTGATAAACATTGCCCCATGTCCCGGCCGAGGCCCAGTGCTATTTTTTTGGTCAAGTTTTCAATTGTACGAGCCCCCCAAAAGGGGGGGGAAAAAATTTTGCCCCTTTTTATGCTAAAAAAAAGAGCCCGGGGTGAGCAAGTTAGATATGCGTATTCATTGAAACAGTCAGGTTAAAAAAAAGCTGACTTTTATACTAAAGAGATCCGGGGTGACGCCAAGGGGGGAAATGGGTGATGGTTTGCTTAAGTCCCACTAAGTTGAGGGATTTTTGGGTCGGGCTTAACACCCCAAAGGGTTTTCTTTGCACTCTTTACACGCATATCCCACACCATGAAACCCAAACCAAAATTTAAACCCTCTCTCGGGTTTGGGATGTCCCCGCATTCGTTTTTTTCCCTTTAACTACTAAACAAAAAATTACAATTTTCTTGTATTTTAAAATTTTAATCTTAAACAATCAATCAACACAATGAATAATCAAAAAATTAAAAGTCCAATTATTCCAACCCCGGGGTTTAAATTTTAAAAATTTGACTTCTACCGGGGCCAGGTTTTCACACCCCAAAAAAACCCCCTTTTTTTCACACCACACCACAGTTCTTGCAAATTTTTCTTCACGTCTTCTTAAGAAACTGCTTGATGGTGATCCCCGGGTTTTCGGCCCCCCAGGCTTCGGGAAATGGGTCTTCGGGTGGGCCTCGGGGATCTCCCGAGGTGGGAACTTTTTTCTTCGTCTCTTTACCCCCCGGGGTTTTAAATTTTGTCTTTTTTGCGTCTTAAACCCTTCGGGGCTTAAAACTTATTTTTCTTCTTTTCGCTTGTCTTAAACCCTAAACTTAGCTGTCTTTTCCCCAAAGGAAATTTTTCCTTTGCCCCCCCTTTCTCTCGCCCCTCTTTTCTTTTTGGTCCTGCCCCCAACTCCTTTTCCTCTCTCCCCCCCTTCCCCTTCCTTCTCTCTTTTTTCCCTTCCTTTCTCTTTTTTTCTTCCCCCCTCGGGGGTTTTCCCCCCTTTTCTCTCCCCCTTTTCCTCCCTTTTCTCTTCGTTTTTCCCCACTTGTTTCCCCATTTTATATAGGTTTAAACAAACTTTCCCCTTCCCGGGCCATGTTTTGCCATTCGGGGGCCTTTTAAAACCCCCAAAATTCAAAGACCCTAACTAAAAGCCTCCACCCCATCGGGCCCAAAAATATACCAAAATTGAAGGCAAAAAAAACCACAAGTCCAGGGAAACTTTCCCGCCATTTCGGTTTAAAAATTAACACATAATTACAAAAAAGGGGTCTCCCCCCGGGGCAAAAAAAGCCCCTTCCCTTTTTCCGTCCCACAGGGCCATCCAAAAATCCTTTTCCTGGTTCTTTCAAGGCCCTTTTCGGCCCCCTTTACAACATTTGGCCCTTGGGGATGGGAAGGCCCCGGGGGTTTAAAGGGCCCTTTCCCTTTTGCCTAGGGGGTCAAACCCCCGGGCCCTAGGTGGATTGAATTTTTTGAATTTCCCTCCTTTACAATTTCCCCCCTCGGGGGGAAAATGCCCCTGGAATTGGTTAAAACTTTTTTTAAAGGAAGAAACTCCCCCCTAAAGGGGTTTAATCCCCGGGTAAAGGATTTTGGAAAAACCCCCAATCGGGGGGAAGGGCTTGCATTTTGGCCCAAAATACAAAATGAGGGGAAACTTTCAAAACCTTTAAACCTTTGCAAGGGGTCTATCCCTTCCACCGGGGGTGGGGGTTCTTCCCAACAAAAAAATTAGGAAAACAAGCCCAATACACACTACCCAAGAAAATTATCAACATAACGGAATCCCACCAGCCCCAAGGTCTTTGGGGCCCATTTTAAAGTTTAAAATTATTTTTTCCTTAGGGAAATTCCCCCCCCTTTTTTCCCCATACACGGGGGCCCCCCAACCAACACGTCACGCTTTAAAAGGCACTCCCAAAAGCCCACACCCCCACCCCCCGACTTTTCGACCGCCATTTTTTTTTGGCCCAAACTTTTTGGGTTTTAAAGCCCAGGTCGGACCCCCCCTTTTTGTACCCCCCACCTTCCCCACCCCCGGCGGGTGCTCCCTTTTTTTTGACAAGAAACGCCAAATATCCCCAAAGGAAAGGGGCCATTTGATTTTGGGTTTCACCATCTTCTGTTCCCTTCCCCAGAGGGGCCCGAGGCGATTGTCGAAAATCACCCCCTTTTCTGCTTTTCCCTTGGAACAAAAACCTGCTTCCTTTTTTCCCCCGAACGGGGTTTAAAGAAAGTTCGGTCAATATGCCGTTCTCAAACCCAAAACCAAATTCCCCCCTTTTTTTAAAACATTTTTCTTCTGCCCCTGTGGCAAACCCAAACCATTTTCTAAAGCGAGTAGTCGCCCTTTTTTTTTCGGGTTTGAAAAGTGAGGGGGGTTTTGGGTCGCCCCGGGGACACGCCCCAGTGCTTTTCCTGGAGTGTTTGACTGCCGGGGCCTTTTACCCACTGGTTCCTTTTTTGTTTGTTTCGACACAAAAGTCAGCGGCTGGGGGCTTCGTTTCCCACGTGCTCCTGGAATGTTCCCAATTTTCCCCAAAAAATACGGCGGCTTCGGAACAGCCAAAGCCGTACACTTCCCCTATAAAATGGGTAGCAATAAAAACCTGGGGGGGATTGAATTCGGGGAGGGCCATTTTATTTTGGGGTTCACCTCTGTGTTTAAACCCGGGAATTGGGCCCTCCTTAAACCCCGGGTTCCCCCCATTTCCTTTGGGACCCCGGTCTCTAATGACATTAACCCTCATTGTCCCCCACTTGCCTTTGTCACATCCCTGGTTTTCGCCTAATCTGGAACACAGGTTTCAAAATGTTCTAAAGACTAGATCAGGTAGTTATCTTGTCAATTTTGCGAAGAAACCCCGGGGTCTCGATTGGGGTTGAAGAGAGATGGATCTCAGCTTTTGCAAACACCCGTGAAGGTTTTTATTCATCCCCTTTTTTAACTATTCGAAAGGGGGGATTTGATTTTGTGGGTCTACTGGACTTTCTGAATTAAAAAACAGGGCTGGAGGAAAAATCAGGGTGTGTTTAAAAGGTCCATAAGCAAAATCCAAAGGGGTTAAAGTAATTTAAAAATAACCCGTTTTCTTGACCCTTTGGGGTTGGGAAACCCCCCCGGGGGTTTGTCAAGTAGGTAGGGGGGTGTGAAAGTTTCACCTTTTGGGTTTTATCTCCCTTTGGGGGTTTTTTCAATGCCAACGCTGTTTTGGGGATTCCCGCGAGCCCTTTGGGGGAGGAGATTCCCTGGGGGCAAAAAACATGATGGGGGTTTTACAAAACGGGGGTTTCCGGGGTCAATTGTAAGGGTGATCATCCAAAAAATTTCCAAAAAATTGTCCCGGTGGAAAAAAAGGGAAAGCAAAATTTTAAAAAAAAAAAAAAATTGAAAGAAATGTTTTTTTCCGGGGGTAGAAGATTATGGAGGTCAGGACTCCTTCGACCCGTTTCTTTTGCACAAAGGTGGTTAATGATTCTGCCCAAAAGGGCATCGGGGGATAAAAATTTTGCTTGCTCCATTAAATCCCCTAGAAAAAAAAAATTACAAAAAAGGGTTTTCATCAGTTTTTGGGGTTCCCGGGACCGGGGGTTGCGGGCGGTGGAGGGTTTTTGGCCCCAAAAAGTAATGGTGTTACATCCGGCAGTGACAACCCGCTTCGTTCCCCCAATGGTGAGGGGGAAAGGGGTTTTTCGGTTGGGCAGGATGCAGGGGTTAAAAGGTTTAGGGGTGGGGACGGGGAGGAAGGAGATTTCCCCCCGCTCCAGGCCAAAGGCACAGTGGGGGGGCACGCCCTGAGGAGCGTCCCTTTTTGGACTCCCGCCCTCTTAAAGGGGAAAAACTCGAAGGGGGCCCGGTAAATTTTGGGCAGCAGTTTTGTCTGGAAAGCCCAAACCCAAATTTGGGAAAAAATACCCAAAAAAGAAAATTTTTCAGGGCATCGGCTTTGATCTTTTCCTGAAGAACCTTTTAGTTCTTTGGTGGACAGTGAGGTTTTTTTTGGAGGGAAAAGGGGTGATACATTTTTCTTTTAACAACCAACTGGACCCTACTCCAGTGGAACATAAAAGGGGGGGAAAAGCAAAATTGGGCGGACCTTGACTTTTTGACAGAGGATAGATCTTCGGGAATTTCCTTTAGGAAACCCTTTTTTTCTGCAAGTAAGAAGCATGAGTTTTCCCGGGTTTTTCCTGTTTACTCCAAGCCGCTTTTGCGGACTTTTCACGGGGGCGTTTTCTTTTTTTGCAAATTCGGTATAAACAGAAATTTTCCAATTTCCCAAAGGATATGGGGGCTGGGAGCCGGGATCCGTTAAAAAAAAGGCGTTACGATATTTTGTCTGATTTATCTCCTTTTTCTGGTTTCGAAACCGTTTTGGGTGGGGTTTAAATTTTTCGCCCCTAGCCCTTTTCCCTTTTTTTTTGGGGGACTTTTTAAAGGGCATTCTCCACAGTGGGGAATAACCGCACAAAATTTTCAAGGGAAAATTCTTTAAATTTTTTTTCGGTCAGGTCTCTTTTCTTTTGAAACAGGCCCCACCGACCTTTTGTTCCCTTTTTTGGGGGTTTTTTCTCACTACTTGTCCATTTGTGGGCCCCCCTTATTTTTGGACAAGAAGGCAGGTTTTTACGGAACCCAAGCGGGGAAAGGGTCAAATTTTTGGTTTTATTTTTTTTTAAAGAAGCAAATACAGGAGTTTTCCCCCCGGGGAAAAAAGGAAACTTCGCTCTTGGGAGATTGGAGTCTTTTCAGCGCAATTTAAGAACTGCCTTTTAAACTGTTGGGGGTTATGATGATTTCCCGTTTTACAGTTCACTTTAAAAAGATAGTTGGGGTGCTAAGGAAGCTATTCCCCTTTTTCGTGATAAACCAAATGATGTTAAGACCCCGGGGATGTTTAAAAATGCAAATCTTTTAAGGGGGAAGAAAAAGTTTCCAAATTTTTTTTTGGGTAGGTTTCCTAGGTTTCCAAAAATTTAAACTCGGGTGGGCTAATGTCGAAAATACTTTTTAAAAAAAAAAAAGAAAGGGGTCTTGGAAAAAATTTTTTTTTCAAATCTGTCCTTTAAAGGGCAAATTTAAGAAAATTGGAAAAATAATTTCCTTTAAAAATAAGGGAAGTCGGGTGCTTCAGTTTTTTAAAGTTTGCATGGAAACGGATCGTTTTATAATAAAAAAAGGGGTAGCTAACCCTTTCTACTGTACTATTTATCAAATTGCAGCTGTTTTTATTGCAAGGAAATTTCCCGCGTTCAAAAGATCAAAATCAAAAAACTTTTTTCCTTCGATCAGAAAGTTTTTGGGGGTTTTCAAATGCGGTTTTTAGCTTTGGGTGGTTAAAGGGCGCCATTTTTAAAGCCAAAAAACTCAGCTCCGGGCCCGAGCCCTTTATTTTTTCAATTTTTTCAACATTTGCCCTGAGGGTTTAAAAAAAGGGGTTTTTGTTTTTTTTGTTTAATCATGGTTTTGGGGTTTTAGGGGGATTTTCCCCCTTCTTGGGGGGGCGGGTTGTTTATCCCTATTTCCCAAAAACCAAGGGGGGTTTATTTGGAACCTAACAAAAAAAAAAAAAAAAACCATCGTCCTATAGCTCTCACTATTGGGGGTTTTGTAAAAATTTTTTGGGGAATTTGGGATATTTTCGATTGTCATGGGGTTTGAATGTCTGGGGGGGAGATGGGTTTCCCCGTGTGGGTTTCGGAAAAACCCCCCCGGGACTATGGGTCACCTTTTTTTTTGGTTTTGTTAGAGTCCCCCTTTTTCAGGAATGCTTTGATCAATGGAGACAAAGTAGTTTCTATTCTTTTTGATTTAGAAAAACTTAGGAAAACAACATGGAGGGATGGAATTCTTCAGGACTTGAAGGCACTTTATTTCAAAGGAATTTTTCCAACGTTTATTTCAAATTTTTTTTTAAAAACCTGCCCCGTTTAAATTTGACCTTTTTAGATCCCTTTTTAGCAGGAAGGGGGGTCCCCAGGGTTTGTAGCCCTCCCTTTTTGGGGTTTTTCGGGGATTAAAAATTTGCCCCGTCAGTAAAGTCTGGAAATTTATAAAATCCCTTATTGGTTATGAATTTCCCTCCTGCCCAAAGGGGGAAAAATTTGGGGTGCAGTGAGCGTCAACTCAATTGTGTGTTTAAACTTTTTTCAGCAGTGGGTTATGAAAATGGGGTTTTAAATTTTCAGCTACTAAGACAGAGTGTATTCTTTCCTTTGGGAAAAAACTCAGGTTCTTTTGAACCCCCATCATTTTAATTGGCGGGGAAATTTAAAAATTTCCAAAAAAGTGAAAATTTTTTTGGGGGGGGGGTTTTTTTTAATAAGCTTTCTTTTTTGCCTCACTTAGTACAAAAACAATTTTTGCCGTCAGGTTTTTAAGGGGTGAAGGTTTTGTCCCACTGGAAAGGGGGCAGACAGCGAACTTTGTTGGATTGTATCGGGGTTTGGGAACCCAAAATAGTTTTTGGGTGTGGGTTTATGGTTTTTGGGACGGGAAAACTTACCTCAAAAATCTTTTCCTTCCCCACAAGGACTTTCGGGTTGCTCGGGGCACTTCGCACATTTCCAAAAAAATTGGGAGGGGAAAAGGGGGAAACCCCCCCCTGGAGCTAAGGAAAGGGGGGGTCTTTCCTAATTAAACCTGAAAATGAGGGCTAAAACCAAAAACCCCGCCTATGGGTATTGTCAGGAAAACCCTTTTTGGCCAAATAAGACTTTAAAACCAAAGGTTTTCCCCACTGGGGCTTGGGAAATTTTTCCCTTTGGGGGCAGTGGGTTTTTCCCTTTATGTTGATGGGTGTTTCCCTTACGACTGATTTACCCCTTGGGAAAATCGCCAATCAGAGATTAAAATTTTTAAATTTTAATCCCAACGGAAGGGGTCACCTCGAGTGTTTTCCTTTTTAAAAACTTTATTTTGGGGTATGTTTAAATTTTTAAAAAATTTTATCAGATTTTTCTGATGGTTCTAGAAAAGGGGAGAGGGTTTCAGCGGGCCCTTGTGTGTGAAAAGTTCTTTAGGGACTTTTTTTTAAAATTGCGGGGGGTTGGTCACTGTTTATATGCTGAAAATGGGAAAGGGGTTAAATCTGGCCCCCAGGGCGGTGTCCAAATCAATTTAAATGATTTCCTTATTTTTTCGGGGTTCATTGTCGGCATTTTCACTTTTTCCGGGGGGGGAAAAAATTTTCACATCCGTTTTAGGGGGATATTATATCTTCAACTCAGCTTGTCTCTTCGGGAAAACAATTTGTTTTCTTGGGGTCCCCAGACAGGGGAACTTTGGTAACCGTGGTGGGCAAAGCAGCCAAAAAAGCTCTCGGGGGAAACTTTTCCCGGAAAGGGCCCATGCAGTTTGTTCCCCACTCGGGTCTTCGTTTAAATTCCCTTTGGAGGTCGGGAACTTGGGGGCAGAGTGAAAGGTTTTAATTTAATTTTTTAAGAAATTTTTTAAAATTTTTCCCAATTTTAAAAAATCCTTTTTTCCCCTCGGTGGTAGGAACCGTAAAAAAGGAATCTTTTGTCCCCGGTTTTCATATTTTGGGACGCTAATTTAAAGCACGTTTGGTTTTTCAAAGGGAAGCCCCCCCCTTGGGGTGTTGGTGTGACAGCTTTTTCAGGGGGAATTTATTTTTTGACAGAATGTGCTGTTTTTATGTGTATTAGGGGGAAGTTCTTTTTTTCAGGGTTTTCGGGCTTTTTTGTGGGGATTTTAGTGGGGCTTATTTTTTTTTTTTTTTTGGGAAAAAGGTAAAAATTTTTTTTAAAAATATAGGGGTTTTTTAATTTTTACACAGGTGGCGAAGGAGTTGAAAAGTAATTTTCGCTTTTGTCCTCATAAATTTTAAGTGGGTGTGGGTTAAAAGGGTGGGGTTTTATCAAAGACTCAAAATGATAGCTTAGGTCCTGATTTGGCTCCTGTAGTCCCTGGACCCTATAACATAAAATTACCCAACTAACTAAAATGTGAACACACACACAAACCAAAAAAAACAAAATAACATGTCTCTTTTTTATTTTTCCTAAACTTTCCCTCTTGGGGCCCGGCCTCATTGCTGCTGCCTTCTGTGACTTAAAATATACAATCCCCACCAAGTGCCCTGTTTTTTATTGCACAGAAAACAGGCACGTCATTTTCCTGCCAGGGGGGGGGGGGGGGGGGGGGGCATTGGTTTTCCCCCCTTGTTTTTCCCCAAACGCCGGGGGCCTACGGGGGTTTTAAATAAGGTTTCCTGCTTTCCCCCGGTTTTTGGGTTCCAAAGCTTTCCCCCTTGGTTTAGGCAAATCACCCTCGCTTTCCCCGGGAAATCCAGCCGTTGAAGGACCTAGGTATTTTGGTTGACCCTTTTTCCCTTTAAAGGGGAGGGGAAGGCCCCCCACCCAACCCCCAAGTATCTGTTCCTTCAAACCCCGTGGCTTGGGGCCCTTTAAAATCCTTCTACTCCACTAAGTTCTACCCATTTGTTGAAATAGTGATCCAGTCTAACACCGAACTGTGTGTATGTCTCAACCTGTTCGATTCTCGCCTCTCGAAACTTACGCCTAAAACCTTCTTCAGTCAAATCATATCCCTTTAATACTGCTTGTTTCCCCTTGTCAAAAATCCCTCTGTTTCCCCTTTTTGGGTTTAAGGGGGAAAAAAGTGTGTAACGCACAATCTGTCAACAAGGCAGCAGGTTTATTCCCCAGAAAATCTTCGGGCCAGCCCCGTGCTGGGAAACCAATTCAAACCGACGTTTAAGGCATCGATCAAATCTTTCTTCTCTGAACAGGGGAGTTTAAGTCTCGGTGCGAAAAATTAGCCCCTGGGGCCCTTTCTGACTCGGGAATGTGTCTATTTCACTACGTTTTTCAGATTTTATTTTTTCCCAACTCGATTTGTTTGGCAACGGATTTTTTTTTCAAGCCTAAGTTCTCAGCCTCACCCCTCAGGTTTTTTTTGACAGCATCGATTTTTTCCTTTTAAAATTTCCCTTTCTTTCAGCCCTTTCATCTACCTCATTTCTTCTGCTGAGTTTCAAGAATCTTTGCGTTCTTCTCCTTTTAACCCCATTTCTTCCCCAAAACTTACTAGTTTCTCTAGGGGGGTTTAAAACTTCTTCAGCCTTTTTTTTTCTGTTTATTTTTTGGGCACCAAAAAAACTTTACCTTTAGCCCCGGAAAAAGTCATAAACATTTTAACTACCCCCTTTTGACAAGTACCCCAACCCAGTGGTATTTTCCCTTTAACACAAAGGAGCCTTAATTTTTAAACCCACAGCTTCTGTGAGATTTTTATGACAGAACCTTGTTTTTCGTTTTTTCAAAAACGCCCTTTGTTTAAAAAATTTAAAACCCACCCTACACAAAAGTCAATACTCAACACCCCAAAAAACAAAAGGGAAAATAATTAGAAGAGCAAATTTAAAAATTCCCCTTTAGGGGACGCTTCCCCCCAGTATTCTTTAGTACTCACTTTGTTTCCCCCCCTTAAAAACTAATTTGGGGGCCATGAAAACCTGGCGGGGCTCTCATTTTTGCCCAGGAGGGGGAAAATTAGGAGGGTATTGTTTTAAGTGCACTAAGTTGAGGTTTTTTTAATTTCGGGGTTTAACACCCAAAGGTTATCTTTGCACTCTTTAACCATAAGCACCCCCTGCACCCCCCCAAACTTTTCCCCTTCTTTTCGGGAATGGGATTCACGAAAATTCTTTTTTTCCTAACATGACTGGGGAACAAAAAATAAAAATTTTCCCTATGCTATTTAAAAATTTAAATCATAAACCCAACCCAATCCAAACAATGAAAAAAATCAACCCCTTAAAAAAGATCAATATTTCCCCTAACCCCGGGTTTTAAAAAAAATGACTTTTACCGGGGCCAGGTTTTCACACACAAAACCCCACGTTTTTCACACCCCACCACAGTTCTTGAAAAAATTTTCTTCAATTTTTTTCTTCAGCCTGCTTGATGGTAAACCCCCTTGGGTTGCCCGGGCCTCCGGGCCCTTCAGGACTGGGTCTTCTTGGCCCGTCTCGGGGATCTGACGTAGAACTCTTCTTCTTCGTCTCTTTAAACCCACCTCGGGGTTCAATGTCAGTTTGTCTGTCTTCCCCCACCCGGGCTTCAAACTTAGTTTTTTTCTTTTACGCTTGTCTTAAAACCCCAAAGACTTAGCTGTCTTTTCCCGATCTCCCAGACCAGTTTCCTCGCCCCTTTCTCTGTCCTGCTCATTTTCCTCTCCTTCCTCTCTCTCTTCTCCTCGGGTTTTTCTCTCTCTCCCCTCCTCTCTCTCCCCTCTCTCTCTCTTTTCCCCCTGGTGTTGTTCCTCTTCACGTTGTTCCCCCTCAGTTTTTTGGGGGTTTTGGAAAAAAAGGATCCCCCTTCGGGCCATGTTTTTTGGGTTCCATCCCTGCTTTTTCCAAACCCCAAGTTCAAAAATTCCCCCTGAATTTTTCCATTCGCTAAAATTCTCCCACACATCACCCTTTACACACTTTCCCTACCTAATTGATTAGCAAAAACACTTAGTCCAGATGGAAAAATTTTCCCCCCAAATTCGGGGGCCCATTTAAAAACAGTAATTTTTCTTAAAGGGGGGCTACTCAACCCCCACCCCAAATTCAGCCACCTGACAATAGAACCAACACAGTGCCCCAGGGCAATACCACCCGAACGAATCCAAGACTCTGCTTTTTCCCACTGACTGTTTACAAAAAACCTCAGCAACTGAGCATTTAGCGCTCACTTGGAGCCCCAGGTCGTATTTGGTTACACCCCTTCCCCCCCTTTCGCCCCCGGGGCGGGCCCAACTTCTCCTAGGGGGCATCTGTCTTCTGCCCCACTTCGCCTCCTTCACACAGTTAAAGAAGGGTGCGAGGGTAAGGTTCCCGGGTTTAAATTTTGGTCTTTTACCTTTTTTGAAATTCTACGTAAAAAACGTCCCTTTCCCCTCCAAGCGTCAAATTCCCTTTTTTGTGAGGGGGTTTAAAACGCTCCTTGACATTGCCCTATGTAAAACCCTGACCCATCCATTGTACATGCCCCTGCAATCCGATAAAAATTTGGAAAGCTTTTTGGAAACAGGCCCGGGAAAATTTTAAAATTTTTAAAAAAGGAAATTGTGCATTGTACAGGGCCCTTTTGGATAGTACTTACTTGGTGAAGATTTTAATGTGACCTGTATTGAATGATTTAACGAATGGGGGAGCTTTTTCAGAATGAAAGAAACAAACTTTTGCATCCTGCATCTGTCATGTTTTTAGATGTCGTGGTGGGCATTTTTCGTGTGTTGTTCTGTCCATTTTTTATGTTCTTTTTATTTTACAAATTTTCTCTCCCCTCTCTCTCTCCTCTCTCTCCTCTCTTTTCTCTCTCTCTCTCTCTTCGTGTGTGTGGTGTGTTTTTTTTTGCTCGCGCACAAAAGTCTGCGTGGGTGCGGCGCTGCGCGCAAGTGTGTGTGTGTGCGGGGCGTGGGGCCGAAAATCAAAAAAAGAACCCAAAAATTTAGTAAAACCCGATAAAACCCCCGTCCTTTTTTTTTCAACCTTCATTTTGAAACAGCCCTTTAAATGTCACAGAAATTTTGCCCTTTGTTAACTCCCCAACCTTGGTCCACCCCCCCCGGAACTCCCGGGCCTTCTCATTCCAGGGCCCAATTTGTACACGGCACGGCCGCCCCTTGGGCCGATGGTGTACTTTATTGGCGGCTTTGATGGCAGCGACAAAAACCCAAATTCTGCACGGCCTTCCCATGGCCCCAGGACATTGGACCCGGTGGCCCTATGCATGACAAAGGTGAGAAAAAGAACCGCTCTTTTGGTCTACTGTGTATGTCCTTGGGACCCACTCTGTCCCCCTGACTGGAAAATGGGTTTTCCAGAATTATTCCAGGGGGGGTGGGGAAAAGTGGCGCAGGGCAAGGGTTTTTGGGCCCGTCTCGCTTTTTCTGCAGTGCCGAGACACAGTCAACCTTTTTCAGTTCACTGCCCCTCCAAGCCCCTTAAGTGAATGTGGGGATAATCCCTCCCTCGGGGATAGGGTTGTAGAGAACCCTGTCTAAAAAAAATATCCTTAACACCCCCCAGAACGACAAAATGCAAGAAAAGTTTTCACTGGGTGCCAAAATTTTAAATTTTTGGGATCAATACAAACTAGCCACTCTTTCCTGACGTTTTTTTTTGCTTGTTCTTTCCACATACCTCTGTGCTTTTCAAATCCCTTAAAGTCTTCTCTTTTTTTTCCAGTCAGAAAGCCTGAAGAAAACCGAAGCATTTGATGAGCAATTTTTTCAGTTTTGTTTGGAACTACTGCCCCCCCTCCCCCGGGAAACCGCCCCGTGATGTGTTTTCAAAGCGCATCTAAAACCTTATCTTCTCAGCCAAGTATTTTGAAGAAAACCCTTTTTTTTTCCCCCACATGGTTTTTGGGTTCAGAAAACCCAGCTGTTACACCGACATGAAAACACAGGAAAATCGAAGCTTTTGGAAAAAGGGTCGACCCTTCTTTTTTGTTCTTCAATTTTTTTATTTTGAAGCATTTTTAAAAGTGTTTTGACGAAACTCTTCCCCTTTCCCTCTTGGGGATTACAAATGTTCAATTTTTTTAAATCTGTCATCTTCCCCCCCATTTAAACCCTATTTTAAAAACCCAAAAAATGACCAGGACTTTTAAAAAATCAAAATATCCCCGCAAAAGTTTTTCCCGATCTGGATTTTCCCTTTTTTTTTGTTTGATAACAGAGACTGTTTTAAAAATGAATCATCACTTGAAGTTTATCTTCAAAAAATTTTCTTTTTTACAATATTTTTCCAAGCATGACCACCCTTCCTTCTCTTCCCCCCCTTTTCTGTGTCCAATAGATTTTTCGTGAGTGCGGGGGGTTGCACGAGGGGGACGTGTACGCGCTGGGGGGGGCTTTGACGGCCGGAAAACCCCCCAGAGGTCCCGGCCCGAGAGGTAAACCCCCCGGCCCCCAACCAGTGGTCCTGGGGCCGCCCCTCTCTGCCCGCAGCGATGGAGGGGCGGCCATCCAGAGGTCTGCGTACTTCACAGAACACACACACACACAAACCACACACCACACCAAAACACACACACCCACACACACAAAACCCATAAAATAATAATATACTTAAAATTTTTTTCCCCCCTACCCAAAAATTTTTCACATATTTATATATATATAATATAAAAAATATATAAAAAGAAACACCCGAAGGTGCTGGGGGGACCCAGAGAAGCATTGTCTTTTAACCCCCTTTTGAGCAGTCCGGGACCACCCTTGGGGCCTTTCGCTGTGTTTACGAAGGGTACAGGGAATTTTTTAAATTTAATTTTAAATATATAATTTTTATAAAAGAGAGAGAGAGGGGGGAGAGAGGGGGGGAGAGAAGAGGGGAGAGAGAGAAAAGGGGAGACCCGAATTTTTTTGTTTAGTTTTTGTGTTTTTTTGTTTTTTTTGTGTTTTGTGTGTGGGTTGTGTTGTCCGTATGTGTGCCCCAAAAAATCTATACAAAAAAAATTTTCCATGGCCTTTCAAAAGGGAGTCAGGCGTTATTATCTATCCCTCCATTGTTTTCACCCAGCCCCCCTGAAAAGGGGGGCCTATTCCCTCGGAGGGCCCAGTGCTTGTTTTATTTCCACCAAACCCATGGCAAAGCTATTGGGCCCAAACCCACCCCCCCATAACCTTTAGGGGCTCTTGGTCTTGGGGTCGCTTTTGGGGATGGGGCGGTCCAAATTTGAAGTCAGGGGGACTTTATTTTTAGCTTTTAACACACGATCATCCATACAACACATGTGTACATTCACTACACACCCCATTCAAAAAAAAAAAAGAAAAAAAAGGAAAACCAATGTTAGTTAGGCACTCAAGGCTTACCACGCATTTGGGCTAATGCGTAGGTCAGGGCAAACTGTCCCCGTCGTGCCCGAGTCCCCTTCTTCAATTCCCTCTCATCTTAGGGGTTCAATTTTATTTAACCATCAGCTTAAAATCATGCGTATGGGGCTCAAAACTTAGTGATGGTTTTAGGGGGTTTTAAAAGGACTAGACCGCACGCAGTGAAACCCCCCTTTATGAAACTGAAACGATCAGTCGGAGTCAACATTTCCTGGTCCCACATTGTTTCCCTGCCATTACGCCCTCTCCAGAACCATCCTGTGGGGGGAGGGGGAAAGGGAAAACGGCTGGTTTCCCGGGAAAAAAATGTCACCCCCTGCAAAAAAATTTTCGCAACGACAGTTATTATCATGCACAAATTGTCACAAATTTTCACAAAATTTTTGGGCAAAATGTCACAAAATTTGACTTTGTTTTCCCCTTGTATGCCCTTTTTTTTAAAAACACGGCCCACAAATGGCAAAAAGTCCCCCTCTTATTGTGTGTGTGAGGGGGTGGGTGGGTGGTTGGATGGGGGGGTGGGTATTCTCTATATGTCCACGATTTTTTTTTTTGGTTTTTTTCGTTTTTTTTTTTTTCCCCCAATTTTTTGGCTTTTGGGGCCAAATTCATTAAACAAGCTGAAGGTTGGGGTAGTGAATTTTATAGGTTCACAATTGTACAGAGAGTGGAAGCGAGAATTCCAACATGATTTGATTCCATTACACCGGTTATGGCGTGAAAATGTCATCAGCTATATGTCTTTTGTGTGGATAATCCAAGGTCACGTGACAAACCAGCTTGAAGGCCTAATACGTGTGTGGCCACCATTTGCGTTGACAACCTTCTTGGACCACCTGGGTCATGAGTGGACCAGGTGGTTGATGCGTCCCTTGGCACACAGCCACATATGGGCGATGGCCTGCGTGAAGTTTGAGCGCTGTTGCTGGTCGGGGACGCAGAGAGGTCCTACCGTCAGCCACGTTCATCCCAAAAATGTTCTATTGGGTTTAATCGGGACCCCTGAGGGCTGGCCAGAACCTACGGAGGCAGCACATTTGACGTTGTTATGCTGAAGAAATTGCTGGGTGGCCCTGGCTGTGTGTGGTCTTGCCACTGTCCTGTTGGAATGTCCAGTTTTGGGTGTTGCCGCAAGAAGAAAGGATCGAACATGTGGGTTCTTGGCACCTGGTTGATGTAGCGCTGTGCATTTGACTCCCTGTCCGGGACCAGGACATTGTTCTGAAAGATGACTGGTCCTATGGCGTGGTATGCCAATAATTGCACCCCATAATCATAACGTTCGGGCCTCCCAGGGGTTCCCGTCTACCACAAGGAAGTCAGAATAGCGTTCACAAGGTCGACGCCATATTAGTGACCGACCGTCAGCGACCATTGGCAATCAAAAACGGCTCTCATATGAAATACAGTACGCGTCCCACTGCTGCCCTGCGCCAGTTGGTTCGGGCTTGTGCCACTTGAGCTGTCTGCCGGTGTCTGGTTTCAGTACCGGCCTCCCCCTTGTGAGGAAGCCTACATGCCAGCCCGTTCTCCTGAAGATGCCGCCGCTATTGCCCCTGCGATATTCGTTGCAGGAGATTCCATGCACCTGTCGCGCGTTGCAGTGGTTTACTTTTTCTTTTCGATACTTAAGTGTTTAGGTTTTGATGTTTTATCTGGTGTGTTTTTTCGTGTGTGTGTTTTGCAGGTGTTTTTTTTTAGTTTAAGTGGTTTTCTGTTATTAAGTGTTTTTTTGTTTTTTTCTATCTAGCGGCTCCTACGTTGTTTCTGTTTGCCTTTCGCTTTCCTCTGTTTCTTTCTTTTTTCCTTTTTTGTCCCGCCAGCTGTTGTGTTCTTTGTTCCCGCCTTGCTTGGGTCCCGCCTACGATGGGCAAGCAGATGGGTTCGAACAAGATTGGCGGGATCCTCCTCTCTTTGTGTGGTTGTGTTGTGGTTTGACCCAAAGAGGACGGCCTTGGCCGGGGAGGGGGAGGGATACCACGTCATCAGTGGGTACCAGTTGACTCGAATTTGCGGTGC
Organism: Conus ventricosus; assembly: GCA_018398815.1. Taxonomy (NCBI): domain Eukaryota; kingdom Metazoa; phylum Mollusca; class Gastropoda; order Neogastropoda; family Conidae; genus Conus; species Conus ventricosus. The sequence continues at coordinate 62,287,998 of CM031615.1, forward strand.
TTGTGCTGCCGGACGATTGATGGTTGAGATTGTGGAAGTTAAAGATTTGTTGGCGAAAATGGCCTGGCATTCCACACCAGGCCTCCAGATGGCCTAGGGCAGATTGCGTTCCTCTGCTCGTTGTCTTGGATCTCTGTTATCGCTCGACGGCAGTAAAGTCGTTATCCTGAACCTAGTAGCGCGGCGGCTCGGGGCTTTATAAGGCTGCATGCCGGCGGTATTGTCGCGGGTTAACTTTTTGCTCTGCATGGTGTGCACGTGCCTCACATGCAGCAACCAGGTTTGCCATTTTTGTTGGACCCTACAATGCCGGGGAAAATGATTTGTGTTTGCTCACTGCAGTGAGTCCTTTTTGGAACCCAAACACTGGCCACAATGGTTCAAATTGTTTATATTCACCCCTTTTTCACCCGAAAAATAGCCTTTCAAATTTTCGGTTTTTTATGGAAGTCAGTTTATTATGTATACTTTTTAGTCTGTATTCACTGCACACGTTTACGATAGGTTGA
>CM031615.1:62299365-62306865 GCA_018398815.1 Conus ventricosus
CTTAAAAAAAAAAAAAAAGGCGCAACACAAGATGTTTGTCTCCCTTCTCCACCGATCGAGCTGGTGCACGCTGAGAAGTGTTACCTACCCACCCCCCCTCTTCACCGATCGAGGCGTCACCTGAACAAATTAAAAGGCATGTACCAGCTGTCATACAGATGGTCGATCGTCTGCAGCCCCCACCCACACCACCCACCCTCCTCCTCCCCCCCCACCTGCACCCCCTCCCCCTCCTTCTTTTTCTTTCTTTCTATTAAATACTGGACCTATACGAACAACCATTAAAAAACGCACCACTTGCCAAAAGACCCTACAAGCGTTGGTAGTACAGAATTCTTTAATGAAAGTAAGCATATTGATTACCCTCAACCATTTTTCAAATTAACAAAATGACTGTTCTTGACAATAATGGCCGAATTCATCTGAAATTAGCTGTTGACCTCACTAGGGTCCCTGTCAAAAAGTACACCACGACGAGCATGTCCGTCAGCGAGCTCTAATAACCGAGTGTGACCGCCATTAGCCCCGATGCACGCTTTGGCAGCGCCTCCTCATGGAGTAGACAAGGTTGTGCAAGAACGCCTGTGGCAGTCCCACCCACTCCTCGGTCAGTGCGCGCCTCACATGATCGAGAGATCAGTGGACGTCATCCACGGGCCACAAGACGCCCCAGCTCATCCCAGCCGAGTTCAATGGGAGCCATGTCAGGGGACATAGTGGCCATGGCAACACGCAAATTTGTTCGCCTGGAGAAACGCAGCGGGTGGGGTGGCTCTCTTGCGTTGTGGGGTCGTTGCATTATCCATGTCTGGAAGAACTGCAGCTCCGGGAGCTGGCCAAACAGTGGGACGACGTGTTCTGCAGCACGTGCTGGTACTGTTGGCATTCACATGTTGTCAAAAATACAGAGGTGTACTCGGTATGACATGACTGATGCCCCCCAAACCATCAGAACTGCCCCCTCCCCATCTATCAGCTTCAAACACGCAGCAAGTTGGCTAGCGTTCCCAGACACGCCTCCAGATAGCTCTCATACTCCCGCATCAGCATGAGATAACGCGAAGCGACTTTTCGTCAGAGAACAGCAACAGCTCTCCACTGACGTTCGTGATCATGGGCAGATGCTGGTTGGCCCACTGCAGGCGTTGCTGACGTGAGTCTACGGGTGAGGACAGTCCCAACATAAGGGCGTCACTTGCATTGAGCCCAAGAACTTGCAATCGACGTCGAACGGTATGTCCAACACGGCCCCCGTCGACCACCACTGGCGACATGTTCTGCTGCTGTAAGACTCGATTACGAGATAATGATTAGTCTAAAAAAGAATGTAATCGATACCTGCGCTGGAGAGGTACACGAGGTTGGCCCGATCGTGCGCCGATCAGTGGTGGAACCAGTCACAGCCAAACGTTGTGATAGCCTTACAATAGAAGAGTGACTGCATGTTCAGTTGTCTGGCAGTGTCCTCTCGATGGACATACCGACCATCAACATTCCAATGGCTCGCTCGCTATTCTTGCATAGACAGTCTGCGGCATGTTTTCGGACCACATCGCCTGTCGAATGGACAACAGATACCCGTTTTCCAGTCGGCATGGACTTCAACTCACCATTTGAGACTACGAACCAAGATTAGCATACGTTCATCCTCGGCCCCCAGTGGCAAACAAAGTTTTTTTGGGCGATTCACGTGGCGTCACACGAATTCGCAAGCGCGGAGAAACCGAGGCAGTGTGAATCTGTGTCCTTCATTAATTGTGGTTAACATACCAAATCCAAATACACATTTTTTTCCAAATGGGAAAACTGGCAAAAATCAAAACGGTGCGTTAATTAAAGTTGTACAGATATATTATCTCACGTCATCGAGTAACCCGACTCGGTAGATATGTACGAAATGTACCGTAGGTCCATGATGGTATGTATGTTTAAATGTGGCACTGCTGCATTTATGCCTACACAGTCATCCCTATTATTGATTTCTGTTTTCCCTTCCCTTACCGTCAAACAGTCGTGGCATTTAATTACATTGTAGCTGTCGTATGACTTGGATCAGAATTGCCCTCCTATTCGTTCATGAATACAAAGACAAATACATATACGCAGAAATATCAGCGCATACAAACGTTTTGCTTGCTCTCTCTCTCTCTCTCTCTCTCTCTCTCCTCTCTCTCTCTCTCTCTCTCTCTCATCACTCTCTCTCACTCTCTCCACTCTCAAGTGCACACATACGTGCACCACCACGCACGCACGCACGCACGCACGCACGCACGCACGCACGCACGCACACAACCACACACACACACACACACACACACACACACAAAGCCAGACTTTCCACCACCCAACCAGTCATCATATTGTTTTGTTGGTTGTTGGTTGTTGGTTGGTTGTGGATGCTGGTTGGTTGCTTGGTTGGTGCTTGGTTGGTTAGTTTTTTTCTGCCCATCAACCATTAGTCAATGCTGTGGGGGGGGGAGGGGGGGCAACCAAACTCATAGCCGTCTGGGCTTTTTCAAATGTAGTTAGTGTAAGTGGTTATGTGTTCTCCTTTACTTGTTATTTGTTGTTGACCCCTGAACGGTTTTTAGGATTAAGTATTGCTGTAGTGATTACTTGAAAAATAAGTGAATGTCACCTAGTAGGGATTAGGATTTGTTTGTTATTATAGTAAAAGTATTTGTAGCTAGGTTGTATAGATTGTGTAGGGTGTTTTATTGTATATGGAGAAGGCCTAGTTGATGATTGTTTGTCATGGACTTTGTTATGAGATTTAGTGAATTTGAAATTCGTTTTTGATAAGCGCTTTATAAGAAACATTGTTATTTCTCTATTATTATTATTATTATAATTATCCTTTACGACCTTGCCGCGTTTGCGAAGTTTTGAAGGGGGATCTGGATTTATTATCTTCGTGATGTTCCTGAACTGCGCCCCCCCCGGCCGCCGCAACACGTTTCATGATTGTGGGACATTGTTGTTCTTATTTACTCCATCACACAGACGCCGTGGCACGACAGTCGGTTAAGTTTAATCGTCGGCGAGACTCCCGGCTGGGAGCCTGGGGATTGGGCTCGGTAGGGGGTGTTCCGAATCCCTTCAGAATGTGTATTGTGGTTTTGTTTTGCCCACCGACCGGCTCCTACCCAGGTTGTGTTTGCTTTCTGCGGATACTCAGTTGGGAATGACTGGGACACACAGTCGTGTTTCAGTTTCATCTACTTAATGGAATCAGTTTCTGGAGAGTGTTGCGATATTTTCATTGACACCAACACTTGCAGGTGCCTGTTATCTATCGGGCATGGTTGAGACGCCGGGCGGGTTAAATATTATGAAAGAAAGCAGCGCTTTTAGAGTTCAGCCCTGTCAATGTAGTCTCAGGTCCGAATACGGAAAAATCGTTTGCATCATCTTAATTTTTCTTTTAATCCTCTTTCTCATCGATCAGCATTTAAAAAAAAATGTCTCTATATTTGATGGGGCCTACATGCCCTGCTTCTTCACTGGTGACTACAATTTCGTGTTCATTCTCCTGTCTGGGTGACCTTGGTTGGTTCCGTACTCGAGGTCTCCGGTATCGGCCGAAAGAATGAACAAGTCCATGGGGGGGCGGGGCTGTGCGTTGGGGGATGACGGAACGTGCGTGGTGGCGCCCTCCGGAGGGTGGAGCTATCGCACGCCGGACTCGCGACTCTAAGCAATTATTGTCGTCTGTAGGGGGCCTTTGTTGGTGGGTTTGTTCATGCGTAGTTAGTTCACTACAGGCGCCATCTGAAAACCACCGAAGTGCTGCCTCGGCATGCAGTTGTGCAGTGGTCCTCCGGTGGGTTGCTCTTGACGACTTGTACATGGGACTTGCCTTACTGTGGGATTGCCGGTTTGAACACGGCGGCACTGCGGCGGGGCCCCAGACAGGGCTTGTGGCTGTGGACGGGGCGTTTTGTCGGGTAAACACCATGAGCCGGCGTGGGTGCACACTGCTCTGAGGTTGACCGCCAGAGTGTGGGACAGCAAATAAAAAAAAAAAAAAACCAAAAAAAATAAAACAAAACTCCCCCAACACGCCCACGCCACGCAGAGCTTGTCTTCTGTCCCCACGGATGTTTCTTTGATCGAAACTGCCGTGCTACGTCAACACCACCGCTTCCACTATCACTTCTCTCGCTGCCTTCTGCACAACCAAAACGTAGCGAAAATCAAACCAGCGTTATATTTCCGGAAGGGGATCAACGTGGGGTGATGTTGAGTATCTTCTTCGCCTTTCGTCCAAATTAGACACCCTCATGCACATATACGGAAGGAATTTTCACTCTGTTTGTGTCTGTCCTGGGTCTCTGTGGCCACACGCACAATTAAGATTTTCGCGCCTGTAACACGATTATAATCCCTTATGCGTGCAGCGTTTTGAAAGTGGCCTAAACAAAAAAAGTCTGCGAGCCAGACATTAAGGTCTAAGCTGATAATCAATCAAAAGAAAAAACTCACCCACCATTGATTTCTCTTTTTTTTTCTTTTTTTTGTTTGGGGGGGGAGGCGCGGGACGGAGGGAGGGGTGGTCACGATGCAACATATTAAATTCCATAAATGCAAGGCCTCGGAGCATTAATTTTTTGGTGTGCAGCCTGTCTGCTTTCTGTTCAAGACCGGTTGGGTGCTTTGTGTACCTCATCTTCGCTGTATGTTCTCATCCTGTTTATTTGAAGACGGCACACACACTACATCATAAACAACACACACACTACACATATCTCACACACACCACACACACACACACACACACACACCACACACGGTGGTTGGCTAAGCGGGGGCCCTTAAATAGCATCTTGCACCACACACTCATAGCATCTTGCACCACGCATTGACGTCTTGTACACAAGCAATGCATAGCATTAATTTGCAACTAGCACAGCATCACCTTGCACGTCTCGCATAGCGTCTTGCGCACTCACATACATAGCTCATTGCACCACTCCATACATAGCATCTGCACAAACGCCCTAGCATTCTTGCACAGGCCGATAGCATTCTTGCACCACTCGCATAGTCGTATTGCGCATCACATACATAGAATCTTGCACACACATTACATGCATCTTGCATAAACACGCCTAGCCATCTTGCACTCAGGCATTGCATCTTGCACACGCCCCGCGTAGCATCTTGCACACACGCAATGCACGTTGAGCACGAGGCATAGCATACTTGTGGCACCACTATACCAATACCATGCAGGAAAAAGTAAAGGAAACACAAAGGGCATACACGTTACATGAGCGACACGCAGTTAGAATCGTAGCTGACCTTTTGTCCAGGCCCTCTGAACGATTAAAGACAGTCAGAAGTTTAAAGACACAATGTCCTGGTTATGCTGTGTAAAATGACTCTGACAAATTGTTTTCTGGTTATTATTTACCTGCAGTTTTAAAAAACCAACACCCACAAACAACAACAAAACAGACAAACAACAACAAACAACATACAACAACAACAATCACACACCACACTCGACACACACACCACTCCACACACCACAACACACCCTCACAACTACAACACACAAACACACTCACACACACAACAATACACTCACAACACACAACACACACACACACACACACACACACCACACCACGCACGCTACGCACGCAAGCACGCACGCACGCAAAAACACACACACACAACCACACACACACACACACACACACACGCGCTGCGCGCGTCGCGCTGAGCCACGCACGCACACACACGCAACCCAGCCATAGATGAGATGAATTTTTACTGATTGTAACGTACGTTGCAGTCTAAAACCGTTAGGAGACACATCAACAGCGAGGCATAGTTGCTGCCTGATTTTATGAATGCACTTAGTAAACAGAGGGAAGTTGTCAAGTACGACTGGAACGCATCGAGATTTTCTCATGCGGTGGCGCGCCCCGCGGCATCATCAAGGGAGAGATGATCATAATGTTTCACAGTAATGCGGCTTTTGCTCGGTCCGCTCTTTTTATATTTCGCTCTGAATTACTTGTTCACTTTCCCCCCCCTCTCCTACCCCCACAACACCCCCACCCCCGCGCGTTAGCCCATCCTAACCTCTCCTATCACGGCACCCACACACACACACACCACACACACACACACTCACCATCACTCATCACACACACTCACTATCAAACACACGCAACGCACCGCACGCAACGCACGACACACTACACACGCACGCTAACGCACTCACACACACAAAAGCCCATCCACTCACACCCGCGCGCGCGCGCTCGCACGCACGCCAAGCACTACACACACACAACTCAACACAATACACAACACTCAGAACGCACGCTACGCACAGCCACCGCACGCCACACACACACACACCACACATACACAACACACTTACACACACACTCACACACACACTCCACTACACACACACTCACACACACTCTCACACACACTCCACACAACTCACTCCACCCCTACCCCTCCACATCTGGTACCCAACAGCCACCCTCCACCCCCCCTCCCCCCCCCCTACCCGACTCCAAGCCTTGTTTAGCGTTATTAATCTGTGCCATTATAGCGTAGTTTAATTGATGTTCTGCAGTGTTGTTGTTTTTAAATGGTTTTGCCGGCGCCGGAGGTGGATGTTGGAGATTGGTGGGGGTTATTGACAGAGAGCATTGATGTGTGGATCGACAGCATCACGAGGTTTCGATACTGGGATTTCATAGTTTAGCGAATGGTACTCTTGATCTCCAACGCCCTTCGGAAATCAAACTACTTTAGGACATCTCTCTCTTCTCTCTCTCTCTCTCTCTCTCTCTCATCATCTCTCTCCTAATCTTCTCTCTTCTCTTTTTCAACAACTTGTTTAAGGGCTATCCTCTTGTGTTCTCCGATATCTTTTGCATGCTGACATGATTTTAAAATCTTCTCGGAGCCGGTGACAACAATTCAACACACCACACACACACATCACACACACACACACACACACACACACCACACACACTCACACACACACACACACACGCAACGCACGCCGCACGCACGCACGCACGTACGCAAGCAAACGCACACACAACAACACTCACCACACACATCACACGCACACACACGCAAGCAACCGCACCGCCAGTCGTACGCACTCACGCACGGCCCGCCACACACAATAACACAACACACAACACAACTCACACACACACACACACACAAACACACACACAGATGGTTTGCGCCTCATCTGTGTCAGCCTGCGGCGGCATGCGCATACACATAAACACACAAACGCTTGCCGCGCGCGCACACGCCCCGAAGTAGAAGTAACAAAAGAAAAAAACAGGACCCGAACTATGTGAGGCAGCAGTCTCTACAAGTAAAGACCACAGCAGAGAAGGGAAGCAACTAACAACAACAACAACAACGACGACGACGACGGACGACGGACGACGTCGACGGATGTCGCCACGTAGCAGCAGCAGCAGCTGCTGCAACAAA
>CM031615.1:62314365-62325879 GCA_018398815.1 Conus ventricosus
ATGCAGAACCATTTAAGGTGTGGGGGGGAACATGTGCAGGTTTAACAATTTTTACCATCATTTATAGTTATGACTAGGCAATGGATTTGGAAATTTTTAAAAAAGTGTGTAAGTATGAAGGAAACTGGGAAAATATATATTCATAAACATAAAAATCCCTTCACTAGCTGCATGTGGGAACATCACATCCCTCTCGGAAGGCAGATCTATATATGTATGGCCTGCTCTAGGCCTTTACAGTCCGTGGATCGGACTCATCAGTAAAAATGATCTTGGTGTTTTGTGTCGGTGATGGACACTAGTGCTTTGTGAAAATGAATCAGGAGAAGGATGTGGAGAAAGATGAGGATCCTCGACAGCAGCGTCAATAATAACAACAGCAACGACCGTCGTGGATAGTCTGGGGCCTGACTTTAATGCCTGCAAAACGGAAGGCGTCTTTTTTATTCCTTTCATTAATTAATTGCCGATCAGATGAACTTTTTAAAATCGATTACAAATATGCACAAAAGTGCAGATTTTTTTTTTTTAACTTCCCCTTTATTTTTTCTTTTTTTTAAACTTCTTCTGATCAAAACTTTTTTTTTTCCTGTTTCGTCATTATCTCTCTTCTCTCTTCTTTCCATCCCCTCCTCACCCCCCCCCCCCCCCCCCCCCCCCCCCCCCCCCCCCCCCCCCCCCCCCCCCCCCCCCCCCCCCGACAACTCCATCCCTCCTCTTCCGTCCCTTCCCTTGTTCTCTCTCTATTTCGGCTTGTCAAAACAGTGGAATACAGGACTTGTAAGAAGCTAATTTCCTGTGTTTTCAGTCATAGGAACTCGCCGTGGAGCGATTGATCCAATAGAAAAGCTTTCATGCGGTCACGTGCTTTATTGAACTTAGGATGCTGGCCCTTCAGTTGAAAGACGGGGACTGTCTCCAAAGTTTGTGTGTGGTCCTGTGTGTGTGGGTGTGTGCGTGTGAGTGTGGTGTGTGTGTGTGTGTGTGTGTGTGTGTGTGTGAAATGAGTAATCACAAAGCGATATTTCAAATTACTCGTGTTGTTCAAGTAGCTCAATATTGAATTTGTTTGGTTGGGTGTGGTCGTGATTGTTATTGCTGTTTTTGTTTGTATTGAGATTGTTTATTTGTTTGTTGTTGTTTTTGGTTATAGTTGTTCGCTGTCTTTGTTGTTTCCTGTTGTTACCTGGTGTTGTTGTGTGGTGTGTGTCACGGTCAAAAATAAACACAACCAAGTGTGGTTCCGTCGCGCGGCCACTTCACTGGACATAAGTCAATCGCAGACATCTTGGCGCCACGGAAGACGGCTACCATGAGTCTCATCCGGCCAATTAAGCACAGCATGGAGACAGCAGACAGTCTGAGTGGCTGGACCGAAAGGTCTCGGTAGGTTTGGCTCAGGACATCGCGGCGCCTTACCAGACTCATCTAGCAATTTAGACGTGACTAGTGCCCACGAGTGTAAGCCACACGGCGCCAGTTAAGTAGGGAATGGGGGGACAGGTAGTGGTGGGTGGGGGTGAAATCAAGCTAATCAAATTTAAATGACCAATTGACCACCACAGAGAGTAAGGCCGTTGTAGCATGACTGGCATGATTTGAACATCAATGGAATTAGAGGGAGATACTTCGTGTTACGAGGCGGTAAAAATACTGACCAATGGTACTCGCCCTTTTTGCGACTGATCGGAACGGGTGATAAGAGGATGGAGAGGAGGAACGGACGAACGAGAGGTGGAGAACGAACAGGAGATCAGAGGATGAGAAGAGTGGTCTGAGTTGTAATCTCTGTGGGGGAAAGAGCTGAGAGCTGAGTGGTGAGGAGAGAAGAGAACCAAGTTGTGAGATTAGAATGAGATAGTTGCTGAGGAAGGACTAGGGAGAGATGTGGTGGAGAGAGAGTTGCTAACTAATGAAGAGAGAAAGGGGGGTGGAAAAGAAAGAACAAGAAAAAAAAGAAAAGAAAAATGCTAACCTTGTCTTTTGTTAGTGGACCAGGACTGGAAGAGAAGAGATGTGCATGGTTGATGCAGGAAGGAAGAAAGGAGAAACAGATTGATGTTGATTGTCCACTGTTCCACCTTAACCGGGGTTTCGACCTCATTACCTGGCGGGTCGTTCACTTCGTCAAGCAGAAACCACAGACCAAACGCCTGTGCCAACAGTCTAAACTGACCAGGCGCCAGCCATACCAAAGACCAGTGCCTGAATAGGTCTGTGTCGTGCTTGTGAAAGTGACAGTGAATGAAAAAAAAAAAGAAAAGAAAAACAGTGATTCGTGAATAGTTAAGATCACCTGGCCAGGTAAAGTAGAAATCTATTTATTCCCGGGTTAGTTAATGATGTTTTAGATAAATGATTTTGTGTAGTTCAGGAAAGAGAGAATTGTTTTATTTTGTGTGATTCCATTATGCATTGATGTTTCGTTCTATGACCATGTGTTGTAAAGTTATAGATTTACTAGTGGTTTGTTTGATGTGACGAATGCATGTTTTTATGAAGGAGATCGTAAGCAAGCTGTGAGTGTGTGTGGGCTGTGCACTAGTCCTATCCTCCATCGACAGCACCCGAGGTGGACATATTTATTGGCGAGCCTTGCCAGGATATTTGGCACATTTATTATAATTGTTCAACTCTCTGAGAGGATAGCTGGGTGGGATTCATGTATTGTTAATTCCTAAGACAAGGGTTGTCTTACTGTATGATTCCCCTAGATAGTTTTAAATACTAGGCTTGGCATTGCTTCCAAGATATGTTTAATACTAGGCTTGCATTTCAGCCCAGGACTTATTTCGCAAGATTGCCTATAATTCGCTCTCTAGTTGGGTAAGGCGCTGGGCGTCTTTATAAAAACTAAACTACGTTGTCCCAAGATAATATTATCATTCATAGGATTGTGTCTATTACGTCACTCGTGTCGGTAACCACCAGTTTGGCTGTCGTAGTAGTAAAATCTTGTTCAAAAAAAAAAAAAAAAAAAAATAAAAAGGAGTTACCATGGCGGACAGAAAAGAACTCCCATATTTAAACAACTCGTGAGCGTCGCTTCGCTGATTTAGGTTATTCGGGAGAAGAGTTGCGAGAATTTCGTTGAAAAACCAACAAAAGATGGAAAGAGATGTGCGGAGCGGAAAAAGACGCCGTATCGAGTAGAAGCGCAGTTGAAACAGAAAGAATGAAGCAGGAGACCAGAAGAATAGGAAGCGCAGGAGGAAACAGAAAGAATGAAGCAGGAAACAGAAAGGCTTAAAGCTAGGGAACGCTGGAAACAGAAAGCTAAAGGAAGCGCAGGAAAACAGAAAGATAAAGGTTCATTTAGTGTTTAGAGTAGATCAAAAGTGAGCATACAAAGGGAGACACGAGGTATGGTGAGTTCAGTTTTCCGTGACTTGTGCGCAGTTACGCTCCCCGACCTAGTTGCCAATATTCTCTGAAGGAAACGCATTCGATTGATGCATACATCAGTCGTTTTCTGAAACGTTTGCGCCTGTCAGGGTTTGGCCTTTCAGAAGATGGGCAGTCTTTTTTGTCAGCGATATTGGGGTAAAGGCATTACAAATTTTCACTGCGGTTACCAGCGGAACAACAGTCTGATTTCGGCGCTGTGAAGGAATCGTTTGATGAAAGGGATTTGACCTCACAGAGGAGGGGTTCAGGAAAGAAATTTCGTTCAGCTAATTTACAAGCAGAGTGAGACGTTACACTCAGTTGGTTGCACGTTTAGATCAATATTTTGAGAAGTGGTTAGAAAACTTGAGGTCGGTCCGATGAATGGAGTTCCGCGGAATTGAAAGAGCTAGTTTTGGAAGGAACAGGATTTTGCTCAGGTTGCGGCCCTGAGGTAACCTTACATTTGAAAGAGAGACAGCCAGAGACAGCAGGAGAGTTGCTGATGTTCGCAGGAGGTGTATAGAGAGGATCGTTTGGGCACACTAAGGTGCAGGAGAAAAGGTGCTAGGCACAGGTGAGAAAGAGGGCAAGGAGACTAGGAGAGTTTTCTGCAATGTTAAAAACCCTGTGGAGGGCAGAAGGAAGGGCCAAAGGGATTTAGGTGTTTCATTTGTCACAGAAGGACATGTGGCGAGGGATTGTCGCATGAGGTTCCAGAAGGCAGCACGCCTTGCAGAGGTGGATAAGGGTCGCCAGGGGGAGACGACCTGCAGTGGAACAAATGGGATCACAATCTGAAGAGGGGGGACTGTGCAGCCTATGGATAGCAATGGGACAGCGTCAGTGTCAGGATCGAGGGCATAGGCGAGTGGTTCGTTACCAGGGAAAGAAGGGTGGATTGGCCAGCAAGGGTTGAAAGTTTTACGAGACCCACTGGTTGTTCATGCGGGGGTAGTACGACATCGCTGGCGAGAAAGGGGATTTGACGGGCACTCCAGACCTGTACTCTCATCGATGGCACATGTGAGGAGTTTCCAGTTGCTAAGATAGGAAGTACATACCCCTTTACTTTAGGCGAGATGGTCTGCGTTGGTGATGGAGAAACCCAATTCATGATTGTGATCATTGAAATATTCCAGGGGCAAGGGATCCTGGGGATCCTGTGTTTGTTGACTGCTACAGGGGCAGCAGTTCAAACACGGGAGCAAGAAGGAGGAAAAGGTTGATTAAACGTTTAGTCGTTCTGGCATGGAAGTCAGGCATAGATGTGTCACCTGATGTGTTTTGGGCAGCGCATGAACAAGACCCTTCACTCGTGAAGTCTTGGAGTGGGCATGAGGTGGAGAGAAACAGCCCCCCCCCCCCCCCCCAAAAAAAACCCCCCCCCCCCCCCCCCCCCCCTGAGGTTAGAGAGGTGAAGACAGTATTTCTTTGTGAAAGGCGGGCTGTTTTTTGTACCGAGTGTTCACAAAGGGAAGACAGGTAAGGTGACACTCAGTTAGACGGTTCTGCATGTTATCGTGACACGGTCATGTCAGTTGGTCACGAGTCGCTCATGGCGGGTCATCTCGGCTACAGCCAAAACAGCTGACCGAATCTTTGATGACTGTTCATTGGCCAGGTAGCAATAGCAGTCATAAGCGTTTCTGCTGTTCCTGTGACGTGTGTCAAAGGGTCAGCCTCAAGAGGGTGTGATGGAGGAGGCGCCTCTTAACAGTCCTCCTTTAATTAACCACTCCATTCAGCGAGGGTGGCTGTTGACCTGAATTGGCCCAATCGCCGCCGGTTCCAAAGGTGGGCAAGGTATGTTGTTGCACTTGTGGACTACGCGACCAGATACCCAGTGAAGCGGTTGCATTCGAAAATGGCGTAGATTCGAACAGGTCGCGAAGGGCTGGTAGACATCTTTCTCGCGTGGGTGTGCCAGCACAAATTCTCAGTGACAGAGGGTCACAGTTCACCTCAGGCGTGATGAAGGAGGTCAACAGGCTTCTAGGGATCACACCAGCTTTCTCACTATACCCATACACCCACCATATGCAATGGCTTGGTGAAGAGAAGAGAGTCAATGGTTTGTGAAGGGCATCTTAAAGAGCTCGTGAGGAAAGGCAGCAGATTGGGACAGCTACATTCAGGCGGCTTTTTCGCCTTACAGGGATAGACCCTCTCAGGGAATGCACAGGCTTTTCGCCATTTGAGCTGCTGTAACTGGCGGACAGTTCGGGGACCAGTGTGCATTCTCAAAGAGCTGGGTCCGTGAGAACAGGAGTCAGAAGAGGTCAAAACCACTTATCAGGTATGTGGTGGACTACGCAATTGGCTGAGGAAGACATGTAAGGGAGAGGGGGGGGGGGGGGGGGGGTCCCCCCATTAGGGGGGGGGGGGGCCGGCTCGCAAGGGAGTGTTTGCAGGAGGCTAGAGGGTCGTCCTGTAGAAAGCAGTATGACAGGAAGGTGAGGAAGCAATTCCTCCAATGTGGGAGATCCAGTCTGTTATGCGTCCCACGGATCACAACAAGCTGCTGATGCATAGGAAGGGACCATTCACCTTCATTGAAATAAGGTAGATCAGGGATACGAAATCGATGTGAATGGGAAATCAAAACTTTTTCATTGCAAATTGCTCCGCAAATATATTCAGGTGAGACTCAGCTCATAGGCGCAGCAGCAATCATTGATGGAGGTGAAGGAGAACCAGCAGAAGAAGGGGAGATTTTGTTGCCTGAGTTTCCAGGAGAAGAGTCATACAGGGATGTGTCACTGTATGAGGGCTAGACAGTAGGAGACAGGAGGAAGTTAGGGGGGCTCCTAGAACAGTATAGGGCCGTCCCTGACTGATAAACCAGGCAGGACAACTCTAGAGCATGTTCGGTGGAGGTACATCGCCAAAAACCCGTACACTGTGTAAGCCTACCGATCCCATATTGCCACCAGCAATGTGATTCGAGAGGAGGTTTTTTGAAAAGATTGTTGGACCTTGGGGTGATTGAACAGTCAAATCATCATATAGTGCACCGTCGTCTCTTAGTGAGAAAAGTCTGTGATGAGCATCGTTTCTGTGTTGGACTATATGACGTCTGAAACAGTGTAACCAAGGTCGATGCAGAGGTCATAACGAACAGGGAAGACCTGTTCGATCAGATCGCCCACAAGGCAAGAGCCAGAATTTCTCCAGGTTAGATCTGTGCATGGGTTTATGGCAAATAGCCTTGAGTGAGGACTCCAAAGGAAGTCACGCATTCTCCCATCCTAGGGGGCTATACTGTGGCGAGTACTTTCCTTTCGGGAGGGTCAACGCACCTGCAGTCTTCTTCTCCTGGATGTTGAGGAAGTTATTGCCGGGATTGGGAGGCGTTGTGAATTTCATGGATGACATTCTGATAGATCGAGACATGGGAGGAGCATATGAGGCAGCTAGGAGCAAGAGTTTTAGAGGGTTGAGACAAAGCCAATCTTCACAGCCAGACCAACAAAGTGCCTGGGTTGGATTTCAAGCTGGAGTTCCTAGGTTTGTTTTCGGAAGGCAGACACAAAGCTGCCGGAAAGAGGATAGGTGGAGAAGTTGATGAATTCAAGAGAGTCCAAAGGACCAAAACAGAAGTCAGGAGTTCTGCTTGGTTTTTATTGGATTCTATAGGGGGTTTGTTCAAATTTCGCAGCAATCATGAGTCCTACTCAGTGATTTGTCAAGCAGGGAAACCGGCAGTGGTCGAGTGGTCAGACGTGCAAGCAAGCACTGCAGACGGTTGTTGGGATGACTAGAGTTCCCGTCCCATTCCTGAAGCGACCAGATATGTTCCATACCATGTTTGGTTGGGACAGAATGAATAAGGAGGGTGGGAGAGGTGCGGTATTGTTGCAGGAGCATGAAGGGGTCGAGTTCCCTGTGCGGTATGCTAGCAGGTTGTTGACACAAAGGTGAAGAAGGGTAACGCACTGTATGTGAAGGGTGTTTAGCCGTTGTGTGGGCCGTTGCAAGTGCAGAAAATTACACAAATACTTGTTAATGGGAAGAGTTCGTGATCGAGGACGGATCATCAACCACTCAAATTCCTGCAGGAGGCGCAGTTGAAAAACAGCAGAGTGCTGCGTTGGCAATGGCATTGACAGCCCTACAGTACCGTGTGCAGTAAATTCCCCGGGTCGGACAGAATGCTCGCGAAAGTGATATTTAAGCCGTGTAGTTCTAGCCAAGCAGAAACTCAGTGGAAGTCAGTCATCTCCGGGGTGCTTTGTTGATATATGTGTTGAGTACTCGTTATGTTGATTGGATATGGTTTCATTCCCAGTAGGCTATGGTTCATATTTTTGTGTGAGATTTGTTCAATGTATATGTTAGTTTGCTTGGAGCATACAGTCGTAGTGTAGTGAGGCAGATTTTGCAATATGTGAGTGATGGAGAGAGATTCCTCAGTGTAGTGTCATGGATCGTGATCGTGCTTTGCATAAGAATTGTGAAAAGGAAGACGATGGCATATCAGCAGGTAGTTGTGGATTGCATAAGTGCGCACAGAGGTCGTTCTAATATGAGTTGAAAAACGCTAAGAGCGCACGTTCAATGATAACTCTTTGAGTGGTTTTCACTTATGGTATATTTTATATATTATAATCCGGTTGGTTGTAAGTATTTTTCAAAACTTTGGCGTGTAGTGTGTGTGTCGTGCGAGGCAAATTCGGTTGTTGTCTGTTTGTTACCGTTGTTTTGTCGACAATCGCTGTGCATAGTATTTTGCAAGGGGGAAATTGTCACGGTCAACAATAAACCACACACCAAAAGTGTGGTCCGTTGCCGGCACTTCAACTGGACATAAGTCCAAACGCAGACATCCACCTTCGGCTCCACGAAGACGGCCCATGCGTCTCAGCAGGCAATTAAAGCACGCAAGGAGACAGCAGCCTGTCTGAGTGGTGGACGAACAGGTTCGGTAGGTTGTTCAGACGTCGCGGCGCACTACCAGACTATATAGCCAATTTAGAGAGACCTGTGTCCCTCGGGTTAAGCCACACGGACGCAGGTTAGTAGGAAAGGGGGGAAGGGTAGTGTGTGGTGGGGGTGAAATCAAGCTAAATCAATTAATTGACCAATTGACCACCACTGAGTGTAAGGCGTGTAGGCATGACTGGCAAGATTTTGAACATCATGGAATTAGAAGGGAGAAACTTCGAGTACGAGGCGGTAAAATACTGACCAATGGTACTCGCCTTTTTGACAGATCGGAACGGGATAGAAGGATGTGAGAGTGATGAGAACGGAAGAACGAGAGCGAGGAACGAAAAGAGAGACAGGAGAGAGTGAGAGGTCCTGAGTGTAATCTATGAGGAGAGAGAGCAGAGAGAGATGAGGGGAGGTGAGAAGAGAACAAGTTGAAGAAGATTAGCTGAGATAGTCTGCAGGGAAGGACTAGGGAGAGATGTGGAGTGATGAGAGAGTTGCTAACTATGAAGAGGAAAAGAAAGAAAAGATAAAAGAAAAGAAAGGCAACCATGTCCATGTGATAGTGCAGGACTTTGGAAGAGAGAGAGAGTGCATGCGTTTAATGCAGGAAGGAAAGAAGGGAGAACTGATTGATGTTGATAGTCACTGTTCCACCTTTAACAGGGGTTCCGACCTCATACTGGCGGAGCTCTTCGTCAAGCAGAACTCAGACCAACGCAGTGCAAATCAGTCTAACCTGACCCAGGGCGCCCATGCAGACACACAAGACCAGTGCCCAGGCAGTTGTGTCGTGCTTGTGAAAGTGACAGTGAAAAGAAAAAAAAAAAGAAAGGAAAAGACTGTGAATTCGTGAATAGTTTAAGATCTCTGGCCAGGTAAAGAAGAATCTATTATACGCGGGTTAGTTATTGATGTTTTAGATAATTGTTTTTGTGAAGTTCAGGAAAGAGGGAATGTTTTATTTTGTTTGATTCCATATGCATTGATGTTTCGTTCTGCCCATTGTAGTAAAGTTATAGACTTTATAGTGGTTTGATGTGACGATGCATGATATTTGAATGAGACGTAAGCAAGCTGGAGTGTGTTTAAGGAGCTGTGCGCTAGTACCGTCCTCCTTCGACATCACCGAGGTTGACAGTGCTCACGGTATGTTGAGTGTGTGTGTGTGTGGGTGTGTGTTGTGTGTGTGTGTGGTAATTGTGATGGGTGTGTGTGTGTGTGTGTGTGTGTGTGAGAGAGACGGGAGAGAGAGAGAGAGAGCCTAGCATTTCCAATTTTCAAAGCTGTTTGGTATGGATAGATGTGGTCGATCAAAGTTCAACATAGTTTTCAGCGCTTTTCGTCTGGTATTGCAGCAGGCTCTCAGTGACAAACAAAAAGATTTAGTGTTATTGGTATTATAACTATGATTATTGCCATATGCCAGATCAACATACTAATTCATACATACTACATACATACATACATTACATACATAATACATATACCTACATACATACTTTCAAACATACATACATACATTACATAATAACATACATACATACATACATAATACATACATAACATAATACATACATACATACTATACAGACTTACATACATACATTCATCACATGCATGCATACACGCCTACACAACATAACAAAACAAGACATAACATACTTACATACATACATTCTACATACATACATTCATACATACATTCATAAATTCATAACATAATTACATACATTACATGCTGCATGCATACACATCCAACACTCATATAACAACAAAACATATTAAACTTACAAACTTACGGAGCATTACATACAAAGGGACACATTATACACACATATACATACACATATACATACACGGATTAATGCTTCGTTGTCCCTGTTATTTCCTGTCAAAAATGTCTTTTTTATTCTTTTAAAACCCCAGCTGTGTTCTTAACTGGACGAGTCAACAAGCAAGATATACACAGAAAGGACTGTGCCGAGTGATAATGCTCTTTGTACTGTGCTAGAAGCATGGGAGGAAAAAATACATCCTTCCTTCCTATCATCGCCTCCCCTCACCTCCCTCCCCTACCCTTCCCCTCCCCTGCGTCCTCTCTCTCTCCACCCCTGCTGTCACATTCCCCCCGTCTCCCCACTCCTTTCCTTTGCAAACCAAATATCGTTATTTTTATATAAAAAAACGAAAAAAAACCCGCGAAGATGATTATCTTAAAAAAAATGAATAAATGGCTGGAAAAGCTGCCATTAACCAAGATACAATAACAAGTCTTGCGGAGTTCTTAGGCTTCTATGTCTGGGTACGGGTCTGATTGGGGAATTTCAACTGTTTAGGGACCCAATACTATCAGTACCCTCTCGTCGGTTTCAAACTCATTTTCCCTCTGTCGTGGTGTTCAAAATGGAAAAGAAACTTTAAAAAAAAACAATAAAAAACCAAATGTTCCACAAATAGGAAACAAGTACACGGTGTGAATATCTCAAGTACTCTGGCCTCACTGTTGGACAAAACGAAGTCTCTTTTCTTTAAAAAGGGAAGGTTGTCAGCAGGCCATCAATGGGCGGACCGAGAAATCCAGGATTTCGCTTTGCTTCTTTCTTTGTTTGTTTGTTTTTTGGGTTTTTTTTGATGTTGTCTTTTTTGATTCACTGAAGTGGAAGACCCTCCCCACCTCCCCACCCACACACACAACGCACGCACGCACGCACGCACGCACGCACGCACGCCACGCCACGCACGCCACGCACACACTCACACACACACACACACACACAAACACACACACACACACTTCTCGCACACGCACCCACCCTATCACACCACACACCACACACACACACTCACACACACACACACACACACACGCACGCACGCACGCACGCACGCACGCCACGCACGCTACGCTCGCAGCACACACACACACACATACACACCACACACACACACACACACAACTTATTAAAAATACTTTCAGAAAACAACCGGAAATTCTGTTGAAATCTTTCTTCCATAAAATCTTAGATAGGATCAAAAAAGAAAAAAAACAAACAAACAACGAATGTTATAATCACCTTTCACAAATTCAAATACCACATCAGTGGGACACTCTGAACATGGTTTTCTTGAGGGTCTACGTGTGTAGAGCTACAGAAAGAGGACGAACGAACGAACGAATCTTTTTAATGA
>CM031615.1:62341539-62349039 GCA_018398815.1 Conus ventricosus
CTGTCCTTAAAGCGATAACTGTCCTAAAGCGGAGAATTGTCCTAAGAATGCGAACGTTTTGACTGTACGTTCAAAATGCATGGCGGGGTGACGACAGGGGGAAGTGACGAAGCTAACCGTCTAAAAAGTCAAATCAAACCAAAAGAACCAAAGAAAGATGAGAGAACCGCCTGAAAAGTCAAATCAAACCAAAAGAACCAAAGAAAGATGAGAGAAACTTGACCATCTGGAGAACAAAAGTACGATCTTTGTTCAATATTTTTTGCTTTTCGTCATTTGCGAGTTCTGTTATTATAACTATGTTTCACCAGATTACACACACCACACACACACACACACACACACACACACACACACACACACACACGCACGCACGCACGCACGCACGCACGCACCACACACACTCACACACACGTGCGTGCAAACGCGCGTGCGCGCACGCACACACACACACACACACACACACACACACACACACACCACACACACCAAGAACACTCAAGAAGAAAGAAAGAAGAAAGAAGAAGAACATTCCATCGATTTGCGTGCATCTGGTTCTTCTAAGGTCTGTGAAATTACGAATGGATTTTATGTATCACTCGTCATCAGCATAGCACTCGCTCGTTCCCCCTGTTCGCATTGCTTTGATAGTAACGACACCTGTTGGTAAATAAAAGAATTAGGTTGACACCAAGCCGTGACAATGGTATACAGGGACGTAGGGTAAGCTGATAGAATCAATGGCAACAACTCACAATTTACACACAAGCACGTGCGAGCCCCCACTCCCCCCTTCCACCACACACACACACACAGACACCACACACAACACACACACCACCACACCACCTATTCAAGCTCATTTACCATCATTATCAGGCATGTCTTTGTGTGTTGTCTTTTCAGATGTACAGTTTGCCTTCAGTGTTGTTTTTTCTTTAATTTGTAGTCCAGTTAAGCATTTACTTTAAGATTATTTGCAGGTATGTTGTTGGGATGCTTAGAGAGACATTTATATGCACTTAGATAGCCACATTATGCATACACTTACACAGTCACAGACATTTATGCATCTCTCTCTCTCTCTCTCTCTCTCTCTCTCTTCGTCTAATATCACATATGTGAAAAGACGTAATACTGAAGTACTATTACTACCACACACACACACACACACACACACACACACACACACACACACACACACACACTCCATTTAATTTTTACTTCAATACTGTTCAAAAAAAGAAACGCATCCTTTTGTTAAAAAAAATTCAAATTTCATTAATCTAGCAAAAATTCGATTGAAATCATTTCACGACAGAATTTTGTTTGTTACAAAGGTCCTTAATTCCAGTTTCATTCCCAGTGTCTGTACAGTTTCACATCGCCGACACACACCGTCCCAGGCAGCGAGGACTCAGTAAGGGGTATGTCCACCACCTGCCGCAGCAACGGCCCGGCACCTGGCCGGCATGGAGCGGATCACATTGCGGATCACCTCTGCTGGCATGGTGCTCCACTCCTCCTGGAGGGCGGTGAACAGCTCGTTGACGTTGTCAGGAACGTGCACGCGCGCCTGGACTCGTCTGTCCAGCTCATCCCATATGTGCTCAATGGGGTTCAGATCTGGCGACACTGAGGGCCAAGGAAGAGCGTTGATGTTGTTGTTGGCGAGGGTTTGCATTGTTGGTCGAGAATTATGAGGCCTGGCCTTGTCCTGTTGGACCAGCGTGCGAGGCCCGACCATAAGAGGCAAGACACGAGGCTGGAGAATTTCAGCCACATACCGCTGGGCGTTCAGCGTGCCTCGGACTCGCACCAGGGGACTCCTGCCAGCATAGTGGATGGCCTCCTACACTATGACGCCTCCACCACCATGGGTAGGTGCCTCATCAACGCAGTTCTGGGCAAAGCGCTCGCCACGTCTGCGGTACACCCTCCTCTTCCTGTCATGGCGCTGAAGCAGGAAGAAAGACTCGTCTGAAAACCAGACCCTGTTCCAGTGGTTACTGAGGGTCCTGGGACGATGCTGAGTTGCCCACTGCAGCCTGTTCCCACGATGACGCTGTGTGAGGACAGGTCCTCTGACAGGTCTGCAAGCCCATAGCCCTGCAGCATGTAGGCCATTCCGAACAGTCTGATCAGAGATTCTTTGACCTCCGTGTAAATTGCTGGGCGGTTTGTGAGGCTGACTGACAGCAATGTCACAGTTGACTGATCCAGATGTAGCGGTCTTGAGCTGGAGTTGTTACCAAAGGTCTTCCAGAGCGTAGTCGGTCTGTCGTGGAGCCGCTGATGCGATGACGACGCTGAAGCCTGCTGAGGGTGCTCTGGCTCACGTTGAAGTGTCGGGCGACTTCAAACTGACTTTGCCCAGCTTACAAACGCCCCAGTGCGTTCTCACGTTCTTGCTGACTGAGTCACGGCATCTTTGCACTTTGCATTGACGGACTGGTTTTCCTCAGACTGACTCACTGCGTGTATTGTTTGTTTGTTGAGCATTCATTCCCCCAAACGCACATGAATTGGCTTGACTCAGGCGCAAAGCACTACCCAAAAAAATGAAAAATTGTCCAAGTGGCCATTTTGTGCACGTGCAATCCGACTAGCGCTAAAAGCGTGAGCACATGTGAAGCACAGACGTCAACAAACATTGTCCACTGGTTGGTTACATCCTACCAGTGCTTTGGCATCCACAGAGAAGATGTTAAAAAGTATGCGTTTATCTTCTTTTTTTTTAGACAGTATAATATTACACACAGTGGAGATACATGCAGATGCAGAGACAGACACATATACAGACAGACAGGCAAACACACACACACACACACCACACACACCACCACACACACACACACACCACACACACACACACACACACATGCGCGCGCGCGCACGCACGCAAGCACGCACACACGCACGCACGCACGCACGCAAGCACGTACGCACGCACGCACGCGCGCACACACACACACACACACACACACACACACACACACACACACACACACACTACACACACACACACACACACACACACACACACACACACACACACACACACACACGTACGTGTACGCGTGCACCCTCCCACTCACGAAGAGAGAGAGAGAGAGAGAGAGAGAGAGAGAGAGAGAGAGAGAGAGAGAGAAGTTTTCCTGAAAACTTTCTTGATTATATTATGTTTGTTTACAACATTGTATCCATTTCCCCCCCCCCCCCCCCCCCCCCCTTGCCAAAGCGAACGACAATGCAGAGACGATTTACGAGAAAGAGCGGATGCACTGGAACATAAATACGCTCCCACGTAAAGTTTGTCTCACAGACAACATTCAGAAACATTGAAAACGAATGTGAGAGAACAGACATTACCAAAAAAGTATACGAGCTTACATCCTTCTCCCCGGCACAAAAACAAAGTGGAAAAAAAAAAGATCTGCCATCAGAGCCTAGCAGTTGATAATCCTTTTTTTCTTTTTTTCTTTTTATCGGAGTTTCGCATTTAACAAAGTACCCGGTTTGGGTATGTATCTAGCCATGACGTCTTGTTCAAGACCATTATGCAGAGCACAATAACGGGTGAACGTTTGAAACACGCGGCAAGCAGCTGCACCTACTCGAGTATCCACCTAAGCAGTCGGAGCCGCCTTCAGATCTTTTGGCCTCGCTGTTAATCTCAGCGCTATCAATGGAAAAAAAAAGACAAGAGAGAGTTCAGAACTTCAAGTACCTCGGGGAAATTGTTTCAGATGAGGGATCAAAATCTGAAGTGCTCTCCAGAGTTGCGCAAACGACAGCAGCACCAGCCAGACTAAGTCCTCATTTGGAATGACAGAAACATCACAATCAGTTCCAAGATCAGACCGATGCGCTCCCTGGTCATTGCCATATTTCTCTGTGCCTGTGAACGCGTGGACTCTGACAGCTGAACTTGAGAGAAGGATTCAGGCATTAGAGATGAGGTGTTTTCCGCAAGATCCTTGCATCTCATACAAAGACCACATTACCAATTTGGAGGTCCAGACCGAGTAAGGCAAGCCATCGGACCATACGAAGACCTGTTGTCCACAGTGAAAAGAAGGAAAATGACATGGTATGGTCATGGTATCAAGATCAACAGGACTTGCCCACACCATTCTCCGAGGAACAGTGCGAGGAGGCGGAAGGAGAGGAAGACAGAGAAAGAGATGGGAGGACAACATCAGTGCATGGACTGGCCGCACACTCAGCAACTGCCTAAGAGCGTCTGAGAACTGGGAGGAGGAGGAGGAGTTGAGGAAGCTGGTTGTGAAGTCTTCTGTGGTGTCCAACGGTCTCCGGTGACAGGTGATAGGTGACGGATGATTGGTGATAGATGATAGGTGATAGATGATAGGTGACGGATGACAGGTGATAGATGATGGGTGAAGATGATAGGTGATAGATGATAGGTGATAGATGATAGGTGACAGATGATAGGTGATAATGATAGGTGATAGATGATAGGTGATAGATGATAGGAGATAGATGATAGGTAATAAATGATAGTGAGGCCAAACAGAGGCCATGCTCCAGCCCCTTACTGCCCACAGATCGCCAGAGTTCCACCTCCTCCACCACCTGCTGCAATCAACGACACAGACATCAGGGACTGTGGGAGTAGTTCTGCTGTCAGGGCTGCACTGTGAACAGCAAGGGACCTGTGGACAGAAAGGTACCCCTGTTGGACAGAAAGGGACTGTGGACAGAAAGGGGCCTGTGGACAGGGAAGGGGCTGTGGAGTAAGGGCCTGTGACAGCAAGGGACTGTGGACAGAAAGGGACCTGTGGACAGAAGGGACGGTGGGCGAGAGGGGAGGGCGGCCGATGTGAAAGGCCAGGGCGGGTTGGGGGGGTGCCAAGGGAATGGGGAGAGGGGGGGGGGGGGGGGGGGGGGGGGGGGGGCATCATACATTCTTCCACCAAAGCTGCCGTGTACAGGACAGAGGTCCCGGGCGCTCTGCTCCGTTGCTGTGAGGTCTGGACCATCTTCCGACGAGATCGAGTCCACCAGTGTTTCCTGTGCAACGTCTGCAGCAAAATAGAGAGTTCCAGCATTCCGGAAACGTCAGGAGTTTCCCGGTATCGAGGATCCTCTCATTATGAATGTCATTTTAAAAACAGTTCTTAGGGAGCCCGCCTAACAACAGGGACAAACAAATGACGAGACAAAGCGGGGCCGGAATAGTCCAGTAGTAGAGCGCCGGACCGTAATCTTGGGGTTGCGGGTTCGAATCTCCGCCGGGCCGTTTCAGTACAGGATGATTTTTCCTCAGAGTTAACATTGGTTCTGACTCCATTTCCCATACTGTCCTTCGAATGAGACTATAAACCGGGGTTCCGTGTGTGAACGCACGCATAACGTCTTGCACACACGTAAAATCCCATCACCAACTTTCGGAAGAGAAGGCCAGTTTGGCCGTTGGTATGGATGACACGTTACACATAGCATGCACCTTTCCCGAAGATGGAGTATGGCTGCCTTAATGGCGGATAAAAAAACGGACATTTACACAAAACTCCACTCCCTTTCTTGGGCAGATGGGATTAATCCTTGCCTGTCTATACAGGGAGTGTCCACAGGAGTATCAGCCTGCGTACGCAAAAAACAAACAAACAAACAAACAAAACACGAGACAAAACACGACGTGTGAGTGTGTGTGTGTGTGTGTGTGTGTGTGTGTGTGTGTGTGTGTGTGTGTGTGTGTGTGTTTTGTGAGTGTGTGTGTGTGTGTGTGTGTGTTTGTGTGTGTGTGTGTGTGTGTGTGTCTATCCATCCATCTATTTATCTGCATCTATATTTCTGTTGATCGATCTGTCTGTCCGTCTGTCTGATTGTCTATCTGTTTATCTATGTACCTACCTATCTATCTATCTATCTATCTATCTATCTATCTATCTATCTATCTATCTATCTATCTATCTATCTATCTGTGTTGTGTGTGAGTGTGTGTGTGTGTGTGTGTGTGTGTGTGTGTGTGTGTGTGTGTGTGTTGTAAATCGATCTATGATGTCCAGCTTTTCAATGCTTGGAGGAAAATCGGTTTTCATACGTAATCGAGTTTCCAAAAAGCCGTTGTTGTTTTTCTTCCTTTCCTGAAATCGATGTCTGCCCTAACTAGTTTTCACTGAATTTGTAGCTGAGCTAACTGTGTATATGTTGTTTCTTTTTATTATTTCTTTACTTACTGTGTCCAGTTTTGCTTTTTTTCTTCAGTGTTTATAGGATCTATGTAATGCTTTTCCTAGACTGGTTGAGATGTTGCGCTTAACATGGTCGTAGTTTGTTGGTTTCTGAAAGAAAGAAAAATAAAAGGGCCCTTTAACATATGTAGCCAATTTTGATTATCTTCCCAAATTTATGTAGTAGTAGTGGTGGTGGTGGTGGTGGTGGTGGTAATAATATAGTAGTAGTAGTAGTAGTAGTAGTAGTAGTAGTAGTAGTAGTTAGTATCACCATCATCATCATCATTATGATTATTGTTATTGGTGGTGGTGTGTGCCTCTCCTTTTCTCCTAAACCAGTGCCTGTTCCCTCTGATGTCTGACTGTCTGTCTGTCTGACTGTCTGTCTGTCTGTCTGTCTGTCTTGTGTTACTGTCTGTCAGTCTGTTTGTCTGTCTGTCTGTCTGTCTGTCTCAGTGACATGCCACAGTTAATTGTTTAGCCTACTTTGTTATATAAACTGGCAAAGAGAGAGAGAGAGAGAGAGAGAGAGAGAAAGAGAGAGAGAGATATGGGGGAAATAGAGAGAGAGAGAGAAAGAGAGGAAGGGAGAGAGACAGGGAGATGGAGTGAGAGAGACAGACAGACAGACAGACAGACAGACAGAGACAGAAAGACAGAGACGAGAGAGGTTCTGAAACGGAACCAGACGTGTAAACAAAACGATAACGCGATCGTCTGGCACCAAGCGACAATCTTGATACTTTTTTTTCTTTTTTCAGCCAAGTTCCTTCTGGCCCCTGCCTTCCCCCTCTGTAGCACCGGTGGGTGGAAGAGGGGGTGAGGGTGGGGGTGACGGGGGGTGGGGGGGTTGCTCATTGGGATGGATGGATTGATGGACAGAATATTGATCTAGTTACAAAATTACAAGGCTGTGGGTTCGATTCTCCCCTTCATACTGCTGCTTGTCCCCCTTTTTCTCCAGGGGATCAGACGTGGTCTGCCCTTCACCCACCGCCTCCCCTCCCACCCCCCCCCCCCCCCACCAGGTTAGCAGCAGTGCGGCAGACGTCTGTCTCCGGGGATCACAGGGGCAGTGCCGCTGTTGCGTTTCCAGTTTGTGATGACTGCTCAATGATGCACGTGCGTAACCGTGTTGGTCTGCTTTCGTCGGCACGTTAGAAGATAGGGCGTTGTTTGCTTTACTTCTTTTTCTACTCCCAGTTCTTAAAGAACAGGGAGTACTTTAGAATGGGAACGAAGAAATGCTCTGTGTGTGTGTGTGTGTGTGTGTGTGTGTGTGTGTGTGTGTGTGTGT
>CM031615.1:62354039-62369263 GCA_018398815.1 Conus ventricosus
GTGTTATACATATGCGAGTGGGTTTGAGTATGTGTTGTGTGTGTGCATATTGTGTGTGGTTATATGCGTGCTTATATGAATAATAATGGTAATTATAAAACACTTAAATTTTCAAATAAGTTTCAAAGGAAAAAAAGCCAGTTAATTAAAAATTTTAACAAACTAATTAACAGAGAGAGTTCAGTCAGAGTCATGTCCTGCGTGGAAAACAACGTCCAGTCTCATGCCAGCTCTTCCTGATGATCTCTGGGTGGGGTTCTTTTTCCAGTTCTGGGAGATCTGCCCTGCTCTCCGGCCGGTCTTCCGCCCCTCCACCCCCATAAATCCCGCTTTCATACCGTTCATCAAGTCACGGCCGTTCCAGATCGTGGTTTGTCGTGGCCCTTTGTCAAGTTGAACGTCGATGCTGATGCTGGAGCACCTAAGGTGTAGTGTTACCCTGGTAGTGCTAACGACAGGTGCGATCTTTTCAAGCACTTGCTCGTGTCTCCATGCATACCTCCCCTGAGTTAACGTTGCTTTGCTTGAACTCAGGAAGTGTTCCACTGTCGTTTGTCCTGACTCAGCGGACACACAGCGTCATCTGATTCCCCCCCCCCCCCCCCCCCCCCCCCCCGCCACTAATTACACCAAGTTTAAATTCGAGAGCTGGAGGTCAAATACGAATCTGAAGATGTAACGGATCCTGAGAGGTGTACGTAATATTGTCATTCTTAAGTGGGGAGGCTTTAGAGTGTTTTCACTCGTAGTCCGTGCCCCGTGTTACTGAATGGTGGGGTGGGGGGGGGGGGGGGGGGGGGGGGGGGGGGGGAGGGGGGAGTAGTAGATGAAAAAGATCCACAAAGTTTGTGCATCTGATTTGTACAGGTTCAGTTTCTTACCATTTGTAATCCACTCCATCCTCAAAACCAACTAAAGCATTTTTTCTGGTTAGATGCTTGAAAAAAAAATTATGCCCCCCTCCCCACAAAACCATATTCACACAAACACATACACAGACCAGTCTCCTCACCTCCCACCCCCCCCACACACACACAAGCACACCGCCTCCTCCCATGTTCTTAATACAATTTTTTTTTCAGTGACTGCTTGAAGCGTTCGCTATCCCCACCGACGTAATAGACGATGATCGGAAATCTGCAAGGGAGGTAATCTGCGTTAGAGCTCGCGTTCAGAGAGAGTGGTCCCGCTGTTTTTATAGGACAAATAGATGGTGGGAAACGCCCAAAGCAAATCAGTCCATCGGTCACCCTTAAACAGTTTAAAACCAGAGAGAGAGAGAGGAGAGGGGAGAGAGAGGAAAATCCCCAAACCCCGGGGTGGGGAAGGGCCCGCCTGTAGCGCAAGCAATCAATACCCCCGTTGTTCCCCTTTCCCTTGCGTGGATGTGTTTGCTTGTTTCAAAAATGTTAAAAAAGTAACTCTTTTTTGAAAGGGAAAGACGTGCTTTTATTTTCCCCTTGGGTTTGGGTTTTTTTTCCCCCGGGAAACCGGTCTTTCATGTTATTAAATTTTTTCCAGCGTTTTTCAAACCACCCCCCAAACCGTTGTAGTAAATTTTGTTGACCCTGTGTGTGGGGCGGGGGTTTTGTGGGGTGTGTGGGGGGTGTGTGTGTGGTGTGTGTGTGTGTGTGTGTGTGGTGTGCGTGTGGGGTTGTGTTGTGTGTTGGTGTGGTGTTGTTTTGTGTGGGGTGTATGTTGTGTTGTTTGTTGTGTGGTCTGGGTGGCTGTGTGTTTTCTATGTGGTGGCCTCTGTTTTGGGTGGTGTGTGTGTGTGTGTGTGGTGTGTGTGTGTGTGTTGTGTTTTGGTTGTTTTGTCTGTGTTTTGTGCCTGGGGTGTGTGTTTTGTGTGTGTGTGTGTGTGTGTGTGTGGTGTGAATGTTTTTGTGTGTGCCTGTGTGTGTGTGTGTTTTAGGGTTGTGTGTGTGAGGGGGCGCGCGCGCGCGGCGTGTGTGTGTGTGTGTGTGTGTTTTGTGTGGGGGGTTGTGTGTGTGGGGTGTGTGTGTGTGGGCGTGTGGTGTTGGGCGTGTGTGTGGGGTTTTGTGTGTGGGGGGTTAATGAGTTAGGGGTTTCAAGAAATTTGGTCTTCTGCAGGAAAAAAATTTTTGGGTTCCCCAAACGGGGGATAGTACCCCTAAAAAAGGAAACCAGCTGGCATCGTTCTTCCGTGGTAAAAAAAGGGCAGAAGTTTCATAGTTACCCCCGAAATTTGGGGATTTGTTTTTTCCACCCCCCTCGGTTAGTTGTTTTGTCTGTCTGCCTGTCAGAAAAATTTAATTAACTGCAATTTCCCAAAAACCATTCCCAAAAAATAGGGGGAAACTTTTGTTTGGTTTTGGGTTTTTCATTTATTGTTTCCCAAAAACGTTTTTACCATTTCAGTGAAGAGCAGTTAAAAAAAAAATCATCTTCTAGACTGCAAGTTTTCTCAATGATTAAAAATGTATAAAACTGAATTGCAGAAAAATTTTGCACACAAGATCTCATTTTCCAGCCCGGTTTCCATCTAAGGGGTTTTTTAGCAGATGCCGTTTGGGAACCCGCGTGCGATTTTTTTTGTTGCGTTAGTATTGATTTGATTGGGCTCTTAAAATCCTAATGATTTTGTTCATAAATAAACACAAAACACCAAACAAAAACACACAAAAAACACAAAAACCACACCCCAAAAATCCACCACACACACACAACAAACACAAAAACACACACAAAACGCACCACCCCCACCCCCACCCCCACCACCCCCACCCACAAAACACCACCCAAAACACACACACCCCACACAACCCACCACCACCCCCCAACGAAAAACGCCAACGACAGGGGGGCACCCCCACGCCAACGGGCTCGCAAAAACCACCCAAAAACACAAAAAAAAAAAAAAAAAAACAAAAAAAAAAACACACAAAAAAAAAAAAAAACCCCCCAAAAACCAAAACTCACCAAAAACCAAAAACCAAAAAACCGCAAAGCAGACAAAACAAAAAACCAAAGAAACAGGGCAGGAAAGCCCCCGCAGCAAAAAACCCAACAGAGCAACAGAAAAACGAGAAAGACGCAGCAAAAACAAAAAGGCGCGAAAAAGACAAAAGGAAAAAGGCAAAAGAGAGAAAAGGAAAAAGAAAAAAGAAAAAGGAAAGAAAAAAGGGACAGGACAGACGACAGACTGACAAAAGAAAAAGAAAAAGGGCCGAAAGAGGAAGAAAAAGAAAACAGGCCAAAGAAAGGGGGAAAGAGAGAGAGAAAAGGAAAAGGGTGAGAGAGAGAGAAAAGATGAGGGGAGAGAGGGGAGAGAGAGAGAGGGTTGGGGGGGGAAAGGGGGGAAGAAAGGATGGGGGGAAAGAGAGGGGCGGTTACAAAAAGGGGGAACCCCGGGGGGTGGAAAAGATTTGAAAAAAAGGGGGGTTGGGGGGGAAAAGGGAGCAACCAAGAAAAAGGGGAGAAGGGAAAGGGAAAAGGGGGAGGAAAAAGAGGGGGGAAAGAGGGGGAGGAGAGGGGAAGGGGAGGGGGGGGGGGGAGGGAGGGGGGGAAAGGGAGGGGGAGGGAGGGAAAAAAGGGGAAGCAGGGACTTTGGAAACCCGAATACGATAGGACACAAAAAACGTTCACAAAGGACAAGTTTCTGGGGAAAAAACAACGGGATAGCAAGGTTTGGGTGGGGACAGCAAAAAAGGGTTTGTCCTTCGTTCATAAAACAAGGGACAGATTAGAGTTTTTCGATCTGTGGAAATTTAAAGAAAAGGGGGTACAAAATCGAAACATGGGGAAAATTTTTGACCTTTTTTTGGAAATTTAAAGCCCCAAAATTATTGCATACTGAACGAATGATGGCACGTAGAGAAAATTTTCGCTCTGCATTGAAAGGTAAACAAACCAAAAAACACACACACACAAACACCACAAAACACCCCACACACACCCCAACAGTCAGAATGAAGGAAGGGGGGGGGGGGGGGGGAAAATTCTATGCAACGGGTTTTTTTTGATTATTTTGACGATGAGATGAGGTGAGAGAGAAGAGAGGGGAAAAGGGCGAGGAAGGAGAGAAAAAGAAGAGGGAGAGAAAGGGGGAGAGGGGGGAAGAGGGGGGGCCCAACGAGGGAGGGCCCAAAAGGGACTTTCCCAAAAGGGGAAGGGAAAAAAACTTACGGGGTTTTGGAGGGGAAAAAAGGGAAAAAAAATTTGGGGGGGTTTGGGGAACCAAGGAAAAGCCCCCCGTGCTGTCCGTGCTTTTTAAAAACGGGAAAAACCCCCAAAGTGTTTTTATCTCCCCCCCCCTTGTTTTTTTTCGGGGGTTCCCCGTTTCTTTTTCCCCTGCCCAATGGGGACCCATTTTCTTTCCCCCGGGTTTAGAGAGACAAGGGGGACGCCTGACCTCTTTTTGATTTTTGCCAATTTTGGCTTCCGTTTTGGGACATTAGGGGACTTCAGTGAAAACAACAGGAGGAGAGAGAGAGGAGAGAGAAGGGAGGGGGGAGAGAGGGGGAGGAGGAGAGAGAGAGAGGGGAGGGGGAAAAGGGGGGAAAGGAGTGGGGGGGGAAGAGAGGGGAGTGGGGGAGAGGGGAAAAGGGGGGGGGTTGGAGGAGAGGGGGAGAGGGGAAGGAGAGAGAGGGGAGGGGAGATGTTGGGAGGAGAGATGGAGGGGGGAAAAGATAGGTGAGAAAAGGGAACCAGAAGGGAAAAGAAAAAGGGGGGGGAAGGGGGGAAACCCCCCGGGGGATTTTAAAAACAAAAAAAAAAAAAAAAAAAAAAAAAATTAAAATAAAAATTTTTAAAAAAAGAAAAAAAAGAAAAAAAGCCCCCAAACTTAAAAATTTTAAAATTTTTCTGTTTGGGTTTTCCCTGGGGGGAAATTTAAAATTTTTGATGGAATCTGATTTTGGCAGCTTTTTTTTTAAAATTAAAAAAAAAAAAAACAACAAACGGTTCACCACATTTTCCAAGGGGCCTCGGGGAAGGGCCCCTGGGGGGAAAAGGGCGGAAAGCATGGAAAAAAAAAAGGGGTTAGGGAAAAACAAGGAAAAGAAGGGTTAAAAAGGAAAGACAGAGGGAAAAGAGAGAGAAAAAAGGGGAAAAGTAACGGGGAGAGGAGGGAAAAGAGCTTGGGGAAGAAAAGAAGGAGAGAGGAGGGGAAAACCCAAATAAACCCAAATTTAACCCAAATGAAACATGTTTTTAATTGCCCTTGCTAACAAACCTTAAAATAAAAAATGGGGGTGCTGGTAAGAAACAAAATTTAAATAATATCAAAAAATGAAAAAATAAAAAAAAAAATTTCCTTAAAAAATTTTAAAAAAACTAAAGAAAGTAGGGGGAAATTTACGGAGAAAAGGAGGAAAAAAAAATAAAAAATAAAATAAATTTTAAGAAATGGGGGAAAAAAGAGGGGAGGGAAGGGAAACAGGAGAAAAGGGAAGAGGGGAGGGGGGGAGGGAGGAGAAGGGCAAGGGGGAGAGAAAGAGGAAAAAAAGGAAAACGGGGGTTTTAAAAAAATAATGGAAGGAAAAGGGGGGGTTTAGGGGGGGGTTTGGTTTGGCCGAAAAAGGGGAGGCGGAAAAAAGAGATTAAAGGGGGCAGGGGATTGAGGGAGAAGAGGGAAAATTTTGGGGGATAAAAATTGTGGGAAAGGAAAATTGGGAGAAGGGTTTTTTTTAGGAAGGAATGGGGGGAAGTGGAAGGAGGGGTGGAAAGGAAGGGGGAAAAAATAACGGGAGGGGGGGAAAATAATTGTTTTTGGGGGGAAAAAATTTTTGAAGGGGAAAGGGGAAAAGGAAAAAGGGGAGAAAAAAGGAAAAGTGGAGGAGAAGAGAGGGGGGGGGGAAAGGAGGAGAGAGGAAAAAGAGGGGGGGAGAGGGGAGAGAGGCGAGGGAGAGAGAGAGAAAAGGGGAAGAGGATTTAAAAAGCGCACTTTTTTTTGTTTATTTTGTTCTCCCCTTTTTCTGTGCCATCTTGTGGGGAGGGTGGGGGGTTTGGGGGGTGGGGGGGGGGGGGGGGGGGGATGGGGGGTTGGGGGGGGGGGGGCCCCTCAGCTGCTCTTGGGGAAATGGGTGGGGGGAAAAAATTGATTTTATTTTAAAAAAATTTCAAGGCTGTGGGTTTGGGTTCTACCCTTCCCTTTTTTTTTTTTCCCCCAAAAACGGCCCCTTCCCCCCCCCCCCCCCCCCCCCCCCCCCCCCCCCCCCCGGCCCCCCCCCCCCCCCCCCCCCGTTCCCTTTTTTTGGGGTTTTTGGGGAAAAAAAGGGGGGGGCGGGGCCTTTTGGTTTTTTTCCCCGGGGGAAATTTTGGGGGGGGGGGGGGGGGGGGGGGGGGGGGGGGGGGGGGGGGGTTTTGGGGGGGGGGGGGGGGGGGGGGGGGGGGGGGGGGGGGGGGGGGGGGTTGGGGGGGGGGGGGGGGGGGGGGGGGGGGGGGGGGGGGGGGGGGGGGGGGGGGGGGGGGGGGGGGGGGGGGGGGGGGGGGGGGGGGGGGGGGGGGGGGGGGGGGGGGGGGGGGGGGGGGGGGGGGGGGGGGGGGGGGGGGGGGGGGGGGGGGGGGGGGGGGGGGGGGGGGGGGGTGGGGGGGGGGGGGGGGGGGGGGTTGGGGGGGGGGGGGGGGGGGGGGGGGGGGGGGGAGGGGGGGGGGGGGGGGGGGGGGGGGTTTGGGGGGGGGGGGGGGGGGGGGGGGGGGAGGGAAAAGGGGGGGGGGGGGGGGGGGGGGGGGGGGGAAAAGGGGGGGGGGGGGGGGGGGGGGGTTTTGGGGTTTAAATTAAAAAAAAATTTTTTTTTTTTTTTTTTGGCCGGTTTTGGGTTTTTTTTTTTAAAAAAAAAAAAAAATTTTTTTTTTTTGTTTCCCCGGGTTTTTTTCCCTTTTTTCCCCCCCCCTTTCCCCCTTTTTTTCTTTTTTCCCCCTTTTTTTCTTTTCCTTTTTTTTTCTTTTCCCCCTTTTTTTTCCCCCCTTTTTAAGGGGTTTTTTTTTTTTGGGTTTTTTTTTGGGGGGGGGGGAAAAAGTGGGGGAAAGGAAAAGGGGTTTTAAAAACCTGTTTTTTGGGGAAAATTTTTTTTTGGGGGGTTTTTTTTTTTGGGGGGGGTTTTTTTTTGGGGGGGGGGAAAAAAAAAAAAGAAAAAAGGGAAGGGGTTTTAAAAAAAAAAAGGGGGGGGCCCCCCCCCCGGGGGGGGGGGAAAAGGGGTTAAAAAAGGGGGGGGGGGGGGGGGAAAAGGGAAAAACCCCCCGGGGGGGGGAAAAAGGGGGGGTTTGGGGGGGAAAAGGGGGGGGGGGGGGAAAAAACCCCAAAAGGGAAACCCCCCAAAAAAAAAGGGGGGGGGAAAAAATAAAAAAGGAAAAAGGGGAAAAAGGGGGGGGGGTTTTCCCCCCGGGGGGGGGGGGGATTGGGGGGAAGGGGGGGCCCGGGGGGGGGGGGGGGGGGGGGGGGGAAAAAAGGGTTAAAAAAAAAAAGGGGGGTGGGGGGGAGGGGGGGGGGGGGGGGTTTTTTAAAAAAAAAAGGGGGGGGGGGGGGGGGGTTTGGGGGGAAAAATTTAAAAAAAATTGAAAATTTTAAGGAAAGGGGGGGGGAAAAAGGGGGGAAAAAAAGGGGGGCCCAATTGGGGGGGGGGGGGGGGAAAAAAAGGGGGAAAGGGGCCCCGGGGGGGGGGTGGGGGGGAAAAAAAAAGGGGGGGGAAAAAAAAGGGGGAAAAAAAAAAAAGGGGAAAAAACCTTGGAACGGAAAAAATGGGGAAAAAAAGGGGAAAAATTTTTGGGGGTTTGGGGTTTTTTTTAAAAAAATTTTCCCCCCCTTTTTTTGGGGCCCCCCGGGGGAAAAAACCCAAAAAAAATTTTAAAAGGGCATTTTTTCCCCCTTTTTTTTTTTGGGGGGGTAAAATTTTAAAATTTCCCCAAAAAAAAAAATTTTTTTTTTTGGGAAAAAGGGGGGTTTTTTTAAAAATAAAAATTTTTTTTTTTTCCCAACCCCTTTTTTTTTAATTTTTAAAAGGGGGGGGTTTTTTTTTTTAAAAATTTTTTAAAATTTTTAAAAGGGCCCGGGAAAAAAAAAAAAAAAAAAAAAAAAAAAAAAAAATAAAAAAAAAAAAAAAAAAAAAAAAAAAAATTTGGGAAAAAAAAGGGGGGGAAAAAAAAATTTTTTTTTGGGGGGTTTTTTTTGGGATTTTGGTTTTTAAAATTAAAAATTTTTTAAATTTTTTTTTTTCTTTTTGGTTTTTTGGGGTTTTTTTTTTTTAAAAAAAAAGTTACAAAACCCCCCCCGGGGAAAAAAAAATTTTTTGGGGTTTTAAAATTTTTGGGGGGGGTTTTTTCCCCCGGGGGGGGGGTTTTTTTTTCCCCAAAAAAATTTTCCCCCCAACCGGGTTTTTTTAAAATTTTTTCCCCAAACCCGGGTTTTAAATTTTTAAAAAATTTTTTTTTTTTTTTTAAAAAAAAAAAGGGGGAAAAAATTTTTGGGGCCCCCAAAAAAGATTTTTTGGAAAAAAAATTTTTTTTTGGGGGCCCCCCAAAAAAAACCCCCCAAAAAAAGGTTTAAATTTTTTTTTTTTTTTCCCCCCCCTTTGGGGGGGGGCCCCCAAAACCCCCCCCTTTTTTAAAAAAAAATTTTTTTGGGGGGGAAAAAAAAATTTTTTTTGGGTTTTTTTTTTCAAAAACCCCCCAAAATTTTTTTTTTTTGGGGGGGGGAAAAAAAAAATTTGGGGAAAAAAAAAAGGGGGGGGGGGGGGGGGGAAAAAAAAGGGGGGGGGTTAAAAAAACCCCCCCAAATTTTTTTTTAAAAAAAGGGGGGGGAACCCTTTTTAAAAGGGGTTTAATTTTTTCCCCTTTTTTAAAAAGGGGGGGGGGGGAATTTTTTTTTTTGGGGGGGGGTTTTTGGGGGGGGGGTGGGGGGGGGGGGTTTTTTTTTTTTGGGGGGGGGGGGGGGGAAAAACCCAAATTTTTGGGGGGAAAAAAACCCCGGAAAAAACCCCCCCCCCCCCCCTTTTTTTTTTTTTTCAGTTTTGGGGAAAAAGGGGGGGGCCCCCGGGTTTTTTTTTTTTTAAAAAAAGGGGCCCCCCCCCCCCCCCCCCAAAAAAAAAAATTTTTTTAAAAAAGGGTTTTTTTTCCGGGGGGGTTTTTTTTTTTCCCTTTTTTTTTTTTTTGGGGGGGCCTTTTGGGGGAAAAAAAAAATTTTTTAAAAAAAAAACCCTTTTAAAAACCCCCCAAAAAAAGGGGGGGGGAAAAAAAAGGTTTTTTAAAAAAACAAAAAAAAAATTAAAAAAAAAAACCCCCTTTTTTTCCCCCCCTTTTTTTTAGGGGAAAAAGGCCCCCCTTTTTTTAAAAAACCCCCCCCAAAACCCCCAAAAAAAAAAAAAACCCCCCAAAAAAAAAAAAAAAAAAAAACCCCCCAAAAAAAAAAAGGGTTTTTTAAAATTTTTAAAATTTTTTTTTTTAAAAAAAAGGGGAAATTTTTTTTATTTTTCCCCCCCCTTTTTTTTTAAAAAAAAAGGAAAGGGAAAACCCCCCAAAAAAATTTTTTTTTAAAAAAAATTTTTTTTAAAACCTGGGGGGAAAAAAAAAAAAAAAAATTTTTGAAAATTTTTGGGGGGGGGGGAAAAAAGGGGGGGGGGCCCCCAAAAAAAAAGGGAAATTTCCCCCTTTTTTTTTTTCCCCCCCCCGGGGGAAAAAAAAAACCCCTCCTTTTTTAAAATTTTTTTTCCCGTTCCTTTTTTTTTTGTTTTGGTTTTTTTTTTTTTTAATTTTTTTTTAATTTTTTAATATTTCCTTTAAATTAAATAATTTTTGTTTGAAAAAAAAATTTTAAAAAATTTAAGGGAAAAATTAAAAAAAAGGGGGTTTTGGGGGGGCCCCCCCCAAAATTTTTTTTAAAAAAATTTTTTTTTTAAAAAAAAGGGGGGGGGGTTTTTTTTTGGGGGGAAAAAAGGGGGGGGGGGAAAATTTTTTAAAAAAAAAAATTTTTTTTTTTGGGTTTTTTTTTTAAAAATTTTTTTCCTTTAAAAATTTTTTTCCCTTTTTTTTTTAATTTTTTTAAAAAAATTTTTTTTTAAAAAAAATTTTTTTAAAATTTTTTTTTTTTTTTTTTTTAAAATTTTTTTTTAAAAAAAAAAAATTAAAAAAAAAAAAAAAAAAAAGGGGAAAAAAAAGGGGGGGGAAAAAAAAAAAAAAAAAAAAAAAAAAAAAAAAAAAATTTTTTTTTTTAAAAAAAGGGGGGAAAATTTTGGGGGGGGGTTCAAAAGGGATTTTGGGGAAAAAAATTTTTTTTAAAAAAGGGGGGGGGGGTTTTTTTGTTTTGGGGGGGAAAAGGGGGCCCCCGGGGGGCCCTTTTTTTTTTTGGGGGGGGCCTTTGGGGTTTTTTTTTTTGGTTTCCCTTTTTTTTGGGGGGGTTTTTTTTTAAAAAAAAAAAAGGGGGCCTTTTAAAAAGGCCGGGGGGGAAAAAAAAAACCCCCCCCCCTTTTGGGGGGGGGGGAAAGGGGGGGGAAAAAAAAAAATTTTTTTTTAAAAAAAGGAAAACCAGGGGGAAAAAAAGGGAAAAAAAAGGGGGGGGAAAAAAAAAGGGGGGGGGGGGTTTGGGGGGGGGTTTTTTTTTTTAAAAAAAAAAATCAGGAAAAAATTTTTTTCCCTTTTTTTCCAACCCCCCCCCCCCCCCCCCCCCTTTTTCCCCAAAATTTTCCCCCCCAAAAAAAAAAAAAGGGGGGGAAAGGGGGTTTTGGGCTTTTTTTCCCCCCCCCTTTTTTTTTTTTTTTTGGGTTTTTTTAAAAACCAAAATTTAAAAAAACCCCCCGGGGGTTTAAAAAAGGGGAAAAAAAAGGGGGGGGAAAAAAACCAAAAGGGGGGAAAAATAAAAAAAAAACCAAAAAAAAACCCCCCCCCCCGGAGGAAAGGCCCCAAAAACCCCAAAAAAAAAAAAAAAACCCCCCCCCAAAAAAAAAAACCCCCCCCAAAAAAAAAAAAAAAAAAAACCCCCCCCCCCCCCCAAAAAATTAAAAAAACCCCCACCAAAAAAAAGGGGGAAAGGGGGGGGGGGAAAACCCCTTTTTTTTTTTTTTAAAAAAAAACGGTTTTAATTTTTGGATTCCCGGGCCCCAAAAAAAAAAAAATAAACCCCCCCCAAAAAAAAAAAAAAAAGGAAAAAATTTAAAAAAAAATTTTTTTTTTAAAAACCGGGAAAAAAAAAAAAAGGAAAGGGGGGGAAAAGGGGGGGGGGGGAAAAAAAAAAAAAAATTCCAAATTTAACCCAAAAACCCCCAAAAAGGGGGAAAAGGTTTTTTTTTTTTTTTGGTTTTAACTTTTCCCCCTTTTTTTTTTTTTTAAGGAAACCCCCTTTTTTGTTTTTTCCCCCCCTTTTTAAAAAAAAGGGTTTTTTTGATATGCTCAATGATGCACGTTGCGTTTGCTGTTCGTCGGCAGTTAGAAGATGGGTGGGGGGGTTGTTGCGTTTCGTGTCGGTTCGTTTTTTTTGTTTTGTTTCTTCAAACACTGTCTGTTTCATTTGTTGTCTGTCTGTCTCGTTCGCATGCTCGTCACTCGCTTCCTCACTTCTCTCTCTCTCTCTCCTCTCTCTCTCTCTCTCTCTCTCTTCTCTCTCTCTCTCTCTCTTCTCTCTCTTCTTTGTCTCCCCTGTCTCTGTCTATGCCTCTGTCTGACTGTTTGTATGTCTGTTTGTGTGCGTACGAACGTGTGTGCGTATGTATGTGTATATGCGTGTGTGTATATGTGTGCATGCATGAAGATAAATGTGTGCAGGCATGCACATTTGTGTGTGTGTGTTGTGTGTGTGTGTGTGTGTGTGTGTGTGTGTGTGTGTGTGTGTGTGTGTAAATAGATAAAGAGAGAGAGAGGGAGAGAGAGAGAGAGAGAGAGAGAGAGAGAGAGAGAGAGAGAGAGAGAGAGTGAGAGAAGAGAGAGGAGAGAAGTAGATACAGAGATACGTAGATGGACAGATACGTAGACGGATGAATGGATGGATAGATGGACAGATGTAGTGATGTAGGTAGATAGGTAAATATACATATTAAAAAAAATTAATAGACACACATAAAGAAAGTATTTCATTGGACAACAGCAACAGTGTTTACAAACATCAAACAAAGTCATGAAACATGTCACATAGTGTCCCCATAGATACATCA
This sequence comes from Conus ventricosus, assembly GCA_018398815.1. Lineage (NCBI taxonomy): Eukaryota > Metazoa > Mollusca > Gastropoda > Neogastropoda > Conidae > Conus > Conus ventricosus. Next base: position 62,366,138 of record CM031615.1, read on the forward strand.
TGACATTTAGAGAAAATACGTTACATATGCTACGCACAAAAAGTTAAGGATCGGTATGTGAAAACAGGTGCGTAATAAACTCAGTTCGTACTGTTATTTATTTCTTAGTCCAGCCAAATTGTCATGAATTCTTGTTCAGCTGTAAGTGGGCGATGTTGTGTTAGTGCGAAAATTGCACGGGATTCTCTACTACTGAGCTGGGCCGCAAACGGAAAAGCGGAAACTTGCAAAAAATGACCTTGTTTTGGACCGTTCTGCCTGAACACATTGCACTTGCCAGATGAAAAACCATTATGCACGTGCAAGCACTGCTGTTTATGTGTGAGATGCTGTCGCTCGCTTGGCTTTATAAGAAGACATTCCACCAGTAGTAGGCCTGATCTGACAATGCCTCCACGACGAAAATTAAGCGAGTTGGATAGGGGACGAGCTGTTGCATGGTTCCAAGATGGTGTTCCCAAGCAAGAAGTGGCCAGGCGACTTCATGTGTCCATCTCGGTCATTGTCCGACTGATTCAACGCTTCACAGCCACTGGGATTGTCCATGAAAGACGCAGATCTGGTCGACCGAAAAAGACAACCCCACGTGACGATCGTCTCATTGAACGACAAGCCCTGCACACAAGAACAGCCTCTTCCAGCATCATTCAAAGGCAGTTCAGGGTGGCTACTAACATCAACATCAGCCAGCAGACCATACGGAACCGCCTACATGGGTTTAATCTCCGTTCTCGTCGCCCAGCAGTACGGCCACGCTTAACTCCAGCCCTTAGGGCAGCACGCCGCGCCTTCTGCGCACGTCACGTGAGGTGGACACGTCAGCAATGGTCCCAGGTCCTGTTCAGTGATGAATCACGCTTCACCCTTCACCACAACGCTACGGCCGACTGAGGGTCTGGAGGCGCCCAGGGCAACGCTTTATTGACGCCACTGTCCAAGAAAAGGTGGCCTTTGGTGGAGGTTCTGTAATGGTCTGGGGGGCCTTCAGCCTTCACCACAGAACACCTTGTATCATGTACAGGGTAACCTGACTGGCATCCGATACCGGGATGAGATCCTTCGACCGCTGGCTGTGCCTACACTGCAGCAGATGGGACCGAGGGCTGTCTACCAGGATGACAACGCTCGCCCCCACAGGGCAAGGGTGGTCAACGACTTCCTGCAGCAGTCTGGAGTCAACAGAATGGAGTGGCCAGCATGCAGTCCCGATCTCAACCCGATTGAGAACCTCTGGGATGAGCTGGATCACAAAGTGAGGAGCCACCCCCCTCCCAGGGATGCCCAACACCTCTACCAGATGCTGCAGGCTGAGTGGCAGGCGCTTCCACAGAGGATCTTCACCAACCTGGTCAACTCGATGAGGACTCGCTGCGTCGAGTGCCAGAACAGCCATGGTGGTTACACGCATTACTGAGCTTTTGGGAGCATCAGTATGCCCTGTCTTGTGATTTCAATGACTTTGGGAAATCAAATTTGGATACGTACCCACTTTAATCAAATGTACACACCAAACGATTGCTCGAGATTGAAGGCAATTGTGTATCATTATCACTAAAGAATGGAATTAACTGTTGGCCAAACTTCAACGCATTGACTTTCTTATTTTGACAGTTATGAATGTTTGTGAAAGTGATCCTTAACTTTTTGTGTGTAGCTTATTTCAGTCATATTGTTCCATTAGATTCCAAGGTCGCGGACAACATGCAAAACAAAGGGAATTATATTCTATGCATTATTAACATTATTCTTGTACTAGTGTTATGTATGGAAACCATTTTGTCCGTATTCTGCATAATTCATTTCCATCGAGTACATATGTTTCTCAATTATATGTCTGTAGCATAGTTCCTTTAGAAGCATTATTAGGTTAGGTTTCATCTTATTAATTCTACATTTGTATATGAAATATTTTCCCATTACAATGATTAAGTCTAGCATATCATCTGTTTTTGTTTTCTCATCAGTGCCAAACAATATAAGCTCTACATTAATTACATCTTTCACAGTGTGAACACTTACTTTTTTAGAACGTTTTCAAGTTCTTTCCAGAAAGTATGTGCAAATTCACATTCCCACAAGTAGTGACTAATTGAATCTTTCTCTCTATTACAGATATTACACATGTCACTATCCACAACCTGCATTCTTTTCAAAATACTTTTAGTTACCAGAATTCTGTGACATATTTTAAGGCTGGAACCATTTCAGTTTTATTTCTTTTATTTCTTAATTCTTTTTAGTACGCCTGTCCACTTAACAGGTATATTAAGGTGCTGTTCCCATTTCAGAAAAGAGCTACATTTTTTTGTAACGCTAATGTTCTGTCATTACTAGTATTACTGTCGAGTTTATTGACATTTTCTTCGCATAGTATTTTATTGATTGTACGCAACTTATATAATTTAGAAAATTGACCTCAGATCCCAGCTTCTCTGACAGTGTGTGACTGCTTATAAAGTTACCATTATCATCAAGTAAATGTGTAACCAAAAATGTATTGTTCTGCATCCATTTCTTGTAAAAGAACGGTTTATTTCCCACTTTGAACTTTTCGTTACAAAAAATAGGTTCAGTAGCTAGATCTTTGTTATTTTTAAATTCTGCACTGTTGCAAAAAAAAAAAAAATTTTATGATAGAAAATGAGAGAGAGAGAGAGAGAGAGAGAGAGAAGAGAAAAGAGAGAGAAAGGGGAGAGGAGAGAGAGAAGTAGAGAGACAGATCCGTAGATGATGGATAGATACGTAGACGGATGGATGCATGGATGGCTAGATAGACAGATGTAGTGATGTTGGTAGATAGACAAATATATAGTTAGATAGAGAGATAGATTGGTGTGTGTGTGTGTGTGTGTGTGTGTGTGTGTGGTGTTGTGTGGTGTGTGTGTGCGGTGCGTGCGTGCGTGCGTGCGTGCGTGCGTGCGTGCGTGCGTACGTGCGTGCGTGCGTGTGTGTGTGTAAGAGCATAAATCTTTGGCGCATAGCCAGAAGGACTTGCGACAGGTCAAGTTGATGTGCTGCTCCCTATGGCATCGTAACCGCTGTTTGGATTCTCTCTGATTTCAGTTTTGAAGGAAAGCAGCGTTTTCAAAATCAGACTGTCAAGGATGCTTTTTACATGTTTGGATC
>CM031615.1:62383270-62393270 GCA_018398815.1 Conus ventricosus
TGATTATGGCGGTATGGATGTTGGGAGATAATAGTAGAAAGGTAGCGGGGTGGGGCGGAGGGAAAGGTGAGGACGTGTGTGTGTGTGTGTGTGTGTGTGTGTGTGTGTGTGTGTGTGTGTGTGTGTGTGTGTGTGTGTGTGTGTGTGTGTGTGTGTGTGTGTGAGTACGTATACGCATGAAATTTCTGCTTTTTGTATCGGTGAATGCATTTGCCAAACCCCTTGTCTAAAAGGCTTAACTGCTAAACGGACAATAAAAAATGTCAGTGTCAGTGTCAGTGTCAGTGTCAGTCTCTCTCTCTCTCTCTCTCTCTCTCTCTCTCTCTCTCTCTCTCTCTCCTCTCTCTCTCTCTCTCTCTCTCTCTCTCTCTCTCTCTCGGTCAGACTGTCTCTCTGTCCCTCTCTTTCTTTCTTTCTCTCTCCCAGTTCTGTGTGTGTGTGTGTGTGTGTGTGTGTGTGTGTGTGTGTGTGTGTGTGTGTGTGTGTGTGTGTGTATGTGTGTGTGTGTGTGTGTGTGTGTGTGTGTGCGTGCGTGCGCGCGCGCGCGCGCGCGTGCGTGCGTGCGTGCGTGCGTGCGTGCGTGCGTGCGTGCGTGGTGTGTGTGTGTGTGTGTGTGTCTGTCTGTCTGTCTGTCTGTCTGTCTGTCTCTCTGTCTGTCTGTGTCTCTTTCTCTCTCCCTCTGTGTGTGGTGTGTGTGTGTGTATGTGTGTGTGTGTGTGTGTGTGTGTGTGTGTGTGTGTGTGTGTGTGTGTGTGTGTGTGTGTGTGTGTGTAGATGCGGATGCTGAACGGAGATGGCGGTGGGGAGGGAGGAAGGGGGGAGAAAGAAGGCCGTGGAACACCGTGATGGACACGGTGAATGGGTTGCCCCTATAAAAGTATGCATTAACGGATTTGGGGTGTCCTTGTAGTGGGATCAGACATTTAATTATCTTGATGTAGTTCATATTTCTGAAAATGGAGAGAGAGAGAGAGAGAGAGAGAGAGAGAGAGAGAGAGAGAGAGAGAGAGACAGAGACAGAGAGAGTGAGAGAGAGACAGAAAGAGAGAGTGAGAGAACGAGAGAGGGACGGGATGGTAAGTGCTCTCATACACCATTTGTAAGGTTCGTTACATTGAGATTCAAGTCCACACCCACGTATATGAAATATGACCTAGGATTAAAACTCCCATCTTAAACAGATGTGGAGGAGGGAGAGGAATACCCTCTGGCATGCACGTACACGATCAAGTACACACACGAATGTTTGTGTGTATGTGTGTATTTGCGCGCGCGTGTGCGTGCTCGCGTGCGTGCGTGCGTGCGTGCGTGCGTGCGTGTGTGTGTGCGTGCGTGCGTGCGTGCGTGCGTGCGTGCGTGCGTGCGTGCGTGCGTGTACGTGTGTGTGTGTGTGTGTGTGTGTGTGTGTGTGTGTGTGTGTGTGTGTGTGTGTGTGTGTGACTTGTTGGGCTGTATCTGTGTTACGTTCTAATATGTATATAGAATCGCTGGAATGGTGCTCAGTTACTTATCCCTGGAATTTATTAGTTTATTGTAATTTAGTCCCTTGCGGATTCATTCGAAGAACTGGCCCTCAGCACTTGTGTCTTAAGAGTTTATCTTTTTATATTTTCTACTTTTCACAAGAAAATATAGCTTGTTTTGCTGTTTTATGATTTTATTTTGCTTCTTAGGTGGTACCTTTGTTTGCGTTTTTTTTTGAGACAATAAGCGTGCTGAAGGCTCATTTTGAGACCCATTTATTAGCACTCATTCACCCATTCAAGCACATAGTGTTGTTTAGACAGAATTATCTACCACTGCAGATATGAATGCTTATCTCCCCCTATTTCTTCAATCTAAGACATAAGAGCAAGCTTTGTTTATAATTGAATATATATAGGACGGAACAGGTAAAGAAAATGAAAATAAAATAGAAATGTTACACCGTTCACAAGCGGCATATAGAAACCATTGTAATTTTCAACTTGAAAACGGGGTCCGGAATAGTTCAGTGGTAGATCACCGGACTCGTAATCTTGATGATCCTGGTTTGCGGGTTCGAATCTCCGCCGGGCCGTTTCAGTGCAGGGGAATTTTTCTTCTAAGTTAACATTGGTTCTGACTCTGTTTTCCATACAGTCCTTCGAATGAGACTATAAACCGAAGTTCTGTGTGTGAACGCACGCATAATATCTTGCACACACGTAAAATCCCATCACCAGCTTTCGGAAGAGAAGGCCAGTTTGGCCGTTGGTATGCATAAACAGATTACAGAACAAAACACAATGCATTCGACCTCTTTGGTCTTCTTCAGGCAAGAACAATATTTAGGACAATGAAAACGAAGAATGAGCAGCCACTTATCTTCCCACATTCGGCGCGGAATGCATCGTATCTTGTCCTGTAATCTGTATTGTCTTGCGGAACTAGCTCCTTCTCTTTTTAAAATTTGTTTCATTTTCCGCCCTCAGTCACCTCGCTTTGAAACTAAAATCGTTATACAAACAGTATAAAATGCAGGAAACAATCCTTGAGCCTATGCTTGAGGATCCATGTAAGGATGCAAGGGAGGTCAAAAGGTGTCAACAGACAAGAGTGGATAGCTCTGCCGTTTGATAACCCAAGCTTTGTCAGCAGCTGAGAACTGCGCAGAACAGGCTTTCTTGGATCACCTAAGAGATGCAATCTCCCACTGATTGACCAAACTAGTAGTGAAGGAAAACAAGTGCACGCGCGCGCGCGCGCACACACATACACACACACACACATACATACATACATACACACACACACACACACACACACACACACACACACACAACACACACACAGAGAGATATATATATATATATATATATATATATATATATATATATATATATATATATATATATGTGTGTGTGTGTGTGTGTGTGTGTGTGTGTGTATCTATCTGTCCGTACTCACCCCCGATCCCAGGATGACAAGATGGTCTTCGTCGTCTCGACGGACAAACAACAAATCCATCTATATATACAGAGAGAGAGAGAGAGAGAGAGAGAGAGAGAGAGAGAGAGAGAGAGTCGTACAACTAATTGTCTGTTGATCACTTCCTTTCACAAATGACGATGCTTTTTTTCGTTTGCGCAGGCTAATGTCTTGTTTAACGCGACTGCGATCTGAATAAAGTGCGTTTGATGTGTCTGCGTTTGAAGTGGATTGAATGGTTCATTTATTTGTTTATTCGTTTGTTTATTCATTCATATACTGACTTCCATAAAAAACGCGAAAAATTGAAAGGCTATTTTTCGGGTGAAAAGGGGTGAATATACAATATTGAACCATTGTGGCAAGTTGTTTGGGTCCAAGGCTCACGTGCAGTGAAAAAATTGTGTGAGCAACACATCAGGAGCCGGAATAGCTCGTTGGTAGAGCGCCTGACTCGTAATCTTGGTGATCCTGGGGTTGCGGGTTCGAACCTCCACCGGGGCGTTTCGGTACAGGGGGATTTTTCCCTCGGAGTTAACATTGGTTCTGACTCCTTTTCCCATACAGTCCTTCGAATGAGACTATAAACCGAGGTTCCGTGTGTGAACGCACACATAACATCTTGCACACACGTCAAATCCCATCACCAACTTTCGGAAGAGTAGGCCAGTTTGGCCGTTGGTATGGATGACACGTTACACATAGCATGCACCCTGCGTGAGAAATGGAAAGAATGAAGGAAGTAAGGAAAATGAGTGATCGATATTGAACGATACTGACTGGATGGCACGGGAAACGACTGAATGAAGCGCCAGCTGGCAGCTCTTCAGTCGGCACTACCCAGGTAGGCAGCCCGTTGTGTAAACGAGTGTTGATTGTAAAGCGCTTAGAGCTTGGCCTCTAGCCGAGAATAGGCGCTATATAAGTATTCATTATTATTATTATTATCATTCCCGGCATTGGAGGGTCAACAAAAATGGCAAACTGGTTGCTGCATGTGAGGCACGTGCACACCATGCAGAGCAAAGTTAACCAGCGACAAGTACGCAGGCATGCAGCCTTTATAAAGCCGCGCTACAAGGTTCAGACAACGACTTGCCCTCTGAGCGCTACAGAGATGCCAAGACTACGAGCAGAGGAACGCAATCGTGCCCTAGGCCATCTGGAGGCTGGTGTGGATGCCAGGCAGGTCGCCAACATCTTTAACGTCCACATCTCAACCATCTATCGTCTGCAGCACCGCATGCGAGTCACTGGTACCACTGATGATAGTCCCCGGCCAGGCCGTCCTCGGGTCACCACACCAAGAGAGGATCGCCATTTTGTTCGAACCCATCTGCGGGACAGGCGGCAAACAGCCGCTAACACTGCTCGACAGGTGCCTGGGAATCTCCAGCAACGAATCAGCCTCAACACTGTGCGGCGGCGTCTTCATGAGAACGGGCTGGCATGTAGGCGTCCTCACAGAGGTCCGGTACTGACACCAAGACACCAGCAGGACAGGCTGCAGTGGGCACAAGCCCGAATCAACTGGCGCAGGCAGCAGTGGGGACGCATACTGTTCTCAGATGAGAGCCGTTTTTGTATTGACATGGCTGACGGTCGTGTCAGAATATGGCGTCGACCTAGTGAACGCTATGCTGACTCCTGTGTGGTAGAGCGGAACCCCTGGGGAGGCCCGAACGTTATGATATGGGGTGCAATTGGCATTAACCACGCCATAGGGCCAGTCATCTTTCAGAACATTGGTCCTGGTCGCGGACAGGGTGTCAATGCACAGCGCTACATCCACCAGGTGCTCAGACCCCATGTCGTTCCTTTTTTTGCGAAACACCCAAACTGGACATTCCAACAGGACAATGCAAGACCACACACAGCCAGGGCCACCCAGCAATTTCTTCAGCATAACAACGTCAATGTGCTGCCCTGGCCAGCCCTCAGTCCCGATTTAAACCCAATAGAACATTTTTGGGATGAACTTGGCAGACGGTTGGACCTCCTGCATCCACGACCAGCAACAGCGGCTCAACTTCACCAGGCCATCGTCCATGTGTGGGCTGGTGTGCCAAGGGGATGCATCAACCACCTGGTCCACTCAATGAGCCGCAGGTGTCAAGCAGTTGTCCATGCAAATGGTGGCCACACACGGTATTAGGACTTCAAGCTGGTTTGTCACGTGACCTTGGATTTTCCACACAAAGACATATTGCTGATGACATTTTCACACATTACCGGTGTAATGAATCAAATCACGTTGAATTCTCGCTTCCACTCTGTACAATTGTGACCAATAAAATTCGCCCCTAACCTTCAGCTTGTTTTGCTTTCGCGTTTTTTTTATGGAAGTCAGTATATAAGTTTGCATTTGTTTTGTTATCTATCTATTTGTTTATTCATTCATCTATTTATTCATCTATTTATTATTTACTTATCTATTTATTCATTTACTTATATATATATATATATATTCATTCATTTACTTTATGTATGTATGTACTTATTTATTTACTTATCTATCTATCTATCTATTTGCTTGTTTATTCATTCATTCTAATCATCTATTTATTTCTTTGTATTTGTTTGTTGAATGTACTGTCCTGCAAGAGGCAGAAAATCTGTAGGAGTGGGGGGTGGGGTGGGGGAGGGGGACAAAAAGTGGGAATGATGCTGTCTGTGCTGTCCGTCTGCCTTTTTTTTTTTTTTTTTTTTTTTTGTTCACCGTGTTTGCTTGTTCGTCAGTCTGCCTGCCCCTATGCCTCTGTCTGTCTGTGTGCATGTCTGTCTGTTTGTCGCTGGGTCGCGTGACGTGAGCAGAAGCAACAGGGCGCACACTGATTGATCTGCGATAAATTTGACAAATTTTCTCGCAAACATGCCAGTTTCTGGACTACCAGTAGCTGTGGAGACGACCCTGAACGCCCTGCTGACGGACAATAACGTCACCAGCTGGAAAGTTGCAGGAGAAGGTGAAAACACTGTGGCTGTTTTGCGCCTCAAGCCGGCCACTTTCCAAATGTCAACAAACATGGCGGATCCTGTCCTGAACCACAACACACAGGTTCAGTATTCCAGGAAGAAACCTCCCAGCCAGATCCGACGTGACCAGCAGAGAGCCCGACAGCAGTAAGAGAGGCAGACAAGTGGACAACATGATGAAGCTTCTGTAACTGTTTTGAACACTCCGTCTTCGACCGATGCAAGACTTGAAAATCCGTGTGAACATGACCCAGAAACGTAACACACAGTGGCTACACGCTCGAGTCATGCGGTTAGCTTCGATGATCCAGTGAGATCGGAGAATGATATGTTACGCCTGAACGATACTGCTGAAACATGTGAGTACATCGATAGCTCTGTCCTCTCTCCACCAGCAGACACGGACATCGAGCCGGTCTATGAAAACCTCGTGGCAGGTTTCAGTACAAGTGTCGTTAAGTGATGTTGCCACTCTGACTGAAAAAATCTGTCCAGAGACACTTGAGAGAGAAGAGCAGAAACAAGTTATTCAGAAAAATCGCTCTTGATCGTTCCAGTGGATCAGACATATTACTCTGTGAATCGGACGATCTGGTGTTGGAGGTTCCGTGTACGCCAGATGACAGTGACTGTTCGTTCTGGTTTGTGAAGCAAGATGACCGACACATGTTGACAGAGGAGCGGACAAAACTGGCCAGTCTCCGCCGAGGAAAACGTGTCAGCAGAACACAACACGCTGATATCCAGACACGTGCTGCACGGACGCTGGAGACGCTTACACGGCCTGATCCTGTTCTACCTGGGATGACAGCCTGGGCTCAAGACTCACGCCACAGACGGAATCATCGTGACCAGTGCCTCACCAGTAACATGAAATATGCCAGAACTGTGTTTGGAAAAAAGAACAAGTTTGTCATGGTTTCCATGTCAGACGAACATTGTACCGCGTTTATTTCTATCTTGGTGGATCGAATCGAATTGCTAAGGAAGCTGTACTGCTTTAAAGCAATAAATCATTTCGTTCGTTCTGTCTTTTGTCTGTCTCTGTCTCTGTCTCTCTCTCTTTCTTCCTCTCTTTGTTTCTGTCTGTCTGTCTGTCTGTCTGTCTCTCTCTCTCTCCCTCTCTCTCTCTCTCTCTCTCCCCTGACTTTGCCTGTTTTTGGGCCTGTCTGCCTGACTGTCTGTCTGTCTGTTCGTCTGTCTGTCTGTTTGTCTGTCTGACTGCAAGATAAGTGAAAAACGACAGCACAGATCTTAACGAAAACTCACATGTTTGTCTAAAGTGGCCGTGTTTTCTAGAAGTGATGAAATTGAAGAGTCTACAACTGCTGACGCTATATCCAGAAAAGAGCTGTTTGAAGTTATGATTCGTTTGTTGTTTTTGTTCTTCTTGTTGTTGTCGTTTGCATGCGTGTTTCTGTCTGTTTGTCTTTCTTTCTTTGGGGGTGGGGGTGAGGGGAGGGGGGGGGGGGAGAGGGAGAGTCACAAAGAAATAATCACATCATACAGCAAAGACGCAATCATATACACACAATATATTCTATAACATCGCGTTCTATTATTATAGCGTTGCATGAGGTAATCTACAACACATGATATTGCGTCACTTTGCATGACGAATAGACGTGATATTACGTCACATTGCATGACGAATAAACATGAGATTACGTCGCATTGCATGACGAATGAAAATGGGCCCAAACATACGACAATGCGGTCACATATGTAACGTATATGGGGTGGGGGAGGGGAGGTTGTGAGAATTAATAGTTATGAGAATAAGACAAAGACGAGGGATACGCTCAGAAGGGCGAGACGGGCAGACAAACAAACCTCCTGGCAAATGGATAGAGAGAAGGAAAAAAAAAAAAAAGCGAGACACAAAGATAGAACAGACAAGGATATAATGTGTTGGACACCAACAAAACAGTACATCACAACACGTATCCTTTTTCACTTGGTGTGTCAGTTTGGAAAGAATATATAGGTCACAGTTCTGCTACAACTGTGTGAATGCAAAGGAACATATGTAGGAGATAAATGAAAAAAAGGTGTCATGTAGTCTTCATGGAATGACACATTCCACACTGCACTATGTCTATAGGTTAAAAGCCACTTGTGGCAGATAAAAAAAATGAAAGAAAAGGCGGCAGCTCGCACAGACCTGGTGTCCCTCTTTCGCTGGCTTTCTTTCTTTCTTTCTTTCTTTCTTTCTTTCTTTCTTTGTTTCTTTGATTGTCATTCATGTATGTCTTCATTCATGTGCTTATTTCTGTATTATTCATGCATTTCTTTGTCTCTTCATGTTATTTGAGTGACAGTGTGTTCGTCTATTTATTTATCCCTGCATTTCTTCATTCATTCCTTTGTTTGTTTGTTTACCAACCCATCGATCCCTTTATTCATGTTTGTATTCTTTCATTTATTTGTCTGTCTGCACCTGGCAGCTGTGCAACTGACAGAAAAAACTGAAGTGACAGAGGAGAAAGATGTGCAGTAAATCATGAAGAAGGGAGATGACTCTGGCTATCACGCTGGAACACACACACACACACACACACACACACACACACACACACACACACACACACACACACACACATATATATATATATATATATATATATATATATATATTATATATATATATATATATTATAAACACACACGCGCGCGCACACACACACACACACACACACCACACACACACACACACACACACACACACACACACACACACACACGCACGCGTACGCACGCACACACACACACACACACACACACACACACGACACACACACACACACACACACACACACACACACACACACACACACACACACGCGCACGCACGCACGCACGCACGCACACACACGCCCATACACACACACACACACACCACACACACACACACACACACACACACACACACACACACATTTCTCTGAAGACGCAATGTGGATGCCAGCATTGATAGTCAAGTCTGCCCCTGGGGCATGCAGTACTCGATGACCTGGCATTTGCGTAGAGATGTATCATGTGCTGAATACCCCCTCCCATCCCACACTCCTCTCATTTACCTTTCCCAGCCTCGCCTCTTCCGCTTATCCCCCCCCCCCACGCCGTCCTCCCCCCTCTCCCCTATTCTGCTAACGAGAGAACATAAACATGCAGCAAGCGTACACACACACACACACACACACACACACACACACACACACGCATCTACCGACACGCTCGCACACCCACACGCACACATATACACTCATGCGGGCACACACACACACACACACACACACACACACACACACACACACACACACACACACACATGTAAAACAACAATTTGCACGAAGAAAAAATGTCCTCGCCACTTTCTTTGATGTCAGAAAAGCGTATGATCATGTTTGGCATGAGAGACTTTTATATATATATATAAACTGAAAACCATTGGCCTTTCTGGTCATGTATATAACTATATCAAAGCATTTCTGACCAATGGAAGTATAGAAGCAAAGATACAAAATGTTTATTCCAGCAAGAGATATTTACAAATGGGCATTCCTCAGGGATCGGTAATCGCTCCGCTACTTTTTAATATTCTGATATGCGATCTCCCAAAGCATTTATCTAAAAACTGCTCCTTGGTGCAATACGCTGACGATATTTGCATGTGGATGAACGTAACTTTAAAGAAGAAAACTTCAGTCAGATCTGTCAATTTCATTAAAAAAAAACATATCAGCGTGACCTAGATAATATGGCAATATTCATGTTTGAAAACGGCCTTAGTTTATCGGCAGAAAAAACCCACATGATGTCATTTGATGCTGGTGGAAGTGTTTGCAATATTCTACTTTTAAGGTAGATAACAATGTATTGAATTATGTCACCGAGATAAAATTTTTAGGAGTAAATATTACCTCAAAGTTAACTTGGAACAACCATATTGAACATATTATCAACGAAGCCAGCAAATCTCTTAATCTTCTTAAAGTGATCAGTAAACAAAATTGGGGAGCAGATACACAAACTTTAGTACACCTTTCGACATCTCTCGTAAGATCAAAATTAT
>CM031615.1:62403270-62405770 GCA_018398815.1 Conus ventricosus
CGTGGCTCGCAAAGCAAAATTCAAGTCTCCTGGCAATAAATGGGTTCTGCCTCCACCATGTATATGCACCTTTTCTTGCCCATGATACACTCTCCAGAGATCTTTTGAGAGAGAGAGAGAGAGAGAGAGAGAGAGAGAGAGAGAGAGAGAGAGAGAGAGACTGACAGACAGACAGACAGACAGACAGGCGGACGGGAGAAGGATAAAACGTGTTCTCCACAGGAGACGAGTCTCATGTACAGTTTGAACAATAACGCACACTGCTTACTGCACTCCCAACAGGGACGCACCTGCACGCACTGACGCACACCGACCCTGTTGTCAGCCAGGGGGAGGATGGAGGTGGTCAGTGTCGGCTCGCCCTGAGGCAAGACGCTCCGCGGCTGCACTGCACGAGATATGTAAACTGACAATTAACGACTGCGCCAACCACTCCAATCAGAGTGCGAGTGGATAGGCTTCAGTGCATCAAATCCAACGATCTGTCAATTCAGCATTGATTCGACTCTACTTTGTGTGTTTATTAGCAACGGAAGAGACTGATGAGAGGCTCGCAGTGTTGTTGTGACGAAGACAATATGGTGGCTCACGCTAAACCAGAATCTTGAGCTTGTTGAAGGCGGGCAGATATCAAAGAAGAAGAAGAAACCGATGTAAGTTAAAGCTGTGTTTTGAGTTTAGTGCTGCGTTGTTGACTAGTAACCAGCAGCAGTCCCACTTCAAATACCAGCTTTAGGAGTTAGCGGAACAACCCTTCAACGTCTTCAACGTCCGACAAAGCGATTGCAGCTTCAGCTGAGATGAAAGTGCAGACAAGCAACAAAGCAAAAGACAGAACGTTAAGTAAAGAACGGCGGTGCACTATGGAAAGCCAGCTTGCCGTTGAAATGATAACAACAGACTGGAAAGCCAAAGTGGCTTTGCAACGAAAGAGGACATCGCGTCAATGACACACAAACTCCGTTATCTGACCAGGGCGTTTAGGGACAAAACGGAGCCAACTGAAGTAGACCGCTTGAGTTAGAAACTCAAAAAGTGATAATGAAATATATCAACATTAAAAAAAGAAGAACGAAACTTTTCAGAACGTTTTTTTTTATTGTTTTAAAAAATAAACAAGAAATAAAAACCAGGCAGTGCCAGTGTGATCAGAATGATCTGCAACAAGACTCACACAGATGGAATCTGCGTGTGTTTTGGGAGGGAGACGATTGTGTGACCAAGGTGTGCAAGATCATCAGTGACTCTGTTGGTGTGCAGACGTGCCCCGAGGATATCGAGGTGGCCCATTGAGTTGGACAGAGGAGCAGCACCAGGCCACGCCCTACACTTGTGCTCTCCTTAACAGGCACGAGAGGGATCCCGTAATGATCAATCGAAAGAAGCTAAAAGGTAAGGGCAGCAGCACCAGCAAAGCTGAACTTCGGTCAACTAGAAGCTGTTAGCCAATGCCCCTGCAAGACTCGTTGACGATGTCAACATGGAGCTGGAACGACAAAGTGATCGCCCAAAGCGAGAAACGGACAAAAAGTGACTGCGAACTATCCATACCATCTGGATCAGCTTTCAGGAGAGCGTCGGTCTCAGTGCAGGTAAGTAAAGATGAAGAGAGAAAATAATGAAATGAGGCATGTTGAATGGAGGGCTGGAGTGGTGGGCGGGGGTGTGGCTGGAACTGGGAGAGAGGAGGCAGGAAGTGTTTTGTGATTATAAAAAAAAAAAGACAATGTCGTGTTTTTACCCTTTGTTGTTTTTCTCAATCTTGATGGTTTTTGTTTCTCTCCATCTTTTGCAATTTTTCTTTTTCCGCCCTTTTCCCCCTCATTCCAACCTCTTTCATAGTGTGGATATGCTGTTTGTGTATTCCCCCCCCCCCCCCTCACCAACCCCCCCCCCTCCCCCCTCCCCCCTCCCGAGGAAATCTGTTTTGAATAGTGTTCAAAAGGAGCTGAAAGTTGACTGCGAGTACGTGTGAACTTTGACTGCTAGTACGTATGAACTTTGTCTGAAATGATTGGTTAAAGTCGTTTCTTGATGTGATGTCTGTGGGCGGGAAATTGGATGGACTTCGAGGACGGAATCTGGATTTTGTACTTACATGGGCACGGGAGTGGTGGTCTGGGAGACCTTTAGAAATGAACGTGTATGTTTCCTCTCCTTTGTTTATTGATAATTTTTCTTCTTCCACTTCTTCCAGTTCTCCGCTTTCTACCGCCAGTTCCTTTTTTCCTTCATTTTTTCTTTTTTCTTGTCTTTTCTTCTTCTGTTCCTTCTCCTTCTTCTTTGTCTTTTTTCTTGTTCTTCCTTTGTTGCCGTTTTTCGTCTTCTTCCTTCTTGTCTTTTCTGTCTCTTCTTTCTCTTCTTCTCCGCCTTCTTCTTTTCTCCTCCTCCTCCTCCTCCTCCTCCTCCTCCTCCTCCTCCTCCTCCTCCCCTCTCTTCCTCCTCCTCCTCCTCCTCCTCCTCCTCCTCCTCCTCCTCCTCCTCCTCCTCCTCCTCTCTC
>CM031615.1:62408270-62420770 GCA_018398815.1 Conus ventricosus
GGCCACGCTTGCGCATTGTACATTTTACTCGTTTGTCTGAGGATGCAAATGTTTCTTCCAGATTTCATAAGCATCAAGTCATTGGTGTGGTTTTTTTTTTCCAGGAGAAAGTTTACAAGAAATACTCCGCGGTCCTGTCCCACTGAACCTTTGAGGACAGAGCCCCATTAGAGCATTCAGATGAAACTGTCAGTTCGAACTGATGGACGCATCTTCGATGTTTGTGTTTGAGACTTAGTGTTGTGTTATGGCCCTACGTCATCATCGACTGTTTATGCCATGTTCACTGTCCATAAGTCTGTTCCTGCCCCCTCCCCTACTCCCACTCCCTCTTCCCCTCTTCCACCCCAGTCTTTCTCTGTCTGTCTGTCTGTCTGTTTGTCTGTCTGTCTGACCCCCCTCTCTCTTTTTCGCTCTCTCTCTGTCTTTCTCTCTGTCTCTGTCTGTCTGTCTGTCTGTCTGTCTCTGTCTCTCTCTCTCTCTCTCTCTCTCTCTCTCTCTCTCTCTCTCTCTCTCTCTCTCTCTCTCTCTTAATTAACCACTCCGGGTTCTTTTTTCTTACCGAATATACTTGAGCAAAATCACCACTATTAACAATAACACCCAAAACAGCCACAACAAAAACTACCCCCCACCCCCCACACACACACACACATACTAGCGTACCCGCGTCCGCGCACGCAACCTTCGGTCTAATATTATTATTCTTTCTAGAGCGCGTTAATGTAAAATGAGCGATCGACTATGTATAATACTTTAACGGCATCATTATTTCGTGTGCACACTGGAGACGCGGCAAAAACGATCCTGATCAAATCATGAGAGCGCTGAATCACTTGAATATGTTGCTTGCCAACTGATCTATGACAAAGACACACAAAATTAGGTACCGAACGCGTTGCTCGCTAACTTGATCTATGACAAAGACACACAAAATCAGGTACCGAATTCGTTGCGTGCCAGCTTGATCTATGACAAAGACATACAAAATTAGGTACCAGTAACATATCTGAGTGTAAGTAGGTCAGGTTTTTAAACAACCTGTAGGAAGAATAGCAACACACAAACCTTAACTGCACATGGGTCACAGACCGAATGGCTGCAACTTCATGAATATATTTTTCCTCCTTGAAGACTTTTTGAGTAGCGAAGGTCATAAACTGAGAGACAGAGCCGTGACTGTTCCTTTCTCCCTCCCCCCCCTCTCCCCAACCCCACACCCTTCGCCCCCTTCCCGATGCATATCGTGCCGATTTGGCATGCAGAAATAGAGAAAAGAAGGAAGGAATTCCCACAGTAACGGAACTTTTGATATGTGTATGCGTCTGAGTATCATCTGTAGGAGTAAAGAAACTTTTTATGTTTCTTAACTTTTCCCCATTGCTCCTTGGGTCTCCTTTCTGTTTGCCCCCCCCCCCCCTCCCCCCTCCCCCTCCCCCTGCACCTCCAAACCCCCTTCCTCTCTTTCCATTTCTCTCACCTCATCAACCTCTGTGGTTGCGAGGGAAAACAGTTTTATGCCGGCTGCATGGGTGGCATTCGTTTTTAACTCGTTCGTATCTTTCAAAGCATGAAGAAGCTCCACGTTCCGTCTCGTGTGATGAGCGTCTCAGCATTAGACACGTTTTCTAATTGAACGTAGGGGAGCTACATCATGTCAGACGTGAACAATTTACGTCAAGCTCAATGACGACCTCGTTCCGGGATGTTTCCCCGGAGTTGAGTTTTGAGTTTTTGAAAGGAATCAGTATTTCAAGAAATGATTTTAACTTGTGTGTGAAAGGGTCTTTTGTTGTTAATAACTAACTGGTACTGAGTTTTTAACTCTGCGTGTTAATTTTCTCACTTTGTTCCGTTTTTCTGTTTTGAATAGTGTTTCAGTCCTGATAAGGCTTTTGTGGTCGGCAGGGCTTGAAGCAGCGTCATTTGATTTGATTCATTCTCTCACCCCTCTGATACCTGTTGTGTGTGTGTGTGTGTGTGTGTGTGTGTGTGTGTGTGTGTGTGTGTGTGTGCGCTTGCGTGTGTGTGTGTGTGTGTGTGTGTGTGTGTGTGTGGAGGCATGGGAGAGGAGAGGGGCGGGGGAGAGAGGAGAGACCTAACGCACGGCTTGCAGCGTGCCGCTCGCTGTTGACAGTGCGGCATAGTCTTTGTCAACACTGGAGGGTTTACGTTGAGCTGGACCCTGTACTTTCTGCCAGCAAGTACTGAAGACACCATGCCGACACCCCCTCTTGCCTTGCATGCGGCTTCTTTTTTACCCGTCCACATCGCCTTGAAAAAAAAACACACACCCGAAGGTGGCCAGTGGGACCCGGAGAAGTACTGTCCTCGACTGCCGAGCCAGCCAACGGTGGACGACTCTGCACCTCCCTTAGAAGCCTGCGTTATGTTGACATAGAATGCAGGCATGCACAGTGTCATTCCAGTAAGACGTCAAAGGAGATAACTTTCTTCCTGGCAGATGCCATTGTGTGATCACCGGATGCGGCTCAAGAGAACGTCCATGGAAGCGCCCCCATGGGGGTGGGGGGGGGGGGGGGGGGGGTGTTCAGTCTGTGCGATTGCAGAGCCCAACCGGCAAAGACGGCACCACCAAGGGCACTGCCGTATGCATCCTGCAGCCCTCCACTCGTTGCTGCTTTGACAGGTGACAACGGTGCAACTCCAGACACAATTTCAAGCTTTCGCCACAAGGTCCTACACGCCCTCTGAAGAGGATCCCGGGGTGCGGTCTTTCCTTATGTCAGCAGGACTTCTCCTGTGCTCAGTGGACCTTTCCGCACCGTCACTTGGTCCTTCCCCAGAGTCGGCCAAAAGGCAGACAAGAAAACCACACACCCTAAGGTGCCACTGGGATCAGAGAAGTACTGTCCTCAACTACCGAGCGAGCCGGCCGGGAGCAGTCCTGCACCTCTTGGGGTTCAGGCACGCGCGGGGCATTCCATCGTTCGTGTTGAAAAGGCCACAGAGAAGACTGTCACGCAGGTCACCATTCTGACAGGACCAGCCAAATGTGCCGGTGTCACTTCAGGCTTGCTCCTCACGCTGGTTAGCCTGGGACAGTTTGCTTCTTCGCTGCGGGGGCATGGAATGGAGCCCCCCCCCCCCCCCCCCCAACTTCACAGTGTCCAGCATTGGAGATGGAACAGCCAGAGTGCCACGACAGGACGCAGGGCCAGCGCGGACAGGACCGGGGCCTTTCTGGACAGCGAGCAGACGACTTTGTTTCTCCCACTTGCAAACTACGGTACCAGATTAATGAACACGTTGGACTGCAAGCGCACCGAAATAGATACCTTCGTGATTAGTTTGCTGCTATGCACAGTGGGTTTGATGATCTGCGAGAGGAGTTTGGGAATTTGAGAAAGGAAAACTGGACCTGGCAAAGAAAAAAATCTGACCTCTTTGGTACAGCCGTTGGAAATAAAAACGGATGATTTCCCCCGAAGATGGAGTATGGCTGCCTTAACGGCGGGATAAAAAACGGTCATGCACACAAAACTCCACTGCCTGTCTTAAATACAGGCAGTGTTCGTAGGAGTATCGGCCTGCGAACCCAGAAAGAAAGAAAGGAAAACGGATGATTTAGAGTGTCGGTCTGAGTGCAGTAATCTGACTTTCTGTGGTGTACCAGACACCAAGATCAGACAAATGAACGGAGTGAAGGGAACGGGTATAACTCAGTTTTTTGACATATGGGCCTGTGTCACTCCATGTTCTTTTCCCTGTTGGAAGCTTAGTGAACACTAGCAAAAAAAATATCAAGGCGATGTTAAAGAAAACTGTCTGGAATGATGAATGTGTTCTTCGCATTGTGATATTTCATGTAATGAAAAAGTGAGAGCAGGAACTGATATTGCCATACGTTTAATTGATATTGATGTGAACAATGGATTTACTATGTTTTAAGAATATGTCATGGAAAGTGCTGAATGAAAGAAACACATGTGTACAAGGTCACGATAGAGTGTTAAGTGACTACTTTGATTAACAAAAAGTATGTCCTTACCGAAAGAAAGACTTGAAGGTTGTTGAGAATAAGTCAACCGTTTGTCCTTACCGAAATGAAAGACTTGAAGGTTAGTTTGTAGAATAAGTCAGAAAACACTGTCAGAACAACGCACGTAATAGTCAACAGTAAATATATACATTTGATTCAGAGAGAAAGGAAAAATATATTAAGTCATGAACAAATAAGTTATGAAAGTGCAGAGGGAGTTTTGGCTGTTATTCGTGAGATATTGCAAAACAAATGCATAAAATAGCCTTTCAGCTGGCATATTGTTCAGTACATTCTAGCTTTGTTACCGTTAAATATTTTCAATGAGCCAAATCAGGAAGAGTTTGAAGATGAGGCTGATGTTTATATGAACTGTCCCACTAGTAAAGAAAACATGTTTCTAGCAGTTAAGAAAAAAAAATAAAGCAGCGGTCCCTATTGGTATAAAAGTGTTTAAAAAGCTTAGATAGTCAATTTTACCAAGACAGTGTTCGTAAAGAACTTGAAAGGACTTGATAAGTCGCACTGCCAGATGTTCAAAGCTCATTCCAAACCCAGGTTAAAGCCATTGTGCACTGCGCGGATGCCTGCTACTTAAGCATGTAAAGTATAGATGGGAAGTACATGATAGCAAGACAGCTTGAAAATTAGACAGTCCTTTCTGCAAGTCAAGATGACCCCATGACCAGGTGAGGAAACACACCTGTTAGATATGTGATGCGGCGCGAACTGAGTTCAATTCAGCAATCTTGTTCTTTTTTTTTGTACTGGCTGTGTCGACGTAATTTTTGTCTGTTTTAACGCACATCTATTCTTTTTGTAAGTTTAAACGGGTTTCCATTCGAATTTTGTTCTTTGTTATCAAATCTGTGATTTTGTTTCTAAATTGACAGGCTCTGATGGGCAAAGTTATATTTGAAAAGTTTAGAAGATAGCAATTACAGCGAAATGGCAGAATCTGAAAGACATCGAGAAATAAGATTGAATATAAAAAAAAAAGACGTCTGTGTTTGAATAATAACTTTGAAGGACGAGGAGCCTGTAGAAAGAAAAGATGTTTAAATACATGTGTGTGTGTGTGTGTGTGTGTGTGTTGTGTGTGTGTGTGTGTGTGTGTGATAGCACCTTTGGTTGGTTTTTTGAAAACTCAACAAACTTACTATGTATTGCACACCATCCTTTTTCTGGGATAGCATTCTGCTTAAAACCGAAAAGGCAGAGGATCAAGTTACCACTTTCCACGGTCACTGAGGAGAAACAATCAGGTTTCGAAATACCGGTATCTGACTAGGAGTTATATGTTAGTGAGTTTCCTCTCCATTGGAGATTGTGTCCCCTTGGCGACTATAATTGCTAAGGCCTTTGAGAAGCATTTATTATTCCCCATTCACCCCACTCAAGCACATATGTTCAATTTTCTTCCTCGTGTTTTCTCCCCACCCTACTCCCACCCCTTTATTTCTTCTTTTCTTCATCTTGCTGAATATAAATAATAACAACTAATGTTAGACCTTCTTTTTTCCCCACTGCAAAATTTGGAAGATAATCTATGATATCAATCAATCTACCTACTTCTGTCTAAAAGAAGATAGATGATGGGTGGATAGATGGATGGATAGATAGATGATAGAAGATGGAAAAAGATATAGATAGAATTTAATGGAAGATCGACGAATATAGATAGAATGGAAAACTCCATGTACTACAAATCAACAACCATATACTAAAATCGGTGATTGCGAACTTAGCACGGTTCGACGGAAAGAGAGCAAGATATGAAAACCCTTTGAATGATGAATGTCCAACAAACGTGAAAAATAGAAACGCCATTTTGTAACATGAACTGACGGACTGCTCCTTGTTCCTTCTCAGAATCAACCTTTCAGTTTTTATTTTTTTTTTATAACCTGTGAGATCACGTTTCAATAACTTCAATAATTAATCTAGTCTTATGTTTGAGGCACCAAAATATTTCTGGACATTGAGAAAACAGTACGGCTATCCGCGAATAGGGCAGAAAGATGATCTGGCTCCCCACTGATGGATATGAGATTGTTACCCATCTTGTGGGATAACCTTGATCCAGACTACGAGGATAAACGAGAAAAGATCAAAAGATCATTTCAGCAAGGCAACTTGATACACCGGTTTCAGACAGTCTGAAACGTCACGAGAAGTAAACTTACACATCAGATTTTTAAATGTAATTGATAGCGAACCGCCAAGAAAACCTAGACTTAGGTGATTGCTCGTTCATTTTCGTTGTCCTGAGTGTTTTGTATCTTGTCTGAAGAAGACCAAAGAGGTCGAAACGCGTCGTGGTTTGTCTACGTTTTCTTGGCGGTTCGCTGTTAATTACATTTAAAAATGTGTTTAGATTTCCGCCTGTCAGTTGCCTTACTTTGCAACTAGATCTTACACATCAGATCATTCTCAAGCTGTATTATCTACTGTGGCTTCTAAGTGAGGTGGTAGCCAGAGTGGTGTTTTTTTGTTTTGTTTTTTGTTTTTGCTACATTAAATCAAAACACTCTCACCATTGAAAGGCACGGCGGTTAAAGTCGGAGAAATTGCGATGCAAGATATATACAAGCAACTAACAAAGATTAGCTTGACGTCATGCTTTAGTCAAAACTAAACCTTGTTATAGATGATTATCAACGTTTTAGCTAGAAACACTTTTGATACAAATCATACGGAAGATGACTGCGTGCTTCAGAGTGCCTTAGGGGGAAACGATTTCGTGGCTTCAATGCAAAAACAGGAATACCCGTATGCATTCCAAAAGACAGATCAGACAGAGAAGAGGTTACCACCTGGAAACGTATCACTACTGAACGTTGTTTTTTGAAATTCTATTATCATGTGTAGCCGCGAAATGACAATGGCACTGCCAAAGATAATTGACAACAATTACCTAAGAATGAAAACGACTTTAGTACAATGTCACGTATTAAACAGAGAAAGGAAAATCCAATTTAAGTTTTGAAAAAAAAGCATTTGACAGTATTGTTTCCTTTTCTTTTATTATGAGGTACCAAGGATTCTTCCGGTCTTCGCCTGGAATTCACTTTCGGCGAAAAAATGGCTTTCTTGCATACTTTTAACATGTGCTAGAAACCTCTGAATGATGTGAAGGAACCAAAATTTAAAGGCGTACAAACAGGAGATATGGAATCTGAAACTGACAGTTTGCAAACCTTGTACATATTTGAGAAGTCACGCATAATGACACTAGTTATGCTGGATGAATATGCCGAATATCGGGTTTCAAGTCGTGTATGAAAACCAAAATGATGTAAGGATAGGTTCCCAAAAGCAAAGCCATAGGCATAATTTCTTTATGCCTATGGCTATGCTTTTGGGAACCTATCCATACAACAGAATTGTTTAGGATTTAGGAAAATCATAAATTCTTGGCCGAAAATTTTTCACCTGATATCAAAACATAAAACAGAAAAAAAAATGTTTGTGTATGTGGCAGCTTAAGAAACCAGCAGTATAGGTTATACGGAGTTAAAAGATAAAAAATTGAGTTATATCACTGCTGATATCCTGAATCATACATTTGTGTTATTACCTACTTTACCTTCTCGGTTTCGAACTGATTTTATACAGCCCTCCTTCCCTCTTCTCTTTTCTTTTCTTTAGCAGCAACTCAAATTAAGAGAAGCGCACGGTACTTTTCAAAAGCATAAAATAAAAAATTGGGTTTTGAAAAAAATGTTGAACATTTCAGTTTGCAAAAACCCTTACGTCAGACTTTGATACAAATATTTATTGAGAAAGAACAGTCTAGACTACACCAGCCAACTTTTTATTTATAGCCGGAGTTCGAAAAGTTAAAATGCTTAGCTCAGAAAATATTGCCAAAACTTTGACGAATAGACGTAAGCATCGACCAGAGGTGACTTTATATGTCACTGAAAAGAATATTCATTCCAAGTTTCTGACAGGCATAACACCCAGCGGGTCACAGAATGGTATACTCAAGGTTGACAAAGTAACTTCCTATGACCTAATTATTCTGGAACTTAATCGAATTCCAGCCCAGGTAAGGACAGAAGCAAAGTCTCTCCTCAGTACCAAGGAACGATTAAATCAGTTGAATCATAACACCACACACACGCACGCACGCACGCACGCACGCACGCACGCACGCACGCAGCGCACACACACACAAACACACACACACACACACACACTACACACACACACACACACCACACACACACACAACACACACACCACACACACACACACACACACTACAAAAAAATGTGAAAATGATAACAATAGAAGAATGAAAGTCTTGGCTTAAGAATGCCGTCACATTTCAAGAGGGGAACAAAAGTATAAAAAGAGACAATCCAAAGATATCTTGCTGCCGAACCGGCCCCGATGCTGCACAGGGAGAAGTAGTTTGAACTATTAGTTTACTATCACCACAGGATTCTGTTCCAGTGTCCATCAAACAACTTGGGTTACAAAATTTTGATATTTCCCAAATTTGGGAAATTTTTAAATGCAGATTTTAAACCCTCGAAAAACAATTTAAATTTTTTTTTTGGGGTGTAAAAAATGAAAATTTTTTCCCCCTTTTTGGCGCTGCGCGAGAGGAAGACGACCGCGGGGAAATTGCCCAAAGAATGTTCTAGGGGAAAAAACTGTTTCAAAATTGCAGAGGCTCAGGGATCAAATATAAACCCCGGGGGGAAAAGCGGTTGTCGGGCTTGACAAAAAACCGTTAACCAAAAGGACCATTAAAAGGGTTTTTTCCCCCAAAAGGGGAAAAGGTGGAAGGGCGCGCGAGCGCAAAAAACGCGCGCGCCCCCACACACCACACACAACACAAAAAACACCCCACACCCCACACAAAACCCACACAACACCCCCGCCCACAGCACATTTAAAAACACCCCACCAAAACAAAACACACAAAAACCACCCCACACACACCCCCCTCACCCAAAACAAAAACCACACACACACACACACACACAAAACCCCCACACACCCCACCCCCAAAAACCCCCACACTTGAACTCGCGTAAAACACAAACACACACACACACACACAACACACACAAAACACACACACACACACAAAACACAAACACACAGAATGTTTAATTTGCCCCTAAAATATGACGTTAAATACCAAGCCCCAACAGGTAGGCGTTTTTGGGTTTCCACGACCCCCCCCCCACCCACCCCCCCCATCCCCCGCTCTCCCCTCTTTTTCCTCCTCTCCCCTCCCCCCTTTTTCCCCCCCCAAATCCTTTTTCCAAAACTTAAATTTCTCCCCCTCTCTTTTCCCCTCGACCCCCTTCTTCCTTCTCTAAATGAGAGAGAAAAAGAGAGAGAAAGGGGAGAGAGAAGAGAGAGAAGAGAGAGAAAGAGAGGAAAGAGAGAGAGAGAGAGAGAGGAAAAGAGAGAGAGGTGGTGGTGGTTGGGGGTTGGTTTGTGTGTTTTGTGGGGTGGTGTTTTGGGGTTGTCTGGGAGCGCGCAATTTTTTGGGGTGGGAAACGTTTGTGTGTGCAACTGTGGTGTGAAAAACTGTGTGGGGGTGGGGTTTTGTGGGGTGGGGGTTTTTGTGGTGTTTTGGTGTCGCGCAACTCTGTTGTGTGTGTTGGTGGAGTGTGTGTTGTGTGGGGGTTTTTATGGGGGGAACGTGGTGGGGGTGCCGCGCGCGCGCGATGTGTGGTTGTTTGTGGTGTGTGTGTGTGTGGTGTGGTTTTTTATGTTTCGTGTATGTGTGGGGTTATGTGTGGGAGAGAGAGAGAGAGAGAAAAAGGGGGGGGGGGGGGGGGGGGGGGGGAGGGGGGCCCCGTGCCCCGGGTTTTGGGTGTGTGTGTGCGTGTGTCGTGTTTTTGTGTTTTGTGTGTGGGGGTTGTGTGTTTTTGTGTGTGTGGGTTCACCCGTGTGTGTGGGGCGTGCGTGCGTGCGGTTTGTTTGCGTGAAAAAATTTTGTATGTGGGTGTGTGTGTGTGTGTGGTGTGGGGTGTGTGTGTGTGTGTGGGTGTGTTGTGCACGCGCAAGTCCCCTGAAAGTTGAGGGAAGGAAAATACTCAATGAAAAGAATTTAAAAAAAAAGGGGATCGCCTGAATTTAACCCCCCCTTTTCCCCCCCGCACTTTTCCTCCTCCCTTTTCCCCCCCCACCCCCCATTTTTTTGCCCAAATTTTACCCCTCCCCCACTCTCTCCCCCCTTTCTCCCCCCCCTTTCCCTCTCTCTCTCTTCTCCCCCCTCCCCCTTTCCCCTCTCCTCTTTTTTCCCCCCTCCCCCCCCCCTCCCCCCCCCCCCTTTGTTCCCCCCTTTCCTCCCTTTCTCTCCTTTCCCCTTTTTCCCCCTCTCCCCCTTCTCTCCCCCCTCCCCCCCTCCCCCCCTCTCCTTCCTCCTCTCTCTCCCCTTTCCCCTTCACCCCCCACTCCTCTCTTTTCTTACTCTCTCTAAACTCTCTTTCTCCCTCACCTCCCCTCCCCCCTCCCTCCCCCCCCCTCCCCTCCCCCCACTCTCCTCTCTCCCCCCTCGGGCTCTCTTCTCCATTCTCTTCATTCACTCCCCCTTTTTTAACTTTTGTCTTTTCCCCTTCCCACTCCCCTCTTTTCCCTCCCCCCCCCTCCCCTCTCTGTTCCTTTGTCCTGTCTGTCTTTTCTTCCTCTCTTTTCCCCTCCCCCCCTTTTTTTCTCTTCTCCTTTCCCCCCTTCCCCTCCCCCCTCCTCCCCTCTCCCCTCCCCCTTTTCTCCCCTTTCTCTCCCCCCCTCTCCCCCCTCCCCCTCCCCCCTTCTCTCTCTCTCTCCCAAAAAACGGTTTTAGTCGGGGAAAACGCCAGATTTCTTTAAAGGGTGTCAAAAAAGGAAAAGATGAGGAGGGGGGGGGGGTTTGGGAGGGAGGGAAGACGGAAGGAGGGGCGGGTGTGGGTTTAGTGAGATCTTTTTTCATGTTTTCAACGCAGGGGCGTAAAAAAAAAACAAAAAAACAACCCAAAAAAAAAACGCAAACAAAACAAAGAATAAAAACATCTCGGAGAACAAACGATTTTGGGGTAAAAAGAAACGTGTCCCGGAAATGATTTGACTAACCTGGCACTTTATGTGGAAGCGTTTAAACCCAAATAAAGTTTCTGAAATTTTTGGGGGCCCGGGCAAATTTTTAAATGGGAACGAAGTTTTTTTAAAAAAAAAGTTTGTCCTTTGGGCCTTTTTTTTCCGGTTTAAAAAACTTTAAAGGACAGGGGCGAGAGAGAAAGGAAGAGAGAGGAGAGAGGAAAAGAGGAAGAGGGGGAGAAAAGGGGAGAGAAAAGAGGGCGAAGAGGGGAGGGAGGAGGGGGGAGGGACAAAGAGAGAGAGGGAAAAGGGGGGAAAACAGACCCGACAAAGAAAAAGACAGACAGAAAAGACAATTTAAAAAGACAGACGAAGAACAAAAACCCCGAAGGAAAAAAGAGAGATGAGAGAGAAGAGAGAGAGAAAAAGAGAGAGAGGGGAAAGAGAGAGAAAGAGAGAGAGAGAGGGGGAGAGAGGGGGGAGGGAAAGAAGACCCAAAAAATTGGTTTCAAATCAAGGGCAGGTGCGTGTGTTGTGAATTTGGGGGTGTGTGTGTTTTGTGTGTGTGTGTGTGTGTGTGTGGGGTGTTGTGGGGGTGGGGGGGGGGGGGGGTTTTGGGGGTGTGAGTGAGCGTGCGTGCAATTTTAGTGTGTGTGTGTGGTGTGGGGTGTGTGTGGTTTTGTGTGTTTGTGTGTGTGTTGGGGGTGAGAGTGTGTGGGTGCAAAACCCCCGCGCGGGGAAAAAAAAAAAGGGAAAAAGGGGGGGCGCGCCTTTTTTTTTTTAAACCCTTTTTTTCCCCCCCCCTTCCCCCACAACCCCCCTCACCCCCTTTTCCCCCCCTCACTCCTTTTCCTTTTCATTCCCCCGTTTCCTGTGGTGGAACTGTTGTGTGTGGCAACTGTGTGTGTGCAACGTGTGTGTGTGTGTGTGTGTGTGTGTGTGTGTGTGTGTGTGCGCGCAACTCTGTGTGTGTGTGTGTGTGGGTGTGTGTGTGTGTTTGTGTGTATGTGGAACTGTGTGTGTGTGCGCGCGCGCGCGCGTATGTGTGTGTGTGTGTGTGTGTGTGTGTGTGTGTGTGTGTGACTTTATGTGTCTGTTATGTGTGTTATGTGTGGGAGAGAGAGAGAAAAGAAAAGGGGGGGGGGGGGGGGGGGGGGGGGAGAGCGCGTGCGCTCGGGTGGTGTGTGGTGTGTGTGCGTGTGTGTGTGTGTGTGTGTGTGTGTGTGTGTGTGTGTGTGTGTGTGTGTGTGTTCATCCGTGTGTGTGTGTGCGTGCGTGCGTGCGTGTGTGTGTGCGTGTAAATGTGTGTATGTGTGTGTGTGTGTGTGTGTGTGTGTGTGTGTGTGTGTGTGTGTGTGTGTGTGTGTCTGTGCACGCGCAAGTGCCTGCATGTTTGAGGGAAGGAGATACTCAGATGAAAAGAATTTAAGCAAAATAGGATCGCCTG
>CM031615.1:62428270-62430770 GCA_018398815.1 Conus ventricosus
GAACGAATAAAGTGCCAAGTTTAAATGTACATGTTGCAGTATAATGACCGGATCAGCACCTTCTTGTCTGTCTGAACTTGTTGGTCTTTACATTCCATCTCGCACTCTCCGCTCTTCTTCCGATCCCTACCTGCTTCGGCAGGGGCGTTCCCAACGTAAGCATCATGGCTATCGTTCCTTCTCATTCTACGCCCCGCAGCTTTGGAACTCTCTTCCATTGCACGTTAGACACACTTGCTCTCTAGCTGCCTTCCAGTCCAACCTCAAAACATTTCTGTTCCATAAGTATTACTTGTAAGATCCCCCCCCCCCCACTCTTTTTTTTTCCCTGCCATGTGATTGATGCCTGGTGCGTGCGGTGTGTGTGTGGTGTGTGTGTGTGTGTGTGTGTGTGTGTGTGTGTGTGTGTGTGTGTGTGTGTGTGTGTGTGTGTGGTGGGTAGGTGTTTGTATAAAGTTTATTGATGTGAAATGTTTGAAATATGTTGTTCTTTGTCAGCGCCTAGAACCTTAGTCAAGGCGCTTTATAAATGCTATGTTATCATTATTATCGCTATCATTACTATCATCGTCATTATAATTGTTATTATTATTATTATACCCGACCCGGGCCACTTTTTTAGACAGCCTGACAACCCGTTCTGCCCACCCAGGAATGAATAATTATGTGTACATGACTCCATTCAGAGGAACGTCAAGGCAGTAGAAGGCGAGGGAGGATGGGCCCACCTTCCGTAATGGTGTGTCCTCGACACGCTCAACCTCTCGTATTTTTCTTCTCTTTTCTTTTTTTTTGGCCTACAACCTCCTATTTTGCTACGTCTTTTTTGTGGCAAGTTTTTTTGTTTTAGTTTTTAAGTAGGGCCCTCCATCCGCCTGTTTTTCCCCCCACCTCTTTTTCTTCTTCTTTTTTCTTTATTTCTGTCGGTACTTGCTCGTCATGCAGACCTGTGTGTTCTGTTTACCGACAGACGTTCGAGTGCGAAGTGTAATAGTTTGACGTGTGATGATACACAGCGTCTGGGTTTGTTTCTATTCTAATGTTTTATGCGCTGACACGTTTAATATCCGGTTTGTATGTGACGAAAGCAATATTTCTCTACTTATGTTATAACATACACGCGAACGTACAAACAAATTAATAAAGAATACAAAAAGGAAGAAGTGAAGAACGGCTTATAGAAGCTTCAGACATACAACCTCAAATGGTCCATTGTCCCTAAGGTCCCAGGGCTAGGGGAAATGCTAGCCGTCACTGACGACTTTTGGCTGTGCAGCTCTTTCTTGAAAAGTCGTCAGCAAACTCAGAAACGTGTTTGCTTTGCTTTCGTGTGACCTGCATAAACCAGTCCATTCATCAAGGCCTCCTGTGTGTGTGTGTGTGGGTGGGGTGGGGGGGGGGGGGGGGGGGGAGAGGGGGGGGAGAGGGGGGGGCGGAGAGGGGGACTAGGCTATGGATCTCGTTTGCAAAGTGGGGGCGCGACTGCAGGCGAAAATGTAAACAAATTTGAAAAGTTATTGATAACGCACGGCCAAAACAAACAAACAAGCAAAAACAAACAAAATACAACAAACAAACAAAAAAACCGTAGACAAACGAATCACAAAGATCTTGCGCCGCCGCAGTGGATGAAGATAAGTGATTGCTCGTTCATTTTCATTTGTCCTGAGTGTTGTGTGTCTGAGCCTGAAGAAGACCTAAGAGGTCAAACGCGTCGTGTTTTGTCTTGTGATTCGTTTGTCTAGGTTTTTTTTTTCTTTCTTTCTTTCTCTTTTTTTTTTTGCGGTGATTTTTTTGTTTGTTTGTTTTTTTGCGGTGCTTTTATCACTGACTTTTCAAATTTGTTTAGGCTATGGATAACGGCACATGGCATGACTGTCAATGACGGACAAAGAAGGGCAGACAGTCAGTGTTTTTATTCATCACACTACCAGGTGGCATGTAAAGCTTTTTCTTTTTTTCTTTTTCTAATTTTTTTATTTTAAAGAATGGTACTTGTTATTGCTTCTGCACGACAATATGGACAAACAGATTACAAAACAAAACACGACGAGTTTCGACCTCCTAGATCTTCTTCAGGTAAAAAAAAAAAAGCAAGCAACATTCAGGATAATGAAAACGAAGACGAGCGATCTCGAATCTTCTCACACTCTGTGTTAGATGGGTGTGTATCTTAAAGCTATGTTGACTGACCTTTACCACTTGTTTTTTTGGCGCAGTGAATTTATTCAGAGAGCCTCTACATTTTCAAATGCGTTGTCTGAACTTTTGCATTTTCAGTTGCTTAAGAGTCTTCAGTTGACTTAAACGTAAGTATGAGAGAAACTTGAGTCGACTTTCGTTCTGTATTACGTAAACTTCCGTCTCAAACTTTTAATTAAGAAAAGTCCGGACTACGTGCGGTAGTTACATCAATCTCCGTTAGCGAGTGTGTTTACGTCTGTCTGGGGGGGTTTTTGGTTAATACCCCTCTCCCTGGTTAGTACCCCTCTCCCTGAAA
>CM031615.1:62453270-62458157 GCA_018398815.1 Conus ventricosus
ATCAAAGCTAAGTGAATTTTCGTTGTTTTATTCGTTTATTTATCACCCGACGAAGACCT
The DNA here is from genome assembly GCA_018398815.1 of Conus ventricosus. NCBI lineage: Eukaryota > Metazoa > Mollusca > Gastropoda > Neogastropoda > Conidae > Conus > Conus ventricosus. The sequence continues at coordinate 62,453,330 of CM031615.1, forward strand.
AAGAGGTCGGGGGTGCACCCGATAGATCCCCGCACCGATAGATCCCTAACCCGAACCCTAACCCTATCCCTTTGCGGGGATCTACCGATGCGGGGATCTATCGGTGCGGGGATCTATCGGTTTGGTGCAGGGATCTATCGGTGCGGGGATCTATCGGGATGACCCCAGAGGTCGGAACGCGTTGTGTTTTGTCTTGTGACTCGTTTGTCACGTTCTCTGGGCGGTTCGCTAACATTTATTTAAGATTTTAATAGAAAAAGCAACACGACCCGGGCACTAGTAGAAAGAAGCAACACAGTCCAGGCACTAGTAGAAAGAAGCAACACAGTCCAGGCACTAGTAGAAAGAAGCAACACAGTCCAGGCACTAGTAGAAAGAAGCAACACGACCCGGGCACTAGTAGAAAGAAGCAACACGGTCCGGGCACTAGTAGAAAGAAGCAACACAGTCCGGGCACTAGTAGAAAGAAGCAACACAGTCCGGGCACTAGTAGAAAGAAGCAACACAGTCCGGGCACTAGTAGAAAGAAGCAACACGGTCCGGGCACTAGTAGAAAGAAGCAACAGGGTCCGGGCACTAGTAGAAAGAAGCAACACAGTCCGGGCACTAGTAGAAAGAAGCAACACGGTCCGGGCACTAGTAGAAAGAAGCAACACGGTCCGGGCACAAGTAGAAAGAAGCAATACGACCCGGGCACTAGTAGAAAGAAGCAACACGACCCGGGCACTAGTAGAAAGAAGCAACACAGTCCGGGTACTAGTAGAAAGAAGCAACACGACCCGGGCACTAGTAGAAAGAAGCAACACGGTCCGGGCCCTAGTAGAAAGAAGCAACACGGTCCGGGCACTAGTAGAAAGAAGCAACACGACCCGGGCACAAGTAGAAAGAAGCAACACGGTCCGGGCACGGACGCATACAATTCAGGCGAGGATCCGTGGAATGATTCAAGGGATACAGATCAAATGGATAATACAGGATTCGTTCGACCTTGGCAGAGGTCGGTGCCATCGTCCATCTTGTTGTCAATGAACTGCTGCTGAAGGTGCTCGGTCCAACGCTTCATCACTGGCCTGCTGAGCGTCCAAAGACTGCACGGTGACTGTTGGCCTAATGGAGTGAATCGTTTAGCTGCGAATTTTGTCGCCTTTGTTGATTGATTTCTTTGACTTGTTGACCTGTAGTTGATCGATTAAAACCTTTACCGTGCTTCCTGGGTCTTCCATGACCCAGTGACTTATTAAAACTTCATATCTTATGAACGGATAGGGCTATGCTCACGAAATCTTAAGATTTTCTTCAACGATCTCAATAGCCCTCGGTCACAGAAATTTCATGAACGGGCACAATTAATTATCAGCGTAATTAGTCGCGGTTCCCCCAGGACCTATACGTTTTAATGGGTCGCACATGACCCACGCCATCGGGTGAGAAATAAATGGCTGAACTGCCCTTGTATCAAGTGTGGGTCTTACAAGACCCACGCAATCTGAATAAGGATAAGCAATAGGAAAAGCCTCTACAAAAATGTGTGGGTCTTGGGCGACCCGCACGATCGGGTCTGTGCGGTCAAAAGCGTCATCCGGTAGAGGTCTTCATTCCGAGTGTATGGACGATTTGTACATGCATTCTTTTAATTTTAATCATTGACAGCGCCTATCCTCAGTTAGAGACTGAGTTCATGGCGCTTCACGGTCGACCTGGTTTATTCATCAGACTGCCTGGGTCAGTGGTGCCCTGGCTATGTGGGATCAGAGCAGGTAGCGACGAGCCCCGCCGATGTGACACGGCAGCAGTGCAGCGCCTCCTCCGGTAGGGTGTCTCATGACGACTGGGCAATTGACTGCTCCTTGAGGATTGCTGGTGCAGGGTTCAAGACGGGACGAACCAGGATGTGGCTGTGGAGAGGGAGCTAGAAGGAGCCGCTGGGGGAGTAACGCTAGTGAAGTTGTTGTTGTTGTTGTCGTTGTTGTCGTACCCTGGCTGAAAGACTCCAGGGATCATCCGAACAGCCGAAGCACTTGAGCACTGTGGTACGAATGCATTCATGTTGTTGTTGTTGTTGTCGTACCCTGGCTAAAAGACTCCAGGGATTTTCCGAACAGTCGAAGCACTTGAGCACTATGGTTACAAATGCATCAGCTAGGGATGAGAACATTACGTGTGTAACCGTTTTGGATTACCCCCGCCACGTGGGGCAGCCACACACGACTTCGGGGGATTTTGGAGACTGATTGTAGTGTTACGCTAGGAGCTTTGTCACAACTGAAGACAATCCCGCATAACTATGCAGAGCATAACAACATGTCGATGTAGCCTTGGTGTTCTAGCCCATGTCAATTGGCCTGACACAGCCTTAAGCCACAGCGGAGTCAGTGACGTAACACGGAAGATGAGACAGAAAACAAAGAGTTCGCTCCCTTTGCCCTCCCACACCCTCCACCCCACCCACCCACCACACACACACACACACACACACACGCACGCACGCACGCACGCACACACACTTCCGTCGATGTGTTTTGTGTACCGCAGAGCCCGGGCGAGAAGAGTGATAGGACAGCGAGATATTTTGAAATATATATGTATATATTTACAGAAAGCAGAGAAAGGATAAGCGAGGGAGTAGGGGTCGGGGAGTGAGGTGAGGGGGTGGGAGGAGGGGGGGTGGAAGGAAGGGATGGAGGGAATGTGAAAGCGAGAGAGAGAGAGAGGGAGAGAGCGAGCGAGAGAGAGGAGAGAGGAGGGAAAGAGAAGGGGGAGGGAAGGAGGGATATGAGAGAGAGAGAGAGAGAGAGAGAGAGAGAGAGAGAGAGAGAGAGAGAGAGAGAGAGAGAGAGAGAGAGAGAGAGACAGACAGACAGACAGACAGACCGCGAGAGAGAGCGAGAAAAGGCAAAAAAAAAAGAAAGAAAGAAAAAAGAAATTATAGTGTGAATCGTCTTCCTCCGGCGTCTAAGCAAGTGGAAATTCCTCCCCTGATGTGTCCCCGAGACAAGGCCACTCTGGCAGATTATCAGCACGGACGTGAATGCTTCAACTCCCGTCAGGGGCGCTGCAAGTTAGCTCTCCAGTCATGAAGATAGGATTGATGTCGGCTCAACCAATCAAACCCATCCTTTCCACACCCCCCCCTACCCCCCCCCCCCCCCCCCCTCCTCCACGCGCCACAGCCACAGGAAGTGAGGTCATAGGCGACTGACAGGCGCACGGGCTGGGAGAAAGAAAATTTCCCCCCCCCCGCCCCCCCCGCTTCCGGTTGAAATATCTAAGCACGAAGGAGAAAAGGCCAAAGGTTAGGCCGAGGCTGATCCCCCCTTTCATTTGTCGGCTTATTTTTTTTTCTTTCTTTCTTATTTGTTTTTTTTTTTCATTTTGCTTTCGTTCTTTTCTCTGTGTGTTTGTTCTGTGGTTATTTTGGAGACAAAAAAAAAAAAGGATGATGTTATTTATGGTCAAAACATAAGAGACGAGCTAGCAAATTTTGCGGACTTTTTTTATTCCTACCTTTACTGATGACGGTGGTGATTTTATTCGATTGGGGTTTCTGTGGCAAGATGCCGCACTTTACTTCCAAGCCAGGAATGCAGTGAAACATGAACACCTGCTTGATATAATGCAGCTTATCTATTTATTTGTATTTTTATTTTATTCATTTATTCATTTGTTGTTTGTTTGTTTCTATGACTTTTAGAAACATGAACCATATTCAAACGAAATCGAACTTCACGTTTCGTTTCTTCTTCTCTCTCTCTCTCCTCTCTCTCTCTCTCTCTCTCTCTCTCTCTCTCTCTCTCTCTCTCTCTGTCTCCATCCTTCTCTCTCTTTCTTTGTTCCTCCATCTCTCTTGCTCTCTCTGTCTCTGTCTCTGTCTCTCTCTGTCTCTGTCTCTCTCTCTCTCTCTGTCTCTCTCTCTCTGTCTCTCTCTCTTGTGGGACCGGGTGCAGGCGGGGGGTGGGGGGTGGGGGGTGGGGGGGGGGGAAGTATGGCGTAGAGATGTGCAACATGTTTACGGTCACAGTTGAATTAATAGACGTAGTACAAACTTTCGGGGCCACGACTTGAACAAAGGATGAAACGCATAAGCACACACACACACACACACACACACACACACACACACAAGTAGGAAAGCTTTAGAAGGAGAAATGACTGAGGTAGAAGATGGGGTGAGAAAAGGGAGGAAAATGAATCGTAATAAGCTTGACGACTATGAGTACTCCCGAAAACTGTTTTGCTTTCCGCGCACACTCACGCACGCACGCACGCTTGCTTGCTTGTGTGTGTTGTGTGTGGTGTGTGTGTGTGTGGTGTGTGTGTGTGTGTGTTGTGTCTGCACTTATGTGTGTGTGTGTGTGTGTGTGTGTGTGTGTGTGTTGTGTGTGTGTGTGTGTGTGCGCGCGCGCGCACGCGTGCTTGTCGGCTTGTGTGTGTGATGGAATATGTAAATGAATGAAGTTTTATATTACTTTCATCTCATTTACAGTCCAACAGACTGCAGGGGACAATATCAGGGCTGTCAGCATATGGAACTGAATATCAATAATATATATATATATATATATATATGTGTGTGTGTGTGTGTGTGTGTGTGTGTGTAATCATTATTATTATGAATACTTACATAGCGCCTATCCTCCGGATAGAGACCAAGCTCTAAGCGCTTTACAATCCATACTCGTTTACACAACGGGCTGTCTACCTGGGTAGTGCCGACTGAAGAGCTGCCAGCTGGCGCTTCATTCAGTCGTTTCCCGTGTCATCCAGTCAGTATCATTCAATACAGTTAACTCAGTTTCCTTACTTCATTCATTCTTTCCATTTCTCACGC
>CM031615.1:62458257-62463257 GCA_018398815.1 Conus ventricosus
GATCTGTAAAATAATGGAGAATGCGTGCAGTGTGCCAGATCTGTAAAATAATGGAGAATGCGTGCAGTGTGCCAGATCTGTAAAATAATGGAGAATGCGCGCAGTGAGCCAGATCTGTAAAATAATGAAGAAAGCGTGCAGTGTGTCAGATTTGTAAAATAATGAAGAATGCGGGCAGTGAGCTAGATCTGTGAAATAATGCAGAATGCGAGCAGTGAGCTAGATCTGTGAAATAATGCAGAATGCGAGCAGTGAGCTAGATCTGTGAAATAATCCAGAAATGAAGGAAGTAAGGAAATTCAGTGAACGATATTGAACGATACTGACTGGATGACACGGCAAACAACTGAATGAAGCGCCAGCTGACAGCTCTTCAGCCGGCACTACCCAGGTAGGCAGCCCGTCGTATAAACGAGTGTGGATTGTAAAGCGCTTAGAGCTTGGTCTCTAGCCGAGAGTAGGCGCTATATAAGTATTCATTATTATTGTTATTATTCATCAGAGAGGCGTCACTGCGTGCTAACAAATCTATATACGTTGAACCACATCTGCAGACGTGTGGGACGACAATGCGCCGGACTTTACAGCTGTACTGTCACCACAGTACAATAGCTGTGTACTAACTACAGCTGTACCGTCTCCATAGTACAATAGCTGTGTATTACCTACAGCTGTACTGTCACCACAGTACAATAGCTGTGTACTAACTACAGCTGTACCGTCACCACAGTACAACAGCTATGTACTAACTACAGCTGTACCGTCACCACAGTACAATAGCTGTGTACTAACTACAGCTGTACTGTCACCACAGTACAATAGCTGTGTTACTAACTACAGCTGTACCGTCACCACAGTACAATAGCTGTGTTACTAACTACAGCTGTACCGTCACCACAGTACAATAGCTGTGTACTAACTACAGCTGTACTGTCACCACAGTACAACAGCTGTGTTACTAACTACAGCTGTACCGTCACCACAGTACAACAGCTGTGTACTAACTACAGCGCCCATACAGCCTTGTAGTTTATAGCCCAGCTAGTCAGTCACACAAAGGCACAGAGGCCAATAATCTCTTACAGTATAGTACCACAGTCCAACGTCTCAATATCGTCTTTTTTGGAAATCCTTGACATGTTGGTCTTTTTTTTTATTTGCTGTTCCAACCTCTGCGCCACCTCAAAGGCAATGCACCCACGCCGCTCATTCCGACACCCCGTCCACAGCCACAGCCTGGTCGGCCCCGCCGCAGCCCCGGCACCGGCAATCCACAGGGAGCAGTCAATGTCAAGTCGTCAAGAGGCAACCCACAGGAGGAGACACTGCACTGCTGCCGAGTCACTTCCGTGGTGTTCAGTGGCGCCTGTTCTGATCTAACATTCGCAGGACACCACCTACCAGGCCCCCTACTGACGACAATAATTGCTTAGTCGCGGAGCCGGCGTGAGTGAGCTCTCCCTTCGGAGGGCGTCACCACGTCCGTCCAACAACAGCCCCATGGACTCCCCGATACCGGTGACCCCGACGGAACCAAGACCACAGACGTGGAGAGGACATCGAAATTGATGTCACCGTGAGAGCAGGGCATGAAGGGCCACAGAATTTGAGACATTTCTTTTTCATGCTGATCGATGAGAATGAGGATGATTAAGATGATGCTACGGATTTCCATTTCGGTCTGAGACTACATGACAGGGCTGTACTCTACGCTTCCTTCCATAATATATCCCGGCGTCAACCAGGCCCGAGAGATACAGGCACCTGCAGTGTTGGTCAAGAAATTTGAGCAACACTCTCAGAAACGCTTCCATTAAGTGGATGAAACTCGACTGTGTGGTCCCAGTCTTCCTAACTGAATCCGCAGTAAACTCAACTCTGGGTAGGAGCCGGTCGGGGCAGAAAAACCCACATGACTCTGATGAGATTCGAACCCACGACCTTCCAGCCGGGAGTCCGCGACGCTAACCATTTCGCCACGGCGGCTGGTTGACAAGTTGGTCTTTGAAAGAAGGGAATTTTTCTCTTTAAAATGAACTTCTTTGTTTCTGATCATGGCAACCGTCGCGTTCACAGATCGTATAGCACAACACCCAACATATCCCACATGACACCATCTATACATCTTTCATCATGAGCAGTATGCTGAGTCTTGTTGTCCCTCCTCTTTAAAACAAACAAAAAAGAAGAAAAAGTCCAACACCCATCTTGCGCCGAATTGGAGAAGCAAAGTGATTTGCTCGTTCTTGGTTTCCATGGTCCTGAATGTTGTTTATCTCGCTGAAGAAGACCCAAGAGGTCGAAACGCGTCGTCTTTTGTCTTGTAATTGTTTGTCCTTATCAAATGGTGGATTTTTACTTTAAATTCCTTAAAACAATTGTTTATATTTCCACCTGCAGTCACCTCACTTTAAGACTTTAAAAAAAAAGTTGCCATTTTGACTGACCCAGTTCCATCATCATCCACTCCGCACATATTTATCCGTTCCTCCTCACCAACACTGTCTCTCATTCACACACATTCACAATATCCGTTTACCTGAACGAAACAACAATATCATCATCAACAACAGCAGCAACAACAAACAACAACACAACAACAACAACGACGACGACGACGACGACGACGACGACAACAACGATAACAACAAACAAACAAACAAAGCAAAAGTCGAATCTCGTTGCATTCATTTCAAGAAGTTGGTTTGAAAAGTTCATTTAGAGCCTCCTCCTTTGTCTCTCTGAAAGAGGTCAACGATAGCTTGCCTTTGTGTTGTCTGCACTGGTGTGGACAAACAGAAATGGTCAAGTATTAATGTACAAGTCATACTCGTTGGTGTGGACAAACAGAAATGGTCAAGTATTAATGTACAAGTCATACTCGTTGGTGTGGACAAACAGAAATGGTCAAGTATTAATGTACAAGTCATACTCGTTTTGACATTTTCGCATGCATCGGGACACTCCGATTTTTATGTTACTGCACATTGTTTGTGCTGGTACAGTGAACAAACAAAAAAACCACAAACAAACAAATTATAAAAAAAACAACAACAACAAATCTGATAGTTTGCGCCAGGAAAGCTTAATTTGTTCACAGTCCAAGTGACAGTGAAATCCCGTTTGATATGGCTTACTGACATTGCGAAACATACGAGAGCTGCGCATGAGTAATACCGCCACGTAGTGAACGCTTCCGATCGCAATACTAAGTCTAGATGAGTAAACGAAAAACACAACACCCCATCCAAATAATTGTAAAGCTAATCAAGAATAAAAAATAAATAAATAATAAATAAATTTAAAAAAAACTTCTGAATTCACAGGTAGTGTTGTCAATCGTAAAGCAGATAGTGTTGATTGCGAAAGAAATGAATAATAATTTTTTTTAAAAACTAAAAAAACTTGACGGCTTAGTTACGGCTGAATCGCCCACTGAAGTTTGACATGGTGAAGATTAAGGACTCTCAGGGGGATGGCAGTTCTAGAAATGGACCCGTGTCCATCCCTAAAGCAGAATGAGATGAAATGAGAGCAACACAGCGTTGATTGCTTGAATTTATCGTCAGCGGAAGGAAAAATGGCCAACGATTTCAGTTTGATGTGGGTGATGTTGAAATGGCTCGCGAGATAGGCGACACGGGGGGGGGGGGGGGGGGGGGGGGGGGGAGGGAAGAAGAAAGAAGAGAGGGGAGGGGGGGAGGGGGGGAGGGGGGGGGGGTCGGCCTCTCGAGAACGGCCTGCGAGGGAAACAGCAAAGATGGAGGTTCAAAATGAGGATTGTTCTGGCAGCGAGGTCCGAACCGTTTTGAGAGGAACTGAAAAAAAAATTATATGAAACGCAGAGTAGCAGCGACAAAGCAAGTGATACGCTGAAAGAGATTGAACAAGATTATATTACAAAGGAACAAGTGGGACACCAATACACACACACACACACACCACACACACACACACACACACACACACACCAACAAAAGAGAGAAAAAAATAAGCATAAAGCTTTGGCAAAGATCATCTATCAAATGACAAAAGAGAAATTTGAAAATGAAAAAAAGGAATTAAAATAAAAAAAAGAAAACGCATGACAAACCTAGAATTTTAAGATGTCGCCACTGACGGTAAACCAGGAAATTTGGAACTGCATGTAATCAGTTTAGTAAATGCAGTGCGTCAGTTTAGTAAATGCAGTGCATCAGTTTAGTAAATGTAGTGCATCAGTTCAGTAAATGCAGTGCATCAGTTTAGTAAATGCAGTGCATCAGTTTAGTAAATGACCTAGCCAAACTTTGCGACGAAGTGTTTGGGTGGATAACATAATGTTGAAGGATACAGGGGATGCTATGTTTCATACACTACATTTAACGAGGAAATTGGGCCCATGTTCTTTTTAAAAAAAAAACAAATCCTTCGGTTCATCCCCTATCAGCTAGGGAGACAATTAACTTCCGTTGTTTTGTGTGTTTCATATCTCCTCTATTCAAGCCTACCATTTATGTGTCTTACGCAACTGATCTTATGCTTTTTACTTTCTCAGGAAACAAAAAGGTTCAAAACTTCACTCTAAAACCATGAGGTCGTCGACATGTCCTATTATCCGTATTCCTTACTGCTTTTTTTCCCCGTCTTTATTAGCTTCTTGTGCATCAATTTAAAACAGGCGTCTTTTGGGTACAATTTTGTCAAGATTACGAGTAGTACCTTTTCTCATACAAGTTTCAGTCAAGCGGTTTGGTTTCCTGGACAAGTGTCGGGGACCAATGGGTTTGTCCAGACAAGGCAATGTGGCTATACGTAACATTAGCTTGTCTGGGCGAACCCAGTGGTCCTCGACAGTTTTTTGTAAACTCTGGTATATGTGCTTACGTATCCAATTCTGTTTTCGAGTCCACGAAGTATTCTTCTATTTCCTGTCCCAAATTCAGCTCATCTCGCCTACGTTCCATCGGCTTTCTTTCGTCTGAAGTCTCTCAGGTTTTTTGTTTGTTTGTTTTTTGTTT
>CM031615.1:62473257-62485757 GCA_018398815.1 Conus ventricosus
CTGTGTGTGTGTGTGTGCTGTGCGTGCATGTGCGCGTGTATGTGTTGTTGCCTTTTTCTAATGATGAGAGACTATGCATCAATGTTTCCTCTTTTTTGTAAATGGGATCGTTTATCCCATATTCTTCACTGTAGCATATTGTTAAGCGATGCTGCCTTAACAGAATTTGAACTGTTTTGTGATGGAAATGGCGATGCTTTAAGACAGTTTTAATGTGCTAATGTCAAGAAAATCGTTCGCTAGCCCTGTGCTACAGGCCATTATCTTCCTGAAGAGTGATAGATGATTTGTAAATACACCCTCAATTAGAATGCAATTGAACATTTCACACGATAGATCTTTGAAAAAAAACACGATTATGACTCTGTGAGTGCAACTGCTGCGTATGATTATTCAGTTGCCTGAAATTTTTCTCTGGATGTGTTTGTAATGTTGACTTTTGTTTACTTTTCGTTTCAATTGGGATACAATGGTCAAAGCCCTTTCATATTTTCATAGGATGGGCCAGAGGTAGGGGAGGAGGAGACTTCGGTGATCTGATTATACCATTGACTGGATTAGGGCTCGGTGAAGGCTAGTTATGGACAGAGGAAAGACATGAATCTCAATCACACCCCCCCTTCCTCCTCCCCCCAACTTCCCATTCCTCTCAGCCTTACACCGCTCAGACTTCCTCCAAATCTCCCTTTTCCTCCCATGTGTCAATCGTTGTGTCGATGAACGTATCTCTCGGGGTAGAACGCGATCAAGACACCCCAAAGCTGATTCTGGACGTTTCTGAAACAGCCCAGAAGCCCTGTCACTCTGCTGACGGCGATGAGTGGCTGAGAACGTTAAACGAAGGTTGAACGGTCAACGGGCGGGGAGACGTTAATCCATCCATCCACTCTCAGTCCTCCTCGGGCTCCTCTTCCCACCCCCTGACAATCATGTTGTCAATGACATCTCAGGGCACAGCATTCTTTGCACATTGTTGACGTGGCTGATCTTCGGTGTGGACATTTCGTCAAGGAATAGCTTGACAGTTGGACGCCAGTCCTTATCACCGTACTCACAAGATTTAGTTTGTGGGCATGTGGGGGGGGTTCGGGATATTATGGGGTTGGAGTTGGAGAGGGCCAAGAGGAAGGGATCATGCAAGCCACGGCCGGCGGCACTGATGGCGTTCATAACTGTCGTGAAGAATCCAGTGGCGTGTCGAAAGAAGCGCCCAAATGTGGACATTGGTTTCTCAGAACGTTTCGAAATTGTGTTGTCACCAAGACTGTTGAAAACAAACAGACAACAAACCAGCCAACCCTTTGAGTATTTTTTACTGCGTATTACATAAAATGTCTACGATCAGAGGTCATTTGGCTGCAGTAGTAGTATAAACAAATGTTGAAATTGTCCTTTAACAATAGTATTATCCTTTTGTGTGTGTGTGTGTGTGTGTGTGTGTGTGTGTTGGTGTGTGCGTGCGTGTGTGTGGCAAGCAGATTATATGTCAGGTGGGTAACAAAACACTCGATCGAAAATATAGATTTGTTTGCTTGTTTGGTGAGAGGTCATTCCTTTTTCTTCACATGATTACTTGTGTTTGGCAGACCACAAACATCCTGTGGGTCCATTGATTATTTTCAAATTCAGAGGTTAAGCTTTCGTTTTGAAAATGGTACTGTAAACTTTCATCTGATTTTTATATTTTCAATGTGTTTGAAAAAGGGGAGAGAAGGTGCAGATGTGTTGAGGGTGCGGTGATAGAGATGAGGATGGGGTGGTGGTGACGACGACACATACTGTAGAATAAAGAGAGACAAAAGTTGCATTTACTTTTTTTCACAGGCACGGAGTGCCTTTTAAAGCATGCTTTTTCCCCATTCATCAGACAGTGATCATTAATCGCTCCTTTTTCTTCACAAATCTCTATGTTCTATGCTGTGTTTATTCTTTAGGGATGCTGTTCAATTTGTGGAAACTGCAAAGCTTTCAAGAAATTTCAATGTGGAAACATACGGATTGTTGTGCAAAGCTACTTTGCCATGAACGAATAGTCTTCCTTAAGAGTGATAAGTGATGCTCAAATTAAAAAAATAAAAATTCATATTGAAGGCAGTCGAATATTTCACATAACAGATCGCTTTCGGATAAAAGCTATATAAATTTGACTGCAGCGCACATTCCGTACATTGCCTGTAAGATTTGTTTCTTGATGTGTTACTAATCATTATTTTGCATATGCTTTGCATTTCTTGTAATGCGCTGGTTTAACACTTCCAGAATGCGTTTCTTTTATTTGTTCAGAATGGAACCGTTGTTCAGGAACAGAGCTCTGGGCAGAGGGAGGTGTGGGATTGGAGTTGGGTCCACGTAATCTGCTCATAGCATTGATTAAATGGGGATAACAGCGAAAATCAGTTAGGGAATAGAGGAAAAACAGAGTGAATCTCCACCCACCCCCTACACCTGTCCCTCTTTCGCCCTGTGCCCTTTCATTCTGAACCTGGTGTCAGTCACATCATTGTGTGAGAGAGTGAGCGAGACCCTCCAAATGGAAGTAAGCAATATTGAGACTCTGATAGGCCTGCCCATCCTGGGGCATGCTTGGGGCATCTTTCGAATGAAGATGGAAGAGAAGGTTAGTTGTGAGGAAAGGGAAGACGTGAATTCCATCATTCCACTGCCCGGACTTCCTTCTGAGCTCTGCTTTCCATCCCTTCATGTACCATGGTGTCTGTGAGCAATTCTTCAGGACAGCCCATCCAGTAAGTACACACTGCTGAGATGCTTGGTCTCTGGTGTGGACGTCAGGTCCAGGGGTGTCGTGCCAGCTGGACGTCAGTTTTGTTTTAATCCCCCTGTTCACACTTTCGCCTGGAGAGCCTCCAGAGTGGATGTGGGGAAGCTGGGGTATGGGGGTGGAGTTGGACAGGGAGAAGAAGGGTGCATTAGGGTTCACACAACAAGGAAGGCTGATAGTGTTCGTCAATGCCACGAAAGGTCCAATGATGTGGTGAAAAAAAAAATCCAGATGCCGACGTTTGTTCTTGAAAACACCGTTGTTACTACGACTCTTCTATACATTTTAATTGTTTCTATGACTGTTCAGACAATACATTTTGATTCTTTCTCTATCGCGATGAAAGGAAAGTCTCCAAGAAAAGAGCTCTTTTTGACTAAAATTACAGCATGCACACACACGCGCGCACGCACGCACGCACGCACACACACACACACACACACACACACACACACACACACACACACACACACCACACACACACACACACACACACACAACACACACACACACACCTAAAACTTTTCTTTGAAAAACAACATTGTCCTGTTTTGAACTTGAGTTTCAATGTGTGTGTGTGTGTGTGTGTGTGTGTGTGTTGTGTGTGTGTGTGTGTGTGTGTGTGTGTGTGTGAGTGTGTGTGTGAGTGTGTGTGTGTGTGTGTGTGTGTGTGTGTGTGTGTGTGTGTGTGTGTGACTTCACAGCACTGGGAGAACACAACACTCACGAACGATATATTTTTGTGATTTGTGCAGTGAAAAAAGCATTCCTTTTTAGAAATCATTCCTTTTTATGATCTATTGAATATCGGTCTGTTGTGTGGAGCAGATAAATTCCTATCGATCTACTGATTTTTTTTTTCTGAACCAAAATCTAGCTTTTCATCCATATACAACACAACGTTACATCAGTTTTTATAGGGGTGGCTTGTGAGGGTTAGGGGAAGGTAGAGGAGTTGGATGGGATGGGTGGATGGACGCATTTGTGATTCGAACGTAACGGAGGGGCAGAAAAGAATTTGTATTCACAGTTGTTCACAGTTGGACACAAGGCACTGTCCAAACGAACGTTTGTTGCTTTTTTTGTTCTGTCCTATTTGTTTAGAGATTGGGCATTGCATTTTCATTCTCTTTTTTTTGCAAAACAGGTTGTTTGTCCTATGTCCTTCACTGTGGTGTATTCTTAAGGGATGCAGCCTTTTACAATATCAAAGCCTTTTATTTCTTTGCGGAGATTGTAATGCTTCGGAGAAAGTTTCAAAGTCAGGCGAATTGTTTGGGACGGCTGCAGTGCCATTAGCCAATAGAGTTTCTAATCTGTGATAGATGATGATAATCTAACTCCTGATGTAACTCGGCAATTTTGATGAAAAGGAGGGGGAGACCTATTACTCAATGTTCAGCTGACTGAGTCCAGTACACGATCTTTGCATACCTGCGCTATTTACCTGATGTCTTCTTATGACGATTTCTTTTACCTAAAAAGTGTTGGGTCACTCACTTTGCAGAATTTTTCATTTCATTTTGTACTCTCAGTTCTTATAGAACAGGGAGTACTTTGCAATGGGAATGAAGAAATGCTGTCTGTGTGTCTGTCTGTCCGTTCTGGTCAAAATGTGTTCATTATGGATCACGGATGATGCCCGATGTTTAATTTTACTGTTATAGCCTTTAGTAACAGCTATAACAGCCCATAATGGTTTTTCTTTTTATGGAATATCTCCGAAAGTGCTTAGTCGATCTTTCTGACAAGTTGTAGGTATGTTCATTATGGGTCACGATGATGCCCAATGTTTTATATTTTCCGTTATAGCCGTTACTAATGGCTATAATGGCCCATAACGGGTTTTTTTCTTTATGGAATATCTCAGAAAGTACTTGGGCGATCTTTCTGAAAATTTGTAGGTATGTTCATTATGGGTCACAGATGTGCCTGATGTTTACCAGAATAGCTGTTACTAATGGCTATAAAGCTATGAAAAGCTATAAAGGCCCAAAATGGTTTTGCTCTTTATGGAATATCTCACACGTATTCAAGATAAACTGGGAGTACGTTATATATGCTTTGCATCTTGATTTTTGTTTTTTTAGAGTGGAACTGGTTACTGGGAGGGGTAAAGCTCCAATATTCTGCACATAGCACTGAGTGGATGAGGATGAAAGCAAAGGCACCCATCATCAATCATCATGTCAATGAACGTCCTTCCCCCCAACCCCTCCCAACCCCCCCCCCCCCCACCCACACACAACACACACGCTCTGGAATGTGGTCAAAACACTCTCAAGACTAAAACCACGCTGGGGTTGCTGAAACACTGCAGAAGCCCCAGTGACCTGTTTATGATGCGGGGTAGCTGAGGGACGAAAGGAAAGGCGGGCGGATCATGGACAGAAGGAAGACATGAATCCAGTCGTCCCACTTTCCCACTGCCCCCCTTCCCCCCTCCTCCCCACCATCCCTCTCCCCAACACTCACACTCCCCTTCACCTGTCAATCACGGTGTCAATGTGAACCCCCCCCCCCCCCCCCCCCCCCCCCCCCCCCCCAGGGCAGTGCGCGGTCAGCGCACTGCTGAGGTGGCTGATCTCTGGAGCGGACATCTGGTCAAGGAGGTCTGGAGGGTTGGACACACCATTTCCTCTATCCCCTCTTCCACAACACTCCCCCCCCCCCCCCCCCCTCACTACTTCATTTGGACAGCATCAAGAGTGGGTATGGGAGGGTTGGTGGGGGTGGGGTGGGGTGGTGGGGATGGAGAGAGAGAGAAGAGGGTTGTGTCAAAGCGATACAAGAGCAAAGTTCATATGTTCATGAATGTCGTGGAAGGGTCAATCGTCTTGATGGGAATGTTGCAAAATAGAGAGAGAAGAGAGAGAGAGAGAGAGAGAGAGAGAGAGAGAGAGAGAGAGAGGAGAGAGAGAGGTGTGTGTGTGTGTGTGTGTGTGTGGTGTGTGTGTGTGTGTGTGTGTGTGTGCGTACTTTTTTCTTTCTTTTCTTTTCGTCTTTATTTCTAGAAGAGGGAAATTTACAGTAGAAGTAGAATAAAGCAGTCTATTGGCGAGTATACTATCTATGTCTATCTATTTGTGTGTGTGTGTGTGTTGTGTGTGTGTGTGTGTGTGTGTGTGCGCGCGCGGCGCGCGCGTGCGTGCGTGCGTGCGGGCATGCGTGTGTGCGTGCGTTCGTGCGTGTGTGAGCGTACGTACGTGCGTGCATGCATGAGTGCGTGCGTGTGTGTATGCGTGCATGCACGTATGTGTGTGTTAGATTTTGACTGTGAGTTGGGTTTACAGTCATTATTTGGCCCAAGTGGACCATTTCCGTCACTGGAATTGAAACACTGCATTTCAAAACTGCCCTTTTGCTCAGTTTCTTGCAATTCCGATGTGCGTCATTCTACTCTCCATTCAATCTGTGCAGGTGGGGGTGGAACTGGTGGGTGGGTGGTAATTCTGAGATCAGAGGGTAATGAAGAGACAGGCTAGAAGAAATTGTATTCGCAGTTCTTCATAACATAGAGGGGGTCAGCTGTCCATAGCATTTGGAGCATCCTTCCTGTCCACCAACAATGAACTTTGATTTCTCCTTTTTCCTTCAAATCCAGGCGTTTATCTTAAGTCAAGTCAAAATGATCATTACTGAGGGTTAAAGATAACCTTTACATCTTTTTTGATCCTACCCTTAAAAAAAACAAACCTATCAGCTACATAATGAAAAAAAAAAGAAACGCAAAGCAACGCATACGTTGAAATACAAAAAGATTACAGTCTAAAGAAAACAACGAAACAATTAACAACTATCACGATCAACATTTTGATGAACAATATATATCATATCAGACTAGGCACATCAAGGCATTAGAGAGGAGAGAGAGAGACACACACACACACAGAGAGAGAGAGAGAGAGAGAGGAGAAGAGAGAGAGAGAGAGAGAGAGGAGAGAGAGAGAGAGAGAGAGAGAGAGATTTCTTAATGTTGCATATATTCAGGAATACGGCGGCATAAGCAATCTCTGAACTTTCGCCTATGTGTGCAGTGGTAAAGTCAAAAAGAGCATTG
Source organism: Conus ventricosus (assembly GCA_018398815.1). Classification (NCBI taxonomy): domain Eukaryota; kingdom Metazoa; phylum Mollusca; class Gastropoda; order Neogastropoda; family Conidae; genus Conus; species Conus ventricosus. The sequence continues at coordinate 62,480,097 of CM031615.1, forward strand.
TGATATGATGAATACAAGAGCCAATACGCCATAAGCCAATTGTTTTTCCATCGAGTGAAGGATGTTTTAAAACGTAAACCCCAAATATGACTAGGCAGCCTTTATAGATGATAGAATGCATTGATCATTTCGTGTGCTGGATCGTCTTCAAACGAACGAAGACCGATAACTCGGGAACGCTGTCAGAGTCTGTCTGATGCTGCACGTGCATCGGGCGTGCGTTCTTTCTGGACAGTGAGATTTGTTTTGTTTTTTAAAAAAAAGCTCTTCGGTCAGTTTGTTTGGCCTTCAAACACAGAACAGAATGAGTAGCTTAATGTTGCTGAACTCACACAACGGCAACCCGTTGAGACAGTGTTGTTTCACACAACACTACCGGCCCAGCCTGCAAACCGCTCAACAGTCTGTTTTCTCAGCAAACAGGCATACACCGAGCTGCAGCCAAATCTTCGCAGAATTTTGTTTTCAGCTGAGCTTGGGAACACTGCAAAGAGAGCAGCCGCGTCTGTGTCACCCAAGATTATATTCACGCCCCCAGAATGTTTCTGTTTTGATTCCTTCTCGGTGTCTTCTCCGATGAATAGTCCCCGTCAGGCTGACGTACTTCCGGGATTGCCATGGCGCCTGAAGCTGCTGATTGGTTGCGTGACAAAAAACATGAGTGAGCAGGCGGAGCAAGTCCATTCTGTTCTTCGTCGTACACAAGACAGGAACCCCAGAGCACTGACGAAGGCTGCTGTATGGCGGAGGCCCTCCAGAGATCCATAGAGCTTCTCCCTCGTGAATGTGTCAGCAGGCCAGGTCTCTGCTCTTAGCTTTTGACATGTGGGACAGTCCTGCAGGAATGTTCCACAGTCACTGGAGCTGTATGTACCGCACGGGCACCCTGCAGACTCGCCAATGTGGAATAGTGTGAAACATGTGGTGTTTTTAGTCAGGGGTACCCTGTCCTCCGTCTCCCAATCCTTTCGAGGTGCTGTGCCCATGCTCATTTTACTTTTGGCCATTTCCTCCTGTTTGAAAGTGGCCAGGCCATCGACCCCAATCCTTCAGCGTAGCCAGTTCAGAGCTGCCAGCTTCGAAAATATAAAATTCATAAAAAATTATGTGTGATTGCTCCGGCGTACGAGAGTGTTCCACCTCCAGATAGGGTGGACACCACGCATTAAGTCCTTACTGACGACAGCGAGTTTAAGTACTGAATTGCCAGTAAGGTGTGGACGAGTTCCAATTCCCCTTTGGCACGCCAAAATGGGTATTTTCGCTCTCTGCTTGTGTTGACAGCCAGACAGCCAGACAGCCAGAGGGCAGACAAAAAGAGTCATGCTCAAAACAATGTGCCGCTCCTATACAGACCTCAGCTGTGCGCGACATAAAATACGAAGCTTGTACGTATCTTTTCTTTCTTTTTTTTCCCTTTTTTGTGTGTGTGCAAATATTCACTTACGTTCAATGCGTGTTATTTCATTTAACCGTCTTTTACTATGTTTACATGTGGGTATCCATATCCTGCCCTGTGTTGGAATTTGCGGACAAACTGTTCAAATCATTCAGATTAAGAGAAAAAGTCCTGCGGGTATGCTCTGTATTGAATACAGATTTGGGAACCGTCAGAAAGAACGAAAACGGACAACTAGAGGAAGATCGTTACGCCCAAATGAGTCAGTCGTTATTCACATTCATAATCAGTTCTGAGTTAGGAGGGTACGTAGGGCGGTGTCAAGGGTTAGATTTACGACGTATTCACTAGAGGCTCGCTCGTAAAACACTTTTTTTTTTTACAGATCGCTGACTGTACACAGATCTTGAGCCAGCTGGTGAAGAACTCCCTTTCGAAATGGCCAGCGATAGATCGATGGTTCGTTTCCCCCGTTTTAAACACTGCTGTTTTATTTTACTTTGCAGGGAGTGGTTGTGAGAGTAATTCATACCCTTCAAAGTTGCAAGGATACACTAACAAACAAACAAACAAACAAAAACAGAATCAGTAACGCTCACAAAAAGGACATCAGAAGGCAAACATACGCTGCAATCCTTCAATTTAAACTCTGCTCGACGAATCACCCATAGTGACATCTGTGTCTCTGTCTTTTTAACAAACCCAAACGCATGGCGCACGTCTTTTTCTTCCGAAACTGCGGGGGGGGGGGGGGGGGGGGGGCGGAAGCCTTATCAAATTTACAGGGGTTAAACCAATGCTTCGCGAGAGTGCTTGAAAGATGATGTATACCATACTGAACGAAAAAAGAAAGAAAGAAAAAGAACGTTCCCCTTTCAGGCCTTCTGCAGCCAGTATTGCTTTTGGGGGGCATCATGCACCGATTCGTTCTTCACAGTTGTTGGCACTGAGCCTTCGGCGACTGTTCGCCCCGTCTCCAAAACTTCTTTCCAGAAGAAAAATTCCGTCTGCCGTGGAAAGGAAATGGCATTTCCTCGGGCTTTCTGTCGTTTGTTCTTTTTGTTGGTTTTTTTGTTTTCTTTTCTTCATCCTTCTTCTTGCGTTTTCTTCTCTTGTTCCGTCGATTTTTTTCCTTTGATGGATGAATAAATCCTTTCGTCGCTTCTCTGCAAAAACAGAGATGTCTAGTGCCATTGATTTTGGAAATGGTGATGGGCGATTGAAAAAGACTCTGTTAGAAATGCAGGTTGTGAGTGGGGCGGCGTCTTCTTTTTTTTTTGTTTTTTTTTTTTTTTTCCTAAAGAAAAGTGTTCAAGCCCCCTCTTCTCCCCCCCACTCGCCCCTCCTCTATGTGTGTGGGGTGTGTGTGTAGTGGTGTGTGTGTGTGTGTGTGTGTGGTGGGGTGTTGTGTTTTGTGTGTGTGGGTGGGTCGCGCGCGGGGGGTTATGTGTATGTGTCAACATTCGTGCGTTTTCTCTCTCTCTCTCTCTCTCTCTCTCTCTCCTCTCTCTTATAATATTTTATAAAATATATATAGGGTTCCAGTTAGTTCGAAAGTGAATGGTTTCTTCCTGTACTTGTTTCGTACTGGCTTGTTTTTACTTTGTACCTAACTTTTCGTTGTTTTGTCGCGTTTTATTTCATCATCTTTTTTCTTTTTCATTTTCTAAAATGTTATTTCTTTTTTTTTAGTTCAATTTATTCAAATCTCGGCTCGTACACGAAAACAAAATCACGAGTCAGCTCTTTTCAATGCGCCTTAGACGAAATTAAAGGGTGGGGTATCAAGTCGTACACCCTGAATGCTATCTTCCCTGACGAGTGAAATACCATAGCATTCTGTCCCACGGTGAAATACGTCGTCTGGTTCACAGTGGTCGTTTTCGTCGAGCCCGGTCGTTCGCCCTCAACACACACACACACACACACACCACACACCACACAACATACATTAAAATATAATATATATATTTATATAAAAATATATATATCATATTAATAAATATATATCCATCCATCTAATGCAGAACAATTAAGTATGGGAAAACAAAGTAGGCCTAAAATTTGTATTATAGTAAATGATTGCAGATTGAAATTAAAAAAAAAGTGAGTGGGGGGGGGGGGGGGAAAAGAGAACAAACAAGAAAATAAATTTAAATAGAAAACCCCCCCAAGAGAGGGAACCCTGAAATTTTTAAGGAAAAAATTTTTTCCTTTTAGGTTTCTAAGACCACAGTCCATAAAACTTGGCTTTTTCTCACCACCAAGAAAAGAATCCAACGGCCCCCCCCAAAACGAAAGGTGAAGGGTTGAAATAAAACAAAACAAAAATGTGGGAGAAAAAAAAATTGGGTAAAAAAACTAAAAACATTATGCAAAGTATAAAATTTTGGGGACAATCTTTATCATGCTTGAGGATCCTTCAAGGATGCAAAGGAGATCAAAAAATGTGGAACGTATGGTGGTCGCTCTGGTTCAAAACCCCGCTTGTCGCGGCTAAGAGTGTGCATAATTTTTGTGAGAAGCATTTATTTTATTTTTTCCCCCTTCACCCACTCAAGCCCCCAAGTTAGTTAGGGAGAACTCTGCCACGCAAAATTGAATGTTATCCCCCCTATTTCTTTAATCTAAGAATAAAAGCAAGCTTTTTTTTAAATCCATATTTTTTTTTCGTCTTGCAAAACCGCTGCTCTGTAAGTTCTGGTACGTGCTCGGTACTATCTTGGATTTTAGGGTTTTTTGTATTTTTTGTCCCTTGCGGATTTTCCAAAACTGGGCCTCACACTTGTGTCTTAAAAAGGATATTTTTTTTTTTTCCACTTTTCACAAGAAAATGTGTTGTTTTGCCTTCATGATTTTCTTTTGTTCTTAATGGCACCTTTGGTTGGTTTTTTAAAATCAACAAAAATACTACGGATTGACACCAGCCTTTTTTGGGATTGGGTTTTTCTTAAAACTGAAAAGGCAAGGGGGGTAAATTACACTTTCCCCGGGGACTGAGGAAAAACCACCAAGTTTCGAAATATCGGTATTGACCAGGGGTTAATTTTTTGTGAGTTTCCCTCCCCCTTTGGGGGGTGTCTCCCCTTTGGGGACTAAAAGTTTTCTGAAGGTTCATTGTGAGAAGCATTTTTTTTTCCCCCCCCCCCCCCCCCCCCCCCCCCCCCCCCCCCCCCCCCCCCCCCCCCCCCCCCCCCCCTCTCGTAATGCTCCATTTTGATCGTAGAGCGAACTGAGAGTAAGTGTGGTTCTCGTTCTTATTTCGTGTCCTGATGTTATTTGTTTTCGCCTGGAGACCCAGGGGTCGAAATGCTTTGTCTTGTCCTGTAATTGTTTGTGTCTTGGGGCAACAAAACCCCCCTTCTCTTTCTAAATTTTGCTAGTGAAGATTTTGATCTTTTTTTTATTCATGTTCTACCCCGTCTTCATCATTAGCTTTTTCTTTCCACCCCCACCCCACCCCTACCCAACCACCTTTTCTTTCTTTTTGCACATTCATTGTTTTGATGACAGAAGAATTGTCGGCCTGCACTTGCTGTTGATTGTTTTAACAAATACTGATTTTTTTTTTTTTTTGGGGGGGGGGATTTTTTTTTTTTTTTTGGGGGGGGGGGGAAGGGGGGGGGGGGGGGAAGGGGGGGGAGGGCCCTGGGGAAAGGGGGCAATTTTGTAATTACCAGCATAAAACGCCAGAGGAGTCTCCATGCATTGATCGAGGGCATTCCTCGGGGCCCCCTGCCGCCCCCCCCCCCCCACCCCACCTCCCCCTTGGCAGCTGCCGGTCAGAGTTTCCTCCCCTATGACTTGGAGGGACGGATGGTGTCGCTGCTGTTCCTGGTTGACCCGAGCATCAGACCCAAGTTAAGATTGTGTCACTGTTGTTCTGAGTTGACCCGAGCATCGGGGCCCAAAGTAAGATGATGGTGCTGCTGTCACCTGGATTGACCCGAGCATCAGAGCCAAGTAAGATGATGGTGCTGCTGTCCCTGAGTTGACCCGAGCATCAGAGCCAAGTAAGATGGTGTCGCTGTTGTTCCTGAGTTGACCCGAGCATCAGAGCAAGTAAGATGGTGGTGCTGCTGTCCCTGAGTTGACCCGAGCATTCAGGGCCAAGTAAGAGGGTGTCGCTGTTGTTCCTGAGGGGACCCGAGCACCCAGGGCCAAGTAAGATGAGGGTGCTGCTGTCCCTGAGTTGCCCCGAGCATCAGGGCCAAGTAAGATGTTGGTGCTGCTGCCCCTGAGTTGACCCGAGCATAAAGGCC
>CM031615.1:62493257-62505757 GCA_018398815.1 Conus ventricosus
CAGTGTGTGAATTGTTGGCAAAATACTAACGAGGATGATTCTGCTCTTTATTTGCATAACTGAATCATTACCCTTCAGTTCACCACCTACGTAATTTCTCTCGCCCCAGTTGAACATGTCCGCCAGTCCCTTGCATACAGGTCGGGGGCCTTTCAGTCGAATGCATACAGGTCGGTGGTCTTTCAGTCGAATGCATACAGGTCGGTGGCCTTTCAGTCGAATGCATACAGGTCGGTGGCCTTTCAGTCGAATGCATACAGGTCGGTGCCTTTCAGTCGAATGTATACAGGTCGGTGGCCTTTCAGTCGAATGCATACAGGTCGGTGGCCTTTCAGTCGAATGCATACAGGTCGGTGGCCTTTCAGTCGAATGTCCCGAGGTCCTGAGGGGCTCTCTGTCTTGATGCCAACGGGAATTCATTTCCGCCGTTCCTTCCTCTGGATTTTGGCATCCCAGTCGCTGATCAGTACAGTTAAGTCTGTGTGTGTGTGTGTGTGTGGGGGGGGGGGGGGGGGGGGGGGGGGGGGAGGGGGGCAAGGGGGGGGGGGCAGGCACGGATGAAGTATTTATCCTAATCTTTTTTTTTCTCTTGCCTGACTGGAATCGGCCAGGATATCCCATTCCGTGTGTGGACTAGCGGGAATCAAGCCACCGAATCATCCTGTCTTTTTGGGGGATGAACAGGAATGAACCTAACATGGATTGATAGGAATTAACTAAGCCAACCACGGATTAATAGGAATCAACCAAATATGGGGGCAACAGGAATCAACCAAATATGGCAACAGGAATCGACCAAATATGGAGTAACAGGTATCAACCAAATCATCTTTTCCTTGGTGTGGATTAACAGGAATCAACTACGTCATCTTATCCTTGGTGTGGATTAACAGGAATCAACTACGTCATCGTATCCTTGGTGCGGATTAACAGGAATCAACCAAGTCATCTTATCCTTGGTGTGGATTAACAGGAATCAACTACGTCATCTTATCCCTGCATTTACAGGAATCTAACCAAACTATCCTATCCTTTGCTTAGATTGACAGGAATCTCCCAAGTTTTCGAGTTCTTTGTGCGAATTAGCAGGAATCAGCCATAAATATATTATACTTCGTATGGGTTAACAGGAATCGTCAAAATCATCCTATTCTTTAGTGCGGCTTTATCGGGAATCGTCCAATCATCTTTTTTCTCTAGTGTGGATTAACAGGAATCAGCTAAATCATTTTATTCTTTAGTATGACTCAACAGGAATGGGCCAAATTATCTGTATGGATTAACATGAATCACCCAAGTTATCCTGTTCCTAGGGTAACATGAATCACCACTGACCATGAACAAAAGCCCAAGCACACACACACACACACACACACAAAACACACACCCACACACACACACAACACGAATAACTGCCTCTTCTGATTTTTTTTTAAAACGTGAGCAGAGACAAAGTGTGACAGCCAGTACAAAAAAAAAAAAAAAAAAGTCACACACACAACAAAACAACAACAACAACAACAACAACAATGACAACACAACAACACCACCAAGAACCTTTGACTCCGACGAAATGAACGAGGATGGTGAAGAATGGATGTACTCAGTACGTTTTTTGTTTTCAGATTGAAGAGAAAAAAAAATCCGTCACTTAGTTTGTAAATGGTATACGCTGTTGCATTTTTTGGCACAATGAATAACTTTTTTTCCCGATCATTTTTCGCAGTGCAAATTGTCCCAGCACATTCTGGCAAAATGAATAAACTAAGGGGATGTGGGTGGGGGTGGGTGGGTGGGGGAAGGTGAGAGATGGAGGGAAAATTAACAAGTCACTGGTGTAAAAATTCTACTCCGCCCTACATTTTTTTTAAATTTTGCTAATCCGGTTACAAAGAATGAGCTTAAAGAAAGAAAAAAAAAAGAACTGAAAAGAGAAGGAGAAAAAAAGAAAGAAAGAAAGAAAAAAAAAAGAAAGGAAAGAAAGGGAAAAAAATCAGCAGACAAGTCTGGACACATTGAAGCATAAATTGTTCCTGTTGCTTAGTGGGTGGGGGTAGGGGGTGGGTGGTGGAGGTGGGGTGGGGATGTGATAGAGTGTGGGTGGTAGGGGCAATGGGCGAGGGGTCATTAACAATTTTTTTTGGGGGGGGGGGGGGGGGGGGGGGGGGGGTGGGGGGGGGGGGGGGGGGGGGGGGGGGAGGGGGGGGGGGGTATCCCAGCCTGGCTTTCCTCTTTTTTTAAAAATTTTTTCACCATTGCTCTGATCACCGTCATGAACTAAAACATAAGACGGTAAATCTGTATGGAGGGGGAGGAGGAAAGGGTTACGTTGTCGCGCCCGCGTTGGTGGGTCGGAGGAGTTGGTGTCGTTGGTCGTCTGCCTCGTTGACGATGTCGAAGGGCTGGGGGTCTTCTGCTCTGAAGGGTGCACAGCCCCCTTCCAGGTCCCTGTAAACACTGCCTTTCAGAACTGCCTGGTCTGGTCCCACGATCCAGCTCTGTGGTCGATCCACACGGCTGTGGCGATCCAAAGGATTGGGGTGCGAGTCTCAGAGTTTCGACCCGACGCGTAGGGCTCTGGACATTCTTTTGTTTTTCTTTGTCAACCTTTGCTGCCTCTAATGGGACACTTTTCTCTGTCCACTCTTATACTACAATTAAAAAAAAAAAATCATTTTCGACGTCGTTGTTACTATTCTTATCATCATCAGCAGCAGCATCATTATCAACATTGCTGTTTTTGTTTGTGCTTTTTGTTATATTATCATCGTTTTAGTAACATCGTCATCATTATCACCATCACCATCCATCATCATCATCATCATCATCATCATCATTTTTATTATTTTATTATTATTATCATTATCATTATTATTATTATTATCATCATTATTATTGCTGTTGTTGTTGTCATTATAATAAAATAATAAGAGTTTTATGTGGGCCCCTACCCCGGTGGAGAAACCTGTAAGGTTTCAAAATCCACGCTCTTGGCCCACAAAGGGATGTGCCGGGGCGCCCCAAACGAAGAGCGGCTTCAGCGTTTCTTAGCCCTTCCCCCTGTCATTCGGGTCAATGCCATCAGCAACTTTTCCCTTCATTTTTTCTTTTTCCACGCAGGGGGGAAGGTTTATATAACATGCCCCCATCCCAAGGGCCCAAACGGCCTTTTTTAAAAAAGTTGGAGGGGATTTGGGGTGTGTACGTGGCAAGATTCGTTTTACTTTACAAAAGGAACCGGTTTGGTCCGGCGAAGGATTTTGGGAAAAAAGGGGTAAAACCCAATCAATTTTTAACTCTCGGGAAACCCCCCCCCCCCCCCCCCCCCCCCCCCCCCCCGGCCCTGTCCCAAAAACGACGGTAGAGATTAAAACCCCCAAACCCATGGATAAACCAACATTAAAGCCCGCGCTCTGCCAGCTGAGTTTTAGAGAGGAGGAGGAGAGGAGACGAGAAAAAAGAAGAAGCAGACAGACAGACGACGGGAACAGAGGTGACAGAGACAGAGAGAGGTTTCATTGTCGGGCAACAGGTCCATAAAAAAGTAATGCAAATGAGGAAAAGAAAAGTAAGGTACTGTCTCACAATTCGAACATTTTTTTTAAAAAGAAGTAAAATTCTATCCTCAAAAGCTTTTCTTTTTTTATCATGAAGAAAATATGTCAATTTTTAAAAAGTTTTCTGTTTTATAAATGAAGAAAAATATTTTTCCTCAAAAGTTTTCTGTTTTATCAATAAAAGAAAAATGTATTTTTTAAAAACTTTTGTTTTATCAATGAAAAAAAATTGTCTATCTCCTAAGCTTTTTTTTAACATAAATAAAAATTCTTTTCCCTCTAAAAGCTTTACATACAAAAAATTTTAGCACTGTGCAAAGGCACCACCATATTTTAGCATCAAACGTTTGAAAATCCCAACATGAATTGACGATTGAATCATGAATGAGAGAAGAGAGAGAGAGAGAGAGAGGGAGGAGGAGGGGAAAAGAGAGGAGGGAGAGAGAGAGAAGAGACAGAGACGAGAAAGGGGGGAATGACCCCTTTGACCCCCCCCCCTCCACCCCCCCCCCTCCCCCCCCACCCCCCAACCCCCAAGCCTTCTCCCCCATTTTGCCCTCTTTCTTTTAAGTTTATTCAAAAAAATGGCTTTCGAATAAAATAAATCGAATTAAAACCCCCTCCCCCCCCCCCCCCCCAACAACACCACAAAACCCCACTTTTTCTTTTAAAGTTTTCTTATAAAACCCTGATTTGGGGGTACAAAAAAAGGGGACATGAAAATATTGGGCCCAGACAAAAAGCGCGCGCGCACGGGGGTGAGCGGGGAGAGAGAGAAGAGAGAGAGAAGAGAGAGGAGGAGAGAGAGAAGAGAAAAGGACAGACAACAGCAACAACAACGAACGGGGGAGGGAAGGAAGAGAGAGAGAGAGAGAGAGGAAGAGAAGAGAGAGAAAGAGAAGAGAAGAGAGAGAGAGGAGAGAGAGAGAACGAACGAACGAACGAAGAAATGTTGTTTAAGAGGAAAAGAAAAAGCAACCAGTCAGTGGCTTTTTTCCATCCCCCTCAAACATAAATAAGGTAAAATCATTGCATCGAAGCATATAAAATATAAACAACAATGAATACATGGCAAATTTTGAATAAGAAATGAAAATAACTAGAAAGAAGTGTGGGAGGAGGGGGGGACGGAAAGCGACTCAAAGAGAGAGAGAGGTGGGGCTTGGAGACCAGAATAAAGAACGGGGTCTCCACACAAGGAGAACAGAAAAAAAGGAAGAAGAAAAAAAGAAGAAGAAGAAAAAAGAAAGAAGAAGAAGAAGAAAAAAAAGAAGACAAGGAAAAGAAGAGGAGGAGGGGAGGAGGAGGAGGAGGAGGGGGAGGGAAACATATAAAAAATTGGGACATGACAAATAAATGAAGAAGAGGGTAAAACATCAAATCGGAAAGAAGGGGAAAAAAAAACAAAAAAAAAAAAAAAAAAGAAAACACCAAAAGCCCACTCGGAGCAGCAAAAAAATTCCATCACGACTCCCCCCCCCCCCCCCCCCCCAACTTTTAAGAAAGCAAGAGAAGGAAGGAATCAAAAAGGATGACAAAATATTTGAGAGAGAGAGAGAGGAGAGAAGAGGGAGAGAGAGAAGAGAGAGAAGAGAGAGAGAGGGGGACGAGACAGCCAATCACAGAGAGAGAGAGAGAGAGAAAGAGAGAGAGAAGAGGAGAGAGAGAGAAGAGAGAGAGAGAGAGAGAGACCAAAAATTTTCCACACACAAAAGAAAAAATACAAAAAAAGGGTAGTAAACAAAATCAAAATCATGCAATAAAGGAGAATGAGCTGAAAACACCAGAAAAAACCCTCAGCAAACAAACCCCCCCCCCCCCCCCCCCCCCCCCCCCCCAAAACAAAATAATAAAAAGAAAAGAAAAGGGGTCAACATGGGATAACAACCCACTCATGGACTTTTTTTTTTAGTTCGTTAATAATAACGAGGGGTACCTTTTTTTGAACATGTTGAGGCTGATATTAAACGTCGATTTTATTAATAATGGCATTCCACAAACAACTCCCTGAGTAAATCAGACTAGTTTTAAAAGATCAATTCTGGGACGCGGTGGTACTATCCTAGACGAATGGTTATTACTCTTTGTTGGAAACATATTAGTAAGGGAGTGTGGTGCTCTTCCGGACAGAATTTTGAACATGAAGACAGCTTTGTTATACTCTAATTTCATTTTTTAATGGCAAAATATTCAATACCTTATAATCAGACGCTAAGAGAGAGGAGAGAGAGAGAGAGAGGAGAGAGAGGAGAGGAGAGAGAGGAGAGAGAGAGAGAGAGAGACAAACAGACAAACAAACAGACAGACAGACAGAGAGACAGAGAAATCCCCGAGCCTATAATTATCTGCTTTCTTCTAACACTTCACTCCACCACCCCATCACCGCCGTTTTCCCTTCCTCACCCCCCCCCCCCCCCCCCCCCCACTTTCACCTTCACCCTTCCTCCCCATCCCCTCTCCCCACCCCCTACCCCTCCCCCATCCGGGTCGGCTAGCCTCCTCCTCCTCCTCTTCCTCACAACAATGGGGCAATCTGTGCATTTCAATTACAAATGACCTCCTCCTTGCATACATCAGCAGAGAGGGCGATTGAGAGAGCGCAGACATTCGCGGAGTGGGCAGCGAAAACTCTTTGATCCAGCCAGACTCCCCTGTCACACACAGATCGGCACCAGAATCTTCGGAGGTCCTCACCCCATGCATCATCTCCACTCACTGAGGTCCGTAAGAAATCGGTCCGGTCAAACCGTTTCATTTTATTTTATTTTATTCTGTTTTATTTTTTGCTTGTGGATTTCGTTGTCATCTTGCCGACTGACCAAACAAACACACACACACACACAGCAACAGACGCTGATGAAAGCAGTTGGCTTCGTTTCAATGGGCAGAGATTAAACAGCGAATGAAAACAGTTGTGAAGGATCTCCTACAAACTGCCACTGGGAAAAAAACGTTGTTTTTTTTTTGGTGACAGTAATATTTCTTTCAAATTGCGAACGAAAGCAATTTTTGAACGATCTACATACAACAAACTGGAAATTAAAACATTTTTTTAACAATCTCCCACAAACTGCAGATGAAAACAACTTTTAAACGATCTCCTACAAACTGCAAACGAGAACAGTTTTTAATGATCTCCTACAAACTGCAAATGAAAACGATTTCTAGTGATCTCCCTACAAACTACAAATGAAAATAACTTTTTAACGATCTCCCTACAAACTGCAGATGAAAACAATTTTTAACGATTTCCTACAAACTACAAATGAAAACCATTCAAAACGATCTCCTATAAAATGCAGATGAAAACAGTTTCTAACGATCTCCTACAAACTGCAAATGAAAACGATTCAAACGATCTCCTATAAATGCAAATGAAAACAGTTTCTACCGATCTCCTACAAACTGCAAATGAAAACGATTCAAAACGATCTCCTATAAAATGCAAATGAAAACAGTTTCTAACGATCTCCTACAAACTGCAAATGAAAACGATTCAAAACGATCTCCGACAAACTGCAAGTGAAAACAATTTTCAACGATCTCCTGCAAACTGCAAAGGAAACCAAATTTTAGCGATATCACACGAACTGCAAATGAAAAAAAAAACAACTTTTTTTTATAGTCTCCCGGAACGGGTTTATCGTTTCTTTCATCGTCTAACAGCGCCCTCTGGGCTGATATTGCAAAATTACAATGTTGAGTGGGATGTCTCCCTCCCCCCTCCCCCTGCATCCCCCTCTTCCCAGTTTTGCATGATCCTGTGCTTCTCAACGGGAATAAAATTCGTTTGGGAGGGAGGGTTGTCGATTATAGTGCAGGGCGCGCGCGCGCTAACACGGTAAGTCATAATCGTCTTACTAAACGAAACGAAAACAGTACACAGTGGTTAACTGGTGTCATTCAAAGAGCTCCCCTCTCTCTCTTCTCTCTCTCTCTCTCATCAGTGCTTATCTATTATCCTCGTAAATAAAGAATGTTGCCTTGCCTTGCCTTGTCTTGTCTTTTCTCTCTCTCTCTCTCTCTCTCTCTCTCTCTCTCTCTCTCTCTCTCTCACACACACACACACACACACACACACACACACACACCACACACACACACACACACACACACACCGCACACACACAGTGTCACACACATTCATGCAATCTCTTTCCCTATTCAAGTAATCTCTCTCCCTCTCTTAAATTCGAAGAATGGGCGCTGCCTAAAATTTCAATCCTTAATAGAATAAGGATTGTCTGAGTTCTGAGATCTCTCACTCTCTCTCTCTCTCCTCTCTCTCTCTCTCTCTCTCTCTCTCTCTCTCTCTCTATATATATATATATATATATATAAATATATATATATATATATAGAGAGAGAGAGAGAGAGAGAGAGAGAGAGAGAGAGAGAGAGATCACTATATTTAAAAATGCCTAAAACAATTTTTTAAGTGCTCAACCCCTTGGGGAGCAACATTAGTTAAAACAAGTTAAAAGAGGACTCCTCTTTTAACTTGTTTTAACTATATATATATATATATATATATATATATATATATATAATATATATATATATATATATATATATACAGTGAACTCCGGATGTAGTGAAGTCCCTGGGGACCAAAAATTCCCATCACTACATCCGGATTATCACTATATACATCGCTACTCCGGTTGTAATGATGTTTTTCGAGGTCTTATCACTACGTCCGGCACATCGGTTGTAGTAATATTTTTCAAGGTTTTATCGCTACATCCGGCACATTGGGTAAATCCACAAGGCAGTAATAAGATTTTGGAAACTAGATTCATTTCGTTTTGTGACGTTTTTTGCTGTCTTTGTCAGGCTTGCGAGTGTTCTTCTGTGACGCTGACTAACCATACGATGACGTAGCAAAATCGTGATAAAAGGAAAGATGAAAGAAACGAATTTTGTTTCCAAATTCTCTATTTTTCCTCTCTTCCTTTATGCTCTAAGATCAAAAGATTAGGTGGCGTATTGTCTTTCTCATGCTTGTTTGTTTATTGGTGCGTCTGATGTCAATTTCACCATGCTTTTAACGTTGGGGTTGGGGTTCGATCCCAGGCGTAGTCGTTGCCAAAACTTAAATCAGCAATCCAACAGCTTTCCTGCCAGGCGATTGATCGGCCGGTGTCAGTATCCTGTGTTGTTTAATTAATGTACCCCGTCCTAATATTTAATTGTTCAACCAAAGGAGCCTTAACAATCTGTGTGTGTGTGTGTGTGTGTGTGTGTGTGTGTGTGTGTGTGTGTGTGTGTGTGTGTGTGTGAGAGAGAGAGAGAGAGAGAGAGAGAGAGAGAGGAGAGAGAGAGAGAGAGAGAGAGAGAGAGAGAGAGAGAGGAGAGAGATGGGGAGGGGCTACTGTTTGGGAGGTAGAAATAAGGGTTAAAAGCAAAATCGTCAGATGTTATAAAGTAAACTGTAGTCTTTAATCAGCGTGAAATGAAAAAGAAGTACAAGTAAATACTGTTTAAACACAAACAATATCCATTCCTTTGATTAAAATTTCAAACATCAGCTAATAAATACAATATGTAACATTCAATTTTTTTATGATAAAGAAAGTAATGTCCAAAATAATATTGATTAACTGGATAAAACACTGACATGTCTATTCATTGATTCAAACAATTTCAATTTTCAATGGATGAAATGATATTCAACTAAAAACAATTTGCTGTTAAGCAAGAATAATGCTTTTTAAATTTTCTACAAGCTGTGTAGGCACGTTAATTAAAAAAGTAAGGAAATCTTAAAATGGGATACATATTTGCCAAAAAAGTTTGAAAGAGAAGAGAGGCGGGTGCTGGGTCCATTCCCTCCTGGCCTCATTCACAGATGTGTACACGACAATACTTGTCTGGAGAAGTGTTGCTGCAGCATAAATCTCTGCATCAGTTCCCCAAGTGCGCAACGGAAGGGTATGCTCCAGAATGTAATCGCCAGTGTCTCTTTCTACGTACCCTTCAAAGGTGCTTTGATTTTGAAGCATAATGTCAACAATTTTCGCCCTGAATCGCTCGTGATAGTTTTGTGTGCCTAAAACTTCTAAGCTGAGGGCTCAATATATGCAATTTCCATCGCCAATGACAGTGTTTACTTGAAACGGTTCACCCAATGTCCCATTTGCTTGACGTTCAGGCAACGGCAAAGGATCAGGCAAGCCCAGTTGCCTGCCTTGTTCTCTACGCCAGCACGATCCAGTTGGGGTAAAACTTAGCTGACGTCCTGGTTCGTAGCCTTGAATTTTTAAGTCCCAACTTGTATCATTATCATTCCGGCAATAAACATTCACTGGCGTAGGGTTTGGAGATCTGACATCAAATTCAAAATGTCCCCTGGCTTTGTGGCCTCATCTCTGCCTTTTCTGATTTCCTTTCCAATTCGATCCATCCCACGTGTGACCATCTGTGACCCGATCTCTGTCCTGTCTGATTAGATCCCTGTCCTGTCTGACTAGATCCCTGTCCTGTCTGACTGATCCCTGTCCTGTCTGACTAGATCCCTGTCCTGTCTGACTAGATCCCTGTCCTGTACGAGCAGATCCTGTCCTGTACGAGCAGATCCCTGTCCTGTCTGACTAGATCCCTGTCCTGTCTGACCAGATCCCTGTCCTGTCTGACTAGATCCCTGTCCTGTCTGACTAGATACCTGTCCTGTCTGACCAGATCCCTGTCCTCTCTCTTGCCCAATCCCTGAACTTTCTGACAAGATTCCTGAATCTGACCTGATCCCTGATCTCTCTGATTTCATATCTGACCCTATTTCTACCCCTGTCGTCCTGTCTTGTTCCCAGTCATTTTTTCTGAATGAACACCTCGTTTGTTTCTCTTGGCTAGAAAAGAAATCTGTAACTTTCGTTTGAACTCCGAAGTTTCTCAGCATAAAGTTCTGCAGAAGAACTTTAAATCTGTCAAAGCTTTCTCTGACATTCACATCATGCTCTCCTTGCATCAAATACAAATCAAGCTTCCATACAGCAGACATTGCCTCGAACGTTGATACGGCTAAGGATGGGCCTCCACAATCATCCAAGTCTGACTCTGAGTCAGGTTCTTTGTCTGGAGTTGATATACTCCCAGTTTCTGAAGACGGTGGGGCACATGAAGCGACGTCATTGTCACATGAGCAGCAGTCCTGCAGACAGACACCAAAGTCCTTGTAAAGCCTCGAAAGTATTGGCTCGATGGATGGTGTCAGCAGCCGGGACTCCTTGCATTCCCTGTCTGAGTTGGCCGAGTCGTCAGCATCCTTGGGCAAAACAAATCCTGCGTGACGAAAACTGTTTCTAATGGTAGATGCAGTGACTTGATCCCATGACGCTTTCACATTCTGCAAAGCATCCAACAGGTTGATCTGGAAGTCACTCTCCGAAGACTCTGCATGTCCAATCAGCCTGGTCAGCAAGCGAGTTCTGGTGAACAAAATTGTTGCAAAAGAAAACAGTTCATGTTGATTTACCACATGAAACATGCACAAACGGCTTAACTACTCACCCTGCCACAGTATACTAACACCAAGCTAAGCAGCCCTAACACTATCCAAGGCTTCAAGGCAAGGGATCGAACCCCGACGTCTCAGTCTCAGGGCATATGTCTTTACCTCAAAGCCCTGAGACTAGTAAAAAGATATCATCTGTAATGAGCCCATTATACATGTAAGTATCAAAGACTAGAAACTGCCTTCTCCTCCCCTTTCTTTTCCTCCTCCTGTGTGAAGCCTAACAGGGATAATTTGGGTTGCGATTTGCGGTCTACGAATGAAGAGAAACATTTTGCTGCCAAATGAAGAGAGAGAGGCATTTTTAGCCAGTAAAGCTGCAACACAAATAAAGCGAGTTTATCATGTTGGCATGTCGGGAAACTAACAGAAAGTGCCTCTCCTGCTCCTGCTGCTACGTAAACCTTTGAACCCGGTAACGAATGATAAAAAAAGCATACAGTAAACACTTGACCAACTGGTGCTCGTCCCAACCATTCACAGTATATTATGAATTAATGTGTGTGTGTGTGTGTGTGTGTGTGTGTGTGTGTGTGTGGTGTGTGTGTGTGTGTGTGTGTGAGTGTGTGAGTGTGTGTGTTGTGTGTGTGTGTGTGGTGAGAGAGAGAGAGAGAGAGAGAGATAGAAAGAATGTTTTTAGAATGTAATCGTACAGGAACTATTAAATGGCCCACCTGTAAAAGAACTTCAAATTCTTGATTATTCCTGTGTCCAGAGGTTGCAGTTTAGACGTGGCATTCGATGGAAGAAACAGCAGCTTGGTTGCTCTTAGGCCATCCACTTTGACGTGAGCTGTGCAATTGTCCAGTACCAGAAGCACCTTTCTGTTCATATTGTCCATGGAACGGTCAAAGTCTCTCAGCCATTTCTCAAATATATCCATGGTCATCCATGCTTTAGGGCTTGCTTCGTAAGTCACAGGCAAGTTCTTTATCCCTTTAAAGCAGCGTGGGCTACGGAATTTCCCAATGACCAGCACACGACGTTTTTCAGTTCCTGTCATACTGCAACACATCGCTACTGTGAGTCGGTCTTTAGATAATTTTCTGCCATGGCATTTCTCTGCTCTGAATGCAAGCGTGCGGTCTGGCAGCATGCGCCAAAACAGTCCACTTTCATCCATGTTGAAAATGTCATTTTCATCATACTCGTTTAGTGTAGGTAAAAGGACATCACTAACCAACAATCTGTAGCACACTCATCAACACTGCTTCTCTCGCCGCTTATTTTTCTGAATGTAATGTCGTGTCGAGCAGTGAAGCGCCGAACCCAACCTTCAGAACATGTCCAGTCACACAAGCCCATATCCTTAGCGAACTCCTCCGCTTTCAATCTTAAGACAGGGCCAGAGACAGGCATGTTGTTGGCCCTTGCCTTTTTAAACCAACTCAACAGCGCACGGTCTACTTTCGGCTCGTGTGGGAGTCTTT
>CM031615.1:62515757-62523257 GCA_018398815.1 Conus ventricosus
GTCTTCGCACAACCTTTTACAATATACCTTCCAAAAACACACCGGAAATTTCGTTACAAATCTTTCTTCCGTAAAACCTTAGATCAGATGAAAACTGATAGCCTCTTTCAGAAATTCAAGGACTACATCTGGTGGGACATCTCTGAACAAGGTTTTCATGGAGTCTGCTGTAAAGTGTTTTATGTCTCTCACCATGCCAGTCCCAACACCCTGACAGAATACCTGGACAGTCGTGCGCGCACATACTGGTCCAGAGAAGTTCGCGCATGCTGAACAGTCCTACGTGCGCAGATGGACAAGCCACGTGCGCATTTTTTTTTAAACCATGCGCACGAGTTTTCCCAAGCTGGAAAGTGCGCTTATCGTACGCGGCCTGTCAGGGATGACACGACCCGTACCTATGAGAACTGAACTGTAATGCAATGCAGTTGGTTATAGTCAACTGGCAATCAGTGTTCAATCCACTGTCTTGGTGAGGGCTCCTCCGGCCACAGTACCAAGTCACTGGAGCGTCAAGAGAACGTGAGAACGTGGCTCTGACATTCTGAAGTGTACGGCTGCACGTTCGTGCCTATCTGTTGTAATTTCTGCCACATTAAAGTAAACGTTCAGAGAAACCTGAGGCAAACTGCACCCTTAAAAAAAAGGCATAGCTGCTGCTCGAACGAAAGGGGGGCGAAGCGAAACCTTCTGGAAAGTTTGTTAGAGACCCTGTTATTCGAGTACATTATGAGTGTTCCCAAGTTCTCAATGACCACAGAAAGACGGATCATACATTCTTTTATTCTTGATTGTTTTATTCTTTGTCCAAAACCCGGGGCTACATTAAAATGGATATAGATGCGGCTGTCACAAATAAACTAATCTAGCGTTCACACTTATCAGTTCTTGTATTTCTTCCTTGCAGACGTACATCACTGATGCATCAAAGTTTACATTCTATCATATGAACGTTGGCAATAATAAACAACATAAACAAAAGTGTAAACAGTCAGTAGAGTGCCCGTTATGACGACTAAGACTAAACCTTCAGCAACTTTAGACAGGCACAATCTGACACATTTGCAGTTCTTGTTTGGAAAGGGAAACATAAAATCAATTGAAAACAGAACCTTACATAACATTCAGTTTCCAATTTCTCTAAAATTTCAACATGCGGAGAATTATGAAACAACAAGCGTGTAAGCTTTATCAAATATTTCGAACGAAAAGATTATCCAGGAGTGGTTCCCTTCAAACTCGCAAACAAATAAAACACCTCTTACGTTAGTACATATTGTGAAATGATGACACATTTACCCTAAATGCCAATCTTTCTGTACAACAAAATACGCTGATCTGAAAATGAAAATACACTGACTCTAAATGTGAACCTTTCTGTAAAACATAGCAAACTAACCTGTTGTATTGAGCAACGTTGGTTCTACGTTATTCACAGATTAGGCCCCAAAAGTGCTGCCTTCTAATGTACACTCTTCATGGGCCCACTAAATGCAGTGCTGGCACTGGAACCATTCATCCTCATGCCCAGAGATACCACACATCTCACTGCCAATGACACAGGACCAGTCTTTCTCGCGTTTTGTTGTCGTTGTTATTGTTTGGGATTTTTTCCTTTCCATCTGATTTCTTTTCTTTCCTGTAAGCCTTTTCTAGTTAGCTGGTTCTCATGAACGTAACAGATTTTCTTTCACATTGCTTGTATTTCTGGCAGCCTTTTCTGTACGGTGTTAACGTCAAAACAGCGGCTGCTTCAGCCTTTTTGAACAATTGTTTAGGACGAAGAGAAATGGTCCTCATGAAAGCAGGCACCCTGGTTTTGTTGTCGGAGAACGCTGAAATTTGCTATGGCTCTACTGATGATTCTGAGAGTCCTGCACTGCTGACCCTAATCAGCAGGTGGCAGTCAGCATGGCCAACGTCCGTGCCAACAGTATAAAAGTGCACATAGAAAGAGACCTGTTCACTGGACTGAGTTCCTCCATGTTCTGAAAGTACTCTCACGTTCATGTTCCAGACGGCC
Source organism: Conus ventricosus (assembly GCA_018398815.1). NCBI lineage: Eukaryota > Metazoa > Mollusca > Gastropoda > Neogastropoda > Conidae > Conus > Conus ventricosus. The sequence goes on from CM031615.1 coordinate 62,517,781, forward strand.
CGTGGTCAGTAAAGAGATTTTGCTATGTGTCATCGGTTCCAGTTTGCTAAGCTGTCATCAATGTATGTATCTGCCACGGCAGCGTTTCGCTCTTTCATTGTTAAACGGCGAATCAAGCTTGATAGACCAGCGACGATAGCTTCAAGATCAAGTGCTTGATATTCTCCAAAGTGTCCAGTTATGCCTTTGAAATGGGGGCAAAGCGCTCACGTGCAGGTGATTTGCCCAAAAGGTAAAATGCCGATGTCCTGTAATACACAGATGCACTGTTAATCACATCTTCAACAAAATCACGGCATCAGTGTTCGGAGCTATTTCGTTCAGACCCAAGCGCTGTTGTCTCCTTTTCAGAGGAAAAAAAAAGGACAATCTTGACTGCGAACACGTTTTCGATCACAGCGTATATGCTGCTTCCCCAATAAAAAAAAAAAAGCCCCATATCCCCAAGAAAACTGTTTAACAATGCTAAAAAAGAAAATGCCTAACTGCTGCATGGGGTGGGATGATCTTGCTGGAGCACAAACACACTGGTAGAGGGAGTTACTGAGACACACAGTGATTGTTGGCAACGTGTTGTACGATATGTTTGAGGTGGTCATCTTCTCCGCACTAGGCGTTTGCCGTAAGTTGTTCTATTGAGCAGAAGTCGTTCTTTTAAACGTAAAGAAGACGTAGTCACGCAGCCGTAACGCTCCCTATCAATGTAGATCGTGTTTCTTTGCTATCCTAATTTTTTCATGTAAAACTCTCTTCTTCGTGTGAAGCATCTGATCTAATTCAGAACTTTTTTTTCTCACGTCGGTCTCGGTGATGGGAATGTTAATTTTCATCAATACAATCGATGAAATAATGGTTGGATGGACGTTTGTATTAATAAAGTGATTTTGATTTACTGACTTCAGAAAGAAAAATGAAACGACCGATGGACCTTTGTTACCTTTGTTTGTCAACATGGCTCTGAGTGGGTGAGGAAGTTGTCTGCAACACTCCGGCCGGTTCCACAGGTCTGACGGCGTGTCTAACTCTAGCAACTGCGGACTTTTCGCTCTTAAAATCAGGGTCGGACTCGGAACTAATATGCTTTGTTCTGGCGCTGTGATACAACGGAAAACGTAACAATGCAACGATTTCCACTAAAAAAAAGAAAACGTCACACAGCAGCCGTCTGCATACACAAAAAATGTAACAATTCTCGCTTTTTTTTTTTCGCCACAACTATTTTGACTTACAAAACAAACTATCGTGAGTAAAAAATGGGATGAGGAAGAGAGGAGAGAGGGGGAGGGGGGGGGGGGGGGGGGGGGGGGGGGGGGGGGGGATGATCTTGGAGTGTGCAGGCACCTAATCATCCGGCTAAACTTGAAAAAGATAAACAGACCCCCACAGCGTCATGAGAACGCAACTAGTCGCAGATCAGTCACTAACAGTACTCAGAAGTTGTTTTTCTTTTCCCCTACCTTAGTGGATGCAAAGCGGTAGCGCGACCTCACTGTAACTGGAAGCTTAAAACAAACATCACTGAATATTTCTTGTTGTGATGTAAAGACCACAATGTACAAGCCTATTTTGTTATTGTAGGTGTTTTAGAGTAAATGAATATCTTGTAGAAGAGCACATTTTTCAGTCATTTTTTACTTGTACGAGTGTCTTCACTGCTTGAAACGTGCCCATGGTTGAAATCAAAACTATAAAATGACCGTGCATTTACGAAACGCCAAAACGTCTGAGGAAAAAAAAAAGGAAATTTTTTTTTTTTACATCTATGGAAAAACATTGCTGCCAAAATGTTTTGAAAAGAAAAAGGATGACTGCTTATAACTGATTCTATTTCTTTATTTTTCTGTTTTCTTTTTCATTGCTCTTCATTTTCTTTGCCCTTTTTTCTTTCTTTCTTTCTTTCTTTCTTTCTTTCTTTCTTTCTTTCTTTCTTTCTTTCTTGGCTTCTTTTTCTCTCAATTTGGCTTGAACGAAGGAGCTGAGCTGTTCCATTTCTATCATAACTTTAAACGAGTTCTGAAGTGTATGCTTTGCTGTAATGAAATATGATGTCCAGGAAAAGTCACAGCCATTTGATTAGACATATCGCATAACCACGAACTTGCACGTCTAGCTAGAAACGCATTTTCTTCTTCTTTTTTTTTTTTTTCAAACTCCTTCTTCAAATGAAGGACAGTACAGTAATACCCCTCATTTCTTTCTCTCTCTCTCTCTCTCTCTCTCTCTCTCTCTCTCTCTTATCGGACAAGATCTTGACGGCCGTTACCACGAAAGACTGGATTTGTGGTTTGTGGATGAGTTGTTTGAAAGTACATCGTCCTCTGTGAAGCCTTGCTGTTTGGGGATTCCCTTGAAAGTCTCCATTGATGACCCTTCGTGACTACTGATCTCGGTTTGAATAAGTTTTATTGAATAAACGAATATTACCTTCACCGTCATCAGGACAATGAGCAACAACAAGCCCTTGGCTTGCACTGTGCTCAAATATAACATTGACTATAGCTCTATTGGCGGCTACAACACATTCACAATATACTACACGTTTCGCCACGTAGTTGGGATTCTTTAAGGGAATATCAAAGAAAGACAACAGAAGAAGAAAAACAAAATAAGATCATGCTGATCTTGATATATATATATATATATATATATATATATATATAATATATATATATATATATATCTCATGTGTGTGTGTGTGTGTGTGTGTGTGTGTGTGTGTGTGTGTGTGTGTGTGCGTGCGTGCCAACCATCTGTAATTCACCGAGTAATTATCAAAGAAAGGCAGAGTTAAGGACTGTTTGATTTTTCAGTAGTACCCAAATAAAGAAGTCTCTGAGGATGCTGATATATGGTTTACGTGTTGAAGCCTCCTCATTCACGACGAGAACACGTTCTGATTTTGAACTGTCGTATGGCTGCCTTCTCATCATGACTGCAAACTATGCCGATGTGTGATTGTTGTCACGATGCCTTGTCATTCCAGACCACCATCCGCACTGATTAAGAATTATCGTGTCGGCGCCTCATCATTCTCGACTATATTACTTGTACTTCTTTGGAATCTTGCGCCGAATTTGAGAAGATAAAGGATTGCTCGTTCTTCGTTTTCATTGTCCTGAATGTTGTTTATCTTGACTGAAGAAGACCTAAGAGGTCGAAACGCGTCGTGTTTGTTTTGTAATTTATTTGTCCCTGTTGTTCGCCGGTCTTGCTAATATTTTTTTTTTTTTTTTTTTTTGTATAATTATTTGGAATGTTTACATGGTGTCTTATTCGTGACCACTCATACCGATTTGAGCGTTTTTATTTGTTAGTGCCTTATCATTGGTGAATTATCCGCGCTTTTCATTGGGTACGCTTTTGTCTGTTCCGTCTTAATCGTGACCAACCCGTTCTGATTTGGGAAAATCGCGAATCAGCGCAAGGCATTTGCAAGTGCCGTTTCAAAATAATGTGCGCTGATTATTTGCAATTTTTTCATGTCAAGAGTTTTTTTTTTTTTTCGGCACACAATTTTGAACGCGAAATTATTTGGGACTGTTTTTTTTTTTTTTTTAATGCGTACATTCTGCCAGCAATGTCCAGATCATGATGCGGCCTTCAGGAGTCGGAGAAAAGACAGAGCAGGAAGAAAATTTAGCTGTGCGTACAGAGAACGTTCCCTCTCCCGACCTCATCCGTCATACAGTCCACCTCCACTCCCGCCACCCTCACTTCTCTCCCTTTCTGATGCACCCAGCATACCAGGTGGTGTGCAACGCCACCCTCACTTCTCTCCCTTTCTGATGCACCCAGCATACCAGGTGGTGTGCAGCGCCACCCTCACTTCTCTCCCTTTCTGATGCCCCAGCATACCAGGTGGTGTGCAACGCCAATGCGGTTTCATGTTGTTTTACAGCCTGGTCAACACCAAGGCTCTCTCAGGGCTGACTGCCAGTTCAAATCTGGACCAGGTAGAATCTAAATCGGCGGAATTGAAATGGCAAACCAAGTCGGTTTTCTTCAGACTACAAGACCAAAATAATTGTGACAACGCATAATGATGTCCATAACTGCACAACTAATGATGATATCAAAACAATTATCACAATTAACTATATCTTCTTCCTCTCATTATAAGTTTTGTTATTAATTATCATTATTATTATTATAACTGTTATTAGTAGTAATAGTGGCAAGAGTAGTAGTATCATCATCATCATCATCATCATAATTATCAATATTATGATTATTATTATTGTTTACATCATGGGACGATATAACTGATACGACAGTGCTTCTGTCGTGACAACAACTACTACTACTGCTACGTCGATTGCCGTTACTTCTGGTATTATTGTTTCTAATTCTGATAACAGTACATTAGTGGTCCACTTAGCTTGTGAAGGGTAGGGCTGAGGTTGGCATGGGGGAAGAGGGGGGGGGGGGGGGTTGAGGCTGCGCTCTGACGTTTCGAGTGAAAACCGAGTGTGCAAAGCTCTGAAGATTGCTAAGGACGTCCAGGGACATGCTCTCCTGGATCTCTGTCCGTCTGTCTGGCTGTCTGTCTGTCTGTGTGTCTGTTTCTCTCTCTCTCTCTCTCTCTCTCTCTCTCTCTCTCTCTCTCTCTCTCGCTCGCTTGCTCGCTCGCTCGCTCTCTCTCTTTTTTTTTTTTCCCGGCACAAATCTGTACAACTGGTGATAATTCAACGTCTTTTTTTATTGAATGGTGCGTAACTAGTCTATGTAAATAAGCCTCTTTCTTCCAAAAAAAAAAAAAAGCTGAGGATGCCCGCGTGCCTCCGTGCACCCCCTCCCTCCCCTCCCCCAGTCTCCCTCGTCCACCCCTGTTCAAAGTGATAACTATGTCAATAATAATAACAACACATGTAGTCAGCCGGAGGTGACTTAATTGTGAACATGGCGAAGACGATGCCAGTCTGAACATTAACCTTCCTTCAGACACTGCACGCTGTGGAAGCCATGTCCTGTCTCCAAGGAAACGAGGCAGCTTTTACCACTGCTGGCTGCACACCCAAAAAAAAAAGGAAAAAAAAAAAAGAAGAAAAACAACAACAAAGGCCTTGCTTATTAAGGAGCCGAGTATTTATAGACTGGAGCAGTTAGATAGTTTCTAGAATTATTTTCATGTTGATTCTCCTCATTTCCTTTCATATGGCCATCGGGGTGACAAACCAGGTGGTTTTTCATAGCACACAGATCAAAAATCAAGCGAATGGGACTATATAGTTGGGAGTGTCCAACCTGCGCAAATATAGGGTCACGGGTGAGTGTGCAAAGAGTGTGTGCTGTCAACTAAGTGTATTTGAAGATTGTATGTGATTTCATCGGTGAACACTGCCCCGACCCCCCCCCCCCCCCCCCCTCCCCCCACCTCTCCACCCCTAAACAAAGGAAATAATTGGTGTGGAGTTGTTCTTTTGGTCATTTATCAGTGTAACATTAAATGCCGGTTCAAACTGACGGTAGGCCTCAAA
>CM031615.1:62525757-62527910 GCA_018398815.1 Conus ventricosus
GGGGGGGGGGGGGGGGGGGGGGGGGAGGGGGGGGGAGGGGGGGGGGGGGGGGGGGGGGGGGGGGGGGGGGGGGGGGGGAAGGGGGGAAGGGGGAGTGAAGGGGAGGGAAAGGGGGAGGGTTGGCCTTTGCTATCACGTGGTCTCGGGCGGAGGCGGAGAGCTGCGTGCGAATGAGAGATCTACGAAGGAAATAAAAATGAGAAGGGGGGTGGAGGGAGGGGGAGGGGTAAGGAGTTTAAAAAAAAGGGGGGGGGGGAGGGAGGAAGGAAGGGGAAGCAGGGGGGTGGGGTTGGGGGGGAGGAATAAAGGCCTAGGTGTGGTGGGTGGGGGAGGGGTGTGGGGGTGAAGGGGTGGAGGGGAATGGAGGAGAGACATTATAGTGAGGCGTTGTCACATCGGCAGTTTTCGTGAAGTGGACACGATCAGTTGTTTGCGTGATCAGCGCGGGGTTTGTTTCCCCCTTGTCACGTTTCGCTGAACGTGAAGGATTTGAGAGAGAGAGAGAGAGAGAGAGCGAGAGTGAGTCTACATCACATACATTTTAATAAACCAACGTCTGCCTCCACTAATGAGGCTGGAAAACATTACTAGTGATTGTTTCGGGGGTGGGGTGGGGTGGGAGGGGGTAGGGGTGGTGGGTGGTGGTGGTGTTTGTTCAGTTTATTCTTCCAATTGTTGTGTGTGTGTGTGTGAGGGTCTGATTTGTGTTCAGTTGGCGCGTGGTAGACTATACGCCACCAGGAGTGTGTGTGTGTGTGTGTGTGTGTGTGTGTGCGCGCGCATTCGTGTGTCTGTGCGTTCGTGTGTCTCTCTTTCTCTCTCTTAATGGAAAGGACATACATGTTGAATTGACAATAACATATTTCTCATTGTCATTGCCTCTCTCTCTCTGAATGAAAGTTGATCTGGCTCAAATGTATAATCTTTATCAGTAACAACAAAGGGTCCATAGCACCAATAGAGAGGCGACCTTATTTTCTATTCTGTTTCTTTCTCTTTTTCTCTCTCTCTTCCTTCTTCTTTCTTTCTTTGTTCTTTTTAATCTTTCATTCTGTTCGACAAATCCTCGCCTTTTTGTTTTAATTTTGAAATAATGATAATTAAAAAAAAAATGTGTGTGTGTGTGTGTGTGTGTGTGTGTGGTGTGTTTCAAATCCTCTTTCTCTCCCCGCTCTCCTTGTTATGATGTTTGGGATGGCAGACCGGGGGGGGGGGGGGGGGGGGGGGGGGAGGGGGGATCGGGGAGTTGGGGAGGTGGGGGGGTGGGGGGGGGGGGGGGAGGGTGGAAGTTGTGCGTGGGAGGAAGGGGGGCCGAAGGAAGAGGCTTATCCGCTGCTTTTCACTAATTCCCACTAAGTCAGCAAACTTCATTGGATATCTGTTTTCTTTTTTTTCTTCTTTTTCTTTTTTTTCTTTTTGGGTGCGTGGTGTCTTAATTTTCGCCGTCCTTTCAAAGGCGTTCTCCCACGCCGCGACCTATCCCGACCCTTCTCAAAACACAGCCGCAATCGGGTACATCCGTTCGCAAGTTCCCCTCCCCCCTCCCTTCAGCCCCCGCCCCTCCCACCCCCCGATAGCAGCCCGTAAGGAGGAAATCAGTGGCAGGTTTCGTGAAAGCAGCCACCCCCCGCCGGCGAAGACTCGGCGCTGCTGCCCTGCACGGTGTCTGTCTCTCCGGTACTGTTCAGGGGTGATGGTGCATGCCTATCATTCTGAGTATTGTTGAATATGAATTTCATCAGCTGCAAAGTGTGGCGACTGCAGGCAGAAATCTAAACAAGTCTGAAAACCATTTGTCTTGTGGTTGGTTTGTCTACGGTTTTTGTTTTTGTTTTTTTGTTGTTGTTTTTTTTTCCCGGTGCGTTATCAAAAAGTTTCCAATTGATAAATTTCATGTCGTTCTGTCTACTAGTTTTTAATCTGTAGCTGGCTGGGATTCTTTTTTTCTTTTTTTGTCGTGCTGTTTTGCTGTTGTTTTTTTTTTTTTTTTTTTTTTAAACGGATTGTTGAATAATACCACACCACACAGGAAGGAAAAGGAATGCCACCTGGTCAGATTCTTCGTATCTAGGCCAACCCGGTCTGCACGTATATAGCAGTTCTTCATTTATTTAAAGGGAGAGAGGAGATGAGTGAGAGAGAGGAGGGGAGGA
>CM031615.1:62528010-62535510 GCA_018398815.1 Conus ventricosus
ATTTTTTGGACACCCTTCCCTCGCGTTTTTGCCGACGTGATGCAGCCTTGCAGAACACACCAAAATGAAACATTTGTCGTCTGTATTTTTATTTTTAAAAAACTGCTCTTTTTGCAACTAATGCTGGAGGTAGTGGAATGTAAGACTTGCCTACAATCGGTGCATACTTAGCCTGTTTTAATCTATCTCTAAGATTTTCGCCCTCTGACCAACCAAGCCTCCATTTTGGCTTCTTCAGCGGCCCATCAAACTGCTAAGCAGTTGGGTCGCCCAACCGGGTGTTAAGGTCATTATGAGAAAGAATAGTCTGTTGTTTAGTCGAGACCCAGACTTCTAGTTTTTTCTTCATTTATTGTTACATAGTCGATTAAAACAGCTAACATTACTTTAACTGGTGGGTCTATTGTTAGTTTACCCGAACTGAGAAAATGCATGACAACACTTGCCCGTACGCTTGCTGGATTAATGACTTCTAAATCAATAATCTTTCAGTGCTTGATAAATTTTCTTCATTGCTTCAAGAATCGTCTGGTCCTTCATATAATTTATCCATGCTGAGTTTCTTTTCAAACTCAAAATATTTATTTAAATTAAAAAAAAAAATAATTAATCAGAATCAATATCGACGGTCTTTTTGTGCTTGGACTCAAAAAACTAAAGTATAAACACCCTTTGGCGTTGTTAATGTGAGCTGTTTAGAACAAGTTTAATGTCTCGTTACTTTTTTTAAGCATTCCTTTTTTATCTGCTGGGGGTCTGGCTGTTGAGAAAAACTTGTCCTCGCCTTTCTTTGAAGATCAAACTTTGTCTTTGTAGTCATCAAAATGGGTCTGTAAACGATTAAATTCTTCATCCGTGATTTTTGAGTCAACTAGCGCTTTTTTTTTGGGTTATTTAAAACGAACTAAGTTTAGCTGTTATTAGTTGAACCATAGCTGTGTGCTTTTGGATTTTTAGTTTTTAATTTTTTGCCAGCACACTTACAGCTAATAAACACAGGCCGAGAGCAAAAGACAGCCCCCCTAGAGGTAAAGCCGCGGGTGCCCCTATGCCCGTTGCTAAGACCCAACACTCGTTCCTGCTGATAAGCGCTTTAAGTCGTGTTCCAGTATTAAACATATGTAACAGCATAAAGGGCAGCAGAATACCTTCGTTTGGTTTTGCTGTATTTTGAAAGGTCCTGCTCTAGTTTTTGTTGCTTTTGTGTAATGTTGTTAATCGAAGTTTTTATGCTAGGGTTTTTCCCTTAACTTTTCTCTTGGCATCTCCGGTGCTGTAGGCACTTTTGGGATAAACCTGAACAGAACAGCTTTTTATAAAATGAAAAATAATTTAGTATAGTACATCTTTTTAATCTGTTATCTCCAATATTCAGCTGCGCATCATATATTAAAAACAAATGTACAGTAAGCGGTTTAGCGGCATCTTTTTCTTTATCGATTTAAAATGTTTATTACGTCTCTCACAGTTCTCCTCCCGCTTCCATGTAACCGATTATCCCCGTTGACCTTAGGTCAATCCATAAACCGTATTTTGGTTGTTAAATAATCATCAAGTCTTACACTGTGAAGGGGTGTAGATCTTTAGACACAAGGCTACTGTTGGATTTCTACCCCTCCCCCCCTCCAAACAATTTTCTTATTTCGGCAAAAGCTGAGAGGTTTAAGCCCGCTAGCGTAGTTTGGTTAGGACTACCCTCAATTGTACATTGCACTTTCGTTATTTTTGGATTAATAAACTTTTCACTTTGCCTTGTAAAGGGTTCTTTTTCATCTTCACACAGCAAAAAAAATACCTTTAAGTGATCGTGCTGCGGTGCTAAAAACTAAAATTCCATAAGCGTCTGCCTTGCTTTTTGGGATATGTTGTATGATGAATCACTCTTTCGAATATATTGCTAATTGTGACTGATATGTTGTCTCAATCATCCTTGCTAAATTAGGGTTGCTAACAGCGTCAAACTCAAACGGATGTCAGAAATGCGTACTTTGCTGCGGTGTCTGTAGATAGAATAACACGTTGTAATCTTTAAAAGTTAGTTCATATGACAATCTGTCTTTTAATCCTCCTTGAAAGTAGGGGGCATGCGCTTTTAAAAACTCAAAATCTAAGGGAATGGAAAAGCGATTTCCAAACGCATAACTTTACTGCTTCATGCTTTTTGCCGGTCTTTAGCATCTCCAGCGCCTATTCCCTATGTTTAGTGCTTCATTATTTCTATTCCTTGAAACGCAAGATCGGCCCTTTCTTTCCCGGGGTTAGCCATAGATCTGAATAGGTTAAAAATATGTCTGCATTATGTAAAGAAAATATTTCTTGCCCCTCAAGTTTTATAGAAATTTTCTTAACGATTGCCCGCCCCAGATTCTGCACAACTGTCCTGTTTTGGGTCTGTTGTTGAAGCGAGTTCTATTTTGAAAGTAAGCCGCGCAGAGCCTGGCACAATCACTTCATCCCCCCTGGGTTTCTGGAAATTTAACAGTAAGAATTTGATCCGCATAAAGAGTAGATGGATTATTTGGAACAGTAATATTCCGCTTATTTCCTTCCCACGCCAAGGGGTTTCTTTTCGGGTTTCTATGGGGGTCAAGAATCGAGCCATGTGCTTGTTGTGGCATTTTAAGGAAGCAAAATAAAAATTAATATTTAAAAACATGGCAGGAATTGAAGGCGAAGAAGATTATGATTTTTTTGATCCTGGAGACGACAGAGTGAAATGATCCCTTTGACACAGCATCGCTCAACGCTCTCAATGCGGCGTGAATTAACAGAAAGTACGGTCGAAGAAATTTTACAAAAGTTTAGGCCAAGAACGTCCCGAATTTATAGACCCCAATGATTTTGAATTAGAAGATGGCATTTGTCTGTGAAAAACGCCCAAGGACAACTTGTTCGGCTTACAATAAAAAAGACCCATCAAATTTTTTAGCCGTGGGTTCAATTAGAAATAGACTCCCTGCGAGCGTACAAAATCGCCTTGGCAATTGCTAAAGACCAAAATAAGATAGGGATGCAGTTGCTAAACTCAAACACACTACAAGAACTCCCAACAAAAAACCAAATGCAAAACATGGAATTTAAAGAATTAAATCAATCGGCAGACGAATTAATAAATGCAATAAAAAGCAGAAACCATTTTTCAGAAGAAACAGCTTTAAAAAAACAATTAATGATTCCCCATTGCCTATGCGGGAAATAGCAGCCCTTGATCATGCTTTGAGAAGCATCAGAGGCAAATTTAAACAAACAATTTAGCAAAACTAGGTGAACTAATGAGCAATAAAAAGAGAAAAAGAAAACCTCGTTGAGGCGGGACGACCGCATCGTAGGCGTGAGATTAAAGAAGAATAGCCCAAAGACTAAAAGATCTTGAACAAGAAAGATCAGCAAGACTAGAGTGCTAACTACTAACCGAGACCAATTGCGAACTCAAGTAAAATAGAATAAGAGAAACTATCGAAAAAATTTTATATGAAGACGCAACGCAGCAGAACGAATAAGAACATTGTTTAGAGAGCAGGGAGTCACATTGGCAAGCGTTATAACGGCCTTAGGATTTGCAATAAGTACACTGGTGATGGCTATTACAGGCGCGGTGGTCAAAGTTCATTACCTCCGCCGCCATCGCCTCCATCTCCGCCTGATAAATCATTTGGGGAAAAAAACAGCTTGATCATCTTGCAAGTTTATTAAAAAAATTAGCTGGTAAAGCCGTGGACCTTTACCAGGAATATGGGGAGTATTGTCAGCTGGCTTTTGCTACTGCAAGCAAAGTATTGGCTTTATGGCCGAGCACTTATGGGCATTAGTTCTCTTAATAGTCGGGTTAAATTTAAATAAGATAAAGACCAAGTAATCCAGGCCAGTTAATCCAAGAACAAGCGCTGTCTTTTCATATTCATGGTCATCGCGAACAGAGTCCGGGTCTTTAACGGCCTTTGGGCTTTGGGGCCCCGGGATTGGATGACTTATTCTTGGGTGTTCTTTTATTGTTTGTAAATTACTGGCTCAGAATTTATGTCATTTTTCCCAACCTTCTGTTCATTGCCTGCAACAAAAAATTTCATTGTTGTAGTTCATTATTGTTCCTACCTGGAGTCTGAGGTCAGAAGGCAGCATGTATAAACCAGTGCCAACAGCAAAGTCTACTTTCGATCTTGCGTATTGTAAAACATTTTGGTATCTTTAATACTGAAGGTAATCAACTGTAAATTAATGGCGTCCTCTAAATTTGCTAAGATTGGTTTTTGGGGCGTCAAGCCAGTAAAGGATCAGTTATGCTTTATCTTGCCTGTGCTTTCGACCCTAGCAACACCAAACGTAAGTACGAATAGATTCGTTTTATTCGTTCTATTCCCGCCCTTTAGGCCCTAGAAGTGTCTAAATAAATGTTGCCCATGCTGTTTATGCTCTTGCTGTAGGGACCCGGGCTCAACATTGTGCCAAAAAGAAAGAATTTGAAAGGAGGATGCCAGTCATAGTTATACTTTCTGTGCGTGCCCCCAAAATAAAGGTCGCCTAGGCCATATTATGATCCAACTTTTGTCTAAAGCCTGTCTTGGATGTTAATATTGAATTCGTTACAGATCCTTTCAAAAGCCTTTATGTCTATTCTGTTGCTGAGGATTAAATGGTTTGTCATTTGGTAATGGAGCTTGCAGTTCAGTCAAAATACGTCTGAAGGTGTAAAAGGGAAAAGAAATCTGTACACTGGACCTCACCAAAGGATCATGGTGATTTAAATGATCGGCAACGACACTCCCACCCCGTTGATGCGCAAAACACAGCAAAGTTTAAAATGGTTCTGATAAACTGCATCGGATGACTAAACCACGCTTTCCCTTTATGTGGTCGTTTTCAATAGGGGGTTAAGATAGCTCTTCAATGGGACTCACCTTTTTATGAAAAGAGCAGTCTTTGGGGCACAGCAATGTCAAGAGTAAACAGTTGCTATATTTTTAAGATTGTAGGGGCGGGCCCAACAGAATAAATTTGCACCAGTATATTTGAATGCACTCATTTTTTATTTCCCTTTAAAAAATGTTTGTAAAAATAACAACCCAAGACCGTCCTTCGTTTTAGAACATCTATTGATAACGAAAAGCGGAGCCAAAATGGTTGCACTTCATGAAATATTTTACAAAGTCGTATGGTTTAATATAAACGAAGCCAAGGAGAAAAATACGGTTCTAAAAAGTTGACAAAACAGGGGCCAAAGTTTGCCATTAACAATACCTGATGGTTATTACGGGTTTTGCTCACTAAAAGAAGCAATGAGTAACTTTGACATTTCCTCAAACTTAACAAAAGCAAATCTAAAAACAATGTTAACATTCAAGCCTGAAGAAGAAGGAGGTTACTATTTTTATAAAGAGCTAGCTAAAATGTTAGGCTTTAAAAGCTAACAATTATAGATTTAAGTTACACCAACCAAAACTACTTATGAGGGGGAAATCCGCTCGATCTTGCATTACATTCATTACTCTATGTTCATTTGGATGAGCTGAGCACTGAGGGAAAAATTATATGACGGAAGGCCCTCAACTGGGTTTTTAAAAAGCTCTTCCATCAGGGGAAAACTGCATATTTCGATTATGAATTATACAATTTCCCTAATTTACAGTTTAAAAGATTAGTTTGTGGGAGGGGTTTGGGTCATTTAATATAAAAATTGCAGACAAACGGGGAAAGTTGTGAAATGTGATAACCTACACATTGTTTTGGAAATAAAAAATAAGTTGGTTCTAAAAATAATGTCGCGGGGGCCAGAAGAATCAGGTTACATTAGCGCCTGTGAGGTGTATAACCTTAGAATTAAAAGACCTTGCAGACGTTGCGGACTTTGAACAGAAAAGGTGAGATAGGCGCTTTGTATGGTTTTGAGTACACTAAAGATGGTGATTATAAACGCAAAGAGGTTGGCGACAGCAAAAGTTTCCTAAACTAGAACAACTGCGCAATCTAGAGGCAAATAATGTTTGGGCCCTATGAATATAAAATATTTCGAAAACCTGCCTCAAATGGCACTTTGAACCATATTTAGAATGGGACATAAAATTTGAATTCAAAGCCCATTTACATTTTTTGGCCGTCAAAAAAGTTTCAGAAAAGCATTCAACCTGGCCCTTTACATGTAAGTCTTTTGCAGATGACAATAGTCGAAAGAGATTGAAATAACGCCGTATGGGAAAAAACAGTACAAACCTCCACAGAAAAGAAACAGTTGTAAAAAAGCTTTTACAAAATTACAGTTCTTTCCAAAGCAAAAATTAGAGACACTTTCACAATAATATTTGAAATTTCTGTCTTTAAAGATGTGGAGAGGGATGGGGTTGTGGGCGTTTTGTGAAAGACCTTATAAAAGGAATTAATATTAGCTTGGCAAAACTTAAACGTTAAAACGTCTTAACGTTACCATCGTCGTCTTCACAATGGTGAGATATTAAGAAACATAACAACAACAACAAAATCAATGTTGACTTAATAAAACATTTTTACAGAACTGAATTGGATTAATCTTACACATTTAGGCCTTATAGGGTTTATTATACTGAACAAGTTTGACAGAGAGTATGATAAAAAAAAATAACGGATTAATTAAATTCTTCTATAAAACCATGGAGCAGTTAAACTTTATGCCAAACTCCTCATTGCTCATTGATTTGTGGCAACTGGTTGGGGAAAAACAATATTTATCCTCAACCTGTTACAAACAGTTTATCGTTATAATTTTGATCATATTGTGATTTCTGCCCAACACTTAAATGGAACAAAGCATATCATGATAGAAGTTTATATGGACAGATGATGACATATATTTAGTTAATCCTAGCAATAAACTGAGTGAGGTTTAGAACAGTTTTATAGACTGTTTGAAGGGAAAGCAGACACTATTTATATAGATGACTGTTCGGCAGAAAGAGACATATTAAAAAAAAGAAACACTTTGTCGATACTAGCTTTCAGCGGAAGACATGCTGGGATAAGTGTGTGGATTTTATGCCAGAAATATAACTCGGTTTTAAAAGACTTTAGAGAACAGTTAAAGACTGTAGTTTTATTTCACATGAAAGACAGAGACTCATTTGAAGAATGTTTGCGCGAAAATGATGTTATTTTAAAATGACCAGGAAAAACACAGGGTTAAACAAAAACTGAAATCTGAAAAGTTTAGTAAATTAGTATTGAAAACGGGTAAAACCCCACACAGTATGTTTGTTTGTAGATAATCGTTATTTTTGTTTATTGAATCTTACTTGTTAGAGAACGTATAAATGCCAATCCTGGTCACTTTCGCCCGAAAACTGGTTTGAGGGCGAAAGTGAGTCAGGATTGGCATTTATACGTTCTCTCTCACACACACACACACACACACACACTCACACTCACACACACACACACACACACACACACACACACTCACACTCACACACACACACACACACACACACGCACAGAAACGCGTGTCGCGGACGAACGCAACCCCACACACACACACAC
>CM031615.1:62548010-62560510 GCA_018398815.1 Conus ventricosus
TTTTGTTTGTTTTTTGTTTTTTGGGGGGGGGGGGGGGGGGTTAGTTTGTTTTTGTTTTTTTGTTTTTCAGTCTTTGATTAAGTGGATTTTCTACTTTGTGTTATTGCTATAGATAAGTTAGTTATTTTACCTCAAAGTGTTAACCTTTTTTTACCCCGCCCCCCCCCCCCCCTTTTTCCCCCGTCTAATATCACGTAATGTGGAAAGACGTAAAACAGAACAACAGCAACACACACACGCAATCAGCAGATATGCTAATGTACAAATTTAGCAAATTACCCAACGTATTAGCATAAAAAAAAGACATTGACCATAATTATGTAAAGGAACCAGCCGCCGTGGCGAAGTGGTTAGCGTCGCGGACTCCCGCTGGGAGGTCGTGGGTTCGAATCCCATCAGAGTCATGTGGGGTTTTTCTGCCGCGACCGGCTCCTACCCAGAGTTGAGTTTGCTGCGGGCTCAGTTGGGAAGACTGGGACCACACAGTCGAGTTTCATCCACTTAATGGATGCGTTTCTGAGAGTGGTGCTCAAATTTCCTGACCAGCACTGCAGGTGCCTGTATCTCTCGGGCCTTGTTGACGCCGGGATTTATTATGAAAGGAAATGTAGAGTACAGCCCTGTCATGTAGTCTCAGACCGAAATGGAAATCCGTAGCATCATCTTAATCATCCTCATTCTCATCGATCAGCATTAAAAATAATGTCTCAAATTCTGTGGCCCTTCATGCCCTGCTCTCATGGTGACCTCAATTTCGATGTCCTCTCCACGTCTGTCGGGGTCACCAGTATCGGCGAGTCCATGGGGGCTGTCGTTGGACGGACGTGGTGGCGCCCTCCGGACGGAGAGCTCACTCGCGCCGGCTCCGCGACTATGCAATTATTGTCGTCAGTAGGGGGCTTAGTAGGTGGTGTCCTGCGTATGTTAGATCAGAACAGGCGCCACTGAACACCACCGAAGTGACTCGGCAGCAGTGCAGTCTCTCCTCGGTGGGTTGCCTCTTGACGACTTGACATTGACTGCTCCCTGTGGATTGCCGGATATCGGGGCTGCGGCGGGGCCGACTGGGCTGTGGCTGTGGACGGGGTGTGGGAATCAGCGGCGTGGGTGCAATGCCTCTGAGGTGGCGCAGAGGTTGGGATAGCAAAAAAAATAAAATAAAAAATTATGTGATGGACCATTCCTTTATTGCGTAGTAGGAAAGGGGAAGGAGAAATGGACGTGGAGGAAAGAAGGAGAAAATGTCCTTTAGTGCTCCTCGCCTTTATCAATGCCTCTTTCTGTCGAGGTCTGAGGACAACAACGTAATGGTAGAAATTCTGAGACATCTCTGACATGGCAATAGACCTTGCAGTTCCATTACAATTTTCCCCCCTCATTACATTTTATTCAAGTAACGGAAGAGATACATATGCCCAGAAAGAGGAAGTGCGCAGGGATTTTCATACGTACATTAAACTAATGATACATGAGTATTAGCATTACAATTTGATACATCAGCCGTACCGTGCTGACAGAAAGAAGCTCTTGAAGAAAAACAAAGAAAGGGTGAGGACAGGAAGGGAGAAAGGGAAAACACTGAGAGCGTGGAGGGGAACGTTTAGAAGTCTTTCCTCAACGCATGAACCTTGGCGGCTCTGTGTCACACTGAGTCTTGCTACAAGTGTTTTTTTTTTTTTTTTCTCTGCAGGTCTTCTACATAATTAGCTTCTATATGTACTACACACCCACCTCATCATAAGATCCAGACGAAGCCCATTCGTTGTAGACGTCGATCGATTCCCCAAGGGAAATGCCAGCACGCCCTGCTTTGAAGGTAGTGGCGGTGGCAAACGGATTATCTTTGTGCGCCATAGTGTCCAGTGCAGAAACCTGTCACCTTTTCAAATGCCAAAAATGTTCTCATTCGTTTATATATTTGTTCGTTTATCATTAATAAATCATTCGGTTTTTTTTCTTTAACAGGTTCTTTTTTCATTACAAAGAAGCGGGGGGGGGGGGGGGGGGGGGGGGGGGGGGGGGGGGGGGGGGGGGGGGTCTCCATCAAAACTCGCCGAAACCAGAGTTTGGGTGGAAGGCGAAGTGATCACATTGTTTTCAAAGTCTCAAGTTCATGGTACTCGCGAAAGCTCTGTGAGCGTCTTTAAATTGTCCAGGACATGTGTGTGCGGTTTGGGGGGATCAGGTCAACCAGAGACTGCGAAATCTATCGGACCATCTGCTTCAACACACTGTTCATTGACTGTTACGTTACAGACACACAGGGACTAAACAGAGACAGACAGAGACACAGAGAGAGAGAGGGGAGAGAGAGAGAGGAGAGGAGAGAGAGAGAGAGAGAAGACAGACAGTCAGTCAGTCAGGCAGACAGACAGACAGAGACAAAGACGGACGAACAAACAGACAGACAGACGGACAGAGACAAAGACGGACGAACAAACAGACAGACAGACGGACAGAGACAAAGACGGACGAACAAACAGACAGACAGACGGACAGAGACAAAGACGGACGAACAAACAGACAGAAATACGGACAATCAGAGTGGGGGGTGGGGGGGGGGGGCATCTGCAATCCTGTAAAATAGGATAGAATTTGGGGGAGGGAGGGGAGAGAGAGAGAGGGGAGAGAGAGAGAGAGAGAGAGAGAGAGATGAGAGAGAGAGAGTGAGAGAGAGAGAGAGAGAGATCAATGTATACACACACACACACACACACACACACACACACACACACTCACACATCATACACACGCGCGCACGCACGCACGTACACACCCCACACAACACACACACACACACTTGCTCACTCAGTCACAGAGAGAGAGACAGAGACAGAGACAGAAAGAGACAGAGACATAGACAGAGACAAAGACAGACAGACAGAGACACAGAGAGAGTGAGTACCCAACAAAATTAAGCAAATGGTAAGATGCATTGCCCGGTTGGTAGATTGGTAGTCAAGTTGTGTCAAAAGTAGTCAACTCATGAAATACCAAACTTTAGTTTGCAAGAGTTACGTTTTCTTTGCTTGAAACAAATTATTTGTCACAGGATTCAGTGAGTTTCAGCGATTTTGCGGTGAATTCAGCTTACTGTTCGTGTTGGCAATGGAAGTCATCTTGAAAGCAGAAACAAGCAACGCAAGACAAACAGACCTTGGCGATGGATACAAGATGCCCCTCTCAAGGCCTTCATGGATGACACTACAGTGATTTCATTCAGAGAAGACGAGACACGTCATGTGCTGGAGAGGCTGGACGACATAGTTGCCTCATCCAGAATGAAGTTCAAGCCAAAGAAATCACAAAGTCTCTCACTGAGGAGAGGAAAAGTGGCCGAATCTGTGGTCTTCAGTGTTGCCAACCAGGCCATTCCAACAGTCACAGAAGAGCCAATCAAGAGCCTTGGAAGATGGTATGATGATACGCTGAAAGACACACAGAGAGCAAAAGAACCAAACAGATGTCGGAAGAAGGCTTGGAGACCATTGACCAGTGTGGGCTCCCTGGCAAAAACAAGGTCTGGTGTCTGCAGTTCATGCTGATACCAAAGCTCCCATGGCCTCTGATGATATAGGACATCTGCACCAGCATAGTGGAGGCAATGGAAGCCAAAATCAACAAGTTCACAAGGAAATGGCTTGGTGTCCCACCCTGTCTGACTGACATAGCGCTGTACTGTCGCCAAGCAAAGCTGAAACTACCACTGAAATCCATTCTGGAGGAATACAAAGCAGGGAAGATCAGACTTCAAAGCACGCTGGAGGACTCAGGAGACAAGGTGGTAGAAACAATCAAGCCCCAGCTGAAGACAGGCAGAAAATGGAAAGTTCAAGAGGCGATGGATTCTGCAAAAAAAAGTCTCAAGATCAGAGAAATAACAGGACACACACAGACCAACAGACAAGGACTGGGGGTGACCAAAACTGAAAGGTGGTCAAAGGTCAAAGGAAAAGCCAAAAGATACATGATGATTCAGGAGATGAGAAAAGAAGACCCAAAAAGACTCCAAAAAAACAGTCCAGCAGAGCCAGCAAGGACAATGGACAAGGTGGGAGAATGCACTCCAAAGAAGTCTCACCTGGAATGACATTTGGCACATGGCCCCTCTTAGGATCAGCTTCATTCTTAGATCTGCATATGACCTTCTGCCCTCAAATGCAAACCTGGTGAAGTGTCAGGAGATAAGGGCCAAAACACTTGCTTGAAGGGGGCTTCTCTTCTGAGGACTCTCTGCTGCCACACTCTCTACGAGTTTCTTTCTACTATTGTCACGGACTCAGTTAGTTTCAGCGAGCTTACGGTGAATTCGGCGAGTTTTGGAAATTTGTAGCAATTTTCAACGAGTGTGGATGAATTTCGGTGAATTGTGGTGATCTTTGATATAAAGGGGGAGGAGAAAAACACATTTATCTACAAGGTAACATTATTGAAACAATTCATTTGTTCCTTGGGAAGAAGGTTAACTCAAAATTTCTCGCTCTCAAGTTCATGGTACTCGCGAAAGCTCTGTGAGCGTCTTTAAATTGTCCAGGACATGTGTGTGCGGTTTGGGGGGATCAGGTCAACCAGAGACTGGGGAAATCTATCGGACCATCTGCTTCAACACACTGTTCATTGACTGTTACGTTACAGACACACAGGGACCCAAACAGAGACAGACAGGACACAGGAGAGAGAGAGAGAGAGAGAGAGAGAGGGGAGAGAGAGAGGCAGACAGACAGTCAGTCAGACAGACAGACAGACAGAGACAAGACGGACGAACAAACAGACAGACAGACGGACAGAGACAAAGACGGACGAACAAACAGACAGACAGACGGACAGAGAAAAGACGGACGAACAACAGACAGACAGACGGACAGAGACAAAGACGGACGAAACAATCAGACAGAAATACGGACAATCAGAGTTGGGGGGGGGGGGGGGGGGGGCATCTGCAATCCTGTAAAATAGGATAGAATTTGGGGGAGGGAGAGAGAGAGAGAGAGAGAGAGAGAGAGAGAGAGGAGAGAGAGAGAGAGAGAGAGAGGAGAGAGATCAATGTATAACACACACACACACACACACACACACACACACACACTCACACACTCATACACACGCGCGCACGCACGCACGTACACCACACACACACACACACACACACACACTTGCTCACTCAGTCACAGAGGAGAGAGACAGAGACAGAGACAGAAAGAGACAGAGACATAGACAGAGACAAAGACAGACAGACAGAGACACAGAGAGAGTGAGTACCCAACAAAATTAAGCAACTGGTAAGATGCATTGCCCGGTTGGTAGATTGGTAGTCAAGTTGTGTCAAAAGTAGTCAACTCATGAAATACCAACTTTAGTTTGCAGAGTTACGTTTTTTTTGCTTAAAACAAATTATTTGCCGGATTCAGTGAGTTCAGCGAGTTTGCGGTGAAATCGCTTAGTTCGTTTTGGCAAGGGAAAAGTCATCTTGAAAACAGAACAAGCACGCAAGAAAAACAGCCCTTTGGGCGTGGAACAGTCCCCCCTTCAAGGCCTTCTGGTGAATACAGTGATTTCTTAGAAAAGACGAGCAGTCATGTGTGGAGAGGCGGAGAAAGTTGCTACCCGAATGAAGTTCAAGCCAAAAAAAATCCAAAGTCTCTCATGGGAAAGGGAAAAGGGGCCCCGAATCTGTGGTCTTCGTTTTCCCAACAGGCCATTCCAAAGTCCAGAAGAGCCAATCAAGACCCTTGGGTGGATGTAACGCGAAAGACACACAGAGAGAAAAGAAACCAAAAGATGTCGGAAAAAAGGTTGGAGCCCTTTGACAGTGTGGGCTCCCTGGCAAAACAGGTTGTGTCTGGTTCTGCTGTACCAAAGTTAGGCCCTCGATTTTGGACATTGCACGATGTGGGGGGAATGGAACCAAAATAACAAGTTCAAAGGGAAAGGGGCGGGTGTCCCCCCCCTGTTGATGAATAGGGTACGTCCCCAGAAAAGTAAAATCCCACTGAAACCCTTTCTGGGGAATAAAAAGAGGGAAGATCGCTTCAAAGAGCTGGAGGATCAGGAGAAAGGTGGTAGAAGAAATCAACCCCCAGTGAAGACGGGAAAAAATGAAGTCAGAGGCGAGGGGATTCTGCAAAAAAAAGTTCAAGATCAGGAAAAAGGCACAACAGACCCAAAAGACAAGGATGGGGGGACAAATGAATGGTGGTCAAAGGTCAAAGGAAAAAGCCAAAAAAAATGATGATTAGGAGTAGAAAGAAAAAAAAAAAAGACCCCAAAAAAAATCCAAAAAAAAAGGGGGAAAGCCCAAAAAGGAAATGACATGGGGTTGCCCCAAAGGATCTAGGAAAAAATTTGGCAAGGCCCCCCCCGGCCCCATTTTTTTTTATGATTCGAAAACCCCAAAAGGTGAAGGGGGCCCTCGAGCCCCCTTGCCAAAAAACAAAAAGTTTCCAAATCGGAAAGTAGTTTTAGGAGGTAAATGGAGGAAACAATTTTCCAAAAGGGTTGTGTGTTTGGGTGACAAAAAAAGGGAAAAAAGGAAAAAACAAAATTTTTCCAAGGACAAAAATTTTTAAAAAAACATGCCTTTGGAAAGGACAAATTTTCTAAAGGGGGTTTTTTGGGGGTGCCTGAACCCCCCCGAAGAAAGTAAAACACCAAAAATTGGGGAAACCTTTTTAGTCCCCTCTAAACAAAAAGGTCTGAGGTGGTTTATTAAAAGAAATAGGGAAATCTCAAACTAAAAAAAAATGCTTCCAAAACCGGGGGAAACTATGTAAAACCCACTGGTTGGGGGGGTTTTGGGGGAAACCTAACTATTTGGCTATTCCAGGGGGGGAAAAAAAGGGCCCGGAAAAAAAAAGGCGGGGGAAGGGGCAAGGGGGAAGGGGAAAAAAAAAGGGGTTCAAGGCTAATTTTTTCAAAAGGGTCCATGGCGGGGTTAATGCGGACTTTAAAAAAGGTTTTGGGGCAGGGGTTTAAACCCCGGCCTTTGGTATCCCAAAAAATGGGGGAAAAAAAGGGGAGCAGAAATTTTTTTCCGGGGGGTTTTCCCCCCCCCCCCCCCCCCCCATTTTAAAAATTTTGGGAAAAATTTTTGAAGGGGGCTTTCTTCTGAGGACTCTCTGCTGCACACTCTCTACGAGTTTCTTTTTTACTATTGTCACGGACTCAGTTAGTTTCAGCGAGCTTACGGTGAATTCGGCGAGTTTTGGAAATTTGTAGCAATTTTCAACGAGTGTGGATGAATTTCGGTGAATTGTGGTGATCTTTGATATAAAGGGGGACGGAGAAAACACATTTATCTCACAAGGTAACATTATTGAAACAATTCATTTGTTCCTTGGGAAGAAGGTTAACTCAAAATTTCTCGTCTCATTGTGTTTTTTTCCCCACGAAAGCACTATGGCAATTCAGTTACAGTAAAGACTAATCATGTTCAATAAACAGCAAAGAAACGTGAGTGCACATACATTCATTTTTCAATAAAGTGATTTCATTTCTCACAGCAAAAAAAAAAAAAGTTCCTTAGTAGGGGTAAGAAGTACATGTTCAAAGAACTATCAAAGGTGAAGTACTCACTCTCCACAGTCTTTCCCTCCTTCCAAGAACCGAGCACAAAGACTGACTCGCCTGTTGAAGCTGTACTGGGCTTTGATGGGGGTTCGCACGGAGACTAACGTATTCTTTCCCGGCTGACTACCTACACGGTTGATAACATGCGTGTGACCTGGCTTCCTACGGTACTTAAGGCCACGCTACATTCACGAAGAGAGTGGATGAACTGGCCACATGTCAATTGCGGTCAGGCGTTGCGAATCTGCGAAATTAGATTCCATTGGCGGCCAGCATAAGAACTGCTGATTAGACTTTCCATCTCAACATGTCGTCCTTGTGTTGGGACAGGTTCCAAAAAGGTCCTTGACTCCACTGTCGTTCCCGTACAGTCTCGTACACTCACAGGCGAGACAGATCTTTTTTTTTTGTTCGTGGTTGATTTTATGAAGTGTGTGTTTGGGAGAGTAAGGTTGAGGCTGTGCGTATCTGCTCGAGCACTTGCGCACTGCACGTATGTGTATTTCAGCGTTCATGTGCGTCTGAGAGAGAGAGAGAGAGAGAGAGAGAGAGGAGAGAGAGAGAGAGAGAGAGAGATTATTTCTTTTGAGAATGGTGAAGAAAGGTGTTTGTGGGGATAGGGGTCGGAAAAAAATGACAAAGAAGATGAGACAGTAGAATGTGTTTCAACCATAATTATTTCATCAGGCTCAGTGTAAATTTTTGGATGAAATGGAGTCAGACTTGAATTATTCATCACAAAACAGTTATAAAAATGAATTTGAATAATTCAAAGTCTGAACGTTTTCGTTTTTTTTTTATTTTTATTTTTTATAAATAATTTGGGATATGATTTGTGTTTCGTTCTTTAATCTGTTTGTCTGTATCTGTGGCGGTAACTAACCCCTTTTCTTTTTAAATTTTGCTTCATTTTCTACCCTCAGTCACTTCGTTTTGAATTTAATTCGAAGGGATATTGTTTCCACCCCCCACATCTGGAAGTAAGGAATTTTTCCTTTGCACGAAGGGGGTTCATTTTCCCTGAATGTCGAACGTTATAAACTGTAAACATTTTCACCATTCAAAGGGAATATTCATGGAACCCCGTAGTTGCTTGGATGAGCGGAATAACCACCTGATAGTCATCGGGCATACCAGTGAAGAACGGTTATCGTGAACTTGGTTTTACAAATGGCAACCAATAGTCAAACAACTTTTTGGCCCAGTTGAATTCTGAAGTATTAGAAAACAGTAAAAATTCAGTTGAATTTCAGAATAAAAAATATAGGATTCGAGCCTTGCCATTAAAACAATGCTTGAAAGCTCAATGTTGCATACACGTGCGCGTGCGCGCGCGCGCGCGGTGTGTGTGCATGTGTGTGTGTTTTGTGTGTGGTGTGTGTTGTGTTGTGGTGTGTGTATGTGTGGTGTGGGTTGTGGGCGTGCGTGCGTGCGTGCGGCGGCGCCGTTGGCGTGTGTTGAGAGGCAAGGTTTGTGCCTTAGAATTTTGATTGCCTTTACCCCAAATTTCCCCGCTTCCGACGCTGTAGTGGCAACGTAAATTCTTTTCAGCAAACATTCCGAAGGTCTCCTTCCGGTCGGGGGGGGGCGTTACTTTTTGGGGGTTTACATGGGAAAAAAAAAAAATGGCTGATCAAAAAAACAAAAAACCTTTTCTGCTGGCAACGATTTTATGTCCCTTGTTCGTCTGAAAAATGAAATTTGGGTTTAAAACTAAAGTGCTGAACAAAGAAACCAGACGTATTTAAGCGCTCTTTTATTTACGAACATTGATATCCGGTCGGATATGTGATTCGTTGAATTCTTTTAAAATTTTTCATCACTCATCATCATCATTTGTTAACAACAACAAAGATAATAGCAGATGACAATGATAGTACTAATAATGATAAAATGATAATAATAATAATATCATAAGAAGAAGAAGGGCAACAGTTTGTTAACGTCCATAAACAACGTAGATTTCTGGGCTCTTTGCAGGTAAAAAACACACCACCACACACACAAAAGGTGCGCGCGGCGGGGCCCCACACACACCACACACATATATATATATGGATCAGTAAATTTTAAATGCCTAAAATAATTTTTTGAGTGCTTTAACCCCTTGGGGAGCAACATTAAAACAAGTTAAAACAAGTTAAAAGAGGAGTCTTAAAACTATCTATAAATTTGTTTCAAGCGGTTGCGCTGTCATCAGGATGGCTTTTGGTTTGCCCACCGCCGATGTTATATAGCGTTTTGGGCTCCCGTTTGCGGTTTGTTTGCAGTGCGGGTTGGCTGCACGTTGTTTTTTGGGGGCTTTCAGGTTTTTGTTTTGGGGTGTTCACTAACCCAAAGATTTCCATTTGTGCCTGCAGTTGTTTACTTTTTTCTGTTTTGGTTTTTTAAGTTGCCAAGTATGTTTGCATTTGTATTAACCATTTTTCAGTTAAACATAGGTTGCACTTTTTGAAACAAATTTCTGTATGGTGATGCTCTTTATGATTTTCCAGGATATGTTGTTGCTTTTGTTTGCGTCTTTAGTTTCCAGATATATTTGCCCCAGTTTCTATTTGGTTTTATATTTTTCTTTATTAAATGACTGGTTTGGCATATCGGTTTTGAAGTGTTTTCAGTGATCCCTATGTTTTGTCTCTTTTCATTTTTGATGTCACAGTAGCCTGGTATACAATGTTGTTGTGAGACATTTATTGTTTAGTGGGCACTGCTCCTTTTTGGTGCAATTGCAAGATTTCCTTTCTTCACCCTTCTTTGCTGTGTTGATTTTCATTTTGTTGGATGCGTCAATTAGGTTTTTAAGGTTGGGCATACATGAGTACGATAGTTTTGACAGTGTTTTTGTTAAATATTTTGGACAGTTTGTGTTCTTTTGGGAATGAAGTTGTTAGGATTTTGAAGAATTCTTTCCCTATGTTTGTTTTGAGTTTCCCTCGTATGGGGGGTTATACCATATATTTTTCTTTTCCTATTTTTTCTTGCTTTTGTTTGTTGTTGTCTGGGTTGTATTGTAATTTGTAATTGTATCCACTTGTTTGTAGTGCCTCCTGGTATTCTACTGCTGCATTGTTGAACACTCTCTCATTGCATGACAGGTTTGATAGTCTCTTGTTTATGCCATGGGGTATGGTCTTAATATAGATGGTGGATGGTTACTTTTGGTGTGTACATAAAGAGGTGTATCGTTGGTTTTTGTATGGTTTATATATGTGATTGTTGAGATCAGTGTTATGTCTAAGTAATTCACTACCTTTTTGTTTGCTTCAATGGTAATCTTTAAGTTGTGGTTTTGGAAGATTTTGCATAGTTCTTTCTTATTTTTCGATGGTTCTTGGGTTGTTGGTCAGTGCAGCTGTCAAGGGTAAAAGACCTGTCAGGGGAATGAGGCAGGAACAGACAAAGAGTAAAGCGGCACAACACTCAACCACTCACTACCTCCAGACACTCCAGGAATTACGAACAAATAACATTATAAATTATAAATACACAAATTTACTCAAACATAATAAACACTCAATCACTCGCACATACACTCCATTTATGAGATGGGGTCACCTAACAAAGAAGAGGGGGGAAAGACAGGAAAAAAGAATAACTACACACAAAAAAAAGACCCAAAGTATAGACCCTATCAAGAGCTAACTATTGCTAAGGGACAAATCCGATTGATGGGAACTTCGACAAAAAAAACCACCACCGGATCTCACTGCCGCCGACCTATCACCCTCTAAAGCTACCGCCCCCGCCCCAACAAATAGGAGAGGAGAAACAAACTAATATAACCAACAGGCATAACAGGATACATTAAATCACACTAGCGCACGCACACAATCCACAGCCCATACACCACACACACTTGCCACATAACTTTGTGTTGATGACTGTCCAAGAGTTCCTCGTATTAAATTTCCGAAGCACGACTGGATGTGCTTCTCACTGTTGTAGAGGAGACTCCTTCCTGCGCCGGACTCCCGTACCCCTCAGGTTCGGCTCCGGAATCCTCCCTCCCCTCCGGGAACATCCTCCAGGTCGCCCAACGTCAGCACTGTGGCCTATCTCCACTCAAGAGAGAAGAAACGAAAAGCACAAGAAAAACGCCTGCGGCGGATGTCAGTCCCTCGCCGCATAATCTGATGATTGTGGATTATGTGTGTGAATGCAGGGCATGTGTGGACTGTGTACGTACAATTAAAAGAATTTGAGAAGAATAAACTTTTACAAACACTATTTTTTGTTTTCATCTGTTCCCGAATCATTGCCGTTTTCCTCTTTTCCTTATTTTCTTTTACTATAATTCTCATAATTCTCATATTTCACATTATATTCTCATTCATATTACAAATTGCAATGCAATAAACACTTGGAAGTTCACATTACATTTTAAATTAATACAGATGAAATTCCATAAAACCACACATTCTTCCATTTTATCTATAAAATACTTTCATAAAAAAAAAACAAATAAAAGAAAAACACAGAGACAAACAAACAAGACAAGGAGCGGAACCAATGGCGGGGAGCGCCACATCGGAAATCTCCGCTAGTCGACTGAATGTTAGTCGGCGGCAACTCGTTCCGTTCCGGACCCGACTTGATGTTTTAAAAAAATAAATAAAAATAAAATACTTTGCTTCAATCCTTGAAGTATTGCTTCTGGAATATCCTGACTCCAACATTTATCCAAATATGACCGACTCACTGTAAAATTAGATATACATGTCAAACATACAAGTAGCTCCCCAAACAGAGCCATTGCTTAACATCCAACTCAAAATAAATGACCTCAATGTCACTTAAATATGAACTGACCAAATAAATGCCAATCCCATCTTGGCGTACAAATTCTCAAACCCTACGAAATTACAACAACGTACCTAACATTATATTTACAGAACGGCGGTGTGAAGAAGAAAGAAAGCTACTGGCAAGCTCTC
>CM031615.1:62565510-62568010 GCA_018398815.1 Conus ventricosus
GAGAGAGGAGAGAGAAAAGAAACGGCATGGCGTAGATGTCAAAGTAGTGAGTTCCAGAATGTCGCCGCAGGAAATGAGTATGCCCCAGAATCTTGCTGCTTTCGGTTGTGGGAGGAAATTCTAAAGACTGGATCATCAGAGGGAGAAGGGAGGGAATGGGCGGCAGTGTATGATTCGAAGTGGTCAGAAAAATAGACAGGTGCTTCTTCGCAGTAGTAGCAAGAGACATCGGAATTCATTTGTTGGCAGTGCCCCTGCGACAGGTGCGACAGCGCTCATCAACCATCTGGCCTTAAAACTCAATGTAGCTACATGGTACGGCGAATTTTATGAGTGTGTGAACGAGAGAAGAGGACCAAAGAGAGATCATTAACAAACTGGGACTTGTGTGCTAATGTAGTTGCAGGTTGGAAAAAAAGAAAAAACAACAACATGCGTGTTCTTTCGAATAGCACATCCTCTAATGAACAGAATGTCCTGTATTCGTGTATGCACTAATACTGTATATTAATAGTATGCTGTGTGTCGTGGACGTTTTATAGGCATCAAACTTTATGCTCGGATTTCAATGATAACGCTATGAGCCAAGTTGAACCTTTTCTGTTTTGGGCATTGTAGAAATGTTGATGACTAGTTTCATGCGTTGTTCAGTGTTCTGTACATTTTTGCCGCTGTGATGATAGTTGCACCTGGCATAACTTCTCGTTTTTTGAAAAGATAAAGTTTATCTCATCTTATCATGTCTAATTTCGTGGATATTGAACCTGAAACGTCCTTGAGAGCTGAAGTACGTAGGCTATAGACTTGGTCTGGAAGGATGCACCAGGGGAAGTATGCTTGACACGACAAGGGAAGGACTTCAAAGCAGTTAGGTCCTAAACAGCGAAGGGGGAAAATAACCATGAGATCTGTGTTTGAAACCATAGCTGATGGGGAAATCGTGTGTCAGAGGAAGAACGGTTTCAGTTTCAACATCATCGCCATCATTATCGTCATCATCATCGTCATCATCATCATCATCATCATCATCATCATCATCATCATCATCATCATTATCAGAAGAAGAAGAAGAAGAAGAAGAAGAAGAAGAAGATCTTGATGATGATGATGATGAAGATGATGATGATGATAATGATGATGAGGATGAGGATGAGGATGATGATGATGATGATGATGATGATGATGATGATGATGATGACAATACGAATTGAGCATTTTATAGCAATAACAATACTATCTGGACATTTCTATAGCCATTTCCAAAATCTAGAAGAGCTTTGCAATTAACAAGAGAGAGAGGAGAGAGAGAGAGAGAGGAGAGAGAGAGAGAGAGATTCGCTTTTATTGTAGCCCACCCGATCACACGGCCCTTTCAGGTCTTGTTGTGGGGCAGAGAGAACGAGAAGGGGTGTGACTGGAAATCCTGTCAGACAAATCCACAAGCGCCAGGTCCTCTTGTGACGTTACAGAAAATGCATACACTTTTTATTCCATTCTTTCGTGGACCATCAACCAATGAAGTTTCATCATGAATGGAGTGTAAGATTCGTGGTGCGGTGCATTGCAAGTACTGCTGAACTGCCAACTTTCTGCTGTGGTCAGAGTATGGAGAATCGGAGCAGCCAGAGAGGAATGACTCGCAGTCATCGAGATTGGAGATGGTCGAAGTGTTAGCTGCATGTTACAATAAGAGCACTTCTAAACGAAGAAATCCGTTTCAACTCAAGGTAATAAATCATACAGACTCATATTATGTTGTTTCATGAAAACAAGGAGAGAAAAAAAACATAATAAAGCAGGTATTTTCGAGCTGTCAGAAAAGAAGATATTAGCAGTATCAGTGATGACGGAGGAATGTAGAAACCGCTTTGCAACACCAGATTCACAGAACAAGAGTAACTCAATTTCCTCACCATCAAGCTTCAGCATGTTGTCTCACTTAGTATCAGAGGCCAAGCCAAAATAGAAACAATCCCGAAAATTAAGTACAACATAACGCTGATTCAATACGTAGCTCGAAAATGACGAGTGAATTTTCCACAAATACGTCTCCTTGAAGTGTGGAAAATAACGGACATGAAAATTCAGAAAACAGTCGTTCACGCTTGGGCGTCAGTAGAATTTTCCGGTCGTTCCAAACCTTTTCCTGCAGTCAGCCATGTGTGGATAACTGTTTTCAGCAGGGTTTTTTTGTGCATTCTTTTATTTATGACGTTTTAAAAGAAAAGTATGAATGTGTCCTCGTGTTCACGGTATCACGTTTTCCATCTGTTATGGTGTGTTCACAGTTTAGGATGTAATCATTTTTTTCCCCATCTCTTTTTCCTCAACGATTAAGCTAGTTTACTGATAGTAAGAAATTGGAATCGTGCTTTTCTGTGAAATTTGATTCAGTATAGATTACACTATTACAAAAGGCACAGATAATGATTCAGTGCTCATTTATTGTATGCTTGGGTTGAAACTTCACGGGAGTATCTGCCTCATGGTTTGAGATTAA
>CM031615.1:62573010-62575510 GCA_018398815.1 Conus ventricosus
CCCCCCAACACACACACACACACACACACACACACACACACACACACACACACACACACCACAGACACACACACACACACACACACACACACAAACACACGCTTGCGCACGCGTACACGTATATACAGAGATTCACATACATATTCACATATATGCGCACACACATGCGCATTTGCGTGCATGCAATAACATGCTCACACAAGCGCACAGATTACACACACACACGCATATAAATGCACACACACACACACACACACACACACACACACACACACACACACACACACACACACACACACGCCCCCCAGACACACACACACGCGCGCGCGCTCGCGTGCACATGCATATGCATGTACACACTCACCACGTACACCGACACACGCTTTTCTGTAATTTCAGTTCACAGTACGTGAGGATACAAGCCCATTTGTGTATGTTAACATAAGCTAGTCACAAAAAGTTAAGGGCCAGACAGAAAAACTCTCACCAAAATAACACGACATAACGCACAGGAAAACAGCTTATACCGTATTTTATTTCATGTCTTTAGCTTTCATGTCAATGGGATTGCAATTGTGTCAATTCAATTTTTCTGGACAAAATCAAGGATCAAACATCATAACCCTCTTTTTGAAAATCACAAAATTGACAATTCACAAGAAAGTTTATTGAAAAGCTTCAGTAGTGCGTATGTCCGCCATTTGCACCCACACATTCCACGCATCTAGGCCTCATGGACTGGATCAGAGTCACAAGGGTCTGTTGAGGCATGGCGTTCCACTCCTGCAGCAGAAATTGGAACAGTTGGAGGTCAACAGGAGGAGGGTGGTTGTCGTGGACGCGGCGTTCCAGATGGTCCCAAAAGTTCTCAATAGGGTTCAAATCAGGCGAACGCGATGGCCAGTCCATTCGTGGAACCTGCTGCTGCCTCAGGTAGTCGTTCACCACACGGGCGCGGTGTGGAGTGGCGTTGTCATCCATGAGGGTGGCACCGGGTCCCATGGCTTGCAGAGTGGGGATAATCAACGGCCTCGCGATTTCATCTCTGTACCTTACGCCAGTAAGTCTGCCTGGCACAAGGTGAAAGGGTGTCCTGCCATGAAGGTGGATGCCTCCCCATACCATCAGGGAGCCGCTTCCATAGCGATCGTGCTCACGAACACAGCCATCAGCAAGCCTCTCCCCTGGCCGACGCCAGACGCGTACCCGGCTATCATTTCGGGACAGGGAGAATCTTGACTCATCGGTGAAGAGGATGGTGCTCGATTGCTGCCTTGTCCATCGCCGATGACGTCGACACCACCTCCTTCTGGCCTGTCGATGGTGCTGTGTTAGTGGGAGATGGACAGCGGGCCTTCTTGAGCGGAGGTTGAAACTGTGAAGGCAACCTCGGACGGTCTGGCGACTTACGTTGATGTTAGTCGTTCTTCTCAGCTCCTGTCTCAGAGTGGTTGCATTGATGGTTCTGCTGCGGACTGCTGTCAGCATCAAGTAGCGATCGTCTTGCCTGTTGGTGATTCTTGGCCGCCCTGAGCGTGGTCGTTCCTCGGCTCTTCCAGTGTCTTGGTATCGCTGGTGAAGGCGTTGAATGACTGAGTGGCTCACTCCCAGACGTCTTGCCACCTCTCTTCCAGAAATGCCATCTTGGAGCCATCCCAGAGCCAGGCCGCGATCTAGTGTTGACAGTTTTCGTCTTGGAGGCATGGTTATTGCAGCCCCGATTAGCGGTCTGCTCTGGATGTGTAATCTGCGCCTGGCCAAACTTCATGCATTATTCACGGATTTTTGGTGTTTTGGCTGAGCGCATATTCTCGACCCGAAAAATGCGTCGTCTGAAAGATTATTTCGGTCATACAGTGTGGTGTGTGAGCTGTCAGAATAGCTCAGAATGAAACACGCTGCGCTTTGTTTTACGAGCATTCAGACCCATTACTTAGAGTACCCCAAATCTAAGGCGGCTTATTATTTGATATGTTCACATGTGCTCTGTAACTTATGCTGGCATTTGTGTAGGTATGTTGACATTTTCCGTTTGTTGTTCTTTGAAATTGTAAGGCATCATGCGCCAAAGCTGTTTGGGATATGACATTTTATGAGGTCGTCTTTATTATCTTTATTGCTAGTATTATCATCATATCATTACTATTATTGTTTATCCTCCTCCTCCAACTCCTCCTCCTCCTCTTCTTCCCCCTCCTTTTTCCTCTTCTTATCATCATCATCATCATCATCATCATCATCATCATCATCATCATCATCATCATCATCACTATTACAAACATTATCATTAATACATGGTCATCATTGCCACCATTGTTATTGTCATGTTTGTCATTATAATCATTTTAGATTTACGAAAGACATTTTTTTCTGTTGTCAACTTGAATCAGATTGAAGTATCTTCTGAAGATAAGTATTTTTTTTCTTACTGATTTGTTTGCTCTTTATTAAAAGCCAATTGACGAAACATTTACAGGAAGTCATTTACCAGGGGAATACG
>CM031615.1:62578823-62588823 GCA_018398815.1 Conus ventricosus
ACACACACACACAACACAACACACACACACACACACACCAACACCCAAAACCGAGGAACAGATAAAACAATTTGTTTGACCAAAAGATGGAAATTCATTTTAGACAACACAGCAACCGTATACCAGACAACACACACACACAACACAACACCACAGTGAAACATTTGAGCTAAATCCACTCATTTGCAAGGAAAGGAGAGTGTCCGGTGTCAAGAGAACGAGGTGATTAATCTTCTTTAAATTTCAACCCCCACCTTGTTACCCACCTACCCCAGTCTCCCCACCCAAACCCCCCCATCTACCCCACTGTCCAACTCTCATACCCGTCACGTCACCTCTTTCCGTCCATTGTCCATGTAGCATGTCAATATTGACAGCTGCAAGCCGGCAGTGCATAGGAATGGGGCAGGGGAAACTGACATAAAATGTTGTTGAAAAACAGGTGTTACATGCCTCTTGTGTCCCCCTCCCCCTCCCCTTTACAAGCAAACAAAACATAGATTATCTTCATGTTTTTTTTTCATTATCCATCATCATCATCATCATCATCACATAAATCATTGTCATCGCCACCATCCATATCATCATCATCACACATCATCATCTTCATGAAGCACAGATTGGAAGAATAGGATCTGACTAAAGTCTTAATCCTTGATTGAATAAAGTATTTCTGAGTTCTCTCTTTCTTTCTCTCTCTCTCTCCTCTCTCCCCTCTCCTCTCTCTCACTCCTCTCTCCTCTCTCATCTCTCTCTCTCTCTCTCTCCCTCTCTCTCTCTCTACACACACACACACACACACACCCCACACACACACACACCACACAACAAAACACACACACACACACACACCTCTCTCTCTCCCCTCTCTTTTCCTCACACACACACACACACACACACACTCTCTCTCTCTCTCCCCCTCTTCTCTCCCCCGTCCCCCTCTCTCTCTCTCTCTCTCAAGCGCGCCACGTGCACGCACGTGTGCACACAACACTCACACATGGAGAGAGAGACACTTGTCATGCCAATGAGCTCACTGAGTAACAACTAATCTCTGCATAACCCCCTAAACGCTTCATTCACTCACCCTCCTTTTTAAATTTTCCCCCTGTTTCAAAAAACAAAACCCAACAAAAACCCCTACCATTTCCCCAACCTCCACCCCTGCTCGGGCTGGCTTTTTCCCCCAAACCCCCAAAGGCCCCGAGAAAATTTAAACATCTTTTGGGCAGCAAAAAAAGCCTGTTTTGTACAAAAAGGGAGGCGGTACACACACACGCAAAACACAGGTTTCTCTCTCTCTCTCTCCCCTCTTTTAACCCCCCTTCCCCTCTCTTTCCTCTCTCTCTCTCTCTCCCCACCCCCCCCCCACACCCCCAACCACACAAAAACCCCCCACCACACTCACACCCCAACACACACACACACCCCCACCACACCCACACAAAAACACACACCAAAGGGGGAAGAACAAATGCAAGAACAATATTTTTTCCTTTTTGGGCCCTTTTGGGTATGGGGGGAAGGGGAGTTTAAAGCAATAACAAAAAGGAAAACAAAAAAAGGGCCAAAAAATAAAACAAAAATTGTCGTCATTGCCTGAATAGATCAAAAAAACCAAACACGGGGGATAATCAAAAATATAGATTGACAAATACACACACTACCCCACCCCACACACACACACACAACACAAAACAAACACAAAACCACACAACACACACCACCCCGGGGTTTTTTGGGAAAATGGTTGCCTAAAAAAATTGTTTTTCCCAAAGGGGGGCCCCCAAAAATAAAAACAGCATAAAGTTTTTAAGACTTTATTTCGATCTCCCAAATAAAAGGGGTGGCTTTTTAAACGTTGTTTATCTCATTTCACTTAATTTTTTGAGCTTGACAACGTTTTTCCAAAAATTTTGGGTTTGACTTAAAATTGAAATCTTTGCACAAACGATAATTTTTTGGCAGGAAAAAAACAAACCAAATGGGTCGTAAAACATTGCCCTGGAATTTGGAAATATGGCTATAACATTTTTAACACACGTAAAATCCCATCCCCAAACTTTGGGAAGAAAAGGCCAGTTGGCCTTTGGTTTTGGGAAGCCCACTTTTAACCACATAGCATGAAAACCCTGCGTGAAAAATTTGGGAAAAAAAATGGGGAAAAGTAAAAAAAAGGTGTTCGATATTGAACGAAAATTGACTGGAGGGACATGGGAAAGGGAATAAATTAAAAGCGCCAGCTGGCAGCTCTTCATTGGGGGGGCACTACCCAGGTGGGCAGCCCGTTGTAAAAAAAAGGGTTAAATTTTAAAGCGTTTTAGGTTTGGGCCCCTTAGCCGAGAATAGGCGCTATATAAGTATTCATTATTATTATTATTTTTCAATTTTTTGGTTTCATTCCCAAAGGGAAATTTGGGGGGGGGAAACCCAAAATAATCGGTGTAAAGCCCACATCGTGTACTCCCCTTTGAGTTTTCAAAAAAACGAACTTTCAAAAACAGTTTTAAAAAAAATAGACCTTAAACCCCTCAAAAAACCCAGTAAAAAAAAAACCCTTTTTTTCAGCAGGGTTTTTGGGAAACACGGGTAATTAAACCCTTTAAAAAAAATTGTTTTTTGCAAAAAAATTTTGCATGAAATTGCCTTTTATTTTAAATTTTTTAAATTAAATTCCCCTTAAATCTTTTTTTGGTAATGAGCTTGGAGGGGTCATTTAAAGGAACATGAAATTTTTACTTGACTTACACCCCATCCCTTTTTTTGCCCAAAACGGGACAAGCAGATGTAAAAATTTAAACAAAAGGGACATGAAATTTTAAAAAATTTCCCTTTTTGGGGTTATCAAAAAATTTCCCCCAAAATTGATGCTAACGTGTTGGGGCAACCAAACCCAAGTCATTTTTTTGTACCCATTTTTGTATTGTTTTCCGAAAGGTGAAAAAACAAATTTCAAATTCCCATGAATATTTTGTTGTATCTTAAGCCACTCTTTTTTTTCATGGCAATTATTAAAATTTTAGGATGGGTTTTTAAAAAAGTTTGGCAACATGAAATTTTATGCTTGTTAAGAACCATTGTAATGGAAAAAAGGGGAGAATCCATCTCGTTTGTGTTAGTTTTTTGAACATTCTTTTTGGGGGGGAAATTTAAAGGCGGGGGGGAAAAATTTTGCTGTGCCCCTTTAAAACAAAAAAAACCCTGGGTTTTATTGACTTTGACCCTTCGGTTTTTTTTTGCCGGTTTTTATGCTAAAAAAAGTATTATTTTTTAAATTTTGTGGTTTTTTTAAAAAAAGGGGGGAAAAATTTCAAATTTTTTTTTTTTTGGTACATTCTGATCGTGACCGGAAAAACCCACGATGGAAAAAAAAATTTTTTAAAAAACAAAAAAAAAAAATCTTTTTTTTCCTTAAATTAAAAGACATTTTTAAATAGTTTTAAAGGAAAAACCCAAATTGAAACAAAAAAAAAGCAAGGTTCTCGATTGTGTGGTTTTCGGGAACTTTCATTTGGGCAGAAAAAAAAACTTTTCATAGGAATATTTTGTGCATATTATGTAAAAAAGAGCCCCGGGTAACGTCATGAATTTTCGTGTTTTTTTGCCTTTTTTTTTTTATGCAAAAAAAATTTATTTCATTGTTTTGGGGTTTGGATTTTCAAAAAAAAATTGGCGGGAAATTTTTTTTCGGTTTTGTATACTTATGATAGTAGATCCTGAGGCTATGAAACACTAGGGTTAAACCCAAATGGAAAAAAATTTTAATTTTTACTCTCAAAAAGAAATTTTATATCCGTTAAGTAACCTTTTGCAATGGGGAAAAAATTTTGCATGTACTTAAACTGCATTTTTGATGACTTTGTTGAGCTGGGAATGAAAAATTTCTTTTGGTTCCCATAAATGGTGACAAAAACGAAAAGTGTAAACAGAAAACCACCTTGTAGGAGCACCCGGTGGTTTCCCCTTTTTTTGGATTTTTTTTTAAAGCTTTTTTTTTTTTTTAAAACCACACGAAAACAAAAAAAAAAAAAATGAAACCAAAGAAACATTTTTACACACCACAAAATTTTAAAATTTCGGGTAAGGGCACATAAATTTTTATTAGAGTTGACCCGTTGTGTGGCTAAAATATTTTTTATCATTATCAGAAATTTTTGCATACATTTTTTATCCCAAAACAACATACAGAACAAATGGAAACAAAACAATAAAAAACGTCATATCCCCCGCCTGGGCAAAGGGTAAGGCTAAAAAAAAAAACATTTTTGGGATTTTCGTTCAGGGCCAGCACCGGAACTGTGCAGGGCTAGGGGGCCAAGGGGGAAACCCGAGGGGAAAATTGGGGAGTTTTGAAAAAATTTTCCTAAAAAACCAAACACTACGGGTTTCTATAAAATTTTCCGAGCCAACTGATCCCCCAAGGGCCCCTTTTGAAAACCCCTTTTTTCTTTCTTTCCATGTTCTACTTTTTCTCGGGTTTTTTCTTTTTCTTTATTCATTTTTTTTGGAAAAACCTTTTTCCCTTAAAAAAATCTTTCCCCCAAACTACGTCCCCCCCCACCCCCCCCCCCCCCCTCCCCCCCCCCTTTTTCCCCCCTTCATCCCCCAACCCCCCCCAATTCTTGAAAACCAATCCTTTTTTTTTGTGTTACGGGCTAAAAAAAACTTCTTTTCCCTTTCCCCTCCCAGGGGCCCTTAAACCCTTCCCCCTTTCCCTCCCCTTTTTTTTCTTTCTTTGCTGTCTTTTGCCTATGCTATTTTTTTTTTCATTTTTTTTTTTTTTTTTTTTTTTTTTCCCCCGACCTGTATCCTGGGTTTTTAAAAATTTTTTTTCCCTTGCGAGGCCCCCCCCCCCTCCCCTCCCTCCCCCTCTTTTCTGTCTCTCTCTCTTTTTCTCTTCTCTATCTGTTTTTTTGTTTCTCTCTCCCCCTTCCCCCTCTCTCTTCTCTCTTTTCCCCCCACACACACCAAACACTCCTCATCACCATCTTTTTTGGGGGGGGGAATCCTCTTTTCCCAAACGTTTCTCTCGTTTTGCCCTTTTTAAAAACCCCCCCCCTTCTCCTTTAGACTTTCCTCTAGCACCCCCCTACCCGGGCCCCCCTCCCCTCCATTACCCCTTCCCCTTCCCTCTTCTTTTTTTCCCTTTCTTTCTGCCCTTCCCTTTTTTTTTTTCCCCGTCTCCTCCTCCTCCCCCTTTTCCCCTTTTCTTTTTTCCTTTGTTTTTTTTTTTTCCTTCCGTTCTCCTCTGCCCCCCTACCCCCTTTGGGGCTTCTTTCTCCCCTCTCTCCCCCCCCCCCTTTCCTCCCCCCCCTCGCTCGTCGCTCCGGCCCCCCCTCCCCTCCACCCTGCTCCCCTTCTCTCTCTTTTCTCCCTTTGGGTTTTAGGAGAAATTTAATTTTGTTTACGCATGACATATATTAAATTTTTTTTTAAATAAAAGAAAGAAAATGAACAGGAAGTTTCCCCATTTAACAAACCCTCAACCGCACGCTTACCAAAGGGATTCAGGGCTGTTTTGTGTTTGTTTTCTGCTTAGGGAGAAAATTACGGGGGAAGTTTCGATTTGGGGTGCGTGCGGTTCTGGTATACGGGACCCTATGGCGGAAGTGGTTTAGCGGGCGCGAAAATCCCGGTGGGGGGTCGTGGGGTTTGATTCCCCTCAAGTCCCTGTGGGATATTTTGCTCCCACCGGCTCCTACCCCGAACTGAGTTTGTACGGGCCATTTGGGGGGACTGGGGCCCCCACCCGCCGGGGTTTTTCCAACTTTAAAAAGATTCGTTCTGAGAGGGTTACACAAATTTCCTGACCAACACTGCAAAGGGGTCTATTTTCTCTGTTCCGGGGTTTACGCCGGAAAATTTTATTTTGAAAGAAGCGAGTAGAAATAGATTAAAGGATAGTAAAATAAGCCCGGGGCATGCAGTCTCAAACCCGGGAAAGGGGGGAATTCCCTTAAACATCATCTTAATTTATTCTCATTTTCATCGTCCCATGAAAAAAATTTCAAAATTTGTGGCCCCCCATTTCCGCCTCATGGTTTACCTCCTTTTTTCGATGTCCTTTCCCACGTGTGTGACCTTGGTTAAAAATTTTCCCTCGGGGTCACCGGGATCGGCAGTCCCCAGGGGTGTCGTTGGAAAGGACGTGGGGGCGGGGCCCCCGAAAGGGGGAGCTCAATCACGCCGGTTCCGCGACAAAAAAATTTTTGTCCCCCCAAATAGGGGGGTTTGGGAGGTGGTGTCCTGCGTGGGGTTGGATCAGAACCCGGGGCCACCTGAAAAATTAAACCCAAGTGGCTTTGGCCGCAGTGCAGGGTCTTCTTTGGGGGGTTGCCTCTTGGGCGAAATTGACATTAAATGTCCTGTGGAAATTTCCGTGCCGGGGGAAAGGTGGGATTGACTTTGGGGTGTGGCGTGGACAGGGTGGGCCCGGAAAGAGCGGCCTGGGTGCAATGCCACGAGGGGGGCCCCCAGAAGATGGGACAGAAAAAAAAAAAACATTCCCGTCAAAGGTTTGTCAGGGATTTTCTATAAATTTTGATCTCATCCAAAGTAAAAAAGTGTGTATCAAGCAAAAAAGTCCGCCACATTTAGAAAGGGAAAAAAAACAAACAGAAAACAAAGTCTTGTGGTTTTTCTTTTGTTTAAAAAAAATTAAAAATTTTGTAACAAAGAATGACGGTTCTCCAAACCTCTGCATATTTTTCCGTAAAACAATGGAGCTGCGGAACCCCCAAGGGCCCGTCGAAAGCCCCTGATGATGTATGGTAATTTTAGGGGTTTTAAGGTAGGGGGGTCTTGGGAGAACCCAAAAAAAACCCAATTTTTTTAGTCCAATTTTGGCGGGTCAGGCCCTGTAAAGATGAAGGGGTTTACTTTTTCGGCACCCCAAACCGTGCCCTTTCCCCCGACCGGGGGGGCGTTTTAAAGTTTTTTGACAGGAAGTTTTGAGGTTTTGGGACATTTGATGTTTAGTTTTTTTACCAAAAAAAAATAACTCCTAAAAAAATTTTGGGTTTTTTCAAACAACAAAAGCAACTTAAAAACAAAAATTCACCCAAAAAAAAAACCTGGGCAGTGCTGGGCCAATTTATCAAGACTGTTTAAATTCTTAAAATTTCAGTGTTATGAGTTTGGTCATTCGCGGGAAACCAAAATTTTTCCCCATTTTAAAATAAAATAAACCCCTATGAAAATTTTAAAATGGATTTACTGGGAAAGGGGGGCGAACGGAGCAAGATCAGGATAGGGGGTTTTTAGAAATTTTCCCGCCAATGACATTTACAAACAAAGCCCAAGGGCAAGACAAAAAGATGCAAAAACCCAACCCCCTTTTTGGGTCCCTTTATCAGGGGGAAAAAAAAAAATCACCCTTTAAAAAAATGTTTGGGGGGACCCCCCAAACACAAAAAAAAAAAAGAATTAAAAAGCTTATCCTTTTTTCCCATGAAGGGGGAAATGGGCATGAGGGAAAGGGGGGTTTGGGGAGGGAAAAAAGGGGGGTTGGGGGGGGGGGGGGGGGGGGGGGGGGGGGGGGGGGGGGGGGGGGGGTGTGGGGGGGGGGGGGGGGGGGGGGGGGGGGGGGGATTTCCTTAGGGGGGGTTGAAAGGGGATGGTTTGGGAAGGTTCAAGATAAAAAAAAAAAAAAAAAAAAAAAAAGGGGAAAAAAAAAAAAAAAAAAAAAGGGGGTGGTGTGGTTTGTGTGGGATTTAAGGGGAAGATCAAAAAAAAAATTTTGAAATTGAAGAAGGGGGGTTTCGTAACTTTCCCGTATGAAGTGATTTTGGGGGATGGGGGTGGAAGGGGATTTTAAATGTTGGGTATGTGGTGAGGGGAGGTGGTGTGTTAAAGGGTTTTGCCAAAGATGTGGAAGAGGGGGGGTAGGGGTTTTTTATTGTTGGAAATTGATGCCTTTGGGGGTTAAATGGGCCCATTTAAATAAAAATGGGATTCTTTAGGTGCTTCAAAAAACTGTCCAAATCTTGACTCCAGAGTGCCATAACTTTTTCAAGGTTTGATGTTGTTTGGGGGTGGTTGAAGTTTTAGGGCGGAAAGGGTTTGGGTCGGGGGTGGGGGAAATCACCCGGGGTTCACGAAGCGTGTTTCAAGTGGCGTGACGTTTTCCCCCATGTAGATTTTTGCCCCCACAGCCGGGCAGTGGATGGCAAAAAATTTAAAAATTTTCGGGGCCCGACATTGAAAAAAGTGCGTTTATGTGAAGGAGTTTTTTTGGGGCCCCGTAAGATGGTGCGGTTTGGTGAGGGGGCAGATTTGCGTTTTGGGGTTTTGGGGCAGGGTTAACAGAACCACCAAACTTTCCCCCCAAACCCGGTACCACCCCCGTCCCAAAACCCAAATGCAAAATCTGCCCCCCAAACCCAAAACCGACCCATCAAAAGGGCCCCAAAAAAATCCTTCACAGTCAAAACCCCACATTTCCTTGGTTTTAGAGCCGCCCAAAAATTAAAAATATGCCAAACCACCCGCCCGCTGTGTGGCAAATCTAAAAATAGGGGAAAAGTCACGCACACTTTAAACACGCAACGTGAACACCCGGCTGATAAATCCCACCACCCACCCCCAAAACCCTGCCCTAACCCCTTCAAACCCCCCAACAACCCAAAACCCATGTCAAAGTTATGGCACTTGGCTCACAGAGTGACCCGCTTTTAACCCCACAACTCAAGAACCCCTTCATTTCCAAAAATGGGACACTAAACCCCCAAGGCATCAATATCCAACAATAACCAAACACAAAATACCCCCCTCTTTTCCAAAAACAGTTTTGGCAATTCCCCTACCAACACACCCCAAAACACACACACTTTCACACAACTTTTCATACACCACCACCACATCCATTCACTCACTTCAAACAGTAGTTACAGCAACCCCCCCACTTTTCTAAAACTTAAAAAAATTTTTTTGATCCTTCCTCTTAAACCCCCCCCCCCCCCCCCCCCCCCCCCCCACCCCCCCCCACCCCACCCCCACACACCCCACACCCCCACCTTTCTTCCCTTTTTTTTTTTTTTTTTTATCTATCCACCATTACCACACCTCACAAGAATCATACCTCCAAAAAACTAGACACACAACCCCCATCATATCACACACACCCCCTCCCCTACGCCCCCCCCCCCCCCCCCCCCCCCCCCCCCCCCCCCCACCCCCCCCCCTCTGTTTCCTCTCCCATAATCCCCCTGGCCTCATGTCATTTCCGCCTTCATGAGAATAACGGATAAGTCATTTTTCATTCTTATTTTGTTTTTCGTAGTTTGTACGTCCCACATTTTAAAATGTGATTTATTTTTTCGCCTGATGAAGCCCCCAAGTGGTTGAAATGCATCGTGTCTTGTCTTGTGCTTTGTTTGTCAATGTCATTGGCGGTAAGTTCTAAAACTCTATTCCTGATCTTCCTATCCATATGAAGTTTAAGTTGCATTCCACAACTGGTCACTTTCCACATTTTAAGTAACCAATCCACAATCTGGTGAAGAAAACCATCCACATTAAAAAGACACCATCCTCACCTCTAAGAAACCATCCACATGGGATTTAGGGGCACCAAAGTTGGGAAAAAAAGGAACACAAAACCCACACACTCACCACACAACACACCCCACACCACACACACCACACACCACACACACACACCAGCAGTCAAACACATACACACCACATGTACACGTGTGCCGCGCTCACCCCACCCCACAACAACCCACACACAACACACACACACACACACACACACACCCCACCCACACACCACCCCCGCCCCACACACACACACACACACACAACACACACACCACACACATCTGTCGAGCACACCACAACACACACACACACACAAAACACACACACACCCACCCCACCCCACACACACTCATGCGTTGAGCACACAACACACACAGATGCGTGAACACATGCACACGCACGCACAAACACACACACACACACACACACCACACACGCCACACACGACGCTCGATCC
>CM031615.1:62596323-62608823 GCA_018398815.1 Conus ventricosus
GTGTGTGTGTGTGTGTGTGTGTGTGTTGGTGTGTTCGTATGCTGGAGAAGTTCGTGGGTCTCAGTTGAACGTAACCCAAGAAACATATTCTTTTCCAGCTTCTTTCATTTTTTTTCAGAGTTGCTTCAGATGGTTTCTACTGTGATCATGAAATGCAAGCAGCTCTCTTTGCTTTCTTTCCCTTTTTTTTTTTTTTTTTTTCGTTTTTAAATCTTCTTTTGCAATCTCCATTTTTTCATTGTCTCTCTTTTCATTCTTTCTTTTCAAAATTTCATCACGCCTCCAGCCCCCATCGCCCCTCCGCCTCATACCCTGCCCCCCCCCCCCCCCTTCCCCCTCCTGCCCCTATAAACCTGTGTATTAATGTTTCGCGGCTACGGCTGTGGAAATCTGTCTTTGTGCTTCGGTGCTCCAGTGTCGAAGATCTGTTTTAAAGGTGTGTGGTCGGGGGTGTCTGGTAGAGGTATGCGGGTAGAAGATGGGGGAGGGGGTGGTGGGGGTGGGGGTGGGCAGGAATGGCGATTTGAGAGAAGGAGGGAATGGATAGGGTGGGGGGGGGGAGGACAGAGAAGTGCTTTTGGGCGTGGTGGAGGAAACAATCTGAAAAGAAGATCGCTGTGGCTGCCACATGGTGAATACGGTATTGTACATTTCCTGCAGTTTTATGGAGAACACAATAGCGACTAGTACCACGGTGCT
Organism: Conus ventricosus; assembly: GCA_018398815.1. Taxonomy (NCBI): domain Eukaryota; kingdom Metazoa; phylum Mollusca; class Gastropoda; order Neogastropoda; family Conidae; genus Conus; species Conus ventricosus. The sequence continues at coordinate 62,597,023 of CM031615.1, forward strand.
TGGCACCGGGTGGTGCAGGGATGGGGGTATAGGGGGGTATGGGTGGGGGGTGCGTTCACGTTTGCCTCGGCTGACTCTGCGTTCAGTGTGACTCTGTTTAGTAGGCAAAACAACTGAGAGAGAGAGAGAGAGAGAGAGAGAGAGAGAGAGAACGAGCACATGTTGTCTTTCGCTTGTGTGTGTGTGTGTGTGTGTGTTGTGTGTGAGAGAGAGAGAGAGAGAGAGAGAGAGAGAGAGAGAGAGAGAGAGAGAGAGAGAGAGAGAGGAGAACGAGCACATGTTGTCTTTCGCTTGTGTGTGTGTGTGTGTGAGGAGAGAGAGAGAGAGAGACACCGTAGACCATGAGATGTTTTTCACATCTGTCCCATGAGCTTGATGATTATACTCATACATTCAATACAATTTTAACACGCCCGCGCATGCGTGCGCACGCTTGTGTGTGTGTGTGTGTGTTTGTGCGGCTTAGCGAGCGTGTGTGACTGTGCACCATACGATGACGATGATGAGGACTTGTGTGTGGGTGTGGGCGGGGGGGGGGGGTGGGGGGGGGGGGGGGGGGGGGGGGGCGGGATGGATAAGAGGAGAGTCACTAACGCGGTAGAGTGCCGCAAAGGTCGGGCGGTCTCTTTGTTGTTCGTCAAAGAATACCCGTCAACTGATAATTCGCGCTAGCACCATCTGCCGCGCAGGGTTGTAGAGGTCATGGTATTGATCTGAACACAGCCTGTCTTGCTTGTTTCCTCTCCTCCACTTTGGGTGTCGCTGGCAATAGGGGGAGGTGAGGATGATGAGGGTGGGATGGAGGGGCGGGGGGGGGGGGGGAGGGGAGGGGGGGAAGAATAGAGGGAAGGGCGGAAGAAGGAGAGGAGGGGAGGAGCAGGGAGGTGCTGGAGTGGGGGTGCGGGTGGTGGGGGAGACATGGGGGGGGGGGGGGGGGGGTGGTGGTGGAAGACTTTGCACTCAGTCAAGGTCGTGTTCAAGCTTCCCTTGCAATGAATGAACTGAATGGTGAAATGGAGAGGGGGAGTGAAATGATGGGGAGTGGGGAGAGGGGGGGGGGGGACATTGAAAAACTGTTAATCTTTTACGTATTATCACTACCCTGAGGCATACGTTGAGGTGTGTGTGGGGGGGACGATGGCGTTATGGGGGTAGGGGGTGGGGGAGATAAAAGATAAGAGGGAGGAGAGGACAAGGGAGGGTGGGGGGGGGGGGGGAGGAGGATGTAGTGTTCTGACACCTTTAATGGTAAAGTATCTTTTTGCTACGTCTTGTCCGTGAGATCCTCTCTCAGTTTGGTCGTTAATAAACCCATTCATCCATCAGCAGTGCATCGTGGCGCAGTAGGGTCTAGAAACTTGCCAGACGTGGTGGTGTGGCCTAGCTGCATATTATGGACCAGTTCGCACGCAGTGACACGTCCTTGGATGAAATTGAAATGGACGCGTAGTCTTCATTGTCACCATCAGTTTCAAAAGATCCATGAGCGCACCGCGCGGATGTGGAGGACAGAAGAGGAGGTGGGGGTGAAGAAAGAGGAGGGGAAGGGAGGTCAGAAGAGGAGGAGGAGGAGGTGGGGGTGGGGGTGGCAAGTGCTATAATGAATACTGGACTCAGTCGTCTCCGTTTCTGACGGGTTTGGGGCAAGTGTGGTGGGTTTTGCTTGCAAAATTCTTGTCGGGGCCCCCTCCGTCTCGGCAATGTTGCTCGCTGCTCTTTCTCTCTTTGCCCCCCCCCTGCACTGTTCTTTGGGGATAGGCAGCCTGGTAGAGAAACGCGTGAGAAGGGTTATTGTGTTCGTAAGGCTTTCAAATCGATATGGTTTTTTGTTTTTGTTTTTAATCTAGATGAACAAAATACGAATAGGCGTTCAACCACGAACTCAGATGTATAGACACGCGCACTTACTTACTTTACTTATTTACTTATTTACTGACGCACGCACGCACTCACGCACACACACACACACATGCACTCAAATTTGCAACTGCACGCGCGCGCATGCGCGCATGCACGCACGCACGCACACACATACACACACACACACACACACACACACACACACACACACACACACGCACGCACGCACGCACGCACGCACGCACGCACGCACGCACGCACGCACGCACGCACGCACACACACACACACACACACACACACACACACACACACACACATACCCCCGCGCGCGCGCGTGCATTGCGCGACATTTTGACCCTGATCAACATCATCATTTGGTGTTTCCATGGAAACATGAATTTACCAACAACAACAAAAAAAACAACAAAACAAAACGAAAAAAAAAGAAAAAAGAAAAAAAAAACTGTCCCACTCCCTTTACGCCAATCTTAAAGCTGAAGCAACCAAACAGCATTCCCAAGACCCACCTAATCGTACAGAAACACTTCCTTTCCTTCCTCAGACGTTAAATAGAACTTCATCCCCCCCCCCCCCCCATCCTCCGTATTCCCTCCCCTTCCCCCAACCCCCCCCCCCAATCCCCCCCGCGTCTCCCTCTTCTCTGTCTGTCCCCCCCACTCCTCCGCCACCCCACCCCTACCCCCAGCCCCCTCTCCTGCCCTTCTCTTCCTTGCTCCCATCTTTGGTTGACACGATGCCGCCAAATAAACTGCTGTTTAATCGCTCTGGGAAGCACTTTGTAATTGGAATCGTTCTGTGAGTCTGTGTGGCGAACGTGCCTTCACAGATCGATGGGTGTCGGTGGGGAGAATGTTCATTTGGTTGCTGTCGGTCGCCGGGAAATTGCGAAATCGACCTCTCTGGATGTCGGCCCCCCCATACATCCTTCCCACGTGGTCTCTAGATCCCCGTGGCAGATAAATCCCAGGGCTGATTGGATCCTGTGTGTGTGTGGTTGATTTACTGTGGAGTATGACTCGCTTGTATTATAGATAGATACCTCTGGCTGGTGGATGGAGAGCAGCTCTTCGTGGGTTGGTTCTGTTGGCGGTGCATGTCCACTTCGATTGGTCTTGTGTTTTGGATCGTTGATCGTTTGTCCTGGTGGTGATGGATCTTTAAGGTAAGGTAGGTGGCCTAGCTCTTGGTAGTTGTGTCGTTCGATAGATCCGACGGTTCATAGATTCTATGGTTGGTAGATGTTACGCTCTAATACTTCGTGCTGAATTGGTGCCTCTTTTTTTTTTTTTTTTTTATTTTTTATTTTTATTGATTCCACGATTAATGGATCCCATCTTCGATTCCAGCCTTCAGCAAACAATCATGATTAACAAATCCACGGATACTAGAACATCAAAGCACACCACCACAACAACAACTACCACCACCACCAGGAACAATAACAAAAACAAAACGTCAATCATCTGTAAATAAACCGCAGACCCTAGAGCAATACAAGAGCAATAGCAGCAGCAGCAGCAGCGGCGGCAGCAGCAGCAACAACAACAACAACAGCAACGACAACAACAAAACCTCTACTACCACCACCACCACCACCACCACCACCACAACAACAACAGACAGGCTGTAGACCCTGTCAAAGTTGTACATGCAGACAAAAGTCCTATATAGACTACATAAGTTAAGTTTTTAATTAAAGAAAAAAAAAAAGAAATTAGAAATAAAAACACGGAAAGAACAAGTGGGGAGGAAGGCTTGGGGTGGGAATGTGGGGCGGAGGGAGGAAGGGAGTGAGAAGAAAGAAAGAAATCGGAGGGAAGGAAGGGGTTGGGGGTGAATGAAGAAAGGCACGTGACGCTTTAAAAACAAAACGGTTTCCGCGGATTGTCTGCAACTGAGCCCCCGAAATCCCTGGAAGCTGATTGGATGACTGTCATCTTACAAGTCATCCCGCAGGTCACTGTGACCCGGGGTCACTTTGACCCTTAGGCTCTGAGAGACAACACGGTAGCCCAAAGTGAGTAACCATCGTTCTTGATGTCGACCTGGATCCCTGTTGGAGTTGTCCCTTCCTTCCTTTTCTACTTTCTTTCATTTTTCTCTCTCTCTCGTGTCCTTCCTTCCTTCCTCCAGTCTTTCCTTCCATCCTTTGTTCCTTCCTCCCTCCTCTCCTTTCTTCTTTCTTTTCTTCCTTCTTTCCTTCGTCTTTCGTTTCATTCTAACTTTTTTTTTCTCTCTTCCTCCTTCCTACCTTCTTTTCATCCTCTCGCCCTTTTCCTCCTACCCTCTTTCGTTCGTTCCTTCCTTCCTTCCTTCCTTGGTTCTTTTCTTTCTTCTGTTCTTTACTTTCTCCCTTCCCTCCTTCTTCGCATTGCTGTCTTTGCTTCGCGTGGTTTCTTCCATCATTCCTTCCTTCCATCTACCTTTCTTCCTCATTTTCTTCATGCTTTTTTTTTGTGCCTTCGTTCCTGCCTGCCGCCCTTCTTTCTTCTTCCTTTTTGCCTTTCTTTCTTCCTTCCTTTTGTTCTTTTCTTCCTTCATTCGTTGATAGGTTCCTCCTTTTTTTCCCGTTTCTATAACCGTGAGGTTCAATATTGTTGAGACAGGATTGTTGTTGCTGTTGCCGTTGTCGTCGTCTTCGTTAGTGTGGAATGTAACAGATTTTAGCCCTACCGTTAAGGTTAAGGTATTCCGTCATGGGGGATAATAATGTATGCACGCGATGCCAGTGTGCAAGTATGTTGTGTGGTGTGGTGTGGTGTGGTGTGGTGTGGTGTGGTGTGGTGTTGTGTGGTGTGGTGCGTGCGTGCGTGTGTGTGTGTGTGTGTATTCTGTCGTAGGGTATAATAATGTATGCACGCGATACCAGTGTGCAAGTATGTTGTGTTGTGTGGTGTGGTGTGGTGTGTGCGTGCGTGCGTGCGTGCGTGCGTGCGTGCGTGCGTGTGTGTGTGTGTGTGTGTGTGTGTGTGTGTGTGTGGTGTGTGTGTGTGTGTGTGTGTGTGTGTGCATGCGCGTGCGTGCGTGCGTGTGTGTGATCCATCCCGCCAGTCTACTTTTCTGCTAAGAACAGAATGGAGCTCAACATGTGTCAATTTTTTCTTTAAAGTTACACGAACGCCACACACAACACACACACACACACACACACACACACACACACACACACACACACACACACAACACACACTCGGAATCGAACATCTCCTATTTTCTACAGACGTTTGACCGAACAATATGGCAATGGACTGCTCAAAAATCATATCGAAGAAAAAGAATGAAAAAAACGACTGAACGAATGAAGATACAGGAATCCTTGAAAATCGCCATATTTTGCATATAAATCTATTCTTTTTTCGTGAAATGAAAAAAACAACAACAACAAAAAACAACAACAGAGCATGAGTCATTCAGCACGTCTTTACAATGAACACGCTTTTACTTTCCGGCACCTTGTCCGCCAGTTCTGGAATCTTAAAGAGAAATCAAAGAGCAAATGGACTGAAAATCTGACACAGAACAAAATAAAGCGGGTGTCTGACTCTACAAGCAGGTTTTTTTTTTTTCATAACCTGTCCGACCGAAAAAAAACAAGATGCAAAGCGTATAAAACTACTCCCAGTTTATCTTGAATACGCTTGAGATATTCCATAAAGAGGAAAAAACCGTTTTGGGGCCGTTATAGCCGTTAGTAACGGCTATTCTGGTAAACCTCGGCCATCATCTGTGACCCATAATGAACATACCTACAAATTTTCAGAAAGATCGGCCAAGTACTTTCTGAGATATTCCATAAAGAAAAAAACCGTTATGGGCCGTTATAGTCGTTAGTGACGGAAATAACGGTAAACTAAAACATCAGACATCATCCGTGACCCATAATAAACATACCTACTAATTTTCAGAAAGATCGGCTTAGTAGTTTTGTCTGGAGCGAGTGGAACACATTTTGACCACGGACGGACGGACACACACACACACACACACAACACACACACACACACACACACACGCACGCACGCACGCACGCACGCACGGACGCACGCACGCACGCACGCACGCACGCACAACACACACACACACACACACACACACACACACACACACACACAGAGCATTTCTTCGTTCCCATTGTAAAGTACTCCCTGTTCTATAAGAACTGGGAGTGCTAAAAGCCCGTGCGGTGTCTCCTCCACCGGGTGTCCTGGTCACGGTCTGACTTACAAAAGCGGCCAGTGGACCGAGGACTCGCAGCAGTGTGACTGTGACAGGTTGAAATCGGGTGTGGCTGTGTGTACGTGGATCTCAGAATGAGCAGCATGTATTCATCGACCAGGAAGGGGAACGTCCCCAAAGATCAAACAAAACATCCGTTGTTCGGCTAATCCATAATGCAGGAAAAAAAGAGGTATTAGAGAAGGCAACGATCCTTTGAAACAAATCGATTTTTTTGGCATATTCACCGTGCAAACAATGAAACTCCTCCCTTCCCATCTCCCCCACCCTTCGTGAGTCCTTCTCTCCCTTCTTCTGTTCCCGCTCCTCCGCTTTGAAATTAAAAAAAAAACAGTCTTCAGTTCCAGAAACATGGAAATGCTCATTTTATAGATTACGCCCACATGCTTGGAATGTGAATCATTCCAAAAAAATGTGGCTTGCATCATTTTGAATGTGAGGGAGGAGAGGGATGGGGGTGGGGGGATCATGGGAAGGCTGTGTGTGTGGGATGGTGGTGGTGGTGCTGAATGGGAGGTGGAATGACAAGAAAGAAAGAGAGAGAGAGAGAGAGAGAGAGAGAGGGAGAGAGAGAGAGAGAGAGAGAGAGAGAGAGGGGGGGGGGGGGGGGATGGGGAAGGAGAGGGAGCGGGCAGTCCGGCTTCGCCACTCGGTAAATATCGTCACAAACAGCGGCTTAATAGATATAGTGACCTTAGTCACTTTGATCATGACAGGCACTCTACTAAACACCGCCAAGATGAGACCCAGCAACAATATACAGGGTCTTCTCCCTTATGAAGGCTCCCTGACAATATCATCAGTCCTCTGTGGGCTACTAGTGCGGAGACTGCGACAGAACTCGCATGGGTGTGACCGTCTGTGCCGGGATGATGACTGGGTCGGTGTGGGATGGGGAGTAAGGGTTTGGCTTAGGAGCACGGGTGAAGCATCATCTCTCTCTCACTCTCTCTCTCTCACTCTCTCTCTCTCTCTCTCTCTCTCTCTCTCCTCTCTACTCTCTCTCTCTCTCTCTCTCTCACTCCCTCTCTCCTCTCTCTCTCTCTCCTCTCTCTCTCCTCTCTCTCTCTCTCTCTCTCTCTCTCTCTCTCTCTCTCTCTCTTGGAGGGTGGGGGTGGGAGTGCCGTTTTTCATGAGAGGACACTTGTTTTTGACGTCCAGAAATTATTACTTGGATTTTTGGCATCGCGTTGCAGGAAACACCTTGCCATCGGCTGCGCTAGTTTTCAGCACAATCAATGGCTGTTTTTTTGTCCAGTTTTTTTTTTCAAGGCTTCATGCTAAAGCGAATAAGGCAGTAAAGGGCAAGCTGCTTCGCCATGTTTACAGTGAAACGGAAGAGCAGACGGTGTCATGCTGGGTTTGCTCCCCTCTGAGAATGTAGGTGGAATCTGCATCGGTCAAACTATATGACACATTTCAAGACGGCACGTGCAATGCTCTCCCATGTTTGCTGACAGTGCTAACCCGTATTGTTTCTTTGTGTTTAATAATTACAAAGCGTTTTTTTTTTTCTCTCACTGCAATGTGAATTGTTTACTGTCTAGTTATAAAGATTTTGTCTCTTTTGTTTCTTCTTCTGACTTCATAATTATGTTTTGATGAAGGTTCGTGGAACATTTTCATTCCCCTACATTTGTAGGTTACAAGAGTTGTGCAAACCTGCCGTTAAACTTACAGCACAGCCAATTCCGGATTTGATATTTCATAATGTCTATGCACATTCTCAGCGTAACAGAAATTTAAACGATCGTGTTGATTATTTGTCCTTTGTATCAGGGGGCGCAAAAAAGTGAAGTTCATTGTGTTTTTTCATGTCCTTTTAAGGGGCTATAGCCGTTATGAATAAACATCCATCTCTCTCCTCTCTCTCTCTCTCTCTCTCTCTCTCTCTCCTCCATCTCTCTCCTCTCTCTCTCTCTCTCTCCACATTCCTCTGGTGGAGATCAAGCAATATCCTGAAATCGAAAACAGCGTAGGAGAACTGCAACTCAAATTTGGCAGGTTCTCAAACCATTCCTTGTACAGTTCAAAAATTGACATAGAACATTTTTTTTTTTTTCTGCAAATGTTTCATCTGCGTGGCAGATCGAACTCACAGCTTTGGTTTACGTGAAAACATTTATTCTGCAATTAACCCTGTTTAATTTAATTAAGGTCCACCCAATTCTTTGTGGGTTTCTGATCTTGTGGATGAAAAAAAAATAACACCGCGTACCGCCAAATAAACACACAAACAGATGAATGAATGAATGAATTGATAAATACATAAAAGAAAGAAAGAAAGGCAAGAAGGAAGAAAAAATGAAAGGAGGAAAGGGCCATGGCCTCTATGAATAAACATATTTCCTCTCTCTCTCTCTTCTCTCTCTCTCTCTCTCTCTCAGGAAAGAGCGAAAACAACAAATAAGAAAGAAGGAATACAGTCATCAAACGAAAACAGTGGAACAGAAAGGAACATTTGAGAATCATGTTCTGAGTGCATGACGACCATGTTTTTCGTATACATGCGGGAAAAACGTGGGAGGGGTGGTGGTGGTGAGGGGGCACAGTAGAAGAAGGGATCGTGGTGGGGGTGAACGAATGTCGGAGGGATAGAGGAGGGGGTAGGGAGGGGTGCGGGGTGCAGACGTGCATGGAGAGAGGGGATATGTGGGGGAGGGGGGGGAGGTGGATGAAGGGAACTAGGGCAGATGGATGAAGCAAGCAAAAAGGCACAAGATGCATTCAACACACACACACACATATATATATATTATATACAACAAACTAATAAATTCCAAGGATAAGTACAGAGCACCGTTCCAGCAACTTACAGAGCAGGCTGGTGTTGCAATGACTGCAAGAAATATTGAATTATAAACAAAGCTTGCTCTTATGTCTTAGATTGAAGAAATAGGGGGAGATAAGCATTCATATCTGCAGTGGTAGATGATTCTGCCTAACTAACAGTATATGCTTGAGTGGGTGAATGGGGGAAAAAATATAAAATAAATGCTTCTCAAAATGAGCCTTCAGCAAGCTTATAGTCTCCAAGGGGGAGACATCCTCCAATAGGGAGGGAAACTCACTAACACATAACTCCTGGTCAGATACCGATATTTCGAAACCTGGTTGTTTCTCCTCAGTGACCGCGGAAAGTGGTAATTTGACTCCTCTGCCTTTTCAGTTTTAAGAAGAATGCAATCCCAGAAAAGGCTGGTGTGCAATACCGTAGTATGTTTGTTGAGTTTCAAAAAACCAACCAAAGGTGCCACCTAAGAAGCAAAAGAAAATCATGAAAGAGCAAAACAAACTAACATTTTCTTGTGAAAAGTAGAAAATATAAAAAGATATCCTCTTAAGACACAAGTGCTGAGGGCCAGTTCTTGGAATGAATCCGCAAGGGACTAAATACAACAAACTAATAAATTCCAAGGATTAGGACCGAGCACCGTTCCAGCAACTTACAGAGCAGGTTGGTGTTGCAAAGACTGCAAGAAATATTGAATTATAAACAAAGCTTGCTCTTATGTCTTAGATTGAAGAAATAGGGGGAGATAAGCATTCATATCTGCAGTGGTAGATGATTCTGCCTAACAGTATATGCTTGAGTGGGTGAATGGGGAAAAAAATAAATGCTTCTCGAAATGAGCCTTCAGCAAGCTTATAGTCTCCAAGGGGGAGACATCCTCCAATAGGAGGGAAACTCACTAACACACAACTCCTGGTCATATACCGATATTGCGAAACCTGGTTGTTTCTCCTCAGTGACCGCCTCAGTGTGTCTTAAGAGGATATCTTTTTATATTTTCTAGAAGATAAGCATTCATATCTGCAGTGGTAGATAATTCTGCCTAACTAACAGTATGTGCTTGATGGGTGAATGGGGAAAAATAAAATAAATGCTTCTCAAAATGAGCCTTCAGCAAGCTTATAGTCTCCAAGGGGGAGACAATCTCCAATAGGGAGGAAACTCACTAACATATAACTCCTGGTCAGATACCGATATTCGAAACCTGATTGTTTCTCCTCAGTGACCGCGGAAAGTGGTAATTTGACTCCTCCGCCTTTTCGGTTTTAAGAAGAATGCTATCCCAGAAAAGGCTGGTGTGCAATACTGTAGTATGTTTGTTGAGTTTTCAAAAAACCAACCAAAGGTGCCACCTAAGAAGCAAAAGAAAATCATGAAAGAGCAAAACAAACTACATTTTCTTATGAAAAGTCCCCCTTGGAGACTATAAGCTTGCTGAAGGCTCATTTTGAGAAGCATTTTATTCTAAGACATAAGAGCAAGCTTTGTTTATAATTCAATATTTCTTGCAGTCATTTCAACACAAGCTGCCCTGTAAGTTTCTGGAATGGTGCTAGGTACTTGTCCTTGGAATTTATTAGTTTGTTGTGTATATATATATATATATATATATATATATATATATAATATATATATATATATATATTATGAACCCGAGATGTCACACGCACGCGCGTACACACACACACACACACACACACACACACACACACACACCACACACACACACACACACACACACACCACACAGAGGCGCACGGCCGCATGTACATAAAAACTTTCACACTGACTATGAATCATAATGAGAATGATGATGATAATAGTAATGATAACAATAACAACAACAACAACAACAACAACAAGGAAAACAAGAACAATGACAACGATAATAATGACAATAGTAATAATAATAATAATAATAATGAAAACAAAAATTGATGATAAAGACAGGAAAACCAATGATCATAATAACATTAATACCAATAGTAACAATAATGATAATACATTTTTTTATGTATAATAGTAAATAATGATAAATGACGACAAAGCTGCTGCACTGCTGATGATGATGATGAACAAGAACAGAAGGATGGTGCGTTGGGAGATGGGACAGGGGTTACCACGGGAGAGTATCGGAAAGCATCGAGTAAGAGTGCGCAAGGGCGACAGGTGCTTAGGGGGGGGGGGGTGGGGGGAGGGTGGGGGGGGGGGGGGGGGGGGGGGGGGGGGGAGGTGGGGGGGGGGGGGGGGTGGGGAATTGGGGGAGGATATCAAAGACTGGATTCAGACACCTAAGCCTTCATTCTGCCTCACCTCTTGCAGTCCTCCCTACACACAACACACGAGGGGGGGGACTGCCTGAAAAAACGGCCGGCGGGATGGAACAAGGTTAAATAGCCAAAACAAGAGCACAATGGAACGCGGTGGGGTGGGGGTGGCTGCAAGAGGCAGGGAGATGGACGTCTGGTAGAAGATGCGAGGGGGGATGGAGGGGAGGGGGGTGGGGGGGCTGGGTAAGCAGAAGAGGTTGGAGCAAGTGGAGCAAGTGGGTGGAGGGGTATGGGGGGGGGTGGGGGGTGGGGGGGGGGGGGGGGGGGGGGGGTCGGGGTTTCATGGTGATGACCGGGATAGACAAAGGATGGGAAATGGGGGGAGGGAGACAAAAATTTGAGAATGGGAGAATAAAACTTGAAACACAACCGTCAAAAAGTCTCATCGTGTTCTGATGGCATGGTTGTTGTTTGTTGTTTTGTTAGTTGTCGTTGTTATTGTTATTGGTTGTAGTAGTTTGTTGTTTGTTGCTGCTGCGCAGCTGTTGTTGTTATGTTGTTTTTATGATTATTTTGATCGACGTTGGAATGGCAGGAAATTGGGAGCAATTCAATGATT
>CM031615.1:62636323-62646323 GCA_018398815.1 Conus ventricosus
CTTCCTGTCTTTCTTTCTTTCTATCGTTCTTTCTTTCGTTCGTTCTTTAATTCTTTCTTTCTTTCTTTCTCTCTTTTCTTTCATTCCTTCCTTCCTTCATTCATTCACTCATTCACTCACCTCTCTTTCTCTTTCTCTCTCTCTCTCATCTCTCTCTCTCTCTCTCTCTTCCTCTCTCTCTCTCTCTCTCTCTCTGTTCTATTTTCTCTTCTCTTCTCTCTCTCTCTCTCTCTCTCTCTCTCTCTCTCCTCTCTCTCTCTCTCTCTCTCTCTCTCTCTCTGTTTTAGGTCTGTCTCTCTGTCTTATCCTTTATTTTAAACAGCAAATTATCTACACCCGTTTGCCAAAATCAACTCTCGAAATCCAAACTCTACCACTAGAATCCCTCCCACTTTGCAATGCCGCAAATTCGTCTTCTAAACTATGCAGAAGGAAGGGTCAGAGAGGACAGGAGACATGGAGGCAGGTGGTGGTGGTGGTGGTGGTGGTGGTGAGGGGGGGGGGGGGGCAGGGGGGGGGTGGAGGGGGGGGGGGGGCTTGAAGGCAGAGGGAGAACGGAGTAGCAACGAAGTGACGAGAGGAGGAACGTCTACGGCTGGCGATGGTGATCGTTGCCGTAATGAGAGATGACTAGTATGAGGGCATTCCTGGGTCAGAAGTCGATAATGGCTGGTTTTTTTTTCCCTTGAAAACGGCTATCAGAAAAACGGGATTGTTATGGCCAGAGGATCACAGCGGCTTGGCTAAAAGCTGTTTTCCCTGTTTTCCATGAGGATCACTAGTGTTTTGTCTATTTTCTTCTTCCTTGCGCTGAACCCTAAGCGATCAGAAGCGATCAAAGCTAAGTGAATTTTCGTTGTTTTATTCGTTTATTTATCACCCGACGAAGACCTAAGAGGTCGAAACGCGTTGTGTTTTGTCTTGTGACTCGTTTGTCCACGTTCTCTGGGCGGTTCGCTAACATTTATTTAAGATATATTTTCTAAGCAAAAACGATTACTGTGGATTTTTTGTTCCTAGTGTTTTTTCTTTTTTTTTCTTTTTCTTTTTTTTGAATACCTGTTTATTTCGAAGTGTGTGTGTATACATATGTGTATATATGTAATTTCAACATTTTGAAAGAAAGAAAATCATATGATGAAACTAAACTGGGTGCAAAAGACAAGAAAAATCAGAAAAAGAGCAATATGAGCAGTATGGAAAATATGAATGACTGCTGGCCGTTCCTGCGAAAAATGTTACATTTCACGACATATTGTGGGTATCTAGAGGTGATTTTAAATGAACACGCAAACGTTATGATTACATACTCTAAACTGGCTCGGATTTTTTCTTAATATTATTTTCTCAATGAAGTATACATTTTCGCTTTCACGTTCCTTTACTTCGAATCAATCCTTTTCACTTATGCCCGTCAGTATTAAACTTTACCATGTTGAAATTAACACAAGCGGTGTGCTTTTCTACTTCATGCCCTCGTCTTACTATCCACGTTATCCCTGATGATCATGGCCGCTTTTCATGTTTTCGAGGGTCGCACAGTTGGAGGGCCGCACATCTGGAACGACAACCATCTGAACGACAAGCATATGAACGACAAGCATCTGAACGACAACCATCTGAACGAGGACAACAGTCCTGACTGAGAGTTTCTTCCTGTTTTTCCGATCCCCTTTTTCGCTTTTTGAAAACTTCATGCCAACGATCTTTCTCTTACCAGGCACCTGCTCTGTGGAATGGTCTCCCTTCTTCTCTGCGAAACACGGACTCTTTAGGGACTTAAAAAACCTCCCTGAAGACATGGAATGGTCTCCCTTCTTCTCTGCGTAACGCGGACTCTTTAGGGACTTTAAAAACCTCCCTGAAGACATGGAATGGTCTGCCTTCTTCTCTGCGTAACACGGACTCTTTAGGGACTTTAAAAACCTCCCTAAAGACACATCTTTTCCCTCGGACTGATTAACTATATCCACTTATCACTGCGCGTGTTTCCTGGTGTTGACGCGTTCGTGTGTCTGTCTTCGTGTGTGAGTTTTTCGGTGTGTGTGTGTGTGTGTGTGTGTGTGTGTGTGTGTGTGTGTGTGTGTGTGTGTGTGTGTGTGTTGTGTGTGTGTGTGTGTGTGTGTGTGTGTGTGTGTGTGTGTGTTGTGTGTGTGTGTGTGTGTTGTGTGTGTGTGTGTGTTGTGTGTGTGTGTGTGTGTGTGTGTGTGTGTGTGTGTGTGTGAGTGTGTGTGTGTGTGTGTGTGTGTGTGTGTGTGTGTGCGTGTGTGTGTGTGTGTGCTTTGAATTAGAATTAGTATTTTATAATGTTTTTTTTTTTTCCTGTAATATGCGCCTTGGGCTCTTGCGAGGTAAAGCGCTCTATAAATACTTTTAATACATAATTTTGTTATGGATAGACGATCATAACTTTTTTCCATGTTCACGAGGTTTCTCCGGCAACAATGCAGTTTTATTCGGGGGGGGGGGGGGGGGGGGGGGGGGGGGGGAAAGATGAAGTTTTATTCAGGAAAAATATGGAAAACAATAGAAAGCTTTAGGGAAAGAGGGGGAACGTGAGAACACTCAGGGAAAACGGGGAAAAACATTTTGGGATTCATCAAAGAAAACAGCTTTGACCCTTGCTAATACTTGTTTGTTTGTTTTTTCTCCTCTTTCGCTATTCTTTTTTAGGGATTATTTTTTAAAGAAAAGTTAGTTCGCTTTCGATACTAACGTGCTCATGAAAATGTGGTGGTCAGGGGGGGAGAGGAAAGAGAGGGAGCTGGGGACGGGGGGGGGGCGGGAGGAGATGGACAGGGGGGGGGGGGGGGGGGGGGGGTGGAAGGGGAAGCAAGGAGCAGTTGTCCACCTTGACTGAGACCACAATCCCTAATTATCCCTTGGTCCATGCGGTTGGCTGAAAATCGGGTTAGGGTCTAAACCATTTTGGCGGCTCTGAGCGGCTGCGACCCATCTGGCCCTACTGGTCAAATAGTTCGCGGCCATTAGGGTTTTTGCGGTTTTTCTCCAATTCTTCATACCCTAGCCCCCAAAGCCTCTGTGATGTGGTGTTGTGTGTGTGTGTGTGTGTGTGTGTGTGTTGTGTGTGTTTTGTGTGTGTGTTGTTGTGTGTGTGTGGCTGTGTGTGTCTGTGTCTGTGTGGATGTGTGTGTGTCTGTGTGTCTGGATGTGTGTGTATCTGGATGTGTGTGTGTGTGGTGTGTGTGTGCGGGCGCGCGCGCGCGCGCACACACACACACACAACACACACACACACACCACACACACACACAAAAACATACATACATGTACGCACACATTTTTTTTCAGATGTAAAGTTTCCCTTTCCCAGTGTTTTTTTTTTTAAAAGGCTGGGTGAAACCAGCATGTCCTCGGAACGGTCAGTGTCTGTCCACCTAGCAGTGCACCAAGCCGCAACCGGCCGGACAGTGTAGGCTACTTACGGAGCACAGTGGGGGGGTTTAAAAACCCAACATACGCCAATGCAAACTATCTTTGAGGATGTTCAGAAGGTTTACAATAGAAATTAAAAAAACCAGGAACATAACTTTCTGAACATCCTAAAAGATAGTTTGTATTTGTGGAGAACGAAGAATAACCAGCAAGCATTCTGTTTGTATTGGTGAAACAAAACAAAACAAAAAAAACAAAACAAAAAACGAACATAAATCTTTGAACATCCTAAAAGATAGTTGGAAATTGTGGAGAACGAAGAATAACCAGCAAGCATATGCTGTTTGTATTGGTGAAAAAACACAAAGAAAACACAAAAAACGAACATTAAATCTTCTAAAACATCCTAAAAGATAGTTTGTATTTGTGGAGAACGAAGAATAACCAGCAAGCATCTGCTGCTTGTATTTGGTGAACAGAAAAATAAAACACGAACATAAACCCTCTGAACACCCTCAAAGTTTGTTTGTATCGGTGGAAACCCAAAAACCCCAAACAAACAAACGAACAAAAAAAAAATAAAAAAAACAAAAAAAAAACGAACGTAAATCTTCTGAACATCCTCAAAGATAGTTTGTATTGGTGAAACCGAAGATCAGCAGTCAAAAATATTTTGTATTATTCAACACACCCCAGTTTCAAAGTAAGGTGATTGCTGGCGGAAACTGATTTTTTTTTTTTCAAAGAGATATTAAGAGAAGATTAATCCGCCAGAATAAAAAAAAAGAGGACAAAAAAATCACAAGAGCTCGATCGTTTGTCTTGTGCAGGCAGATAAACAACATTCAGGACAATGGGAAAAAGAAAGAACGAGCGATGACATATCTTCTCAAATTCGGCGCAACATACGCCAGGGACACATCACCTCCATGGCGTTGCAACAACGAATATAATAATGTTGTTTCAAACAAAAGCGTTCTAGCTGCGAACGCCAGTAATGATTACAGCATGGGAGAATTGGGGCGTCTGGATGGGCCGACAAGGGTCCGGACTGTCGACTTCTGTTTGTTTTGTTTGTTTTCACATCTGACACGGACAGCGTGGATCTTGGAAGTCGTTGTCATGGAGCTGAGGCTTCGTTTTAAAACCCACTTGTTTATCTTTCGCATGTTTATTTCCGTGCCGTTTTTTTGTTTGTTGGTTGTGCTTCTGTGAAGAGGACCACTCAGTAGAAAGGGTATCTACTTCAGTTTTTTCTTATGGTCATTTGGCGATGAAGTACTTCAACTGTTGTTTTGTAAAATCTTTTTTTTTTTTAAGCAAAACATACATTCAAAATGAGAGGGAGGAGAGAGAGGGGAGAGCAAGAAAAATAGAAGAGAAAAGAGAGAGAGAAGAGAGGGGGAGAGAGAGAAGAGAGAAGAGAGGATGAGAGAGAGAAAGAGAAAAGAGAAGCGCAGACAGAAAAGATCGATCAACAGATATAGATAGATAGATAGATAGATAGAATAGATAGACAGATGAAAAGACAGACAGGACAGACAGCAGACAGACAGACAGATAGATAGATAGATAGATAGATAGATAGATAGATAGATTGATAGATAGATAAAAAAGATACACAGACTAGACAGGTAGACATGCACACAGGCGGACAGACAGACAGACAGCAGGCACACACAGAGAGGATGTGGCTAATGACATGCACACAGGCGGACAGACAGACAGACGACAGACAGGCACACACAGAGAGGATGCTGGCTAATGGGCATGCAACAGGCGGACCCGACAGACGACAGGACAGACAGACAGGCACACACAGAGAGGGATGCCGGCTAATGAAATATCCCCATACTATTCCACCACTCTCGGCCTCGCTGAGAAGACAGACAGCCGGGACATTGGCAGCAGCAGACCTAGTGGTCAGTGACTGGCCATTAGCCAGGCTGATGTCCCCGGGTTTTCGCCTGCCTTTGATGTTGATAGCCCTCAGGCTGGACAACCCCCTGCGCAGATTTTATTTTCCTTCCCGTCCTTCGACCACATCCCCCCACCCCCCACCCCTACCCCCACTCCCACCCCCTCCCCGCCCTCCTCCCTCCCTCGTTCTTCGTTTTCCACAAAATTAAACCTTGATTTTCATTCTCCGTGTGGTATTAGTTTTGTGTCATGGTACCAGATAGGATTATGTTCGCAAAAATGTGTGTGTGTGTGTGTGTGTGGTTGTGTGTGTGTGTGTGGGGTGTGTGTGTGTGTGTGTGTGTGTGGGCGCTCTCTGTCTCTCTCCCTCTCCGTGTCTGTCTCTGTCTCTGTTCCTTGTGTGTGTGTGTGTGTGTGTGTTGTGTGTGTGTGTGTGTGTGTGGGGTGTGTGTGTGTGTGTGTATGTGTGTGTGTGTGTGTGTGTTGCAGGTTTTAAAGGGTCTGGTGTCCATGGATACTTGTAAATCCAGGTGCTGCAGTGTATATTTAAGAAATAGCGCGCGCACACACACACACACAACCCCACACACAAAACACACACACACACAACCCCGCACAGACGGAGACAGATACAGAGAGAGACAGACCGACAGAGAGACGGCAGACACACGGACAGCAGAGATAGGAAAAGTCAGAGAGAAAGTTGCAGAGACCTACATGAGTAAACAGGAAGACAATGAAAGGACTATGGGAGACTAGACAGGATTAAATTTTTATCATCTACAACAATACGTCATAAGAACCAGTGGCTGAATTTGTTTGTTTCTTTGTTTTTAGTGGTGTTCTTCCCATGAGAGATGCGGAAAAAACCGACATGCAGAAGTGTGCATGAGAGAGAGAGAGAAGAGAGAGAGAGGAGGGGGGGGGGGGATGGCACACTCACTCACACACACACACACCCCACACACACACACACACACACACACACACACACAGAGGGGGTGGGGGGGTGTAAATTTAAAAGGTCCAAGCAACCACTCTCAGAGGGACAGCTGGAACTCACCCAGCGGCAGGACCACAGTGGTCAGTGACTGGTCAACAGCCAGGGTGATGTCCTTCGTGCGGCACGTGCCTTTGATGTTGACCGCCTGCAGGCTGGATGACCGCTGCACAGATTCTGAGGTTCCCTTCTCCTCCTTTTATTAACACCTCCGCCCCCTCCTGCCCCACACCCCGCCCCCTCCTGCCCCACCCCTCAACTCGTCCATTCACTGTCCTTTGGTTTTATTGCAGTGTGGTACCGATCTTCTGTCCTGGTTCCAGAGATCTGATATGCTTGTGTGATTAATACTTTTCTGCCTCACTGCTTCCTCTCAGTGATTTAAATTTTTTAATGTAGGCCTACACACACACACACACACACACACACACACACAAAGCCCACAGTCAGAGCGTCAGCTTCGGTGACAATCATTAGTCAGGTTTCCTGCCAGTGCCTTTGATCTTGACACCGCTGACCCCGACCTCGACCCTCTGACCTTTGACCCTGGAACTGGCAGAGAGGGGAGGTCATTGTAAGGTCTCCGCTTAAGACGTAGAACCGTTCCTACCCCCCCCCCCCCCCCTCCCTTCCTTCCTCTCGTCTCCCCCGCCGTCTCCTTGCCCTAACCACCCCCCCCCCCCCCCCCCCACACACACACACACACCTCTTTCTCTCACCCATCGCTCTCCTCGCTCTCAGGGTTACTCTCGCCTTTCAACCCTTTGTCTCCGCTCTTTTATTGCTGTGATGCTGTGGATTTTATCTTTAATTATGCGCCTCCTTACCATAGACGTGACTGCTTCCTCTCAGTGATTTAGTTTTTTTAAATCATTATTTGGTCGAAGTTTCGAAATCGTCTTAGATTTTTTTTGGTGTGTGTGTGTGTGATAATTTGGGAACTGTAAGGCAGGGGTTTGATGAAACAATTTACGCTTGGAGTGCAGGGTGAAAGTGAAAGGTGAGGGGAAGGAGGGGAGGTAAGGAGGGGGGGGGGAGAGCGAAGGAAGGGGTGACGTTTATTTCTGTATACAAACAGAATTTACCTTGTGGAATTCCAGGAAAGTCAGTTTGTGCCTTCACAAGTTGCACGTATTGTCGAATACCTCGGAGGAGAACATTACATCATTTCTTTTTTTTTTTTTGATATGCATCACTTATTGTCTGTAAGATATTTCTTGGGATCAGTTTCTTCCATTTCCTTTTTCTGTCCTTTGTTGGCCTCTACGGGAGTTCGTTGAATTTTGATGTTCTCCTGTGGTGTTGAGAATACACGACAAAACTGTAGGTGATGTGTTATATGTTGGATACCAATGGTGGACTGTCACATCCGCAATTGGTCGTGTCTACTGAAGTGTTCTCTTTCAGGAAGCAAAAGTGGATTGTAGACGGGGAGAAACACAGGGTTCTGTTGAGGTTCCAGCAGCACAAGGATTTCGTTCTGTCAGTGAAGAAGATGATAGTTACTTATTAACGTCCTCTCTTCCATCCCGTCATCTCTTCTCTCTCACGTCTTCCAACCACTTCTTGGGCCATTTTCCACAGCGGCTGGCATGATGATTTACTTCATCTGCGTTTTATTTCATCCCATAACTAGCTCATTTTCGTTGTTTGTTTGTTTGTTCTTGTTCTTCCTTAAAAGTCAATACTCCGAGGCTGGGTACTTCGGTGTTTGTAATGTTCATCTCTCGGCTTGGTGTTTCAACGTTTCTCACTCAGGTTAGTTGTAACCGATGAATCCTTAAACTAAATCGCATCCGAGCAGTGGAAATAATAATGAATTCTTAAGTAGTTCAACTCTTGCTTCGCTGAAACGTTACTTAAGCCTCAGATGTCTGTTACGCCTGGTTTATGAATAATGTGATTATCACCCACCATTGTGGAGGTCGTCAAATTAATTCAAAACCATCCTGATAATGAAGCAAATCACACGGGTACACCCGGCACCCTTTATTGCGCATCGGGACCATACTAAGAGAGACTGATGACGATGATGATGTTCATCACGATGATATTGTTAGTAGTGACGTCATCCAAGATGATGGCGATGACGTCATTTTCTGCTTCATTCTCTTGGTGCCAGTCGCGTTTGGAAGTGGCGTTGGCACTGTGCCTTCTTCCCCAGCCCCCTTGTGCTTCAAGGACAGAATTCATCCTTTGTGATCCCCCATCCCCATAGATGACAAAAAAAAACCTTTATTTCAAGTGTAGATGTACATACGATTCCCTGTGGAACATTGCATTGGTATCTGACAGAGTATGCACAGAATCAAGAAGTCAGCACTGCCATGAAAAATGGTGTCTACAACCACGACGACGATAATAGTATTCATGATGATGGTGACGACGACAGCCACTCTCAGTGATGATGATGATGATGATGATGATGATGATGATGATGATGTTGGAAACCTCACAAGCACACAAGACGGCGGCAAGATGCAGCAACAACAACAACAAAAAACTGCATGTACCCATCTCTCCGCCTACCCTTCACCTCCTCCTCCTCCTCCCCTATCTTCTTCCACACTCTTTCCAACCGCTCCTTCCACTATATCTTCCCAAACTCTCTCTCCTCCTCCTCTTCCCCCCTATCTCCCACACCTACACCCCTCTCTCTCTCTCTCTCTCTCTCTCTTCTCTCTCTCTCTCTCTCTCTCTCTCTCTCTCTCACACAGCAACAGCTTGCCTGCCGGCCGCCCCGGCAGCACCAAACAGCCCAGCCCACCCCCCACAACACCTAACCAAGCAGACAAACGGGCCCTGCCAGACAGCAGGACCGTCCCCAGTGGACGGACGGACAATCGATGTCTGGCGGGCTGGACATCGCTAATGAATCTGACTCGATGACCGGAAATGGAGACGGCTTCCTCAGTTTCCTTGGGAAGCGGTGTCGAGACTGCCGAACAATGGCCGTGACTCACTGGCCTGAATGAAGATCTATAGATGGGAGTCGGGCTGGGGCGATCAGCGGGCCGGCGATCGGCGATTATCGGAAGGTCGGTTACTTTCGGTTTTTTGGGCGTTGCTGAGAGATTTCATGTCTTCTTGTTTTTCTGTCTTTTCTCTCTCTCTCTCTCTCTCTCTCTCTCTCTCTCTTCTCTCTCTCATTTTGCTTATCTCATTACCCTGGTAAAATTAAATTTCGTTCGTTCGTTCGTTCGTTCTCTCTCTCTCTCTCTTCTCTCTCTCTCTCTCTCTCTTGTGCTGATGGTGGTGGTGTCGATCTACTGGACGTAGGGTGAGCAAGGTGTGTGATCTTTTTTTTATTTTTTTATTTTTTAATCATTATTATTTATGAGCACGAGCATCAATGAAATGTGCTAAAGCCGCCAAACTAAAGGGACGAGGTTAGTTTCAAGAGTGAGGTGACTGCACGCGGAAATTTCAAACAAATTTAGAGGAGAAGTTATTTTGCCGGACGAAAGGGACAAGTAGAAAGAAACTCGTGGAGAGCGTGGGACAAACTAATGACAAGACAAAACACGACGCGTTTCGACCTGTTTGCTCTTCAGACAATGTAACCAAACATTCAGAAGAGTTTTAAAACGAAGACCGAGCAGTCACTTATCTTCTCAAATTGGGTACAGAATGAACGTTGAATGAACACGAGCTGTCTGTGTCTGTCAGTCTGTCTGTCAGTCT